>CM069143.1:57843197-58443197 GCA_035221665.1 Okamejei kenojei | reverse complement strand
GTCATTGAAACAAAACATGAACCTTTGGAATTTGTGTCTAATATTTTTACTAAAACTAAAAAAGATGGTGGATGTCGCAGCATCATTGACTTAACTTCTTTAAATGAATCTGTTAAGTATATACATTTCAAGATGGAAACTTTTGAAACAGCCAGACAATTGATTTCTAGAAGGTACTTTCTGGCAAGCATTGATTTAAAAGATGCCTCCTACTCAGTACCCATACACAAGGAGCATCGTAAATACCTAAAGTTTATCTGGATAAAACAGCTATGGCAATTTAAAGCCTTACCAAATGGGCTAACCTCAGCTCCAAGGTTGTTCACAAAAATCTTAAAACCTGCCTTGGCATTATTGAGGAAACAAAAGTATATAGTCATGACATACTTAGACGACATTTTAAGAGTAGGGAAAACCTTGGAGACAGCCTTTTCGGCAGTAGCAGCCACCAAACGTTTGTTTGAAACTTTGGGGTTTGTCATACATCCAGACAAATCCAATTTGACACCGTCCACAACCATGGACTATCTTGGATTTACGATTGACACTATTCGCATGACTGTAACTCTGCCGAACAGGGGGCAGATGGACTAATTTTGAATCATCTTGCCGACAGACACAGGGTATTGACTACTTAGAAATGTTGGGTGTGTTTTATGGTTTAAAAGCATATTCATCTAATATGAATCACGCACATGTCCGGTTGCAATTAGATAAAACCACGGTGGTGGCTTATATCAACCACATGGGTGGTGTAAAGTCGATATTATGTGACAATTTGGTCAACCTAATCTGGCAATGGTGTGTTGAAAGTCATATTTGGTTATCAGCAACTTACCTACCAGGTAAGCGAAATACAGTGGCAGACACCAGGTCACGCAAATTTAATGATAACATCGAATGGATGTTAAATCCCAAAGTATTTGCTGAAATTACAAAGCAATATGGCACACCTGATATCGATCTATTTGCATCTAGGTTGAATCACCAGGTACCAATGTATGTCACTTGGGAACCAGACCCTGAGGCAGCAGCAGTTGATGTATTCACGCTGCATTGGGGGAAAGTGTTCTTCTATGCTTTTCCTCCCTTCTGCCTCATCAGTCGGGTGTTACGCAAGATTCAATTGGATTCCGCTTCAGGAATCTTGATAATACCTGACTGGCCTACACAGCTATGGTTCCCAGTGGCCTTCGACATGGCTGTCGAAACACCATTGGAATTCCCTAGCAGTCCAGAATTATGAATCCACCCTGTATCAGGCATTAGTCACCCGTGCCATGACAGAGTCAATCTCCTGGCTTGCAGATTCTAAAAAGACCTCTACTGGGCCTGGGACTGTCTGAGGACACCATTAACATGATGACCGCATCCCACGGGGAGTCCACCAGTAGACAATACCTGACCAACATAAGGAAATGGGAATGGTATTGCTCCAAAGCAGGAACTACCTACTCAACAGCTACAGCCACCAGTGTTGTGGAGTTCCTGGTTGGATTACAATTGGATGGACTCAGCAACAGTGCCATCAATACAGCCAGGAGTCCGTTGTCAGCTTATTTGGTTCCACCAGCAGGACAACAGGCTTTGGGGTCCTACCCACTGGTGGTCAAGCTCATGAGGGGTATTTTTAACACTAATTCCCCCAGACCAAGGTACACTCAGATCTAGGATGTCAGCCTTGTGCTGACGTTACCTTAGGGGATGGCCACCACCCAGGTCACTCACGCTGGAACAACTTACCCTGAAATCAGTCATGCTCATGGCACTAGTGTCAGCACAAAAGGTACAGTCCATCCACCTTCTGAGGCTGGACAGCATGACAGAGTCATTGGATTGTATCACATTCCATATTCAGGGTCTGGTCAAACAAACTAGACCAGGAACCACGCCTCCAGTTATGGAGTTCCGGGCATATTCATCTGACCCACGGCTGTGTGCCAAGACCCATCTCGCCATTTACATAGACTCAACATACAACTTAAGAGGGAGAGAAAAAGCCTAATGGATAAGCCACAAGAAGCCCAATGGTCAGGTGACGAGCCAAACCATTTCAAGGTGGCTCAAGCAGGTGCTTAAGTCCGCGGGAATCAACACTAATGTTTACTAATCTCACTCCACCAGGGCTGCATCCACGTCGGCAGCTAGTCGAATGGATGTGCCTATGGACCATATTCTGGCCAGAGCAGGATGGTCCTCGGAAAGAACTTTCCAAAGGTTTTATAATAAGCCGCTGGCGGAACCTGCTACATTTGCAGACAGAATTTTAGAGTCTGCAGATAATATTTAATTTAAGCCCGGGGGAGCTCTCTATTTTTTGTTGTTATTAATAAACCTTTTTAGTTCACAAGCAGGTTATTGTTGATTGTGATAACATACGTCCTCCCTCAAAGGTCTTCAGGCAGTGAGTGAAGCATGAGCTGGTACACGGTTCGGAATCACAGAGCTTTGAAGTCTTCACGTAGTCACTCACGTGACTCCGAAATAAAATAGTAAGATTAATTGAGAACTTACCGGTTCGAAGCTTGATCTGTATTTTATGAGGAGTTACGATGAGGGATTACGTGCTCTCTGCTCCCACCCTCTATAATACAGATCAACTGGTAATTAAGTTCTTATTTTTTTCTTTACTATATTTATTTCAATCGTTGTGTTTTTTCTGTGAATCCACACCGCTGCTTTGAAGAATGTCATGCATGCGTGCTGGACGGGGTCTTCACGTAATTCCTCTTCGTAACTCCTCATAAAATACAGATCAAACTTTGAACTGGTAAGTTCTCATTTAATCTTACTATTTTAACAGCTCAATGCCACTCCTGCAGAGGTTGAAATTCAGCCCAGACCTTTGCTGTTAAGTCTCTGAAATAAATCTCAAAACCTCTGAACGGGAGCAGAAATTACTACCAGGTGAACCAATGCTGATAAACTAATTGGATAATTATTTATTCTTGTTTGTCTACTATTTACTGAATATAGACTCAAAATATTATTTTAACATCAAGGAGCTCGCACTCTCGGGAAGAGATGTTAATGCTAAGAGATGAGATGCTAACTGCATTTCGTTGCCTCTGAACTTGTACACTGCACAATGACAATAAAGTTTTAATCTGAATCTGAATCTGAATCTGAATCGGAAACTGACATCGGGATGCTCCAAAAGCCACAAAACATTTGACTAGCCCCGACCCGGGTTAGATCGCCCGGCAAGGGGGAGCTGTGATTCCCCCCAATGCAGGGGCTTGATCGACCCAGCTACAGGAGTGAGAACGGAAGGTGAGAGGCCCCTGACCGGTGGAGGACAAAGAAGGGAGAGATTGAACTATTTTTCACCTTCCATCACAGCGAGGAATGTGGAGGAGTCACTGTGGTGTATGTTCATGTTAAAATGCATTTTGCGCGTTTTGTTGCTTTTTATTGGTATGACTTGGCAAGTGAAATTCCTCGTATGTTGCAAAACTCACTTGGCTAATTAAGTATTATTATGCTTATGATTATGAAATGCTGGAGTAATTGTACGGGTCAGGCAGCGTCTCTAGAGAAAAGGAATATGTGACGTTCCGAGTCGGAACCCTTGTCTAGATTGAAACATAGAGGTGGGGGACGGAAGTAAAACTAGAGGCGAGAAAAGTTCAGAACAAAACTAGGCTAGGAACAGATGACCTCAGGAAGAGAGGAGTCCATAATGGCCCATTGTCATCTGAGGAAGATTTGCTAAGGATACAAGGATGTGAACCAAGGAACTGTTCAGAAGACTAGGGTGGGGGAGGAGGGTGGGGGATAGAGAGGGAATGCAGGAATGCAGGAATTACTTGAAATACTGAGGCTAAATTGTTCAGAGTAAAAGTTGCATATCCTAAGTGAAAATATGTCCTCTGCATAAAATGCCTGTTCTTATTTTGTTATCTAGGTTAGTTTAGTTAAGTTTATTGTCACATGTATCGAGGTACAGTGAAAAGATTTTGTTGCATGCTAACCAGTCAGCAGAAAGACAATACATGATTACAATCGAGCCATGCATCGTGTACAGATACAAGAGAAAGTGAATAACATGCATAATGTTTAGTGTAAGATCACAATAGGCAATAGGTGCTGGAGTAGGCCATTCGGCCATTCAAGCCAGCACCGCCATTCAATGTGATCATGACTGATAATACACAATCAGTACCCTGTTCCTGCCTTCTCCCCAGATACCCTGATTCCGTTATCTTCAGGAGCCCTATCTAGCTCTCTCTTGAAAGTATCCAGAGAACCTCCACCGCCCTCTGCGGCAGAGGACTCCACAGACTCACAACTCGCTGCATGAAAAAGTGTTTCCTCATCTACATTCTAAATGGCTTACCCCTTATTCTTTAAGAAAGAACTGCAGATGCTGAAAAAATAAAAGGTAGACAAAATGCTGGAAAAACTCAGCGGGATCCTTAAGAAGGGTCTCGACCTAAAACGTTACCTATTCCTTCGCTCCATAGATGCTGCCTCAACCGCTGAGTTTCTCCAGCATTTTTGTCTACCTAAAGTGTGGGTCCTGGTTCTAGAATCCCCCAACATCACGAACATGTTTCCTGCCTGCTGTTGTCCAAACCCTTAATAATCTTATATGTTTCAATAAGATGCCAGTAAGGTCCAATCAAAAATAGTCCAAGTGTCTCCAATGAGGTAGATAGTAGTTCAGGACTGCTCTCCAGTCATTGGTAGATCATTAAGTTGCCTGATAACAGCTGGGAAGAAATGGTCCCAGAATCAGTAGGGCTGCTTTTTCACACTTCTGTACCTTTTGCTCAGTGGAAGAGGGGTGAAGAGGAAGTGGCCAGGGTGATTTCGTCCTTGATTTTGTTGGTGGCCTTGCCTTTTCCAAACGAAAAGCCCTTCTGTTTGCCAACAATTATTTATTCGTATTTCTGCGCATATAAGCATGAAATACAGTGACACAATCAATTAAGAGAAATTCGTTTGCAGTCTGCCATTGAATCTTCCAAAGGCATTGAGATGATTACTTTGACTTGACATATGCAAATTTGTTGGAGTAATCTTTGTTACATTTCAAATGAAAATGTGTATAAAGTCTTATTCAGTTTGTGCATTGTTGTCCTGTCTTTAGATGCAGACACTGTACAATTACTGAAATGCCAAGTGTACTTTTGTTCATGATTACCCATGTAGAAAACTGACCTTTCCAGCTATTGTCAGGCAATTATAGAACTTAGTATTCCTCTGTTGTAAAGACCACTTTGCAACACTCTGCAGAACAACAGCAGGGACTGGTTAGAATATTGGATTCAGAATTGTATCAGCAATTCAATATTAAATCTAGTATTACTGAATTTAGATTTCAGGTCCATTCATTCTGATGGATAATTATCTTTGACAGGTAAACTTTTGGAATACAGATAGATCCACGGTACATGGATAGGTATATGGCACATGGTACTTGGTACATGGGCAGGTACATGGACAGGACAGGTTTAGAGGGATATGGGCTAAACGCAGGCAGGTGGGACTAGTGTAGATGGGATACATTGGCCTGTGTGGGCAAGTTGAGCTGAAGGGCCTGTTCCACACTGTATGACTCCAGGACTCTATCCATCTCAACCTGGAATGTGTGTTTCAAAATCTTTAAAGAAACATTTAGGCAGGTACTTGGATAGGACAGGTTTAGAGGGATTTGAGCCAAAATGCAGGCAGGAGGGACAAGTGTAGATGGGACATGTTGACTGGTGAAGGGTAACTTGGGCTGAAGGGCCAATTTCCATGCAATAATAAGACTTTAGAAATCAACAACTCCTGGGCCTTCTAAGTTATTTTATTTTACCTCATTCTTTCCTCCTGAAGGTTCTGATTCCTTCCATCATTGGATTTGACACAAATCTAGATGGAATCAGAGGGCCAGGCAACATCTGTGGAGGGAACGGACAGGCGACGTTTATGGTTGGGAACCTTCTTCAGACAGCTCCAACAGTTTGTGCTTTGCTCAAGATTGCTGTATCTGCAGTTCCTTGTGTTCTAGTTGTGCTGAGCCATAAATCACATTGAAACTTAAATAGAAACTGCCAACAGGCTAACCAACTGTTCAAAATTTGATGGTTAATATCAATCACATTAATCGTTTAAATTGTTGATGAAGGCACCTGGTAATCTGTAATCAGAAATATAAATCGAGACTGATTGTAATTCCCTTACAGCCATATAACTGAGAAAAAACAATTTGGAATTTGTACGCACAAGGAACTGTAGATGCTGGTTTACCAAAAAAGACACAAAGTGCTGGAGTAACTCAATAGGTCAGGCAGCATCTCTGGAGAAAAAGGATGGGTGACGTTTTGGGTCAGAACCCTTCTTGGGGTGGAAGATCGCAACCTTCCCGTGGTCCACCCTGTTTCAACAAATGCAATCAACCTGGCGTGCACAAACAGAAGATCAAACAGAACAAGTTGTCTTACAACTTTAGGCTGTGCACACCATATGCAAGAAGAAGAACCCTTCTTCAGCCTCAAGAAGTCTGAAGAAGGTTTCCGATTACCCATCCTTTTTCTCCAAAAGATGCTACCTGACCTGCTGAGTTACTCCAGCACTTTGTGTCTACCTTTGATTTGGAGTTTAAAATCAGGAGGTGCCACCACAAGCTGATAAGAGCAGAAATGTTCTTACCATGGTGGCCGGTCTTTAGTATTCTCCCCATCACAGGATCTCTAAGATGGGGCGATAAGGGAATCGAAGGATAAGGGATTAGGCTGGGTGTCACAGAAGACAAAGGATCAGCCATGATCTAATTTTTAAGCAGGAGAAACTTAAGAGACTTATAGGTCTATTGTTAAAAATGTTTATCCTCTTTCTTTCTCACCACTACATTTCCTTGCAGAAGAAAATAAGATGAAGAGCAAAATTTGACATACAAGTGCATTAATTTTATCAACTAATCAGACATGAAGGACATGAATATTTATGTCTTCAGGATGTAAGAAAGAGCTTCACTAGCAATGAATTACTCCTAACGTGTGCTTATACATTTTGTAAGCGTGGATGGCTGCCAAATGTGCAGCACATGGCAACCCTATCAGAAGGAGAAAGCCACTGAAAAAAACTTGTCAGTTAATTGGGTTTGATTGTTTTGGCCAAAGCACGAACATTGGCCACTACAGCTGGGAATCTTCATCCTTTCTATAAATAGGATGGTGGGGAATGTTCCTTCATTGGAAAGGGCAGAGAGTGCTCACTGTTTGATGAAATACAACAGCCTCACAACCACAGAAAACAAGGGGTTCGATCCTGACCTCAAGACTTTGTGTGTGGAGTTTGCACGTACTCCCTATAACCTTGTGGATTTCCTCCAGGGGGCAAATTAGCACCTGCACCACATGTCGGCAAAGCAGAAAAAGTTTAGTTTAATTTAGTTTAGTTTAGTTTAGTTAAGTTTAGCTTAGCGATACAATGTAAAAACAGGATCTTGGGCCCACCGAGTTCACGCCGACCAATGACCACACGAACAAGATGGTATCCTACACACAAGGGACAATTTCCAGAAGCCAATTAACCTACAAATCTGCATGTCATTGTAGGAGGAAACCAGAGCACCCAGAGAAAACCCACCTGGTCACAAGGAGAATGTACAACCTATTTACAAACAGCCTGTTTTTGCGCTGTATCTCTTCACTAAACTAAACTAAACTTTGCAAACTAGGAATCCCCAAACAAATTGTCTTCTCGAAGATTAATGTGATAAATATCGATCTTCAGGAAGATTAATGTTTGGTGAATTGAACAGTAAGTCCAGAGCCTTGAAAGTTTGTAAGGTTGTGTACATTATTGGTTAACTATGGAGTGTAAGGATCTGGCTTAGATGAATTACAAATGTATCTATTTTCTTGAAGATTAATGCACTCACATTGCCATATCTGAGTTACTGTGTGGAGATATGGGGTAACACCTACAAAACCAACCTACAGCCATTATGTACATTACAAAAAAGAGCAATAAGAATTAACAATAACGTTGTATATCTTGAACATACCAATTTATTATTCTTAAAGTCACATACACTGACGTTCACCGATCTGGTTAAATTTAAGACTGCACAACTCATGTAATAAAGCAAGAAAGAATTGACTTCCGGGAAATATACAAAACCTGTTTACGGAAAGACAGGGCGGGTATAATTTGAGAGGGGAACATAATTTAAAAAAAACTCAATGTCAGAACAACTCTTAAAAGTATGTGCATAGCAATCTGTGGGGTGAATTTGTGGAACAGGAGATAAAAGTTAGCACAAACATAATTCAGTTTAAAAAGATGTACAAAAACACTTTTTTAAAAGGATATGGGGCTGAGGATAGGTGATTGTGAGTGGGATATTTGTTATACTGATTGTATTGGGAAGGGTGATTATAGGGTGATGGGTTGTATATATGACTAAGAGATACTGTATAGTATATGAGGGTTTTTTCTTTTCTTTTCTTTTTTTTTCTCTCTTTTTTTGTATGACTTTGTAAATATTTGATTAGTGTATAAATGTAAATAATTTGGTGTACATATAGTTGCTGGTGTACATATGGTGTACATATAGCTGCTAAATTTGTATAAGATAATTATAAGCAGTTGAATAAGGGGTGGGAATTAATAAGCTTTGGCTTCTTCCTGCTCCTTTTCGGACACATACAATTTCATTTATTTATAGATACTGTTTATACACTTTATAAATATTCTTGTTTTGTTTTTGTATGCTGCTTCACACTTGCTTTTTATTCTTTTATTCTGTTCAAAATAAAGAATTAAATAAATAAAAAATGTGATAAACGTTAATCTTCAGGAAGATGATTGTTTGGGGTATTGAACGGTAAGTGCACAGCCTTGAAAGTTGGTAAGGTTTTGTACCTTATTGGTTAACTGTGGGGTGCAAGGAGCTGGCTTTGATGTATCAAAATAGGTTTTGAATTATTAGAGATGTGAGCTCCAATGTTAAAATAATGGGCTGCAGCATTCAGTGAGAGAGAAGGATAAACAAAATCTCAAAGGAAATGTAAGGTCAAAGAACCATAGATTCCTGTCTCATTCTTCGGTTTATATTCTGATTATTTTCCTTTGCCATACAATCTGCTTTAGAAGATGGCATTTACTGCTAGGCAGTGATGGAGCAATGAAGAATGGATTCATTAAATGTATCACACAATGTGCGGGAGTCGGAAAACTTATTCTGCGTAGGAGCCAGGACCCATGTCAGTGAGTGGATGGCGGTCCACATCTCTCGGCATTGTATGACACTTGGTGTTTGTTTTTCGCATTCGTTTACGCGTGTTTTTCAATTAGTTTTCTGCAGTTCCAGGGTCCCTCGCGTGCCCTGGGACCGGCTGTAGCGCCCAGGTCGGCACGCCTGCCCTGGGACCGGCTGTAGCGCCCAGGTCGCCTGTGTACCCCGGGACTGGCTGCAGTTCCCAGATCAGCTCGCGTCCCCGGGACTGGCTACAGTTCCAAGGTCGCGATAAACCAATTGAAAAAAATAATATTTCGGGTTACGGGCTGGATCCGGCCTGTGGGCCGAAGGTTGCCGACCCTTGGTTTAGTCAAGTCAAGTCACTTTTATTTCTATTGCACATATAAAAAACAACGCTCATTGACCAAAGTGCTTTACATTGGTAGAGGTACTAACTTTATACAACAGTGGTTCATAGATTAAGTACATACATAAATACATACATATAGCCCTCCCTCAGAGGACGTCAAGAAAGGCTTGAGAGTAAAGATGAGTTTTAAGTCTCGACTTAAAAGAGTCGATGGAGGGATGGAGTACCACAGTCTAGGAGCTGCAACCTCAAAGCTAAGTTTTGTTTCAATCTGCGGCTGAAATAGCTCTGAACAGACATGACATGGCAGTGTGACTCAACTAAAATAGTATAGACCTCCAAACATCACTAAATGCTGTGGTCTTACTCTTCTGTTTGTGGGCATAACCTAGACCACCATACATTAAACAATCTCCCTTCCATTGACTCTATTTAAACCTCACGCTGCCTCGACAAGGCCACCAGCATAATCAAGGCAAAGTCTCACCCCGATCACTCCCTCTTTTCTCCTCTCTCCCATCTGGCAGGAAGTACAGAAGTGTAAAAACATACACCTCCAGATTCAGGGAGCAGTTTCTACTCAGCTGTTATCAGGCAGCTGAGCCATTCTATCGACAACGAGAGAGCGTTCCTGAACTACTATCGGATTTTCCTGGACTTTATCTCGCACTAAACGTTATTCCCTTTACCATGTATCTATACACTGTGGATGTTCAATTGTTCAATCATGCATTGCCTCTTCGTTGACTGGTCGATGCGCAACAAAAGCTTTTCACTGTACCCCGGTAAACATGACAATGAACTAAACTAAACTAAATTAGACTAAAATAAAATAAACTGAAATCAACTGACCCGCTCATGCCTTAGCTTTTGACTCTCAGTTTTAAATAAAAAGAAACATTATTTTCTGCTTATTCTTACTAACACATGTCCCAATGCACATGCCATTTATAACACTGGAATGTTTAGAAAGAGAAATTGTTTCCATTGTGAACAACTCGATTTTTTTTTCTGAGGTCATTGCCTCAATTTAGGCAACGCGTCGTCAAGTCAAGTCAAGGTGATTGTTGTGTGCACAAGTACAGAGAGGTGCAGGTACAAGGGGAATCCTGCCTGCAGCAGCAACGCAGGCATTTAGACTTAGACATCGCAAAGAAACAACCCATAAATAATACATATATTGCACATACATTCTACTAAGACTATGGTGGAAGATTGCAACCTTCACGTGGTCCGCCCTGTTTCGACAAATGCAATCAACCCGGCGTGCACAATCAAATAAGATCAAATAGAACAAGTTGTCCTACAACTTTAGGCTGTGCACGCCATACGCAAGAAGAAGAAGAAGAAGACTATGGGTGCTGTCTATATGGAGTCCGTACTTTCTTCCTGTGACCTCTGTGTAAAATCTCAAGAGCATTTTTTTAAAATCTCAGATGCAGGAAAGGAAAAAAACTGTTCAAAAGGAAGACATGGGCAGAAAGCACAATTGGAAAAGAAGTGCATGGTCATGCAAGAGGTGGTCTAGAGTGTTCCATTGTAGTGGTAGGATTAGGGCTACGTAGAAATATCATTATCGTTGATATCAGAGATAGCTTATGGAATGTGTTCTTCTTCTCACTTGCTCTTCGTCAATCTGGCAGTTTGATTTCTTGTCCAAACAGACAGAGGCACTGCTTCAAGTCAGATGACTACTCCTTACATGTGTCGGAAGCAACTGCAGATGCAGGTTCAAATCGAAGATAGACACAAAATGCTGGAGTAACTCAGCGGGACAGGCAGCATCTCTGGAGAGAATGGGTGATGTTTCGGGTGGAGACCCTTCATCAGACTAATGTCAGGGGAGTGGGCGGTACGGAGTTACAATGTAGTCAGAGACAGTAAAACTGGTCGGAGAGCTGAGAAGGGGGAGGGGTTGGAGAGAGCGGGAAAGCAAGGGCTACTTAGAGAAGTTAGAGAAGTCAATGTTCATACTGCTGGGGTGTAAGCTGCCCCAGCGAAATATGAGGCGCTGTTCCTCCTATTTGCGCTGGCCCTCACTCTGACAATGGAGGAGGCCCAGGACAGAAAGGTCAGATTGGGAATGGGAGGGGGAGTTAAAGTGTTGAGCAACAGGGAGATCAGGTAGGTTTAAGCAAACTCTGTCCCGCCCACTCCTCCTTACATGTTTAGCGTGTACAGTTCTGAGAATATGTCTCATAAATTCATATTTATTAGAACAATGTACCAATATTAACATAGAAAAAAAGTGCTTGGTGACATTTCCCCTCCAGAAATGTTATGTTCAATCTGGAGAAATAATAAATCCATCTGAAATAAAAATTCAATAATTGCATAGGAGGGGTGTCCATTGAAAGAATTCAATATTGACATTCAACAATTGTTTCACACAAGCTATCATACAGTCTTGATAGAAACAAAGTGCTGCAGTAACTCAGCAGCTCAGGCAGCATCTCTAGAGTAAAAGGATGGGTGGTGTTTGGGGTCGGAACCCTTCTTCACACTGGAGAAGTCTGAGGAAGAGTCCCGACGCAAAACGTCACCCATCGTTTTTCTCTACAGGTGCTGCACGACCCGCTGAGTTACTCCAGCACTTAGTGTCTATCTTCAGTATAAACCAACATTTGCAATTCCTTCCGACACATGCAGTCGAGATAGATTGTGGTCTGGGTCAAAAAGCACGAAGGTCTAAATGAATGGAAATTCGGCTCTGCTGCACACTTCGATGTACACTTACACTCACACTCACAGTATCAGTCAGTCATATTCACACTGACACACACACTCACACAGACGCACACTCACACTGACACACACTCACCATTTTTGAAAGGGTCATAAAATCCATTCAGCTTTATTTAGTTTAGTTTAGTTTAGCGATACAGCGCAGAAACAGGCTCTTCGGCCCACTGAATCCGCGCCGACCAGCGATCCCTACACTCCAGCACTATCCTACACACACAAGGGACAATTTACAATTTTACCAAGTCAATTAGCCTACAGACCTGTACGTCTTTGGAGTGTGGGAGGAAACCGGAGCACCCGGAGAAAGCCCACGCAGGTCACGGGGAGAACGTATAAACTCTGTACAGACAGCTCCCGTAGTCAGGATTGAACCCGGGACTCTGGTGCAGTAAGGCAGCAACTGTACTGCTGCGCCAACGTGCCGCCCATTATTGCAACTTTGAGCTTCAGTGAGTATCATCCACAATGCTTACCAGTGCAATGATACATTACCTCAAACTCCAATCCAGAAGGGACCAAATGCATAAATATATTTGTGGCACAATCACCTTGAGAGTCTCTGACAATGCAATCTACATCAGATTCTGAGATGGCAGCTGTGATAAGACAATATGAGCATCTTCACTAATGTGCAGACAGGTCATTTAAGGGAGGAATATTGTTCCCTGATTAGATATACCATCCTGTGACACCCCTTTCACACCTCCTTCACCCATCTCTTCCAGAAGCGATCCTGCAGTGTACGGCTTCTGATCCCTTATACAAATACTTTGCTGCCACAAAAATAATGTACAGTTGCCTAAAAAGAAATTGGCATTTGCAGAAATGTAAACTGACTTTTAACATCAGTTTGTTTAAGAAAGAACTGCAGATGCTGGAAAAATCGAAGGTGGACGAAAATGCTGGAGAAACTCAGCGGGTGAGGCAGCATCTATGGAGAGAAGGAACAGGCTCGAGACCCACCCGAAACGTTGCCTATTCCTTCTCTCAACAAAATGCAACATTGATGACGAAAAGGTGGAGCCCACTAAGGTCCATTGTTGGCTATGGCGTAGGTGATAATGAGTTAGACAGACAGTGAAGCTCAGCAGGACGACAACGAAGCTAGGACGATGACTAGGGTGGGAGAGGAACGGAGAGAGAGGGGATGCGAGAGTTACGTGAAGTTAGATAAATCAACATGCATACCGCTGGGTTGTACTACCTCATTATTATCTATCCCACAGCCAACAGTGGACAATTGTGGGCTCCACCTTTCCTGCATCATTGATGCTTTTTGCATATCATTCATTCATCATCCAATGTATCTTCTATATCTCACGTTTCTCTTTCCCTTGACTCAGTCTGAAGAAGGGCCTTGACCCAAAATGTCACCTGTTCCTTTTCTTCAGAGATGCTGCCTGACCCACTGAGTTTTTTGTGTTGGTTTTCGGTGTAAACCAGCATCTGCAGTTCCTTCCTACACATTGAATAATCATTGGACAGATGTTTCGGATCGAGGCCCTTCTCATTGAATAATCAAACAGCTTTCCTGCAGATCTGACCCAGGAAGGTGGTGGGTGCCTGGAACATGTTGCCAGAGGTGGTTTTGGCAGGAGATATGATGGTGGCATTTAAAAGTCTTTTAGATAGGTACATGGATATGCAGGGAATGGAGCGATATAATGAACTTGTGGGCAGGAGGAATAGTTAAATTTGGCGTCATGTTCGACACAGGCATTGTGGCCTGTTTTGTGCTATACTATTCCATGTGCAGTATCGATTCAGTTCAATATCTTTAAAAACAAATTAAAAAACAAAAATCTTTATTTATTAGAGCTACAATGGAATTGTTTAGATCAAAGCATATTCATGTATTAGAATGGCCCAGTCAAATTCCAGACCTAAATCCAATTGAGAATCTCTGGCAAGACTTGAAAATTGCTGTTCACAGACGCTCTCCATCCAATCTGACTGAGCTTGAGCAAAGAAGAATGGGCAAAAATGTCAGTCTCTAGATGTGCAAAGCTGATAGAGACATACCCCAAAAGACTTGCAGCTGTAATTGCAGCGAAAGATGGTTCTACAAAGTATTGACTCAGGGGGGCTGAATACTTTTGCATGCCACACTTTTCAGTTTTTTATTTGTAATAAAATTTGGAAACCATGTATCATTGTCCTTCCACTTCACAATTATGCACCACTTTGTGTTGGTCTATCACATACAACCCCAATAAAATACATTTACGTTTGTGGTTGTAACGTGACAAAATGTGGAAAAGTTCAAGGGGTTATGAATACTTTTGCAAGCCACTGTACATCCCATGTGTATTATTACAATCATTGTACCCCTTAATTTTTTAAGGCTTTAGAAAAAAGAAAAAAAGAAAGAAATAGAAACAGAGAAAGTAGAGAAAGTGAAAAAGCGTGAGTTGTGAAAATGAAAAAGCGTGCCAAAGGGAAAGGGAGCCCTTGGTCGAAGAGTTAGAGAAAGGAGATTAAGAGAGACCCTGGAGAAGAAAAAAAAAGGGAAAGAGAGAGAAGGAAAAAAGAAAAACCAGTTACTTTATTATAAACATTGCGCAAAAGGAATCTAACAACGCAACATTTTTTCGTCCCCATTTACCAAGACCCGACGTGGGTATTTTTTTAAGGTACTCTTGCACCTTAGCCTTGTAGTAGATTTATAAATGCAGACCATGTCTTATAGAAACGGTCTGATTTTCCTGCCAGTCGGAGTCTCATATCTTCCAGATGTAGTGTTTCCAACATCTTTGAAATCCACATATTAACTGTTGGTATAGGAGCATTTTTCCAGAATTTTAAGCTTAGCTTTTTTCCTGTTATTAAGCCATATTCAAATAGATTCTTTTGAAACACATTTAATTCAGGGCTACCTTTCGTTGTTCCAAAGATAATCCAGTCAGTTTTATTTTAAATAATTTTGTGAAAATTTCAAATATTTCAGTCCAAAATGAATACAAAAGACAAATGAGTGTGCTATGGTAGCTTCTTGACATAGACATTTATCACAAATAGGTGAGACATTGGGAAAAAGTTTACTTATTTTAGTTTTTGAGTAGTATAATCTGTGTAAGATTTTAAATTGTATTAAAGTGTGTCTTACATTAATTGAACATTTATGCACATTTAATAAATATTCTTCCCACCTTTCTTTGGAAATTCATATACTTAATTATTTTTCCCAGTTTCTTCTGATGCCTTCTGTTGTTGGTATTTCTGCGTTTAGAATATTATATATATATATAATATTATGTTTGCTGATTCAGCCTTTGTATTCATTACTTCTTCCAGTAAATCTGGAGGCATATTGTGATAATCTTGTTCGTATTTTTTCTGATAGTCACAAGTTTGGAAATATTTAAAATACTGATTGTTTCCCAAATTGTATTTTAGTTGTACTTGTTTAAATGTTAATAGTTTTCCCGTTTCATACAAATCTCCGAAGGTTTTGATTCCTGCTCTTTCCCATTGTATAAATGCTTTATCTATAATTGAAGGTTTAAACGAAGGGTTTTTATCGATAGGTGATAAGAGAGATAAATATCTTAATTTTAAGTTGTGTTTTATTTTTTTCCAAATTCTAATTGTACTATGTATAATTGGATTTTTGTTGTAATTTGTATTATTCATTGTCATGAAGAAGGATCGCTCCAATATTACAAGGGGAGCAGTCCTCATTCTCCAGAAGAGTCCAATCTGGTTGCTGGGGAGAATTATCCAGCAATTGAATCATATTTGAAATATTTACAGACCAGTAGTAATATGTGAAATTGGGGAGTGCTAATCCCCCTACTGCTTTGGCATTATTCAGGTGTGATCTTTGTATTCTATGGGAGTTATAATCCCAAATAAAATTTGTGATATCTAAGTCCTGTTTTTTAAAAAAACTTTTTGGGTAGGTGTATTGGAATTGATTGGAACAGGTATAAAATTTTTGGTAGAAAAATCATTTTTATGGCGTTTATTCGGCCTATTAAGGACATCGGAAGCGTTTTCCAAAATGTAATCA
Source organism: Okamejei kenojei (assembly GCA_035221665.1). Classification (NCBI taxonomy): domain Eukaryota; kingdom Metazoa; phylum Chordata; class Chondrichthyes; order Rajiformes; family Rajidae; genus Okamejei; species Okamejei kenojei. Next base: position 58,426,892 of record CM069143.1, on the reverse strand, counting down.
AGTTATATAGTTTCTTGAAGGTTATAATTTGCATCAAAATGTCTTGATATCTTCTAGTGATTTTGATACCCAAGTATTTAAAATTTTCCATAGCTATTTTAAAAGGAAACTGTATTGTATTGTATTGTATATCTTTATTATCATTTTTCCTGAGTACTTACATACCCAGAGGAAACGAAAATACGTTGTTCAACCAGTGTCCATTCAGTGTGCAGTAAAAAATAAATAGAAATAAAATTAAAATTAAATATATCATGAGTTCCAAACGGCAGCGGCACGACAATGGCTCTGCTTCAATGTGTCCAGGTTGGTGGTTGGTGCGCGATACTTTGGCAGGGGGCAAAGTCCGTTTATCAGTCTTATAGCCTGCGGGAAGAAGCTGAGGAGCATCCTGCTGGTTTTGCAGCTGATGCTCCTGTACCTCTTCCCAGATGGCAGGATGGAGAATATGTGATGCGATGGGTGGTAGGGGTCTTTGATGATGGAGATGGCTCTGCTGATACATCTCTTCCTGTATATGTCCAGCAGGAAAGGGAGTGGAGCATCAATAATCCTGCTGGCGGTCTTCACAATCCTGTCCAGTTGATGCTGTTCGTATGCCTTGCAGCTCCCGAACTAGGAGGTGATGCCATAGGTTAATGTGCTCTCGATTGTCCCCCCATAAAAAGTTCGTAGGTGTGCAGTGGGGAGACCTGCTTTTCGTAGTCTTCGGAGAGGGTGTAGTCGCTGCTGGGCTCTCTTGACCAGTGCTGTGGTGTTGGTCATGGACGTCAGGTCATCTGACAGGTGGAGTCCTAGGAACACACTGCTGACCCTTTCCACATCAGCTCCATCGATGTGCAGAGGTGTATGGCGTTGTTTTCCCGCCCTCCTGAAGTCAACCACCATCTCCTTCGTTTTTCCCACGTTGAGAATGAGGTTGTGGGATTTGCACCATCCTGTGAGCAGCTCCACCTTCATCCTGTACGCCGACTCATCATTGTCACTGATGAGACCCACCACTGTTGTGTCGTCAGCGAACTTGTTGATGAAATTGTTGTTGAGTCTAGCAGTACAGTCGTGTGTAAGCAGATTAAACAGCAGGGGGGTTAGGACGCAGCCTTGGGGCGTGCCATTGCTCCCAGCTATGGTTTTTGATGTCCTACTGCCCACCCTGACTGTCTGCTGCTGTTGCAATAGAAAGTTCAGGACCCAGTTACATGTGCCAGCATCAACCCCCAATAACTCCAACTTCTCCACCAGCTGCTGCGGAATGATTGTGTTAAAAGCAGAGCTGAAGTCTATGAAGAGGATCCTGGCATAAGTATTTTTCCGATCAAGGTGTGGCAGTACGAGGTTCAGTGTTGTTGAGACTGCCTCCTCTGTGGATCGGTTGGCTGTGTAGGCGAACTGCAGTGGGTCTAGGTCGGCAGGTAGGCTATTTTTGATATGCTGCATAACCAGTCGCTCAAAACACTTCATTACTGGCCGAAAGTCATTATGGCAGGCTGGGTTTGGTTTCTTCGGGACAGGAACAATGGTGGCACTCTTAAGACAGTTGGGCACTACTGCCTGGCTGAGCGAGGTGTTAAAAATGTCTGTGAAGACATCTTTCAGTTGCTCGGCGCAGTCTCTTAGAACGCATCCAGGAATGTTGTCCGGCCCTGTGGCTTTGCGTGGGTTGATGCTGGCAAAGGCCTTTTTTACTCCGGCTGCAGACAGCCTGAGCGACTGGTCACTGGGAGATGGCAGTAGTGCACGTGTCTGGGTGCTGTTTTTAACCTCAAACCGTGCGTAGAAAATCAGCAACAAAAGCATGAAAGCCCATACTAAAAGAAGATTATGGATGACAACGCAATTTGCAGAGAGAAGAAGAAAGTGCGACGCTGATAGATCAAACTGCAGATTACCTGACAAGCCCAACTAGGGAGAGAAGGTGAGCAAATCAAAAGCTGGAACATGCAGGAAAAAAGAGAAAGGTGAAAGTGGAGGAATCCATATCACAATATCCATATCATGGAAGGTTATATTTATTGGAGCAAAACAAAAACTGCAATCACTGAAAATGCAAAACAACAAAAATACAGAGGGAACCCATTAGATCTGAGAAAGTGAGAGAGCAAGTGTGTTTTAGGTTGCAGAGAGGAGAGGGTGGAGAGAGAACAGGGAATGTCTAAGACAACAGTGCAGAGATAACTATGACCTTAAAACTGGCAGTCAGGGATAGAAGGGAAGGAACAGAGTTTAACAAACATTTAGACAGGTACATGGATAGGACCGATTTGGAGGGATATGGGCCAAATGCAGGCAGGTGGGACTAGCGTAGATGGGACATGTTGGTTGGTGTGGGCAAGTTGGGCTGAAATGTCAGTTTCCATGCTGTATGACTCTATGCCTCCATGATTATGTCTCTGTAACAGAGACAAATAAAATCTGTGAAGAGGGGAGAGAAAAGGGGCTACCTGAAACACTCCTGGAAAAAGTTACCTTATTAAATCCTAGTGGTGGCAACATCCTTAGACTTTCAGGTAGCGTGCTTGTAGGGGCACATTGATGGAGTTGCCTCACAGCGCCAGAGACCCGGCTTTGTTCCAGCCCTGAGGCACTGTATGCGTAAAGTTTACACGTTCTCTCTGTGACCGAGTAGGTTTCCTCTGTTTTTTTTCCCACATCCCAAAGACTTGCAGGTTTATAGAATAATTGCCTTGGTAAACTGCCTCTAGTGTGTGCAGAGAGATGCTAAAGTGGGATAACATTGAACTAGCGTAAGTAGACAATAGGTGCAGGAGTAGGCCATTCGACCCTTCGAGCCAGCACCGCCATTCAATGTGATCATGGCTGATCGTCCCCAATCAGTACCCCGTTCCTGCCTTCTCCCCATATCCCCTGACTCCGCTATCTTTAGATAGAGCCCTATCTAACGCTCTCTTGAAAGCATCCAGAGAACCTGCCTCCACCGCCCTCTGAGGCAGAAAATTCCACAGACTCACCACTCTCTGTGAGAAAAAGTGTTTCCTCGTCTCTGTTCTAAACAGATGGTCGAGAGGACTAGAATGCTAAAACAGGGATGTAATGCTGAGGCTTGATAAGGCACTGGTCAGTCAGCATTTGAAATATTGTGAGCAGTTTTAGGCCCCATATCCAATGAGAGGGTCCAGAGGAGCATTGGTCCAGAGGTCCATTGAGAATGATCCCAGGAACGATTGGGTTAACATATAACCATATAACCATATAACAATTACAGCACGGAAACAGGCCCTCTCGGCCCTTCCAGTCCGTGCCGACCATTTGTTTTCCCCTAGTCCCATCTACCTGCACTCAGACCATACCCCTCCATTCCCTTCACGTCCATATACCTATCCACTTTACTCTTAAATGTTAAAATCGATCCTGCCTCCACCACTTCTGCTGGAAGCTCATTCCACACAGCCACCACCCTCTGAGTAAAGAAGTTCCCCCTCACGTTACCCCAAAACTTCTGTACCTTAATTCTCATGTCATGCCCTCTTATTTGAATCTTCCCTACCCTCAATGGGAAAAAACGTATCCACGTTAACTCTGTCTATCCCTTTCATCATTTTAAAGACCTCAATCAAATCCCCCCTTAACCTTCTGCGCTCCAAAGAATAAAGACCTAACTTGTTCAACCTTTCTCTATAGTAACATAGTTGCTGGAACCCTGGCAACATTCTAGTAAATCTCCTCTGTACTCTCTCTATTTTGTTGACATCCTTCCTATAACTAGGCGACCAAAATTGTACACCATACTCCAGAATTGGTCTTACCAATGCCTTGTACAATTTTAACATTACTTCCCTACTCCTATATTCAATGCTCTGATTTATAAAGGCCAGCACACCAAAGGCTTTCTTTACCACCCTATCTACATGCGATTCCACCTTCAGGGAACTATGCACAGTTATTCCTAGATCCCTCTGTTCCACAGCATTCCTCAATTCCCTACCATTTACCATGTACGTCCTATTTTGATTTGTCCTGCCAAGATGTAGCACTTCACACTTAACAGCATTAAACTCCATCTGCCATCTTTCAGCCCACTTTTCCAAATGGCCCAAATCTCTCTGTAGACTTTGAAAATCTACTTCATTATCCACAACACCACCTATCTTAGTATCATCTGCATACTTACTTATCCAATTTTCCACCCCATCATCCAGATCGTTGATGTACATGACAAACAACAGTGGATCCAACACAGATCCCTGAGGCACCCCACTGGTCACCGGCTTCCAACCTGACAAACAGCCATCCACCATTACTCTCTGACATCTCACATTCAGCCACTGTTGAATCCATCTTGCTACTCTGCCATTAACACCCAAAGATTGAACCTTCTTAACCAACCTTCCATGGGGAACCTTGTCAAAGGCCTTACTGAAATCCATATAGACAACATCCACTGCTTTACCCTCATCAATTTCCCTAGTTACCGCTTCAAAAAATTCAAGAAGGTTTGTCAAACATGACCTTCCAGGCACAAATCCATGTTGACTGTTCCTGATCAGACCCTGTTTATCCAGATACTTATATATATTATCTCTAAGTATCCTTTCCATTAATTTGCCCACCACTGACGTCAAACTAATAGGTCTATAATTGCTAGGTTTATTCTTTGAACCCTTTTTAAACAATGGAACAACATGCGCAGTACGCCAATCCTCCGGCAGTATTCCCGTTTCTAATGACATTTGAAATATTTCTGTCATACCTCCTGCTATTTCTACACCAACTTCCCTCAATGTCCTCGGGAATATCCTGTCAGGACCTGGAGACTTATCCACTTTTATATTTCTCAAAAGTGTCAGTACTTCCTCCTCTTTGAATCTCATAGTTTCCATAGCTACTCTACTTTTTCCCCTTAACTCACAGAGTTCAATATCCTTCTCCTTGGTGAATACCGAAGAAAATAAATTGTTCAATATCTCCCCCATCTCTTTTGGCTCTGCAGATAGCTGTCCATTCTCGTTCTCTAATGGTCCAATTTTATCCCTCGTTATCCTTTTGCTATTAATATGACATGAGAATTAAGGGACAGAAGTTTAGGGGTAACGTGAGGGGGAACTTCTTTACTCAGAGGGTGGTGGCTGTGTGGAATGAGCTTCCAGCAGAGGTGGTGGAGGCAGGATCGATTTTAACATTTAAAAGTAAAGTGGATAGGTATATGGACGTGAAGGGAATGGAGGGGTATGGTCTGAGTGCAGGTAGATGGGACTAGGGGAAAACAAATGGTCGGCACGGACTGGAAGGGCCGAGAGGGCCTGTCTCCGTGCTGTAATTGTTATTTGGTTATATGGTTATATGGTTATATAGCTGTAGAAACCCTTTGGGTTTACTTTCACCTTTCTTGCCAAAGCAACCTCATATCTTCGTTTAGCCTTCCTAATTTCTTTCTTAAGATTCTTTTTACATTATTTATACTCCTCTAGTACCTCATTTACTCCATGCCTCCTATAATTATAGTAGATATCTCTCTTTTTTCGAAACAAGTGTCCAATTTCCCTTGAAAACCATGGCTCTTTCCAATTTTTACTATTTCCTTTCAACCTAACAGGGACATAAAGATTCTGTACTCTTACAATTTCCCCTTTAAATGTCCTCCATTTCTCTTCTACATCCTTCCCATGAAACAAAGTGTCCCAATTCACTCCTTTAAAATCCTTACACATTCCCTCAAAGTTAGCCTTTCTCCAATCAAAAATCTCCACCCTAGGTCCAGTTCTGACTCTCTCCATAATTATATTGAAACTAATGGTATTGTGATCACTGGTCCCGAAGTGCTCACCAACGCATACCTCCGTCACCTGACCTGTCTATTTCCTAACAGGAGGTCCAGCACTGCCCCTTCTCTGGTCGATACCTCTATGTACTGCTGCAAAAAACTATCCTGCACACATTTTACAAACTCCAAACCATCCAGCCCATTTACAGAATGTGTTTCCCAGTCTATTTTTGGAAAATTGAAATCTCCCACAATCACTACCTTGTGCTTACTACTAATATCTGCTATCTCCTTACATATTTGCTCTTCCAATTCTCGCTCCCCATTTGCCGGTCTATAATACACCCCTAAGAGTGTTGCTACACCGTTCCCACTTCTCAGTTCCACCCAAATAGCCTCCCTAGACGAGCCCTCTAATCTATCCTGCCAAAGCACTGCTGTAATATCTTCTCTGACAAGCAATGCAACACCTTCCCCCTGTGGTCCCTCCAATTCTATCACACCTGAAGCAACGAAATCCTGGAATATTTAGTTTCCAATCACAGCCCTCCTGCAACCATGTTTCACTGATTGCCACAACATCATATTTCCAGGTGTCAATCCAGGCTCTAAGTTCATCCACCTTACTTACAATGCTCCTAGCATTAAAATATACACATTTTAGAAACCCACCATCCCTTATTCTCTGTCTATTATCTTTTTCATCTTTCTCGCCTACATTTTGGATCCGAGTGCTTCCCTTCTCTGCCTCTTGCCCCACACCCTGACCCCTAGCCCCCTCTACCCGAGTCCCTCCCCCCAGCCTTTCTAGTTTAAAGTCTCCCCAGTAGCCTTTGCAAATCTCCCTGCCAGGATATTGGTCCCCCTCGGGTTCAAGTGCAACCCGTCCTTTGTGTACAGATCATGCCTTCCCCAAAAGAGGTCCCAGTGATCAAGGAACTTGAATCCCTGCCCACTGCACCAGTCCCTCAGCCACGCATTTATCCTCCACCGCATTTCATTCCGACTCTCACTGTCACGCGGCACAGGCTGTAATCCTGAAATCATTACCCTTTTGGTCCTTCTCCTTAACTTTCCCCCCAACTCCCTAAATTCTCCCTTCAGGACCTCGTCACTTTTTCTGCCTATGTCATTGGTACCTATGTGTACCACAACATCAGGCTCCTCTCCCTCCCTTATCAGAATCTTTTGGACACGTTCTGACACATGCGAGACCCTGGCACCAGGGAGGCAAACTACCATCCGGGTCTCCCGACTGCGTCCACAGAATCGCCTATCCGACCCCCTAACTATAGAGTCCCCTATTACAATTTCCCTCCTCTTTTTGCTACCCTTCTGAGCATCAGGGCCGGTCTCTGTGCCGGAGGTCCGGCCGCTGTTGCTGCCCCCAGCTAGGCTGTCCCCTCCAATCGTACTCAAACCCGAGTACCTATTTTCCAGGTGAACGGTCACAGGGGTACTCTCTAGCCCCTGCCTCTGAGCATTTACTGAGCATTTGATGGCTTTGGGCCTCCACTCACTGGATTTTTCAAGGATGAGGTGTCCCCACATTCAAACTTACCAAATAGTAAAAAGCCTGGATGTGGAGAGATATGTCCATTAGTGGGAGCGTCTAGGACCAGAGGCCATAGTTTCAGAAATAGAAAGGAGATGAGGAGGAATTTCTTTATTTGTCTGACCCAAAATGTCACACATTCTTTCTCTCCAAAGATGCTGCCTGTGCCGCTGAGTTACTCCAGCTTTTTTGCGTCCGTCTTCGAGGAATTTCTTTAGTCAGAGGATGGTGAACCTGTGGAATTATTTGCCACAGAAGACTGTGGAGGCCGCCAAGTCAGTGGATATTTTTAAGGTGGAGATTGACAGATTCTTGATTAGTACGGGTGTCAGGGGTTCTGGGGAGAAGGCCGGAGAATGGGGTTGCGCGGGAAAGTTAGATCAGCCACGATTGAATGGCGGAGTAGACTCGATGGGCGGAATGGCCTAATTCTTCCCCTTTATGACTCAGTGGGCCAAAGACTCTAAAGTCTAGTCTAAAGAAATGATTATCACCCCCCACAAAATGGAGATGCAACATTTGACTGTCGCTAAGTGATATTGTAGTTATCATTTCTGCAGCAAGCATGAAGTTAAAATAGATCATCCAAATAGCAGATAAAGATGAAAGAAAAGTATTTGAAACAAAAGAAAAATAATGTCAAGCATCAGAAGAATAAGTCATAGACTACACTGTTAAGCACAAGTATTATTTTCTACTACTAACGCACCTCCCACTAGTACGTTATATTTTGTGGAAAGGGAGCACAATATGCTATTTGTCAGAGTACACAGCATGAGCTGAAAGAATAAACCAGTGTTGAGTTATATATATTAGCTAAGAAGTCTAATTAAAACAGAGCTTAGGAAGACAAACAAGACATAACAGGGCAATTTTTTTAGTTCTTAGATCGGTTCAGTGTTGTCAGGCTACTTTGGCTAAGTAAAACATGCCAGGTTGATTTAGTATTCTTGCTTCAGAGTCAGTTGTTGGACTGATTCCTGCACAAGTTATGCATGCATTAACTATGGTGATGTTCAAAGCTGTACCCATGAAAGGAAATGGGTTAAGGGGCTGTCCCACTGCGACAACCTAATTGGTGAGTTTAGAAGAGTTTAGGAGAGTTCGAAAAAATGTCATGTTGAAGACCTCCTTCGACTATGTTGAAGACTGGCTTCGACTCGCTTTGACTAGCTTCGGGAAAATTGGACACCGAATAGTGGAGAGTGAAGATGACCTCCTTCGATCTCCTTCGACTATGTTGAAGACTATCTACAACTACCTTCAGCTACCTTGGATTACCTAGAACTACCCTCGATCACCTACGAATAACATGCCGACCTACTACGGCCTACTTCGACTAAACCTACGAGTATGGCGACCTTTTTTTACTCGCGGGCATTTTTCAACATGTTGAAAAATAAGCCGCCACCTAGCTGAGGCCTTGAGTATGCAGGGACTATTCTCGAGCATGAAGGAGAGTTACAAAGATCTCCTAGGACCTCGTGTCGACCATGCTGCGAGTATGAGTCGAGGGCAAACCCGCCAGATCTCGTGGATTAGGTCGCCGCAGTGGGACAGCCCCTTTTGATTATATTCAAACCAATGCACATCCTCAGATGGCTCCAGCTTTATTCCACATCCCTTCTTTCACATGAAATGGTCCCTGAGTGGCAAATAAGCCTACTATGACTACATAAGGGGGGAAAGAAAGAGTGGGACCCCTCAGGAATCAAGGCGGCCAACTCTGTGTGGAGTCACAGGAGATGGGCAAGGTCCTCAATAGTATTTCTCCTCTGTATTTACAGAGGACAGAGGGACATGGGGCAGTCTTGACTGCAGTCAGCATTATAACAAAGAGGTGCTGAAGGTACTATCGTGTATGAAGGTAAACAAATCTCCAGGGCCTGATCAGATATATCCAAGGACATTGGTGGACACTTGGGGGGAAGTTGCGGGAGTCCTGGTTGAAATTTACGTGTCATCTTTAAACACAGGAGAGGTGCCGGAGGACTGGAGGGTGGCAAATGTTGCGCCTCTATGCAAGAAGGGCAGCAGGGAAAATGTTGGGGCCTATAGGCCAGTGAGCTTAACATCTGTAATTGGAAGTATTCTGGGGGATTGGATGTACAGGCATTTAGACAGACAAGGGCTGATTGGAGATGGTCAGCGTGGTTTTGTATGTGGAAGGCCTCACAAAACTGATTGTGTTTTTTGAAGATGTGATCAAAAAGGTCAATGAGGGCAGAGCTGTAGATGTTGTGTATATGGACTTCAGCAACGCATTCAACAAGGTCCCATGCGGTAGTCTGCTCTGGATAGTTAGATCACATGGGATCCAAGATGAGATAGCTGAATGGATTGAAAATTGGCTTCACAGAAGGAAGCAGAGGGTGATAGTGTTAGGTTGTTTCTCGGATTGGAGGCCTGTGACTAGTGGTGTCCCTCAGGGTTCGGTGCTGGGCCCTTTACTGTTTGTCATCTACATCAGTAATTTGGATGAGGACATACACGGCAAGATTAGCAAGTAGGTGGTTTTGCAGATAGTGAAGATGGTTGTGAAAAATTGCAGCAGGATCTTGATCAATTGGCCAGATCGGCTGAGCAAAGGTTGTTGGAATTTAATAAAGAAATGTGAAGTGTTGTATTTTGGACAGTCTAACATAGGCAGGACCTACACAGAGAATGGTAGGTCTCTGGTTAGTGTTGTAGAGCAGAGGGAGCTAGGAGTGCAGGTGCATGGTTCCATGAAGGTGGTGTCGCAGGTAGATAGAGTTGGTACATTGGCCTTCATCACTCAGCGTATTGAGCATAGAAGTTGGCCGGTTATGTTGCAGTTGTATAAGACATTGGTGAGGCCACACTTATTGCATTCAGTTCTGGGCACCATGTTATAGGAAAGATGTTGTCAAGCTGGAAAGGGTACCAGGATGTTGCCAAGACTAGTGGGTCAGAGCTATAAGCAGAAGTGTGATCAGGCTAGGACTCCATTCATTGGAGTGCAGGAGGCTGAGGGCTGATTTTATAGAGGTATATAAAGTAATGAGAGAAAAGAATTGGATAGATGTACAGTCTCTTGCCCAGAATAGGTGAATCGAGGACCAGAGGACATAGGTATAAGATGAAGGGGGAAAAGATTTTATAGGAATCTTTTTTTTTGTTAAATATTTTTATTAGACACAAGTACATATTAATAGAAAATACTTCTCACATCCATTCGTAATATTATTAATATTAACAATTATGTCTTATTTGTATTTCTATTCTTTTTTTTTGCAGATATGAAAAGATAGAGAAAAATAAAGTAAAAGTAGGAAATCAAAAATAAAGAAATGAGTGGAGTATTAAAAAAGTTATCCATCATTGGAGATATATCCATGATTTGTTATACATGATTCTTCATCCAGTCCATTATTCAGGCTTCAGTCAGGCTCTCGTACCGAGCCATTTTGACCCTTTAAATATTTAATAAATGGAGACCATATCCCTCTGAAAAGATCCAACTTGTCCAGTAGGACAAGCCTTAATCTTTCCAGATGAAGTGTCTCTGACATTCCTGTAATCCACATTTTGATTGTGGGGGATGTAGGACCTTTCCAGAATTTCAATATTATTTTTTTCCCAATTATTAAACTGTAATCAATAAAAATTATTTGATTCGTTGTTATTAATTGATCTGTTTCTAATATTCCCAATATTATTAACTTTGAGTCAGGGATCAGACTCATATTAACATTCAAAATTATCTTAGATATTTCTGTCCAAAATTTAGTAATTTTTACATAATTTGTAAATAAATGTGTTAAGTTAGCTTCTAAGTGCTGACATTTATCATATATGGCAGATATATTTGAAAAAATACTATGTAGTTTGAATTTTGAATAATGTAGTCTATGTAATATTTTAAATTGTATAAGAGAGTGTCTAGCATTTAACGAGCAGTGGTGTATATGTTGTAAACTTTCATCCCATACTTCTGGTCTAATGATTTGACCCAATTCTTTTTCACATGATTGCCTATATATTTCTGTCATTGGGACATTGTTTTCCAATAAAATGTTATAAATATATGATATCAATTTTTCTGTGTTCGGGTGTTTATTTAGACATTCATCTAAAATTTCTGTCTTTCTATTTCTAATTTCCTGTGTGTTTGCTTTTACATAGTCTCTAATTTGTAAATATCTAAAGTAATCTTTTGAATGTAATCCATCAATTTGTTGTAATTCTTGAAATGAAAGGAAGGAGTTTTCCCTGTAGAGATCACCCATCTTATTAATTCCATAGTTTTCCCATTGTAAAAAACCTTTGTCCATCATTGAGGGTTTAAATGTAACGTTATTTACAATGGTAAGGGCGAGTGGTATACATTCCGATTTTAATGTTTTCTTTATTTGTTTCCAGATACGTATCCCACTTTCTATTATAGGGTTTTCACTATAGGTTTTCTTACCTAGTTTAATATTGGCGAATAAAATCAAACTAATTTCAAAAGGCGAACAATCTTCTTTTTCCATTTTTAACCAGATTGGTTGTTTATCTGTCTCTACTAACCAAAAATTCATATTTTTAATATTAACTGCCCAGTAATAATACATAAAGTTTGGCAATGCTAGACCTCCTTTTATTTTTGATTTACATAAATGTTTTTTTATTTATTCTATGGCTCTTATAATGCCAGATAAATTTGGTGACTATAGAATCCACCTTCTTAAAGAATTTTTTAGGAAGATATATCGGAATCAATTGGAAAAGATATAGTAATTGTGGGAGAAAAATCATTTTTATTGCATTAATTCTACCTTGCATTGAGATAGGTAATGTTTTCCAATATCAAATGTTCTTATTTAATTTATTCAATAAAAGTGTAAAATTGGATTTAAATAAAGAATCAAATCTTTTTGTTACATAAATTCCAAGATATTTGATTTTTTCGTTTGCTACCTTAAAAGGAAATTGTTGTAATATATGTAAGTTATTTACCATTATTGGCATGTTCACTTTTATTCCAATTAATACTATATCCTGAAAATAATCCAAATTCAGTTATTAATTTTAGTAAATTTAGGATACTAATTTCCGGCTTTGTAATATAAAGTAATAAATCATCCGCATAAAAAGAGATTTTATTTTCAGTATCTCTGGTGTCATACCCATATATTTCAGGATGTAATCTCACACGTTGAGCTAATGGTTCTATTGCAAGTGCAAACAGTAGCGGGGATAAAGGACAAACTTGTCTGCAGCCTCAAAATAGATTAAATTTGGTTGATAGCATTTGATTTGTTATTATTCTGGCTGTTGGATTAGTGTATAATAATTTAACCCAAGTAATAAACTTCTCTCCCAACTTAACAGTTTCCATAACCGAAAACAAATAAGACCATTAGATGCTTTCTCTGCATCTAATGATATAATTACTAAGTCTTTATTAATACCTCTTTTCGAATATATAGTATTGAATAATCGTCTCAGGTTATATGAGGAATTTTATAGGAATCTGAGGGGTAACTTCTTCACACTCAGAGTGGTGGGGTATGGAACAAGCTGCCAGAGAAGGTAGTTGAGGCAGGGACTATCCCAACGTTTAAGAAACAGTTAGACAGGTACATGGTAGGACATGTTTGGTGGGATATGGGCCAAATGCTAGGTGGGACTAATGTGGGTCTATACTACATATGGGCCAGGTGGGACTGGTGTAGCTGGGACACTATGTGAACATGTTGACCCGAAGGGCCTGTTTCCACGCTGTATGTCTCTATGACTCGATGACATAACTCAATCCATGCCTTGCGAAAAACTTCTTTCTGAAGCAGTTCAAATGAATTTATATAAATAAAACATTTAAGAAGACAGACAGACAGACAGACAGACAGACAGACAGACAGACAGACAGACAGACAGACAGACAGACAGTCTTTTAGTAAATACTACATCTTGGAATGGCACATTGGCGCAGCAGGCAGCGCTGTTGCATCACGGAACCAGACACCCAGGTTTAATCCTGTCCCCAGTTGCTGTCTGTGTGGAGTTTACATGTTCTCTCTGTGACCGTGTGGGTTTCCTCTGGATGGTCCAATTTCCTCCCACATCCCAAAGAGGAGGACATGGATAAGTCTGAAGAAGAATCCCAACCCAAAACGCCACCTATCCATGTCCTCCACAGTTTCTATCGGACCATCTGAGTTACTGCAGCACTTTGCGTTTTTTTTTCTTAGAAATCTTTTGGTGTTCTTCAAAGAACAGTCAGTTTGCTGAATTTTGTACCCAGCCAGATTAAATTATGTTAATTAATTTTCTTGTCTTTTTGGTGCAATACTTGCATTTACTAGTTGCTATCAATGCCTTATTATCTTATTCCGAACTCCACATAAGTGATGTGAGCTATTCATAAATGCTAAAATATCAGATGGAAATGTCTCATCCCGATTAAATATATTAATTCAAAATTACTTAAGAGCAATCAATTGATTGCAACATAATTTAATATTTAATTGATAAGACTTCTCTGATAAGATCGGCACAATCAGTTACCAAAACATGGTTCCACATTTAGACACAAACCGCTGGAGTAACTCAGCGGGTCAGGCAGCATCTCTGGAGAAAGGGAATATGTGATGTTTTGGGTCGACACCCTTCTAAAGACTCATGTCTGAAGAAAGGTCTCATCCTGAAACGTCACCTATTCCTTTTCTCCAGAGATGCTGCCTGACCCGCTGAGTTACTCCAGTGTTTGTGTCTATCTTCGGTGTAAACCAGCAACTGCAGCTCCTTCCTACACACTTGGTTCCATGTTTGTTGGATGGGTTTAGCAATAGACTCAAATGGGACGGACTTGACAACCAAGTAGCCATAATCGTTCTCCAGCTTTGATAACATTGTATGTGGGTTGGGAGATTGCAATCTCCACGTGGTCCGCCTTGTTTCAACGAATGCAATCAACCTGGTGTGCACAATCAAATAAGATCAAATAGAACAAGTTGTCCTACAACTTTAGGCTGTGCAAGCCACAGGCAAGATGAAGAACAATGAATGTCAGGTCAAAACTAAGAACATTTGCTGTGGGGTTGGAAATTAGATATTTATTGTGATCGTTGGTTTCTTTACACATTTTCCCTCATTATATGAACCCACAAATCATCAGGGATGGCTGCAAAGGTTTTTTTGAGAGACTTGGGAGTAAGATGGGTGAAACAATAAAGGGGAAGATTTCTCTGGGATGATGATTAATAGAGAAGTAAAAATGGTTGGATTACTTTGATTGTGTAAAACTTACACACTGTTTTATAGCCTTTGGACATACAAGGTTTGCTTTGGTGTTGTTTTGTTTGAATCTGTTTTTCTGTTCGTACATAGGGACTAAAATAGAAAGCAGGCATCCCGTGGAAAAAGGAAATTATTTTATAGAGCAGAGACCATTTACAACACAAGCAGATGAAGAATCAACATGAATAAATCAGGAATAAAAAATAATTAAACCAATTTAATAAGCCAAAGAAGATAGAGAGAAGGAGGGAGAGTAGATACTATATTCTCCAATTAATTCTGTACAATAACAGGACGACAAGTAATTTAACAACTATTTTATGTAGCTTGCATCTGCTTATTAATGTAATAATATTCCGCATGATGCTACCAGCACAAACACATCGCCTTGATAGGGGTGTGTTACAGACCCCCGAATAGTCAATGGGAATTAGAAAAACAAATGTGCCTGGAGATTGCAGACAGCTGCAGGTCAAATAAGGTTGTTGTAGTAGGGGATTTTAACTTTCTCAATATAGACTGGGAAAATCAGAGCGTGAAGAGTTCAGATTGGGGTGCAATTCCTAAAAAGTGTCCAGGAGAGTTTTCTTAAGCAGTATATGGAGGCCCCCACACGTGAGAGGACAACACTGGATCTAGTATTGGGAAATTGGGAAGGGCAAGTTAATAAAGTGTGTGTGGAGGAGCCTTTTGGGACCAGTGACCACTGTTCGATTAGGTTTAAGATAGTTATGGATCGAGACGGAGAGGGTCCATGTGTTAAAATGCTCAACTGGGGTGAGGCCAACTTTGAGGGTATGAGAGCAGGTCTCGCTCAAGTTGACTGGAGCAGGTTATTCGAGGGGAAAGGAACATCGGCCAAGTGGGATGGTTTTAAAAGTGTACTGAAGAAAGCTCAGGATGTGTACATCCCCATTAGAGTGAAGGGCAAAGCAGGCAGATGTAAGGAAGATTGGGTGACGAGGGAAATTGAGACGTTAGTCAAAAACAAGAAGGATGCTTGGGACGGGTATAGGCAGCTGGGATCAAGTGCGTCCCAGGAGGAGTTTTGGGAACTATGGAGTAAACTAAAAAAGGGCTAATCAGAAGGGCAAAAAGGGGCCAGGAGATAGCTCTGACGGGTAGCATTAAGAATAATCCCAAAAGATTTTATAAATACGTAAGGGGGAAAAGGGTAACTAGAGAGAGAGTGGAACATCTCAGGAATCAAAGCAGGAGATGGGCAAGGTCCTAAATGAGTATTTCTCCTCTGTTTTTACTGAGGAGAAAGACAGTAGTACGGAGGAAGATGAAGTCAATGGAAGTGTCTTGAGAGCAGTCAGGGTTACTGTCGAAGAAGTACTGAAGGTACTGTCGTGCTTGAAGCTAGACAAATCTCCAAGGCCTGATCTGATATATCTGAGGACATTGTGGGAAACTAGAGAGGAAATTGCGGGAGCCCTGGTTGAAATTTACGAGTCGTCCTTAAAGACAGGAGAGGTGCCAGAGGATTGGAGGGTGGCAAATGTTGTACCTCTTTTCAAGAAGGGCTGCAGGGAAAATGCAGCCAGTGAGCTTAACATCTGCAGTTGGTAAGTTACTGGAGAGTATTCTGAGGGATAGATATACAGGCATTTGGATGGGCAAGGGCTGATTAGAGATAGTCGGCATAGATTTGTACGTGGGAGGTCGTGTCTCACAAATCTGATTGATTTTTTTGAAGACGTGACCAAAAAGGTTGATGAGGGCAGAGCTGTAGATGTTGTGTCCATGGACTTCAGTAAGGCGTTCAACAAGGTTCCACATGACAGGCTGCTCTAGAAGGCTAGATCTCATGGGGTCCAAGGAGAGACAGCTGAAAGGATAGCAAGTTGGCTCCATGGAAGGAAGCAGAGGGTGATGGTGGAAGGTTTCTTCTCAGATTGGGGGCCTGTGACTAGTGGTGTGCCTCGGGGTTCAGTGCTGGGCCCGTTACTGTATGTCATCTACATCATTGATTTGGATGAGAACATACAGGGCAAGATTAGCAAATTTGCTGATGATACAAAAGTTAAAGGCCTGTCTCACAGTGCGAGTTGACCCATGAGTGACCCGGAGTTTTCACTCGCGGTAATCACGTACGATTAACATAGTGGGAACGTCGGAACGCACGCGCAACTTAGCGACTCGTGGCGCTAACGGCAGGTACCCATGAAACTTGTTCTCGTGAAAAAATTCAAACATGTTTGAGGTTTTCCACGGGTGAAATTTACTGTTCAAGTTAAAAATTGAAACATTTAAACTCGTTGTAATAACGTAGTGGCCCATGCGTTTACCTTGGTGATTTGTGAGTCTACCGTGGGAACTCTTTAACTCAGCGGGCAGGCAGCATCTCTGGAGAGAAGGAATGGGTGACAGGATGACATTTCCAAATTTCTCCAGCCCCATGTGTTCACTTTTTGTCAACCATCATCTGCCCTTTCTTGTGTATGACATTATTTGTATCCGTGACAGTTGATTGTCGCTCACTTTTGTTTCCCAGGGTGTCTGGACGGGACTGGAGTTGGGAGGGAAAGGCGGTGGGGGGGGGGGGAGGGTAGTGTTTCACTAAATGCTTTAAAAAAAACTTTAAGTTATAGATTATGGACAATTTTAAGTTGAGCATGGACAAATCCAATGAACCACATTACATTATTCTTGAATAGATAACTTTGAATTCATGATTTTTAAAAAAGGAACCAACATCTACAGTGCCTTGTGTCTTGGCAATTCATGATTCTCCACGCTGGGCAGAGAATGGGATTTGTAAGCGGCTAACTTCATTCTAAAACTTGGAATGTCACATTGGCGGCGCAGCGGTAGAGTTGCCGCCTCACAGCGCCAGAGCCCCGAGTTCAATCCTGACGACTGGTGCTGTCCGTACGGAGTTTGCACGTTCTCCCAGTGACCACGTAGATTTTTTCCGGGTGCTCCAGTTTCCTCCCACATTCCAAAGACGTGCAGGTTTGTATGTTAATTGTTGTCTGTAAATTGCCCCGCAGTGTGTAGGATAGAACTAGTGTTTGGTGATTGGGGTCAGCATGGGCTCGGTGGGCTGAAGGGCCTGTTTCCACACTGTATCGAAACTAAACTAAAGGCCCTGAAGAAGAGTCCCGACCCGAAACGTCAACTATCCATTTTCTCCAGAGATGCTGCCTGACCCGTTGAGTTATTCCAACACTTTGTGACCTTTTGTGATAAGTTAATGCTTCAACCCTTTCTCTAGGAATGGGAATTAGGGGAAGCAGTAGGAAATATGTTGCTTGGCATTTAAAATAAATAGAATAGTCAGTACAGGACGAGGGTTTTTTTGATGCCAAACACAAAATGCGGGAGTAACTTGGCGGGTCAGGCAGCAACTCTGGAGAGAAGGAATAGGTGACTTTTCGGGTTGAGATCCTTCTTCAGAAGACGAGCCCTTATCCGAAACGTCACCTATCCACATTCTCCAGAGATGTTACCTGGCCCACGTTGTTACTCCAGCTTGTTGCATCTGCCTTCCGTCTAAAGCCTTGGGATCGTCGCCGATGTGAAGACGGTGCGAAGCCCCCGCGCCCGGTGCAATGGGCGGGGAGCTGGAGAGGGGAGGGAAGGGGTCACACACATGGCCGGGAAGCAGAGGGGTGGGGGTGGGGGTGGCGACAGACAGGGCCAACAATGAGATGGAGAAAGACTGAAACACCGACGTGCAAAGGAGACCTACAATAACGCATGATCTCTCTCGCGTTAAGGCAGGTGATTGTCGCCTGCCCGCTGTTTCTGACCCTAAAGCCTTGGGATCGTTGCCCTTTGTGTTGGCGTGGAGGGGGAGGGGGCTATTGTGCTGTTTGATCGCTCCCTGCTATCCCAGGGACAGGGAGACACAGCGGCTTCTGATACTGGTGGGCAATCACTACCAAAGTGTCTGCCCACACAGTCGGTACACCTCTCCTACACGTCTCCCGCACTAAGATCATCCCGCAGAGAATGATCCCAGCCTAACCCAAGAGCCTTGTCTCCCCAGACCGATTAACGACGCCCGCGCACCCCCCCCCCCCCCCCCCCCCCCCCCCCCCACCTCAACTTACGCCTGGGCACCAAAGGCAGCTCAGGAGGCGAACCCTGAGCTCAATCTCCCAACAATCTGATGTGCAACGGATAAGAAAGAACAGCGGCTGCGGCCGGCTGCCGGCACCCTCACACACTTACCTTCATTCACGGTTGGCTCAAGAGTAACGGGAGAGGAACTTGGGAACTTGGGAGAGGAACTTGGAACATCGCAGAAATGACATACCCGTGGGAACTCGGTTAAACGCTTGATCATAAACTTGGAATCTCGTGCATAGCCACGAGTCCGTTTTTTTTCTTTCACTTGGGGTCACCCATGGGTGGACTCGCACCGTGAGACAGGGCTTTTAGTGGTTTTGCAGATAGTGAAGATGGTTGTGAACGAATGCAGCAGGAGCTGGAGCGATTGGCCAGGTGGGTGGAGGAATGGTTGATGGAATTTAATGCAGAGAAGTGTGAGGGGTTGCATTTTGTGATGTCGAACAAGGCCAGGACCTACACAGTAAATGGCAGGCCTCTGGGTAGTGTTGTAGAGCAAAAAGATCTAGGAGAACAGGTGCATGGTTCCTTGAAGGTCGAGTCGCTGGTGGATAAGGTGGTCAAAAAGGCTTTTGGCACTTTGGGCAGGACTAGAGGGTGTGAGCTATAGGGAGAGGTTGAGAAGGCTGGGTCTCTATTCAGTGGAGCGCAGGAGGATGAGGGAACATCTTATGGAGATATACAAAATCATGAGAGAAATAGATTGGAGAGATGCACAGAGTCTTTCACCCAGTGTAGGAGAATCAAGGAGAACAAAGGTGAAGGGGAAAAGATTTAATAGGAATCTGAGGCGTAACCTTTTCACACAAAGAGTGGTGGGTGTATGGAACAAGCTGCAAGAGGAGGTAATTGAGGCTGGGACTATCCCAATGTTTAAGAAACAGTTAGACAGGTACATGGATAGGACAGGTTTGGAGGGATATGGAACAAGGGCAGGCAAGTCGGACTAGTGTAGCTGGGGCATTGTTGGCAGGTATTGGCGAGTTGGGCCGAAGGGCCTGTTTCCACACTGAATCACTCTACGACTATGATTCAATGACATCAAGGTGTATTGGATTAATGCAGGAAGGAACATGGAAACATAGAAAATAAGTGCGAGGGTAGGCCATTCGGCCCTTCGAACCAGCACCGCCATTCAATATGACCATGGCTGATCATCCAAAATCAGTACCCCTTTCCTGCTTTCTCCCCATATCCCTTGATTCTGTTCACCCCGAGAGCTAAATCTAACTGTCTCTTGAAAACATCCACTTTTTCTGTGGCCTCCACTGCCTTCTGTGGCAGAGAATTCCACAGATTCACAACTCTCTGAGTGAAAGGTGGCATTAAAATTAGTGAACAACTAATTGAATGGCAGAGCTGAATGGCATACTACTTAAGAAGGATTGCGACCCAAAACATCATGTCCATTTCCCTCCGCGGATACTGCCCGACCTTCAGTTTAGTTTAGTTTAGAGATGCATCGTGGAAACAGGCCCTTTGCAGCAGTGAGTCAGCGTTGACCAGCCAACACTATCCTACACACACTAAGGGCAATTCACAATTTTACCAAGCCAATTAGCCAATAAACCTGTACGTCTTTAGAGTGTGGGAGGAAACCTGAGCTCCCGTTGAAAACCCACGCAGGTCACAGGGGGAACGTACAAACTCTGTCCAGACAGCACCTGTAGTCAAGCTTGAACCCGGGACGCTGGTGCTGTAAGGCAGCAACTGTACTGCTGTGCCAGCGTGCCCCCCTTGAGTTTTTCCTGCAGTTTGTTTTTTGCTCAATATTCCAGCATCTGCAGTCCCTTGAATCTCCTGCTTGCATTTTTTTAGGTTCATATCAATTTAGAGTCAAAGAGCGATACAGTGTGGAAACAGGCCCTTCGGCCCAACTTGCCCACACTGGCCAACATGTCTCAGCTACACTTGCGTAAAGAAATGAAGTCAAGGCTTGTTGATGAATATGTTAAGTTTAGTTTAGTTTGGTTTAGTTTAATTTAGTTTAGTTTAGTTTAATTTAGAGAATACAGCGCAGAAACAGGCCCTTCGGCCCACTGAGTCCGCGCCGACCAACGATCCCTGCTCTCTGACATTATCGCACTCACACTGGGGACAATTTACACTCGCACCAAGCCTATTGACCTTCAAACCTGTATGTCTTTGGAGTATGGGTGGAAACCGGAGTTCGTGGAAAAAACCTAGGCAGGTCACAGGGAGAGCGTACAAGCTCCGCACAGACAGGATTGAACTCAGGTCTCAGGTGCCATAAGGCAGCTGCGCCACCATGCCGTAAAAATAACCAAAAGTTAAACGGTCATCGTAAATTAACAAAAACGCAGTACAGTTGGAGTCGATTTCAAAATTCAATAACCATCAAGAATTTCACATACATTTTAATCATTTTCAATGCATTTGTCAACTTGCCTTTTGAATCAATCCTTTTTTTACCCTTTGTAATCCTTAGCAATATTAAGATGTACCATTATATTAATAACTACCAGGAGTGGTACATTGGGCATGTAAAGTAAATCTTAACCGAGCAACACAATGTCAATTTTCTGACTTGACAAGTTGTTTGTGCCTTGTTCTTAAAATGGCAGTCAATATTGCAAGCAGCAACAGCAGAGTAATCCTGTAATCCCATGCAATCAACGAACAGCCACAACCACGGGAGCTTCAGGTGAAAAGCAAGACTGCAACAGTGGTGATAAATGAACAAGAAAAGTAATTTAGACAACTGCAGCTTTATATTCTCACCCAGACAGAGCAGTTTCTGATCAACAGCAGGATTATTGAAGCCTTACAATATTGATGAGACAAGCGTGTTCTTAATTAATATCATATTATCAGGAAAAATCGTTGAGACGTCTCTATCCTCCATGGTGGCAACAAGATATTGTGAAATAATGTGTTTTAATTATATCGAGTTGTAATTGTTCTCACTGTTAGGAATATTGATGAGACTGTGAGAATATTTGTGCATTGTGAGAACCATCGTGTGGCTATACCAGTACTATTTTACCGAAAAGTATAACAGCATAGTCCTGTGATCCTCAGTAGGTGCATGAGTATTCAGCAGTAATGTTAAAGACCTGGTGAGAAGTCAGAGTTTCATCACACAACACAATCTTATCCTACAAAGAACATTTTTCTGAGTAATTGTCTCAAATGTTCCCGGCATGTTTTAAATAGGTGAGGATCCACAACTTCTCATTGATGCAGTCCTACTGATGTTCCTACCTGGTTTAAAAAGGGCATCCAAGAAGAGTAAGGTCACATGCCTGTATAGGAAGGAAATGTAGATGCTGGTTTATTACCAAAGATATTAGAGTAAAAATGTTGGGGGAACTCAACGGGTCAGGCAGCATCTCTAGAAAAAAGGAATAGGTGACGTTTCAGGTTGGAACCCTACCTCAGACTGGTTGCATGACTCAATGTCCTTTTATTCTGAGGCGGTGCGCTCTGGTCCTAGACTCTCCCATTACCACGTCCACTCTATCTATGCCTTTGATTATATGTAGGTCTTAACGAGATCGCCCCTCATCCCACTCGTGATGAAGCACAGTGATGTAAATGATATTGCAAATAATGCAAACTTAGAATATTGTGTGTGTTTATCTCGGAATAGTATGAATACATTTAGAAATTTACAAACCATATATTTGTCACTGATTGTTAAGAATAGAGGTCAACTATGATTCAGAATGTTAACATTTAAATGCAATTTTGTAATCAAATTGTGATATAATTTCCCAGTCACTTATTAAGATGGGATGCAAGCAGAAGCCTCCACGTGGCGCATCCCGGGCAATGCTGACGACAGAAACTGTACCACAGTGACTGACTGAAGTAGCCAATTCTGCAACCACCAACTATCAACCGTCACTGACCAACTGGAAAGACGTGATATAGAAGATGGCCAGACACGAGGAAGAAGACTTATTAAGATTTAGTTTGCCCTTAAGTTAGTATGTGTCATTCTTTTTCTGTTCTCTGACGTGACAGAATCAAATTTGTGACGTCTGATTTTGAATTTCATTCAGCTGGTGACCACAGGGTAGAGCTGCTGCCTCACAATGCCAGAGATCTGGGTTCAATCCTGAACTTGGGTGCTGTCTGTGTGGAGGTTGCACCTTCACCCTGTGACTGCGTGGGTTTTCTCTGGGTGCCCCAGTTTCCTTCTACATCCCAAAGATGAAAGTTTTTGGGCTTCTGTAAAAAAAAAAAATTAGTTGGTGTCTTGGCACCAGGTTAAGAAGCTCTCGACCTCTGTACTCTGTCTCGTCATTATTGGGTATCCCGCCCACAACGGTGGTGTTGTCCGTGAATTTGTAAATTGAAATGGGTTTGTATTTGGCTGCACGGTTGTGGGTGTATCAGGAATAAAGAAGTGGAGTGAAATGGATCCTTGCGGAGCACCAGTGTTGAAGAATTATTGCAGAGGATGATATGTCACCAATCCTCTCTGATTGGGGTCTATTGGTCAGGAAATCGAGTATCCAGTTATATCACCATACCACCCACTCCCCTGACATTAGTCTGAAGAAGGGTCTCGACCCAAATCATCACCCATTCCTTCCCTCCAAACGTGCTGCTTGTCCCGCTGAGTTACTCCAGCTTTTTGCATCTATCTTTGGATGGGATAATGTTGTTAAAGGCAGAGATGTAGTCTATGAATAGAAGTCTGATGTAGGTGTCTCTCTTATTTGTGTTCCAGGGTTGAGTGTAGGGCCAGGCAGCTGGCATCATCCATGGACCTGTTTATATAGTCTATCAAAACTTATCAGTAGGAAGATCAAGAACTAGGGACATGGAATTATTGTAAGAGGGGAATCATTTGACGTGAACCTGAGAGGCCACCTTTACATATAGAACAAGGTGGGTAGACACAACTTGCTGGAGTAACTCAGCGGGACAGGCAGCATCTCTGGAGAGATCAATGGGTGATGTTTCTCGTCTAGACACCTTCTTCAGAGGTGCATGGAATGAGCTGCCAGAGGAGGCAGGTCTAATGGTAAAATTTAAAAGGTATTTTGACAGGAACATTGGGAGAAAAGGTTTGGAGGGGTATGGGCCAAACACGGGCTAATGGGGCTAGGTTAGATGGGGCACCTTGGTCGGGAAGCCGAGTTGTGACAAAGGGCCTGGTTCCGTGCTGTATGAAGCTATATCTCCAAACAGGTGGATCTGATGGGAATGCTCTGAGTGGAAGTATGGGCTAGATGGTCAGAATGGTTTTCTCAAGGTTCTCTCCCTGTGACCGCATGCGTTTTCTCCAGGTGCGCTGGTTTCCTCCCACACTCCAATGACGTACAGGTTTGTAGGCTGATTGGCGTCCGTAAATTGTCCTTAGTTTGTAGGGTAGAACCAGTGTGCGGGTGATCATTGGTCACCGTGGACTCGGTGGGCCGAAGGCTTATTTTCACGCTGTATCTCTAAACTAGAATAAACTAAACTGTACAAAACTTTGGTCCGGCCGCATTTAGAGCATTGTGTGCTGTTCTCGTTGTCCCATTACAGGAAAATATGTCGGGCATTAGAGTGGGTACGGAGGAAGTACTGGCTATGAAATGTTGTTGGACAAAGTTGGTCCCAAACATTGTGCAACCAGTCAGGATACCAGTCAGTGTACTTATTACATTGCATCTGCCGATGTTTGTTAGAGTATCTCTGAGGATTCTTGGAATAATCTGCCAACCAAAGCAGCAGTGGACATGTGGGACGCACGCAAATTGCTTCACAGAAAAAATGTTCCTCATCAGCACCTCAGTGCTAAACCTGAAAATCACTGTTCCACCACCTCCAGGCGACATCAATTTATGGTACTCAGCAATTAGAATCATAACTACATGCTAATTTTTGACCTTCAGACAAACTAACCAATTAATATCTACTTCCACCCCTTGGCCAACATTTCCCCAAATGGTTTAATTTCCTGCTATAATTAGAATGTGGGATTTAAATCCATCATTGTTTCAATACATAATATTTACATGCACGAGAAACGGAATATACAGAATTGTAAATTAGTTCAAGGGTTGTTCTCCACTCAGAGAAGCCCTCAATTGCTGTTAATAACGTGATTGCTTTCTGACAATAATAAACCTTTGACTAAATGCTTTCCATTACATGTTGATACTTGACCAAATCACCACAAAGATGCTGTTGCGAATGAGCATTTGTAACACTTCCCATCTGTTCTCGAAGAGGAAAAGGTCCTGGTGTCATTGGTAAAATATTCTGAATGAGCAAAGTCGAGCTTCATTAGAAATAAATCCTTAATAGAACATCTGTCCATAATGTAAATAATTAATATTTCAGTCAGAGGAACCTAAACTGCAGTTCATTGCTGAGGCATCAAATATTATTTTAGAAACATACAGGTGTTCAGACAAATAGAATTTTAGAGCGTAGAACCCTACAGCACGGGAACAGGTCCTTCAACCTATGGTGTTTGTGCCAAGCTTGATGCCAAGTTAAACCTATCCCTTCTGCCTGCATTTACTCCATATCCCTCCATTCCCTTCATATCCATCAGTCTAAGAGGTGCACCATTCCATCTATTGCACACCAATTTCTCCCACTCGCCTCCCTCCTCCACCCCCCCCCCCCATTTCTTACCACCTTTATCCCTCCCTCTCACTTTCCATTACACTCATCTTTTGGCTCTTTTGTTCTCCTTCACCATCACTTTTTAAGGGTCTGTCCCATTTTCACGACTTAATCCAAAACTTCTGCTGAGTTTAAAGGACCTAAAAAAAAAAATCAAGGTTTTGGTATCTACGAACTCCTATGACCTTCCACGAATCTGCTCACGAAATGGAGTGACAGAGGTCACGTGCTGATGTTGACTTAAGCTCTTTTTTTTTCACTCACCTTTTTTTCTCTGTCCAGCTGCCGAGCTACGAGTACCCACGAATATCTACGAGTACCCACGACTACCCTCACGGCCTACTACAGTCTGCCCACGAACTAACTATGAGTAAAAAGCTGCAATTCTTTTCATCCTGACTATTGTTTTACTCGTGGACATTTTTCATCAGGCTGGAAAAAACGTCCTGACTTACCTGATGCCCCGAGTACCTACGGCTGGCATAACGAGCCGCTACGATATGTCTACGAACTCCTACGGCCACGTTACGAACATTCTGCGAGTTTGAATCAGGGGAAAACTCGGGAGAATTCGTGAATTACCTCGTGAAAGTGGGACAGGCCCTTAACTCCTTTTCATCTCTAGCCTTTGTCCACTGACCACCACTATCCACCTCTATCCACCTATTACTTCCCAGGTTTGGTTCTGCCCCCACCTCGGGAAAGCACAATTAAAAACAAACCTTTGCGACCTCTCCATCTTTCATCTATTGAATGCAGGTGTGACACTAACTGTGTTATGATTAAATGAAATGGAAAAAAATAGACTGATGAAGGGTAAATGGTAAAATGGTAAAATGGTGTGGATCCAAGCATTAAATGTGCCTTTTTGCGATCATATATGGAGGTAAACATTTGGAGGTGTCATCTCATTATGCGCACGTTAATATTGTGCATGCTATCAATGGGATCAGTTTTGAACAGCTTATCCTGTTCTTCGGATAAATCATTAAAGAAGATATATAAAATATATATTTTACAATTTAAGACTAGTTCTTCATTAATCCCTTTCCAAAATGTGGATCACATGGAAATATACTTTAAGCTGTGTTTTTTTTTCAATTCATCAGTCCTTTATCCATGTACACTTGTTCATGCCTTTTGCTAGAGGCTAATAAAGTAAGCTCTTAAGTCCTCCTGTTGCTTATCACATTGCGCTGAACCATGTCAGTTCACTTCAACATGTAACACCCTATTCTAATAGAGTCCACATTCATCTATTTTCTTTCCTTGTAATGGTGCATAATTAACCTAGGACTTGCAAATGACTCATGTGTACAATGAAAAGTGCCAGAGGAAATAATGGCCTTGCATTCTGTTGCAAAAGAGTATTTGACATACATTTACTCATCTTTAAAAAATATGAATTTTCTTCAGCTATTTCAAGTAATATCTTGCCCCGACCACTGCCTTCAGTGGAACCGTGCCACAGAATTGGCAGATACTGTCAGCTCTATGCCTGTATCCTTTGGAAATTAGTCACCAGAATAAAGGGTGGCATGGTGGCGCAGTTTGTAGACCTGCTACCTCAGTCAGAGACGCAGCTTTCATCCTGACCTCAGGTACTGTCTAGGAAGGCTAAAAGAAGATATGAGGTTGCTTTGGCAAGAAAGGTGAAAGTAAATCCAAAGGGTTTCTACAGCTATATTAATACCAAAAGGATAACGAGGGATAAAATTGGACCATTAGAGAACCAGAATTATCTGCAGAGCCAAAAGAGAGATGGGGGAGATATTGAACAATCTTCGGTATTCACCAAGGAGAAGGATATTGAACTCTGTGAGGTAAGGGAAAAAAGTAGAGTAGCTATGGAAACTCAAAGAGGAGGAAGTACTGACACTTTTGAAAAATATAAAGGTGGATAAGTCTCCAGGTCCTGACAGGATATTCCCTAGGACCAGGAGCTATGACAGAAATATTTCAAATGTCATTAGAAACCCGGAGGATTGGCGTACTGCGCATGTTGTTCCAGTTTAAAAAGGGTTCAAAGAATAAACCTAGGACCTATTAGTTTGACGTCAGTGGTGGGCAAATTAATGGAAAGGATATATCTGATCAGGAACAGTCAACATGGATTTGTGCCTGGAAGGTCATGTTTGACAAACCTTCTTGAATTTTTTGAAGCCTAGGGAAATTGATGAGGGTAAAGCAGTGGATGTTGTCTATATGGATTTCAGTAAGGCCTTTGACAAGGTTCCCCATGGAAGGTTGGTTCAGAAGGTTCAATCTTTGGGTGTTAATAGTAGCAAGATGGATTCAACAGTGGCTGAATGGGAGATGTCAGAGATAATGGTGGATGGCTGTTTGTCAGGTTGGAAATCCGGTGACCAGTGGGGTGCCTCAGGGATCTGTGTTGGGTCCAATGTACATCAATGATCTGGATGATGGGGTGGAAAATTGAATAAGTAAGTATGCAGATGATACTAAGATAGGTGGTACTCAAAGTCTACCCATTTGGAAAAGTGGGCTGAAAGATGGCAGATGGAGTTTAATGCTGATAAGTGTGAAGTGCTACATCTTGGCAGGACAAATCAAAATAGGACGTACATGGCTGTGGAACAGAGGGATCTAGGAATAACTGTGCATAGTTCCCTGAAGGTGGAATCGCATGTAGATAGGGTGGTAAAGAAAGCCTTTGGTGTGCTGGCCTTTATAAATCAGAGCATTGCAAGGCATTGGTAAGACCAATTCTGGAGTATGGTGTACAATTTTGGGTCGCCTAGTTATAGGAAGGATGTCAACAAAATAGAGAGAGTACAGAGGAGATTTACTAGAATGTTGCCAGGGTTCCAGCAACTATGTTACAGCAAGTTAGGTCTTTATTCTTTGGAGCGCCCTTTAAAATGATGAAAGGGATAGACCGTGGATAAGCTTTTCCCATTGAGGGTCAAACTGACATGAGAATTAAGGGACACACTCAGAGGGTGCTGGCTTGTGTGGAATGAGCTTCCAGCAGAGGTGGTGGAGGCAGGATCGATTTTAACATTTAAAAGTAAAAGTGGATAGGTATATGGACGTGAAGGGAATGGAGGGGTAGTCCTAGGGGGGTCGGCACGGACAAGGGCCGACTGTCTCTGTGCAGTTTACCCGTTCTCCCTGTGACTGTGTGGTTTGCCTCCGGACGTTCCAAGGACGTGCAGGTTTGTAAGTTAATTGGCCTTAGTAAAACTGCCTGTCGCACCATCCAAATTGAGATCTGTAGCACTGAAGTGGGGAAAGATAAGAGGCTTACTGGATCTGCACCATTCCAAGCTTCTCTTCAGGCGTTAGTTTTAGAGATACAGTTCAGCCCTCCAAATCTGCACCGACCAGAGATCATCCCGTGCACGAGCACTATCCTCCTACACACTAGTCCCTACTACTCTACAACTTTATCGAAGCCAATAAACCTGCAAATATGTACGTCATTGGAGTGCGGGAGGAAACGGCAGCATCCGGAGAAAACCCACGCGGACACAGGGAGAACGTACAAGCTCTGTACAGACAGCACCCATGGTCAGGACTGAACTCAGGACTCTGGCGCTGGAATGCAGCAACTCTACCGCTGTGTAACCTCCTCGTCTTGTGACACATTATCAATTTCATCGTCAATGGGTCGAAAACATCATTTTCACAACTCAATAACACATTGAGAGTTGATGGTTGAATAGCTGGCTTCTGCAAATTGCCCCCAGTGCGTAGGAAGTGGATGGGAAAGTGGGATAACGAAGAACTAGCGTGAATGGATGATTAATGGTGAGCATGGATTCAGTGAGAAGGAAACCCTATGTCCATGCTGTGTCGTTCTATCAATCAGTTCAATCAATCATCAAAGTACCTTCATCATGAGGAATACCAAGTTCAAGAAAGGATTGAGTCTAACGCTACAAAGAATAAACGTTGCAAAACATGTTTTGGGGTTAAATGCTTAGGTTAGTTTAGTTTTGTTTAAAGATACAGCCTAGAAACAGACCCTTCAACCCACTGAGTCCGCGCCGACCAGTGATCCCTGCACACTAACACTACCCTATGCACATTAGGGAAAAATGTACAATTTTTCCTAGCCAATTAACCTACAAACTATACATCTTGGGAATGTGGGAGAAGACCGGAGCTCCCAGAGAAAACCCACGCAGCAGTTCTACCGTTGCGCCACTATGTTTTAACAAAATCCTCTGCTCCGATTTGGTATTTGCAGGTCATGCATTTTGGGGTAACTTTTTGTTTCTGCCATAACACCGTTGTTAAAAGGAAGAGCTGCTTTAAATATTGCCAATTGGAATTTATTGCAAGCAAAGAGCTAAAATTAGCAATGCAGGAAATTAAACCCGAGAATGGTTCGCATACATTTTATGTTTGTCATATTACTAGCAATTTGGTTTGCATTCACTGGAAGAAGATTCTCGTTATTACAAAAATTAGGTATTATAATATTTTGAAATGAAAATTAATTGCTGCTGAAGAGTTGGTGATGGTAATATATATTGGCAATAAAATAACTCCTGTGTCCCATATGTTATTCATTTCCTTCAAGATTTGTCAAGATTAAGGTTTAATAGTAAGATTAAACGAGAACTTACCAGTTTGAAGTTTGATCGTTATTTAATGAGGAGTTACGATGAGGGATTACGTGAAGAAGGCCGCATGTGTGTCAATCTTCAAAGCAGCGGTGTGAAGTCACAGAAAACGTTGTTGAACTAACATAGTAAGATTATAGATGACAAGAACTACCAGATGATCGTTATGTTACGAGGGTAGGGAGCGGAGTGCACATCGTAACTCCTCATAAAATAATGATCAAACTTCAAACTGGTAAGTTCTTGTTTAATCTTACTATTTTACTTCGGAGTCACGTGAGTGACTACGTGAAGACTTTGAAGGTCTGTTATTTCATGCCGAGGAACAAGTCCACTAGTCACAGCTGCATCAATTGACCTGGACGAGTGAGAAAATGAATGCATTCAAAACATGACATGTTTAACAATACTAATGCTTTAATAACAAGAAAGATATAAACAGTGACCCCTCTCACCCAGGGGGAAACTGTGAAACAGAACTTAAAACAGAATCAGCAAAAATCCCGGATCTGGCAATAGGCTTATTATAAAACCTCTGGTACGTCCTCTCTTTCGACCATCCCGCAGCCGCCAGAATTTGGTCAAGAGGTAAGTCCATATCCCTTGCTGCTGATGTCTATGCAGCCTTGGTGTAATGAGGTTTAAAAATATGTGTCCACTCCTGCATACGCCAGAACCTGATAGATCCATCTAGAGACGGTCTGCACCGTAACCCATTTGGGAGGTTTGGTGTAGCTGACAAAGAAGGAGAGTTCCGAGCCTCTCAAGCTCTTGGTGACCATTATGTATTGGGTTATAGATGATACTCCACACACTCGTGGATCTAAGGGGTATGCCATAAAACTCAATTTGAGCACCTGAGCCCCTGGCCTGCTCTGCTTGACGAGATCCCGAACGTAAAAGGTGATGTTATTGCAGGAAGAACCCATACAGTCCAGACTGAGTTTTTGTAGCGTCTGGACCCGTTGTGCTGAGGCCAGCGCCATGAGCATGACTACTTTCAATGTAAGGTGGTGTAGGGACAGAGATGCAACTGGTGCCCACTGACGGAGCAGCACGAGGACCACGCTGACATCCTATATGTTTGTGTACCTAGGTCTAGGTGGAGTGGAGTTAAAGACGCCCTTCATAAATTTGGTTATTAACGGGTGGGACCCTACCGTGTGGTGTGCTGACCCCAGCTCTAAATAATTGGACAAAGCACTGCGGGCACTGTTAATGGCATTGTAACTAAGTTTGTTATCATGAAAAAGTGACGACAGAAACTCCAAAACATCCGTAATTGAAGCTGTGTGATATGAAATGTGAGAGCGGGAACAGTACATCTCCCATTTTCTTATGTGAGAGATGTACTGTTTCTGTGTGCTCTTCCTCCAGGCCGCAGTGATGACATCAACGGTACGCTCTGAAAGCCCGAGGCCCAGGAACGGTCTCCTCAGAATCTGCAAACCAACAAATATATAAGGTCATGAAGAGGGTGGCTTTCCCCTGTCACTGGGTGTACCAGCAGATATCTGCTCTTGGGCACTGCCATAAAAGGCTGTGTAATTAAGGCTAGAACCAGAGGGAACCAATGCTGAGTAGGCCAGTCTGGCACTACCAAAATGCCAGTGGCGGAATCTTGCTAAATTTTTGCCACACATCGAGCAATGAGGCAGAATGGGGGGAAAACATACACAAATGTACCACCCCAATGTAGCGAGAATGCATCCACCGCTACTGCCCCTGGGTATGGCTCCCATGACATGTAAATTGGTAACTGATGATTAAGCCGCGAAGCAAACAGATCACTGTCCGGTACACCATAACGAAGGAAAATATCATTGAACACTTCGTGATTTAACATCCATTCTTTGTTATCATTGAACTCTCGTGATCTAGTGTCTGCCACTGTGTTATACCTTCCCTGGTAAATAGATAGCTGGAACCCAGATGTTTCTCACAATACACCAGTGCCAGAGGAGATTAGACACCCTATCACAGGATACAGACTTATTTCCACCCATGTGATTAATGTACGCTACTGCAGTAGTATTGTCAATCTGAAGTCGGACATGCACATGATGCCTGTTGGTACAAAAAGCTTTTAACCCATAGAGTGCACCCAACAACTGTAAATAGTTAATACCGTGTGATTGAAGCATGGATGCTTCCTGCAGATTACATCTGCCACCGCAACTCGAGACAGTATCGGTAGCACCCTATCCTAGTGCACTGGCATCAGTCTGCAGGGTAACTGATGGAGTATTGACTAAAATGGTACTAGAGCAGCACTGAATATTGGCAATCCACCATTGTAACTCAGTCAGAGCCTCAGCTGGTAGCTGCATGGGTCTATCGAAACGACCTCTCTGAAGCTTAAGTGCCTGTTCCTTTGCATGCTGTAAGTTTTGTTAGTGCAAAGGCCCGAACTGAGCAGCTGGGAATGCTGCCACTAATTTTCCAATTACCCGAGCCACATGTCTAATAGAAGGGTGATTATCAACAATGAGTTTCCTGCAGGCTTCAATTAACTCTAATTGCTTGCCCCGAGGCAGAGTCACTGACATGTGTACTGAGTTAATGGTGAATCCTAAATAGTCAATTATCATAGATGGCATCAATTTAGACTTAACTGGATGGATTATGAAACCTATCTTTTCGAAAATTAGTTTTGTAACCGACACAGATAATTCAGCTAATTCCTCCCAATGACTAAAATGTAATCCAAACATGCCATGGCAATATGATTCTGTGCTCTGAGTAACCCCAGGACTGGTTTTAGCAATTTTGTGAATGATCTGGGAGCTGAAGTTAATCCATGAGGCAATGCTTTAATCTGCCACAACTGATCCATCCAGTTAAACTTCAAAAATCTCTGGTGTCTTTCATGAATGGCCACTGAATAGTAAGCATCTTTGAGGTCAATGCTTGCCATATAACATCCCTTGGAAAGCAGTTGTATAGCAGTTGTATAGTTACAAAAGTTTCCATTTTGAAATGTTTATACTGCACAAAGGTGTTAAGCTCTGTCAAATCTGGGATAATTCTTCATCCTCCATCCTTCTTTTGCCTAGTAAAGATATTTGACACAAACTGATAAGACTCATTCCTCGCCCTCTCAATTACCCCTTTATTGAACAAAGAGTCAAGTTCTCTTTGTGCACTAATACACTCCTGTTATGAAAACACAAAAGTACGGCCAGGTGTATGCTGAGTGGGTGGAGGCAAGTCAGAAATGAATTCAATTTGGAAACCTTGAATACTATGCAGTATAAACGGATTAGATGTTATCCACTGCCATTCATGTAAGAAAAATTGCAATCTCCCCACAACTTGTAATGTATCCATTGCAGTCTCACCTACCTTAGAGTTTACCGGTGGTAACGTTGCTGCTTCTGCCCCCGAGGTCTGGGGGGTAGGGCTGCTGGAGGGCGCCGCATCTTGAACATGGCCCGGCTTGGGCCCTGCCCTAAAAAAAAGGCCTCTTCGTTTGTTGCTCAGCACCACGTCCGCCATAGCCAGTGAACCGTTTGGTATGCAGAGGAGGGTAGGTGTATAGTCTCCGGCAAGACGATACCTTCGGAGGCACCTTCATGAGGCCAACAGCCTTTGACTCCTCATCGAGTTCTTTAACCTGTTTGGTCAGGTTTCCTCCGAACAGGAGGTTTGGGAGTTGTATATTCCCCGGCTTACATAGCCCAGCAAATTTAGGACTTATAGCAGGACGGATGGCATTCTTTCTAATGCA
Organism: Okamejei kenojei; assembly: GCA_035221665.1. Classification (NCBI taxonomy): domain Eukaryota; kingdom Metazoa; phylum Chordata; class Chondrichthyes; order Rajiformes; family Rajidae; genus Okamejei; species Okamejei kenojei. The sequence goes on along the minus strand of CM069143.1, from coordinate 58,393,368 downwards.
ATTGATTTCAAAATGTGCATTGCACATTAATGCCATCGCGTCCTGCTGTGTATCTGAGAGAAGCGCCCCCTCCACTGACCTAGCAAAGGCCGTGATGCCCGAGGCGAGAAGCCGGAGTACCTATGGGCTCGGACGCCCCCTCCAATGTGCCCCCCAAATGGCTTGAATTAACAATGGGGACACTCAGTGAGGCACAGTTTAGTGGAGTGTTATACCTGGCAGTGGTCTCCTCCATCATCTGTTCTTGCAGTGGATGGGAAGCCATGTAATTAATGTTCACAGTGAGCTCTTCATCAAATGAATCATCAGTGAGGGCTGGGACCGCAAATTTGGATGCAATAGACATTCCTGATGGTCCCTCTAGCCCAACTGTGCCTCCGTACTCTGGGTCAGCATAGTACTGACCTCGTACGCTCCCGTCATCTGACAAGGAGATATTATGCAGCCCTGACACAGGCGCTGCTGCCTCGGGTTCCATATACTCCCCGGGCTCCGATAGCTCCGTCCTTTGGAGCATATCGTGCTGGAGTAACCTCTCCACAAGGCTCTCCAGAAGGGCCAGCCTGCCGGTAACACTGCCCTTAGAAGGAGGGGACTCTTTCACCTCCTGGCCTGACTCCTTTGAGTCCAGGGCCCTCACAGACTTTTTAGTTTTCTCCTCCATGGAGTAGCCAAGGTGCTTTCTGGCAGCACCAAGTCTGTAGCCGCCGGCTGCTCTGCCAGCGGCCCTGGAGGCGAATTTGGTGGTCGCACGCTGCCTGTAGGCCCGTGGTCTTCAGCAGCCAGTTTGGTCGCGGTTCGCCTCTTAGACATATCTCCCACAATCCGAAGCTGAAAATACGTTAAAACGAAACACTCCGGACTGGGAGCAACGTCTTCAGCTAAGTTATTCAAAACACATACCTGAGTCTTTTAAACGCACCCGCCAGCCAGTCGTTGCGCAATGCGTCAGACGGAATGACGCGCATGCATGGGGACGGCCTTCTTCACGTCGTCACTCATGTGACTCTGAAGTAAAATTGCAAAATCTCGAATGGTTTCCATTTTATGCCTTTACTGGCAACAGGACAGTAGCACAGTGTAGAGTTGCTGCCTTACAGCGTCAGAGACCCGGGTTCGATCCTGACTACAGTAGTTGTCTGCACAGAGTTTGTACGTTCTCCCCGTGACCTCCGTGGGTTTTCTCCGGGATCTCCGGTTTCCTCCCACACTCCAAAGACATACAGCTGTGTAGGTTAGTGCATTTGATAAAATGGTAAATTGTCCCTTGGTAAAGTGTATTCGGATAGTGTTAGTGTGCAGGAATCGCTGGTCGCCCGCGGTCGCGGTGGGCGGAAGGGCCTGTTGCCGCTGTATCTCGAAACTAAACTAAAACTAAACATTTCTTAGATTCCATTCTTTGTCCACATTAATTATTTGTGATGATCATATGCATTGCACAATATTGCTAATACACTGTGTACAACCATATGGCTATGCTGCAAATTGAATGTGAAATTATTGGCCCGTCCGGACTTAGTAATTTATTTCAGAAAATCTAACCACACTGTGTAAGAGCTACAGCAATGAGTTTTATTCCGGAGCAGTAGATGTGTTTTCTTGTAAAGCAGATGGAAACAATTATTTATGACCAGGGCAAGCTTGCCTTTAACGATTCTCATGGTCTTTCTTGGCCATTTATTCTGAGCTTGCACAACTAACCAGGGCTGCACCACAGCTGCAGCTCATCCCTCAGGTTATATTTGGGGTGACAGAGTAGAAATCAGTGGCGGGCCAAGTCTGTCCCCGCCGTCTTCTCTAAACAAGCAGAACATCTGTTTGCTCACCTGTGCCAGCCACTTTGTTTGTGCTTTGCGCCACTCAATGGGTTTTATAACTGGGCTAATGAGGTGATTTTGAGGAATATTCACTCCGGACCCATTAGGGTGCAGTAATGACTCCGAAACCATCCGCTCGCGATACTCTGCTGTGCTCACAGCAACTTCTGGCGTTTAACATATGCAGAGTTTAATCCGGAGATCTTGAGGTTGCCGTCGATGCCTCATCCCATGTTTCAGCGGATTGCCATTTGCAGCCGTCTTCATCACAATCAAGGGAAATCTAACATGAGCCGAAGCCATTTATGGAGGAGCTTTGCAATAAATTAGCCTGGAAATCTGTGGCTGGTTGTATGAGGTTTAAATGAGGTTTTAATGATTTACTAAACTACAAAATTAGTGATTAATGAATTACCATGCCTGGAAATATAATGCACATCCAATGGAATTTACTTATATAATATTTTGAAATATTAAATATGTTCAAACTCTGCAGCAAGAAAAATGGGTCTTGGCATCTCTGTGAGGGCAGGGCTGGGGATGGGATGAGACAGGAATATTGTGAAGTCAGATGCAAGCAAGTTTGCTTCAGATCTTTTACTTGAGACTCACACCAACACGATCCTACACACTAGGGACAGTTTACAATTTTACAAGTAACCTACAATCCGAAGATAGACACAAAATGCTGGAGTAACTCAGGCAGCATCTCTGGAGAGAAGGAATGGGTGACGTTTCGGGTCGACCCTTCTTCAGACTGTCGGGGAGAGGGAAACTGGAGATATAGAAGGGTACAAGGAGCATGTAAGGCGTGAAAAGAACAGATCACAGCAGATGCCTTTGAAGCGTGGGAATTGGAAGGGGAGTTGACAACCTGGAGATCTCACAGGTCTTGGCAAGCCGAGTGTAAGTGTTCTATACCAATGACCTGACTGTTCACTTCTCATACTGCTCTAATGGGCCTGTCCCACTTGGTGATTATTTAGGCAACTACCGGCGATTGTCATAGTCATAGCAGGTCGCCGAAAAAACGGCGACAACCTACATCATCCTAGCCATAACTTACGACAACACCTACGTCAGGAGAAGTCAAGCTACGCTCACTGGCGGCAAACCCACTGTCGGCAAAATATTTTCAACGTGTTGAAACCTTAGCGGCGACCAGAAAGACGCTACGACTTTTTGCGCGACTGAGCAGCCGACTCCCGGCGACCACCGGCGAACATGCGGCGACAAACTAGTGGCCTGCAGTTGCCTAAAAAATCGCCTAAGTGGGACAGGCCCACAAGACTACAAAGTGTTACGAAAATGGACCGAGCCTTATCTTGCCATCATCCTTGGCTCAACCTCCCGGTCCCAGCCACCCGAACCATCGCCTTAGCACCCTCAAACTCAACACTTCACCTAAACACAAAGCCTTTCCCAAAACGGTCCCTCCTGAATGGCTGATCCTGCCTTCCTTGTGGACTCCACTAAGGGCAGTCATTGCTCGACAGTGACACTGCTTTTTAAATCAACCACAGCACAGTGAAGCAGGTGGGATCATGGTGCAGCGGTAGGGTTGCAGCCTTACCGCGCCAGAGTCCCAGGTTCGATCCTCACCAAGGGTGTTGTCTGCCCGGAGTTTGTACTTTCTCCCCGTGACCTACATGGGTTTTCTCCGGGTGCTCCGGTTCCCTCCCACACACCACAAAGACATACAAGTTTGTCGGTTAATTGGATTTGGTAAAATTGCAATTTGTCCCTAGTGTGTGTAGGATAGTGTTAATGTGCGGGGATCGCTGGTCGGCGCGGACTTGGTGGGCCGAAGGACCTGTTTCCGCGCTGCATCTCTAAACTAAACTAAATTCAACTACTCTTCTGCTCAGCTGCTCAGTTGACAGTGGGTCTGTGCTGGCCCACTCCTAATGCTTAAATCCGTCAAGCTGCTCCTTCTCTCAGTCGCTCACTCAACGGTGAAAACAGCAAAACTCACTCGACGGCGGAATCGTGTTACATTATGGAAATATTTACTACCTCTGGTAATCAGTATGCAACGTTAAAGGTACAAATCCTGATTTTCCTTTCATTAGTACCTTGCACCACCATCACCTGCACTACTGCGGTTATTTGACTTACGGGCGGCATGGTGGCGCAGCGGTAGAGTTGCTGCCCTACAGCGCAAGTGATCCGGGTTTGATCCTGACTACGGGTGCCGTCTGTATGGAGTTTGTTCATTCTCATGCGACCACGTGGGTTTTCTCCGGGAGCTCCAGTTTCCTCCCCGACTCCACAGACATACAGGTTTGTAGGTTCATTGGCTAGGGTAAAAATTGTAAATTGTCCCTAGTGTGTAGGATAGTGTTAGAGTACGGGGTGATCGCTAGACACCAGCACTAGTGCGGACTCTGTGGGCCGAAGGGCCTGTTTCTCCCGCTGCGTCTCTACAGTCTAAAGGCTGAGAGGAGGGAGAAAGCTTGAAAAGAGGGGTGTGAGTGAGACAAAGCCTGGCAAGTGATAGGTGGAAAGTGGTGAGAGGAGGACTGATGGCAGATGGAGTAAGTGACAAAGGTTAGATGTGAAAAGGCTCAAAGTGTCAGATAAGAGAAGAGAAGGAAGACTGAGGGAAAGCTGGAGGGAGAGATTTGATGGAAAGGGATGGGAAAGGCAAAGAAGGGGATAAGGTGGCACAGTGATGCAGCTGGGAGAACTGCTGCCTCACAACGGCAGAGACCAGGGTTCGATCCTGATATCAGGTGCTGTCTGTGGGGAGTTTGCCGATTTTCCCTGTGACTGGGTGGGTTTTCTCCGGGTGCTCCAGTTTCTTCCCGTATTCCCAAAGACATGGGGGATTGTAGGTTAATTGGCCTCTGGAAATTGTCTCTCGGTGCGTAGGGAGTGGGATGGGAAAGTGGAATAACATTGAACGAGTGTGAACAGATGATAGATGGTGAACATGTGGACCAAAGGGTTTGTTTCCATGCTGTACCTCTTAACTATCTAACTGAACTAAGTAGAAGGGAGATGAGGGTTTCAGGGACGGGCGAAGAAGGTATGAAGGAGGGCAACTCAGACGCGTGACTGGGGATTGAGGGGTTTGGGAGGAAACAGGTGCACAGTGGTTGGAAGGGCATTACTTGAAAGTGATTCCGTGATTTTGTCCAAATGAACATTTGGAAAGGAAGCTTAGAAGTCCGTGATACACTTTGTCTCCATTGCCTTCAATGGAATGAAGAATCTGGAGGTTTTAGGAGCAATTTTCATCTCCGTTCGTTTCTTGATGACATTGGCCCTATCAGTGTTCTGTCTGAATACTGATGTATCTGCATTGTAATCTATTAACAATTTTCCTTGTTTTATGCTTGCTGCTGTCGGCTTTTAAGGTGCATTTGATTGCCATGCACAATCTGTCGTGGATAATCATTTCTATTCCACAACTCTGATCAAACCCTAGGGTTTGTGGTGCTGAGGATGCTGAAACAAATCCACTTTATGTGTGGGGTTAAGACCATCGAGCACTGAACTGAAAAGAAGGAGCCAGAACGTTTCTACACCTGATCTACACTAACTTGTAGAGTAAAAGCTGACCTTTGTTGCTGATCACTGAACTGCTTCGAAAAGCAAAAGAGATAGACTGTTCAGATTATTTGTGGAGGAATACTGGCATTCTGCACCTTGTTCTCTTATTTCTATCTTTGCTTAAATTAAACACTTCATTATTGATGTAAGGCACAACATGCTGGAGTAATTCAGCAGGTCTGGCAGCATCCCTGGAGAATCGAAATCGGCGAGGTTTCGAGTCGAGACCCTTCTTCAGACTCATAGTCAGGGGAGAGGGAAATGAGAGGTATGAAACGATACAAAGAACAAATGAATGAATGGTGTGAAAAGAACAAATCAAAGCCAGCCAGAAGATCAAAGAAAGGTGGAGCCCACAATGGTCCATTGTTGGCTGTGGAGAAGGTGAAATCAAGTGGATACAAACAGAAGTGAAACCAAGAAGGACAACAGTGAAACTAATAGGACAGCAAGTGTGGGGATGGGGCAGAGAGCGCGGGAATGCAAAGGTTATTTGAAGTTAGAGAAATTCTACTAGAATTCACTAATAGTTACTAGATACTAGTTACTATTGTCTAGGTTGTAAGCTGCCCAAGCAATATATGAGGTGCTGTTCCTCCAATTTGCATTTGACCTCACTCTGACAGTGGAGGAGGTTTGCTACACATTATTGGTGTGAAATGGAGTGGATAAACCTATCTTGAGGAGCTTGAGCTAATTCAGTACTGGCTAGCTGGTTTATCAATCTCTTGTTTGATTCAATTCAAATGGAAAGAAACAGCAGCAATGTCCAACAGACATTTGTATAATGCTTGCTCAAAAATAAACAGTTCCCCTCTCTGTTCCCCCTTGATTCTTCGAAGTAATCAGTTGCCTTGCTTCATTTAAATTGAATCGACTTTGGAAATCACAGTGTTAAAATTTTACAGCCCCAGTAAAATAAAAGCAACAAACTGCATGATTAATGAAGCAAAGAGCAATAATAATCACCTAATCAATGAGACAAGAATAAACTGATGATTTCTTACTGGTTGTGGAAAAAGACATCAAATTACTTGGCCATCAGTTCCGAGACAGTATTTAAAGGCTGGGATCAAATTAGCCATTTTCAATGCTGACTGAGTGTTACAGATGAGAAATTTAAAGAGCTGCTGCAGGGTCAATAATACGACTCTGTGCAGACCTTGAACTCGGGAAAGAAACTTGACAGAATTGTGACAGGAGCAGTTAATTTAATTTGAAACATGTGTCATGAATCCCATTGTCACTTGCAGAAACTAAAGCAGAAACCTCGACTGATAACCATCAAGTACTATCTCAATTTAACCTGCTGGCTACTGGGTCCTCAAAAAATAATTAAAAGAGTTTAAAGTTATACTGCATTCCTCTTTCCTATTTTTCCAGCAGAAGATATTGTATGCTCAAAGCGAATGATCGAACGCTTTGCATTTTGATTTCCAAGTTTAGATTTAAACGTCCATCTAACATTGGCAATGCATGTCTGCTAATCCTAACATATACAAAGGATACAACTATAATAATAAGGAACATCAGATGCTGGCTTATACCAAAGAAAGCCACAAAGTACTGGAGTAACTCAGCGGATCAGGCAGCATCTCTCGGCAACATGAATAGGTGACGTTTCGGGTTGGGACTCTTAAGGGCCTGTCCCATTTTTTTCGGTGACTACCGGCGTCATATTAGTGTCGTCAAAAGATTTTGAACATTTCAAAATCCAGCGGCGACCAAAAAAGTTGCGATACTTGAAAAAAACACCGCGCGTCGTAGGTCATCACGCCGTGTCGCCCCCGCATCATATGTCATCGCGCCGCTTATTTTTCGTTGACCTTATACATCAGTCAGTTATGCCAGCAGTCGCCAAAAAAATCGCCAAGTGGGACAGGCCCATTAGGCAACTATTTTGGCGACAGCAGGAGACTATGCGATCGCCACATGGTTGTCACATGTTCGCGGGTGGTTGCCAGGGAGTCGCCTTCACGGTCGTGAGGCGTTCCCGCATTCTCGGAATTAGTCGCAGCCTCATTATGGTCGCCATGAATTTTTCAACATGTTGTAAAATTTAGCGGCTACCAGGATGAAGCCGCCATGGAGAGTAGCGAGAATTCCCGTGCCGTAGGTGGGTCGCCAGGAGGTTCTAGTGGGTCGCCAGGAGGCCGAAGGTTCTCGTAGGTTGTAGCCGGTGCTGACCGGTGAATTTCATTGTTTCATTGGCGAAAGAAAATGTAAGCAGTAATTTTCAGAACCAAGGATAACCGACCGGTAATGTTAATGTCCGCCAAGCTTCACAGCTGTGTATCTCTGGCTTCTTAAAAGTTGTTTCCACTTCTACTCCCCCCTTTTTCCCCCTTCTCCCCCCCCTTCTCCCTCTTTTAAAGGTCTTGCATGACCCTTCCCGTAAGTGGTGCTTTCACCATCTTAATTACAGCACCAACCTTCCTGTTCATCGTGGTGTGTGACTGTATCACTTTGCTTGGCGCCGTGTGAATTTCGCTCAGACAGGGCTCCCCCCGCTTGCCCTGTCCCCCGCCTGCATAACGGGCAGGTGAAGGAAGCTGTGTGTGTGTGTGTGTGTGTGTGTGTGTGTGTGTGTGTGTGTGTGTGTGTGTGTGTGTGTGTGTGTGTGTGTGTGTGTGTGTGTGTGTGTGTGTGTGTGTGTGTGTGTGTTCCACTCTGACAGTCGCCGTTCCAGTCGCCAGTTTTTCAAGCGCCTACCAGTCGCCTGAAAAAATGCCTAAGTGGGACAGGCCCATTAGTGTCATAGTGAGTCATAGAGAGTCATACAACATAGAAACAGACCCTTTTTTTAAAATCAACGTCCACACCAGACAACATGTCCGAGCTACACTAGTCCCACCTGCCCACGTTTGACCCATATCCCTCCAAACTTATCCTATCCATGTACCTGTTTAATTGTTTCTTAAAAGTTGCAATAGTCCCTGCCTCAACTACCTCCTCCGGCAGCTCATTCCAGCCACCCACCACCGTTTGTGTGAAAAAGATACCCCTCAAGTTCCTATTAAATCTTTTCCTCTTCACCTTAAACCTATGTCCACTGCTCCTCGATTGCCCTACTCTGGGCAAGAGACTCTGTGCATCTACCCGATCTATTCCTCTCATGATTTTATGCATGAGTTACTCCAGCATTTTTGTGTCTATCTTTGATTGAACACTTTGCATTTTGATATCCAAGTTTAGTTTCAAACATCCATCTAACATTGACAACGCATGTCTGCTCCAACCTCTTTGGAAGTCTGAGTAATGCATCAGAGTTTGAAATTCCATTTCCTCCCCTTGACTGAAATTATGATTGTATCATCAATTAAGAGCGCATTTCAGGCAGCTTCACCCTGCGGCGTTTAGTTAGTTATCTCACGGTCTGGCGACCCAGGTTCAATCCTCACCTCTGGTGCTGCCTGTTGGAATTTGCACGTTCTGCCTGCAATTCCATTGATTGCATCCTCTTTCTCTGGCTTTAGTTTAGTTTAGTTTAGAGATACAGTGCAGAAACAAGCCCTTCGGCCCTCCGAGTACGTATATCAACCAGCGATCCCCGCACAGTAGCATTATGCGTTGGTGAGCACTTCGGGTATGCGTTGGTGAGCTCTTCGGGACCAGTGATCACAATACCATTAGTTTCAATATAATTATGGAGCGAGTCAGAACTGGACCTAGAGTGGAGAATTTTGATTGGAGAAAGGCTAAATTTGAGGGAATGTGTAAGGATTTTAAAGGAGTGAATTGGGACACTTTGTTTCATGGGAAGGATGTAGAAGAGAAATGGAGGACAGTTAAAGGGGAAATTGTAAGAGTACAGAATCTTTATGTCCCTGTTAGGTTGAAAGGAAATAGTAAAAAATGGAAAGAGCCATGGTTTTCAAGGGAAATTGGACACTTGTTTCGAAAAAAGAGAGATATCTACAATCATTATAGGAGGCATGGAGTAAATGAGGTGCTAGAGGAGTATAAAGAATGTAAAAAGAATCTTAAGAAAGAAATTAGGAAGGCTAAAAGAAGATATGAGGTTGCTTTGGCAAGAAAGGTGAAAGTAAATCCAAAGGGTTTCTACAGCTATATTAATAGCAAAAGGATAACGAGGGATAAAATTGGACCATTAGAGAACCAGAATGGACAGCTATCTGCAGAGCCAAAAGAGATGGGGGAGATATTGAACAATTTCTTTTCTTCGGTATTCACCAAGGAGAAGGATATTGAACTCTGTGAGGTAAGGGAAAAAAGTAGAGTAGCTATGGAAACTATGAGATTCAAAGAGGAGGAAGTACTGACACTTTTGAAAAATATAAAGGTGGATAAGTCTCCAGGTCCTGACAGGATATTCCCTAGGACATTGAGGGAAGTTAGTGTAGAAATAGCAGGAGCTATGACAGAAACATTTCAAATGTCATTAGAAACGGGAATAGTGCCGGAGGATTGGCGTACTGCGCATGTTGTTCCATTGTTTAAAAAGGGTTCAAAGAATAAACCTGGCAATTATAGACCTATTAGTTTGACGTCAGTGGTGGGCAAATTAATGGAAAGGATACTTAGAGATAATATATATAAGCATCTGGATAAACAGGGTCTGATCAGGAACAGTCAACATGGATTTGTGCCTGGAAGGTCATGTTTGACAAACCTTCTTGAATTTTTTGAAGCGGTAACTAGGGAAATTGATGAAGGTAAAGCAGTGGATGTTGTCTATATGGATTTCAGCAAGGCCTTTGACAAGGTTCCCCATGGAAGGTTGGTTCAGAAGGTTCAATCTTTGGGTGTTAATGGCGGAGTAGCAAGATGGATTCAACAGTGGCTGAATGGGAGATGTCAGAGAGTAATGGTGGATGGCTGTTTGTCAGGTTGGAAGCCGGTGACCAGTGGGGTGCCTTAGGGATCTGTGTTGGGTCCACTGTTGTTTGTCTTGTACATCAATGATCTGGATGATGGGGTGGAAAATTGGATAAGTAAGTATGCAGATGATACTAAGATAAGTGGCGTTGTGGATAATGAAGTGGATTTTCAAAGTCTACAGAGAAATTTGGGCCATTTGGAAAAGTGGGCTGAAAGATGGCAGATGGAGTTTAATGCTGATAAGTGTGAAGTGCTACATCTTGGCAGGACAAATCAAAATAGGATGTACATAGTAAATGATAGGGAATTGAGGAATGCTGTGGAACAGAGGGATCTAGGAATAACTGTGCATAGTTCCCTGAAGGTGGAATCGCATGTAGATAGGGTGGTAAAGAAAGCCTTTGGTGTGCTGGCCTTTATAAATCAGAGCATTGAATATAGGAGTAGGGAAGTAATGTTAAAATTGTACAAGGCATTGGTAAGACCAATTCTGGAGTATGGTGTACAATTTTGGTCGCCTAATTATAGGAAGGATGTCAACAAAATAGAGAGAGTACAGAGGAGATTTACTAGAATGTTGCCAGGGTTCCAGCAACTATGTTACAGAGAAAGGTTGAACAAGTTAGGTCTTTATTCTTTGGAGCGCAGAAGGTTAAGGGGGGACTTGATTGAGGTCTTTAAAATGATGAAAGGGATAGACAGAGTTGACGTGGATAAGCTTTTCCCATTGAGGGTAGGGAAGATTCAAACAAGAGGGCATGACATGAGAATTAAGGGACAGAAGTTTAGGGGTAACTTGAGGGGGAACTTCTTTACTCAGAGGGTGGTGGCTGTGTGGAATCAGCTTCCAGCAGAAGTGGTGGAGGCAGGATCGATTTTAACATTTAAAAGTAAAGTGGATAGGTATATGGATGTGAAGGGAATGGAGGGGTATGGTCTGAGTGCAGGTAGATGGGACTAGGGGAAAACAAATGGTCGGCACGGACTGGAAGGGCCGAGAGGGCCTGTTTCCGTGCTGTAATTGTTATATGGTTATTATCCTGCACACAGTAGCGACAGTTTACAATTATACCAAGCCAATGAACCTACAAACCTGTCTGTCTTTGGAATGCGGGAGGAAACCGGCGAATCCCAGGGGAGACCCACGCGGGTCACAGGAAGGAGATGAGGAGGAATTTCTTTAGTCAGAGGGTGGTGAATCTGTGGAATTCATTGCCACAGAAGGCTGTACAGGCCAAGTCAGTGGATGGATAGGATTGGATAGGATAGGTTTGGGGAGTTAAGGGCCTGTCGCACTTTCACGACCTAATTCATGACCTTTTTTACTCGTGGACATTTTTCATCATGTTGATAAAAGGTCGTCAATTAGGTTGTGAAAGTGGGACAGGCCTTTTATGAGCCAAATGCAGGGAAGTGGGACTGGTGTGGATGGGTCACATTGGTCGGCATGGGCGAGTTGGGCTGAAGGGCCCGTTTCCACTCTGTATGCCTCTATCTTCATGGACCAGAGCCAGGCATGAAAGGACAATGGAATTCTCTACCTTAGAACACCCAATGACCATTGAAGCTGATGTTCTAAAGACGTCTCAGTATTAAAGTGACACTCAGTTAAAATAATCTTGTTTTTATATTTTGCTAAGACATTGTGATAAGAGGAATATAATTTAATGACAAATAATTTTCCATTCTACTCAAGAATACTTAAAGTAAGAAATAAAATGTCTTGCTTCCTGCAAGCATTATTGCAAATGTTGAATCCATTCTGGAGGTTCAGAAAAAATCTCTTTGATTTACTGGAGAATTTCCATGTTCTTCATTTTAAAACAACTAAACCAAAATCTGATGAACGCATCATTTCTGTGAATATGATTAGGTTAATGGATCATAAAATCTACAAGGAAGTATGTCATCTATCATGCCTCTCCTTAAATATAATAACAAGGCAGTACAGATGGTGGTTTATACCAAAGAAAGGCACAAAGTACTGGTGCAGGGCACAAGGCAGGGAGTGGGGAGGGTCGAATGGGGGGGGGGGGGGGGGGTGGGCTGGTCTCCCTAGATCTGCTCCTAGGCCTGGCCAAGATGGCCGTTCGCGGGTCCAGGCAGCAGATAGTCGATGGTCACCACAAAGTCGGCTGGCTGCCTGCCGCTATTTCCGGGCTCGAGTGTCCCTGGAGAGGGAACATGCGGTGTCCATGGGGACACTGGAGACCTTCCGTGAATGCAGGTCACCACGAGCGTTCGAGTGCATTGTAGATAAAGATGCCACTATTGTATTATCATGATTGCCTGATGTAATGTGACCACTGAAATGTTTTGTACCTGCTGGTACACTGTAAGATGCAATTACTGAATAAATTCCCGGCAAGGAAAAAATAAAAAGTACCGGTGTAACTCAACGGGTCAGGCAGCAACTCTGGAGAACATGGATAGATGATGTTTTTGGGTCAGGACCCTTCTTCAGGCTGATGTCATGAAGGTAGGGGGTGGGAAATGAAACCTGGAAAATAGGAGGGGAAGGACAAATCATGGCTGGAAATTGTGAACACAGGGAGGAGATTTTCCGACAGACTCTTGGACAAAGGATACCCCGTTGCCTGTTTTCACCTCTTACCGGCCCCCTTCCTCTCTTCCAGCTTCCTTTCCCATCCCCTCCCCTCCCTGCAATGTCTGAAGAGGAGCCCCGCCCCAAAACATCACCTACGCATATTCTCCATTAATGTTGCTTGGCCCACTCAGTTACTCCGGCATTTTGTGTCTCCCTTTAAAGCTCGCTCTCTGTTTCTTAAAATAATAGATGATCGAGTCATCATCCGTTGGAGTGGGTGGGAAATTGTTGATTGCAAATCTGCTGTCACTTTCTCTCCATTACAATATTGACTATCCTTCCAATGCACTTTAATTGCCTGTAAGGCACTCTGGGGCATTCCAAGGTTGTAGAAGGTGCTGCAGAAATGCATATGTTTTTTTTTCTTTTTTCAATTAACCATTGAATCTCAGAAACGGCTGGAGTTGCAAGACCAACGAGTACTCCCAGCTGAGGTGTGTTCAGAAATACAATTGATTAGTGGCTAAAGTGCACCATTACATTGCCATGGACACTGTTAACATTCCAATCAGGGAGGCTTAATGTTTAGTTTTTTTTGTTTAGTTTAGTGATACATTGCGTAAACAGGCCCTTCGGCCCACCAGGTGCGTGCCGACCAGCGATTCCCACACATATTTACACTATCCTACACACACACGGGACAATTTTTACATTTAGCAGGCCAATCTACCTACATACCTATGTAGGAAAGAACTGCAGATGTGTAAGAAAGAACTGCAGGTGCTGGTTTAAATCAGCAAAATGATCAGACAGAAAATGCTGGAGCAACTCAGCGGGACAGACAACATCTCTGGAGAGAAGGAATGGGCAACGTTTCGGATTGAAACCCTTCTTCAGACTGAGACAGGGTCCTGGAAGGGTCTCGACCCGAAATGTCACCCATTCCTTCTCTCCAGAGATGCTGCCTGTCCCACTGAGTTACTCCAGCATTGTGTGTCTACCTACACACCTGTACATCTTTGGAGTGTGGGAGGAAACCAAAGATCTTGGTTGCCTGTACGCGGTGACAGGGAGAATGTACAAAGTCCATACAGACAGCACCTGTAGGCGGGATTGAACCTAGGGTCTCCAGTGCTGCAAGCGTTGTAAGGCAGCAACTCTACCACTGCGCCACCGTGCCGCCCAATAACGCCCGATTCATTCATGAATAATAAACCAACTCACATCAACAACTGAAATGTAACTTTAGGGCAGCACGGTGGCGCAGCAGTGGAGTAGCTGCTTTACAACGCCGGAGATCCAGGTTCGATCCTGACCACGGGTGCTCTCCGCACAGAGTATGCACGTTCTCCATGTGTCCGCGTGGGTTTTCTCTGGGTGCTCTGGTTTCCTGCCACATCGCAAAGATGTGCAGGTTTGTAGGATAATTGGCTTCTGTGCATTGTCCCTAATTGTGTGGGATAGAACTAGTGTACGGGTGAGTGTTGGCCAGCATGAACTTGGTGGGCTGAAGGGCCTGTTTCCACACTGTATCTCTCTACACTCTACACTTCTGTAGGTACGGTGCCATTAATATCATATAGTCAAAAGATCCAAACAGAAAAGGGAAATATCTAAAACCAAAGCTGCCAGAACAGGAAAGGTTAGGTTCTCAAGCAAGAGTAAGTGACTGGATATGGTTGCAAGAGACATCTACACAAAAGTTAGTAATATTATTACAAAGTGACAGAATAGTGCACACTATTAAATAGAGAGGTCATTGACAAATAGAAGTTCCAACATAGAACAGTACAGCAAAGGAACAGGCCCTTTGGCCCACCGTGTCTGTGCCAACCATGCTACCAATCGAGGGTACACAAAATGCAGGAGAAACTCAGCGGGTGCAGCAGCATCTATGGAGCGAAGGAGATTGGCACCGTTTTGGGCTGAAACCCTTCTTCAAACTGATGGGGGGTGGGGGGGAGGCGGGGGGAAGAAAGGAAAAAGGAGGAGGAGCCCGAGTATCCTCTCCATCGCAAGGGATACACTCCTGACCGACATCCACTAAAAACCCACTTACTCCCACGGCTACCTGGACTACTCTTCCTCCCACCCCGCTTCCTGTAAGGACTCCATCCCCTATTCCCAATTCCTCCGTCAACGCCGCATCTGCTCCCAGGATGAGGTGTTCCACACCAGGGCATCACAAACGTCCTAATTCTTCAGAGAACGGGGATTCCCCTCCCCCACTATAGATGAGGCTCGCACCAGGGTCTGCTCCGTACCCCGCAACACTGCCCTCTCTCCCCATCCCCCCCACACACAACAAGGGCAGAGTCCCCCTGGTCCTCACCTTTCACCCCACCAGCCGGCAAATACAACACACAGTCCTCTGCCAGTTTCACCACCTCCAACGTGACCCCACCACTCGCCACATCTTCCCATCTCCCCCCCTTTCTACCTTCCACAAAGACCGCTCCCTCCGCAACTCCCTTGTCAATTCTTCCCTTCTCTCTCGCTCCACCCCTTCTCCGGGCACTTTTCCTTGCAACCGCAAGAGACGCTACACTTGTCGCTTTACCTCCCCCCTCCACTCCATTCAAGGACCCAAGCAGTCCTTCCAGGTCCGACAGAGGTTCACCTGCACCTCCTGCAACCTCATCTATTGCATCCGCTGCTCTAGATGTCAACTGATCTATATCGGTGAGACCAAGCGGAGGCTTGGCGATCGTTTCGTCGAACACCTCCGCTCGGTCCGCAAAAACCAACCCGACCTCCCGGTCGCTCAGCACTTCAACTCCCCCTCCCATTCCGTATCCGACCTCTCTGTCCTGGGCCTCCTCCACGGCCAGAGTGAACAACACGGCAAATTGGAGGAACAGCACCTCATATTCCGATTGGGGAGTCTGCATCCTCTTGGCATGAACATTGAATTCTCTCAATTCTGTTATCCCTTGCTGTCTCCTCCCCTTCCTACCCCTCCCTCAGCCCTCGGGCTCCTCCTCCTCCATTTTCCTTTCTTCAACCCCGCTTCCCCCCATCAGTCTGAAGAAGGGTTTCGGCCCAAAACGTTGCCTATCTCGTTCGCTCCATAGATGCTGCTGCACCCGGTGAGTTTCTCCAGCCTTTTGTGTACCCTCGATTTTCCAGCATCTGCAGTTCCTTCTTTAACAACATGATACCAATCTATCTAGTGCGATCTGCATGACCATGGTGTGTATCCCTGTCTGTTCATGTGTCTGTCTAAATCCACCTTAAATGTCGCTCTTGCACCTACTTCTGCCATTCCTCCAACAACACATTCCAGGTACTTGCCTGCCTGTGGTTAAAAAAAACTTGATTTCCTCATGCCTTTTGCTTTATGCTTAAACTGTCCACACAATCACCTTCCATGGCCGCACTTAACTGTGCAGGACTGCAGGATCAATTAACATGGAGGTCATTCCACAAGTCTGATCAATGAAGAGGTCTCACGTAGAAGATATTAAGGGCCCCCCTCTCAAATGGATTGAAGGGTCTATCATCATCACATCATGGCTAATGGTTTTGATTGCTTCTAAATGTGTCTAATGATTGCATGCATCAAAAATAATTCAAATTAATTAAAATAAATTAGTATAAAGACGTTACTTTAGAGATACAGCACTGAAATAGGCCCTTTGTTCCCACCGCGTCTGCGCCGACTAGCAATAAACCCGTACACTGGCACTACCCCACACTCTAGGGACAATCTTACAATTTTTCTGGAGGGCAATTAAAGGGCCTGTCACACTTTTGTGTAATTTGCGCGTCTCGCAGATGGCATGCAAAGATTACGTACATCCCATCGAGCATCGTGATGCGTAAATGATGTTGCGTAAATTACGCGCAAATGACGCCCAAGTGGGACAGGCCCATAACTGACAAATCTGCACGTCATTGGAGTGCGGGAGGAGACTGGAGTATTGAGAGAGAACCCATGTGGTCACAGGGAGAACATGCAAACTCTTTTTGAAAATACCTCAAACCCAGTTCAACAACTTCAGTTCAGAATGTTGGGGTGGAAGATTGCAACCTTCACGTGGTCCGCCCTGTTTCGACTAATGCAATCAACTCGACGTGCACAAACGGAAGTTCAAATGGAACAAGTTGTCCAACAACTTTAGGCTGTGCACGCCACACGAAAGAAGAAGAAGTATTCAGAATGTTAATCTCAACCTCCCACTTTGATTGTGTTCGTCTTTCTGATAAAATGTGCTCACAAAAGGTGCAATTGATTTTTAGAAAAAGGCTGATTATATGAAGGAGTTGTGTTTACTGCAACGGACAATTCCGTGATCCATTGTGCTACTTTTGTTGAGCACTACTGAGAAGATGGCATAGCCCACACAACGGCCCGTGAGTGAGTAGATGAGGCTTTGGCCAGAGGGCGGTGAATCTGTGGACTGCATCGCGACAGACGGAGGAGGAGGCCAAGTCATTGAGTATTTCTAAAGCGGAAATTGATAGGTTCTTGATTAGTAAGAGTGGCAAGGGTTAATGGGAAGAAGGCAGGAGAATGGGATTGACAGGGAAAAATAGATCATGCAGGATCAAATGGTAAGTGTCCAAATTCTACATCTATATATTATGATCTTATAATCGTAGGAAAAAGTAAAGAGTATTAACGTTGCCTTGATTAATTCTCAGTATTATGCAATAGGAGAATATGTAGAAAGTGCAGCACACATTCATTGGTTTGTTATCTTAAAGAACCAAATACAAGTTTTGAATAACATTTAGACAAACTTAAGCTGTTTTTCTTGTTGGAAGAGATTACTGGAACTATTTATTTGAAAGAGATTATTTGTTGGAATTATCGCCAACATACCCGCAAATGTCCATCCTAATGCCGTTCAGTTGGTACATCACCAAATAGTTCATCCCCCCCGTTCATCTTCAACAATGCCTACTTATTACAAAATAAAATTCTTATCATTCACATCAGTGAACGAGACAGTAATTATGAAAAGACAAGTACATTACTGAATTACAATACTCTTGTACAGGCTACGGTTTACATTATTTTTTAATGAGGCTTAAAAGGATTCACTGGTATGCTGCTTTCTTCCCTGTCATTCTATCTATTGGTAACCTGCATTTATTTTCAATGAAATTCAGTTCAATCCTGAAATAAAGCGAACAAATTGATTTCAGTCTTTTGTAAAATCTATACTCTTGTTCATTGTTTATTTTTTATTTCAACTTTATTGTGGCATCAGCGGCATAAACATTTAAAGTGTATTTAAGATAGGGAAACTGTAAGATTTTACCTCCCATCGATTATATCCATCCTAGATTAGCATTTGGATTTTAGTTGCTACGGCATGCAACAGTCAACAGCAGCCCCTGCAGCAGCTTTCAGGAACAGAAACGATAGTCGCAGGAAATTCAGAAAGATGACAAACCCAAGGTTACATAAGATTAAAAAATATGTAAAGTTCACAGGGTGGCATGGTGGCGCAGCGGTAGAGTTGCTGCCTTACAGCGCCAGAGACCCGGGTTCGATCCTGTCTGTACGAAGTTTGCACGTTTTCCCCGTGAGTTTTACTGAGATCTTTGGTTTCCTCCCACACTCCAAAGACATACAGGGTTTCTCGGCATGTTGGCTTGGTGTAAATGTAAAATTGTCCCTAGTGTGTGTAGGATAGTGTTAATGTGCAGGGACCGCTGGTCGGTGTGGACTCGGTGGGCCGAAGGGCCTGGTTCCATGCTGTATCTCTAAACTAAACAGTGCAGTATGTCACACTGTTGCATTATCTCTGGAACTGATGCACTACAATGCTGAGATTAATATTCTACATTCTGTATCTGTCCCTTCAGTTTACCTATTGAATCAATTGCATCTACACCTCAGCTTAGTGCGTAATTTAGAGAAACAGCACGGAAACAGATCCTTCGGCCCAGCGAGTCCACGTCGACCAACGATCACCCGTACATTAGTTCTATGTTGTCCCAATTCAGCATCCTACATAGCACTGAGCCTCCATTTTATATTGCACACCCAAATCCCTCAATCCACTTTCAAATCATGTTCAAATGACCTTCCTGCAAAAACTCTCTCAGATGTCAAAGTAAACTTAAACTCTCTCAAATGTCAAAGTAAATGCTACAGATGGCAAAATTCCTTTGCACTGACATCCCGTCACACCAATTTGCATTTATAGAGCGTTGTTAGCTTGTAAGAAGCATTTGAAGAAAAAAACTTAAGACCATTATCACAGACATTTGACAGAGGTGACCCTGATTCCTTGGCCATTGTACCTTTCTCAATGGAATGATTTTTTTTATTGAAATGAGGAATGTGATTTTCAGGCCAAAACCACGAACAATCATAATTTTTTCCACAGAATTACCTTTTTTGCCTTAGGTTACATAATATGAACAAAAGACCACGAACTTTTGAAATGTAATAAAGAGTTGAGTGACGCAAAAGTTGAATTAAAAAAAATTGAACTTTAAAAATATATCTTATCAAACAGATAAATATGTTTTTTGAGACAAATGACTGCCCTGAAATTTCTGCCTCCCTTCTTTGGGAAACATTTAAAGCATTTATGCGAGGAGCGTTAATCTCCGCACAAGCCTTTTGTAATAAAGAGAACCGCGCCAAACAACTGGTAATGGAAATGGAAATAAGGCAATTAGATATGGAAAATGCAATCGCGCCTTCTATAATAATACATAATAAAATAGCTGTACTCAAATATGTTAACCCAAATATACTCAGACCAATTCATAAAATGTTATCAAAAAACTAAACAGTTACACTTTGAATTTGGTGATAAACCACAAAAATTACTGGCACGCCAACTCCGGAAACAGGAAGGGGAAAAAACAACATATAAAATTAAATCAGATACGGGAGAAATATTAACACTACCCAAGGTTATTAATGATAGATTCTCTCAATACTATCAAACACTTTATTCAACCAAAACGGCAGGGGGTTCTGTAGGAATGGAATTATTCTTACAGAATTGAAACCTTAATGGTTTGAAAGAGAGGGAATTATTAGGGGCCGAAATATCAGTAAAAGATATTGAGGAATCTATTAATTCTTTAAAAAATGGAAAGGCCGCTGGACCAGATGGTTTAAATAGTGAATTTTATTAAAAAAATTCATGACTTGATCTCGCCACGCCTACAGACATTATATACTCAAGCATTCATGCAACGGAAACTCACAGAAACTTTAAATGAATCAACTATAATACTTATTCCAAAAATGGATAAGGACCTTGAAGATCCAGGTTCATATAAAGCAATTGCTCTAGTAAACAACGATCAGAAAATTTAAACCAAAATTTTAGCACACAGATTAAGCTTAGTGATTTATAAATTAATACACCCCGATCAAACTGGCTTTATTCCAAAATGTTATTCATATTATAATCTGAGACGATTATTTAACATTATATACTCAAAACGAATAGCTAATGAAGACTTAGCAGTCATCTCGCTAGACGCTGAGAAAGCATTTGATCAAATTGAATGGCCCTATTTATTTTCGGTGATGGAAAAATTTCAATTAGGTGAGAAGTTATGTACATGGGTTAAGCTTTTATAGACCCATACCAACAGCCAGAATAATGACAAATCAAATGTTATCAAAAAAAATTTGATTTATCTAAAGGTTGTAGACAAGGATGCCCGTTATCACCGTTACTATTCGCCCTTGTTATAGAACTACGAGCAGAAAGAATTCAAGCTCATCCAGAAATATATCGGCATAATACTAAAAATACAGTTAATAAAATTTCTCTATATGCAGATGATGTATTACTATATATTACAAATCCAGAAATTAGTATCCCTAACCTGTTCAATCTTATAAATCAATTTGGTTTATTCTCGGGATATAGAATCAACTGAAAGAAGAGTGAGATTATGCCAATAATGGAACCTAATTTATATATATTGCAACAATCACCGTTTAAAATGAAAAATTTAAATACTTAGGAATCTATGTGACCAAGAAATATACTTCTTTAAATCAAATTTTGTGCCTTTACTTAATAAATTGCATAAGAATATTCAATATTGGAAAACGCTTCCTATTTCAAATGCTCGGTAAAATTAATGCAATTAAAATGATTTTCCATCCTCAACTTATATACCTCTTCCAATCAATTCCAATATACCTCCCTTAAAATGTCTTTAAAAAAATTGACTATTGTAACAAGTTTTATTTGGAATTATAAGAATCACAGAATAAGTAAAAAACACTTGTGTAAATCTTGGGCAGCCAATGGTTGGAAGGTATGGATCAACTACCAGACTGGTTAAAGATGGAAAAGGAGGATTGTCTGCCATTTGAAATTGGCCTGATTTTCCTATTCCCTACAAAATTGAATAAAAAGATCTATAGTGAAAATCCAATAATACATAGCAGTATTCGAATTTGGAAACAAATAAAAAAGACATTAAAATTGGATAATTTATCACTTTCGCTCCCTATTGCAAATAACCCTTCATTTAAGCCTTCGGAATTGGATAAAGGCTTTACACAATGGAAAAACTATGGAATTAAAAAGATGGGACATCTTTATAGAAAAGGTGTGTTCCTCTCGTTTCTGGAGGTACAACAGAATTATGGATTACATTCAAATAATTTTTTTAGATATTTACAATTGAAAGATTGTTAAATCACATACACAAGAATACAGAATTAGAGAGCCAGAGATTCTAGATGAATGTTTGAATAAACATCCCAACACAGTCAAATTTATAATATTCTGTCGAGAAATCCGTCGACGGAATCACATAGACAAGTACATAACGAAAGATATTTGGGATGAAAGTCTACAACATATACATCAACGTTCGTTAAACGCCAGACATTCTTTACTACAATTTAAAATATTACACAGATTGCATTATTCTAAAAAAAATTAAATTGAATTTTTCCCAATATCTCTCCTATCTGCGATAAATGTTACTAATACTCTGAGGCTAATTTAACCCATACCTTTGTAAATTGCATTAAAAATTAAAACATTTTGGGTGGATATTTTTTAAAATTATTTCCGTAGTGGTTAATATTCAACTGGATCCCGATCCTAAATTAATAATATTGGGCATATCTGAACAATACCTAAAACTGACAATAAGCCAAAGAAATTTCTGGATTATAGTATAATAATTGGGAAAAAACTAATATTAAAATTTTGGAAAAACCCTGCATCCCCTACAATTAAAATGTGGATTATGGAGATGTCGGAAACCTTAAATCTGGAAAAAATTTGATTTGTCTTAATTGACAAATCAGAATTATGTATTAGAACATGGTTGCCGTTTATAGATTATTTGAAGGGGTAGAATGGGCCAGCGCTGAGGCTCGACGGAAGCTTGAACCCAGGACTAGACGAATAGTTTTGTTTTCTTACCTACGGACCTATCTCCTAAGTTGTATTATGGATAGTTTATTTTATGTTTCTAAGTGTTTTTTTTTTATTTTTCTTAATTTTTTCTATCTATTAAAAAATAATAATAATAATAATTAGAGTCAATGTTAATATGTAACCGATAAATGTAGACTCCTGCTACATTGGTAGTGGAGTCGTTGGAATCCTGAATATTTAATATGTAACCGTTTAACAAAGTTTGTAATGGTTTGGACTAGGATATTTACATGCCTCTAATAAAAGTTAACTATATAAAAAATATATATATATATATAAAAAATATGAAGAGGGCCAGTCTATTGAAAAACTAAATTAAGAAATATCTCAAGGTCTTGCCAAATTCTTTAAGACAAATTAATTGATTTAAGTTTCTTCAATAATTGTGCAGTTATTCCAAGTGCATTTCTATACATGTTTGTTCCATTTTATATCATGAAATAGCTTATGAGACAATGTTGTATTCATTAAGAAAAACTAAATTACACGCACTGAAAACATGTATAGTGGCCGGGCAAAGAGTCAGTGAGCAATTGATTCAATTGGCTAATATTGCCATGGCAACAGGTTTCAAACTCCGAATTAACATGCTGTTATACAATTTATGCCACCAGTATTGCATATAGATTGTGTTACTTCAGTTTTTGACCATTAGAAAACAGCCACACCTAACTGATCGAATGGATTGTATATTCTGATATGGTTTTATTCATCCACTGTCATCTCATTGCCTCTGGTCACCTCAACTAAACGTGCAGACCAGCCAAGTGAATTTAGTTTTGTTTTAGAGATACAACACGGAATCAGGCCCTTCGGCCCCACAGTGTCCGCACCGACCAGCGATCCCCGCACATTAACACTATCCTACACACACTAAGGACAATTTACATTAATACCAAGTCAATTAACCTACAAACCTGTATATCGCTGGAGTGTGGGAGGAAACCAAAGATCTCGGAGAAAACACACGCGGTCATGAGGAGAACGTACAAACTCCATACAGACAGCACCCATTGTTGGGATCGAACCTGGGTCTCTGGTGCTATAAGCGTTGTAAGACAGCAACTCAACTGCTGCATCACATAATATAATGTAAAGGTTACTTTCTTTGAAATTGGGTCAATTCCTGCAGCTTAGGCACTAAATTGGTGACTAAATAGAACAGTAAAAAGAGACAGAAAGTTATATGTATTAAATCAATTGCTTTACTATTTCTTAATTTCCCCCTTATTTTAAGAGACATAGCATAACACAATAATTTGTTTTATTTTGCAAACAAAACATAGAAACTTAGAAACATAGAAAATAGGTGCAGGAGTAGGCCATTCGGCCCTTCGAGCCTGCACCGCCATGCAATATGATCATGGCTGATCATCCAACTCAGTATCCTGTACCTGCCTTCTCTCCATACCCCCTAATCCCCTTAGCCACAAGGGCCACATCTAACTCCCTCTTAAATATAGCCAATGAACTGGCCTCAACTACCTTCTGTGGCAGAGAATTCCAGAGACTCACCACTCTCTGTGTGAAAAATGTTTTCCTCATCTCGGTCCTAAAGAATTCCCCCTTATCCTTAGACTGTGACCCCTTGTTCTGGGCCTCCCCAACATTGGGAACAATCTTCCTGCATCTAGCCTATCCAACCCCTTAAGAATTTTGTAAGTTTCTATAAGATCCCCCCCTCCATCTTCTAAATTCTAGCGAGTACAAGCCAGTCTATCCAGTCTTTCCTCATATGAAAATCCTGACATCCCAGGAATCAGTCTTGTGAACCTTCTCTGTACCCCCCCTATGGCAAGAATGTATTTTCTCAGATTTGGAGAACAAAACTGTACGCAATACTCCAGGTGTGGTCTTACCAAAACCCCGTAATTATTTAACTCTACAGAGAGAGAAAATAATCTCACAGGTTTACCAGCAATATTAAATGAGACAAACAAGTTTTCTCACAAGTTTTATCACCAGCATAATCAAGGAAGAGTCTCACCCTGGCCACTCCCTTTTCCCCCCTCTACCATCAGGCAAGAGGTGCCCAAGTGTGAAAACGCATGCCTTCAGAGTGGGTTTCAATGAGATTCCTCCCCCTCATCTTTCTAAACAACAGCTTGTACAGGTCCAGAGCCTTCAACTACCTCTCATACATTAACCCAATCATCCCCAGAATCATTCTCGTAAACCTCTTCTGCACCCTCTCCAATCCCAGCACTTCCTTCCTCGAATATGGGGCCTATGATATTCCAAATAATTCAAAGATATTGAATTAGTTTAGGTTAGTTTAGAGTTCAGTTTAGAGATACATCTCAGAAACAGGCCCTTCGGCCCACCGAATTCGTACCGACCAACGATCCCCGCACACTAACACTCTCCTACACACTTTTTTTTTTACAATTTTACCAAAGCCAATTAACCTACAAACCTGTATATCTTTAGAGTGTGGGAAGAAACCAGAGATCCCACACAGGTCACTGGGACAACGGACAAACAGACAGCACCCGTAGGCAGGATCGAACCCTGGTCCCTGGTGCTATAAGGCAGCAACTCTACCACTATGCCACAGTGCCGTTCTTAACTTATCGACATACACATAGCCACCAAGAGCAATTCAATAGCAATGAACAACATAAATGTTGGACAATTTGTCAGACGCTTTGCTGAGAGATTCATACCAATGAGCTGAGACTAGCCAATTTAAATGAAGTTAAAAGTTCATTTTCACTACCCTTTATTGAAAGAGTTCAAACCACAGCAACTAAGCAGTCTCTGCAGTTCTGCAGTTCAGCTGAAGGCTTTACATCATTGCAGCAGACGCCATCAAGCAAGTCGGTGATCTATCTGCATTAAGATGGTAATGAAAGGGAAGGGTGAGGAATTGGAGAGGGCACCGTTGAAGATTTATTTTCATTGCCATTATATAACCATTCCCATCTTAATCCTGAAAGCTAATTAATTGCCCGCTGGTTCAGAGGCATTTTTTCCCTGCTTAAGAGAGGCTAAAATGGAAATGTTTAGTTCAGAAATATGACGTGCCCACCATGCCAACAGTCCTGCCGACAATTAAACCTGTTCACACTAGTTCTGCATTATCCCAGTTTTGCATCCTACACACTGGGGGCAATTTACAGAAGCCAATTAACCTACAAACCCACACGTCTTTGGGAGGTGGGTGGAAATTGGAGCACCGGGAGGAAACCCACGCAGTCACAGGGAGAACGTACAAACTTCACACACAGACAGCACCCAAAGTTAGGATCGAACCCTGACCGCTGGCGCTGTAAGACAGCAATTCTACCGCTGTGCCACCCCTGCGCAGTGTAATAAGCAAAGGGAAAGAAGTATAATATCATTAGAAGAGGATTAGAAGAAGAACTGACCAAGCTAATATTATTTACTCAGATGGAAAAGTCAGGACATCATGGGTCGATCTTCGAATCCTGGAATGCTGAAGAAGCAACTAGTTAAGGGACTGTAGAAATGGAAGTTCATGGAATTAACCACACTGACTCTTCTTAAAGAGAGTCCAGTTTTTCTCTTAAATGTTTCTCTTGAATGCAAAACATAGCCCCTTATCAGAAGCGTCCATGTCGCGGGGCTGGAATCTGGAAGTATCCCGAGTGAATTACCATATAACCATATAACAATTACAGCACGGAAACAGGCCCTCTCGGCCCTTCCAGTCCGTGCCGACCATTTGTTTTCCCCTAGTCCCATCTACCTGCACTCAGACCATACCCCTCCATTCCCTTCACGTCCATATACCTATCCACTTTACTCTTAAATGTTAAAATCGATCCTGCCTCCACCACGTCTGCTGGAAGCTGATTCCACACAGCCACCACCCTCTGAGTAAAGAGGTTCCCCCCTCACGTTACCCGAACCTTCTGTCCCTTAATTCTCATGTCATGCCCTCTTGTTTGAATCTTCCCTACCCTCAATGGGAAAAACGTATCCACGTCAACTCTGTCTATCCCTTTCATCATTTTAAAGACCTCAATCAAGTCCCCCCTTAACCTTCTGCGCTCCAAAGAATAAAGACCTAACTTGTTCAACCTTTCTCTGTAACAGAGTTGCTGGAACCCTGGCAACATTCTAGTAAATCTCCTCTGTACTCTCTCTATTTTGTTGACATCCTTCCTATAACTAGGCGACCAAAATTGTACACCATACTCCAGAATTGGTCTTACCAACGCCTTGTACAATTTTAACATTACTTCCCTACTCCTATATTCAATGCTCTGATTTATAAAGGCCAGCACACCAAAGGCTTTCTTTACCACCCTATCCACATGCGATTCCACCTTCATGGAACTATGCACAGTTATTCCTAGATCCCTCTGTTCCACAGCATTCCTCAATTCCCTACCATTTACCATGTATTCTGCTACCACCATCATCTATTGCAACAATTGATGGCTCCCACTTTTCAGGACGGACGATGACACGCTGTCAACATTTGAAACATGGGAGATGGACACGAAAGAAGAAGAATGCAAAACATGAAGGTAAATGTTTTGCCGCAAAGTTAACAGCGTTTTCAGAGTTATTACAGAAACAGCCGCACTTGAAATTACATTGTCGCTGCACTGAAGCATCATAAAGCAATCTGTTCTTTAGGACTGTTCCCGAGCGAGGTACCACCCATTAGAATATAGTGCTCAATGGTTCGTTATTGTCATGTACAGTATGTACTGCACAGCAAAATTCTTTTTGCATATCTCACACGTGCCCAAGTCACCATACTTTGGCGCCATTTACACAAAGAAAAAGTCCAAAGTCCGGTCCACATGCTGGATGTACTGGAGTGGCCCTGATCCTGGTAAGCCCATGTAAACCCCGGCTACTTCAGGCTCTTTCTGCATGTTGGATTTGATGATTTTCCCCTTTATTGCCCAATGTATGAAAACATTTGACATGTTGTCGAGTGAGACGTTCCACGTGATATTAAGTCCGGGGGGCTCCCGAACCCCTCACAGTCGCCGCTACGGGCGGCCCGATGTTCAGGCCCTCTCGCTGGGATGATGGAACTCCAACATTGGAAAACAGGAGAACCACCTCAAAGACTTGGACATCCGAATGGGCCACTTCCTACCGGAATCCGTGGCTCACGAAGTCCACAGGCCGCGCTGGGCGGAGATTCAACGCTGGCGGCCCTCGGCAAAAGGTCCCAGGACTCCGCGATGTTGAAGTCAGCGCCACCCGCGCTGGGAGCTCTACAAACCCCAGCTCCCCGATGTTGCCACTATTTCTATTTCAGCATTTATACTGCCCTCGGTATCTTTTCTGACACTTTCATACCTCTCAGATTTATCTGAACAGCAAATTATTACAAAAGCAGTAGGACTCCTCACAACTGAAGCTGAAAGACTTATATTCATTACCACTGACTGATAATCTTGCTGCTCGGCAGGTGTTCAGAAAGCTTGGGGAGGTCAAGATAAAGCATTTTCCAATCGGTAAGCAGTTTAGAAACTAAAGCGTCAGTGTGGAGACTGGAGTGAAGATAGGATCCAGAGGCACAAAAGCATAAGACAAGAACAAAACAGACACAAACACAGTCAAAAGAAAGACAAAAGAACTCAGATGAATTAAGTCAGAACAAGGTCAGAATGAGACTCACAAAAGGATGAGGGAGAGATTTCAAGAAAGGTTGAAATAAGGTGAGACACCGCCAGAGATCAAGAGAATTTAAATGGATCGAGAGAGAAATGGGAACAAGGTGAGGTGACTGCAAAATCTACCAGAGCACAGCAAGTGAAGACAGCCAGGCAAGCAAGACAGGATGAAAGTTAATGTATGTTTGAAACATTTTCACCCAGAGAGTTGTGAATCTGTGCAATTCTCTGCCACAGAAAGCAGTGGAGGCAAATTCACTGGATGCTTTCAAGAGAGAATTAGATTTAGCTCTTTGGGCTAAATGGATATCAAGGGATATGGGGAGAAAGCAGGAACGGGGTACTGATTTTATATGATCAGCCATGATCATATTGAATGACGCAGCTGCCTCGAAGGGCTGAATGGCCTACTCCTGCACCTATTTTTCTATGTTTCTATGAGACCATTTTCTCTTTGCTTGCATATCTTCCACAATCATCTCCTTAAAGGCGGTTCCCTGTATGACAATGTATTTCACAAGTGATAGGAGCATTTGGCCCATCAAGTCTCCTCTGCCATCCAATCATGGCTGATCTATCTCTCCCCCCTAACCCCATTCTCCTGCCTTCTCTCCATAACTGCTGACACCCGTACTAATCAAGAATCTATCAATCTCTGTCTTTAAAATGTTCATTGACCTGACCTCCACAGCCTTCTACGGCAATGATTTCCATAGATTCACCACGACAATTATATATCTGACATGTCACTTTCATGTTGTTAAAAGAACATCAGCACACTTCGTATTATGAACTAACATGTCAAACAGTTCCCTCTCCAATAGGAAATGATATAAAACTGCAAATTATTTTCACTCACTACTCAAGGTATTCCAGTATTCTCAAAGGCATTTTAAACCCCCTTGCACTGCCTGGAGACCATCAATCATTCCTATCTCATCACAGGCAGCTTATAAAGTCAGTGGCTCAGTCTCACACAAAATAGTTTTGTCTCGTCCTCGATCAACCCGTCAGAGAATTGATGAACTTCATCGGATTGACGCTAGGAAATAGAGTGACCTGTGGCCCCAAAATTCAAAGTTGGCACTTGGCCAACTATTCTGTCAGTTCAGTTCAGTTTAGTTTAGAGATACAGCGCACAAACAGGCCCACTGAGACCACGCTGAGCAGCAGTCCCTGCAAACTAGCACCATTCTACACACTAGGGACAATTTACAAACGTTACTGAAGACAATTAACCCTCAAACCTGCACGTCTTTGGAGTGTTGAAGGAACCCGGAGGTCCCGGAGAAAACCCACGCGGTCACAGGGGAAATGTACAAATTCTGTAAAGACAGCACCCGTAGTCAAGATCGAACCTGGGTCTCTGGCGCTGGAAGGCAGCATCTTTACCACTGCGCCACCGTGACTGACACTCATCACCCTCTGAGTTCTGCACTTTCACAGAAACATAGAAACATAGAAAATAGGTGCAGGAGTAGGCCATTCAGCCCTTCGAGCCTGTACCACCATTCAATATGATCATGGCTGATCATCCAACTCAGTACCCTGTACCTGCCTTCTCTCCATACCCTTTCATCTCTTTCATCTTAACTTGATTTGGTGAAAGTGAATGAATATCACTCAGTACGTAAAATGCTTACTTTAATTTTCATATACAAACTAGAATTTGAAATATGAATATAGCTTAAGTTTAGAATTTATCTTTATCCCTGCTGAATCCAAATGGAATTCTTAATGTATGAGCTGAGATGATGCATCCAACATGAATTTATCCAAATAAATATTAAATCTTTTGCTCCTTTAACATCAATATTTGCACATTCTCCATTGGGTGTCTCTACACCGCCTTCAAGGCAGGGATTCTTGTTGATATCTCCCACTTGTAATGTGGATAGTGTAGAGGTACATTTTAAGAACTGTGTATAGTTGATAGCATGAACTGGACAAAGTGTCATATCAGACACTTTTGTTTAGTTCAGAACTCACAGACTTCAGTAAAGAATATTCGATTGATTAGCACTGCTGCTATTTACTGACCGCAAATATCAAACAACTATAACACCAAAGAATGTATAGCACCCAATCTGGGAACAAGCAGCAGAGTGGTGATCTAATGTAAAAAATATAGAGAACAGAGAGCTCCAAGCAGAGCAGTGATGACTGTAGGATGAATATAGGTCAGGTACATCACGAACCATTCAGCGGTCCCAACCATTCAGCCATCTCATGGAATGAATGGAAATATTTCAGAAGGCAAATTATATTATTGAAGGCCCAGAGGAGGATATCGGAAAGAGTATCACAGCATTGAAGTGTTTCCCCACCTAGACTCGTACCTATTTCTTCTCTCCCCTGCTACCTACATCCCTTCTTCTAGCGTCACAAGCCACAACTCTTCAATCCGTTTATCCTTTTGTGTAGGAAGGAACTGCAGATGCAGGTTTGTACCGAAGGTAAACACAAAGTGCTGGAGTATTTCAGCGGGTCAGGCAGCATCTCTGGAGAAAGAGGATGGACGATGTTTCGGGTCGTAGTCTGACGAAGCGATCCGACCCGAACTGTCACCCATCCTTTTCTTCCAGAGATGCCACCTAACCCGCTGAGTTACTCCAGCACTTTGTGTCAATCTTCAATCCTTCTGTCATCTCCTGCCTTTTCTTCTCTGGCCTTTGTCCAACCATGTGTGCCTGTCAACCCCCATCCCCCGCCTCTGTATCCATGTAATATCTTCCAAGGTAGACACAAAATGCTGGAGTAACTCAGCGGGAAAGGCAGCATCTCTGGAGAGAAGGAATGGGCGACGTTTTGGGTCGAGATCCTTCTTCAGACTAACACCTTCCAGTCTTTGTACTGCCCTTCCTCTTTTCCAGCTTTTTCCCCTCCCTCTCACACAACACTGGAAACAAGTCCTACCCATGTTCCCCAGATATAGACAATAGACAATAGGTGCAGGAGTAGGCCAATCGGCCCCTCGAGCCAGCACTGCCATTCAATTTGATCATGGCTGATCATCCCCAATCAGTACCCCGTTCCCTCCTTCTCCTCATATCCCCAGACTCTGCTATCTTTATGAGCCCATCTAGCTCTCTCTTGAAAGTATCCAGAGAACCAGCCTCCACCACCCTCTGGGGCAGAAAATTCCACAGACTCACAACTCTGTGAGTCTCTGTGAGTTTCCTCGTATCCGTTCTAAATGGCTTACCCCTTATTCTTAAACTGTGGCCCCTGGTTCTGGACTCCCCAACATCGGGAACATGTTTCCTGGCTCTAGCGCATCCAAACCCTTAACAATCTCATATGTTTCTATAAGATCCCTCTCATGCTTCTAAACTCCAGAGTGTACAAGCCCAGACACTCCATTCTCTCAGCATATAGCAGTCCCGTCATCCCAGGAATTAACCTTGTATACCTACGCTGCACTCCCTCAATAGCAAGAATGTCCATCCTCAAAATAGGGGACCAAAACAGCACACAATACTCCAGGTGTGAACTCACAAGGGCCCTGTACAACTGCAGAAGGACCTCTTTGCTTCTATACTCGACTCCTTTTGTTATAAAGGCCAACATGCCATTTGCTTTCTTCACTGCCTGCTGTACCTGCATGCTTACTTTCATTGACTGCTGAACAAGGACCCCCAGATCCCGCTGTACTTCCGCTTTTCCCAACTTGACACCATTTAGATAGTAATCTACCTTCCTGTTTTTGATAGCAAAGTGGATAACCACGCGTTTATCCACATTTAACTTCATCTGCCATGCATCTGCCCACTCCCCCAACCTGTCCAAGTCACCCTGCATTCTCATAGCATCCCCCTCACAGTTCACACTGCCACCAAGCTTTGTGTCATCTGCAAATTTGCTAATGTTACTTTGAATCCCTTCATCCAAATCATTGATGTATATTGTAAATAGTTGCGGTCCCAGCACCGAGTCTTGCGGTACCCCACTAGTCACTGCCTGCCATTCTGAAAGGGACCCGTTAAACCCTACTCTTTGTTTCCTGTCTGCCAACCAATTTTCCATCCATGTCAGCGCTCTACCCCCAATACCATGTGCCCTAATTTTGCCCACTAATCTCTTATGTGGGACATTCTGCTTTCTGAACGTCCAGGTACACTACATCCACGGGCTCTCCCTTGTCCATTTTCCTAGTTACATCCTCAAAAAAATCCAGAAGATTAGTCAAGCATGATTTCCCCTTCGTAAATCCATGCTGATTCGGACCAATCCTGTTTGCTGCTATCCAAATGTGTGGCTATTTCATCTTTTATAATTGACTCCAGCATCTTCCCCACCACCAATGTCAGGCTAACTGGTCTATAATTCCCTGTTTTCTCTCTCCCGCCTTTCTTAAAAAGTGGGATAACATTAGCTGCCCTCCAATCCCCAGGAACTGATCCTGAGTCTATAGAACATTGGAAAATTATCACTACAGCATCCTTGATTTCTAGAGCCACTTCCTTAGGTACCCTGTGATGCAGACCATCAGGCCTTGGGGATTTCAATCCCATCAGTCTACCCAACATCATTTCCTGCCTAATGTAGATTTCCTTCAGTTCCTCTGTCACCTCAGATCCTCTGGCCTATATCAGGAAGATTGTTTGTGTCCTCCTTAGTGAAGACGGATCCAAAGTACCTGTTCAACTATTCTGCCATTTCCTTGTTCCCCATAATAAATTCACCTTTTTCGGTCTTTAAGGGTCCAACTTGGGTCTTAACTATTTTTTTTCCTCTTCACATACCTAAAGAAGCTTTTACTATCCTCCTTTATATTCTTGGCTAGCTTATCTTCGTACCTCATCTTTTTTCCCCATATTGTCTTTTTAGTTATGTTCTGTTGCTCTTTAAACATTGCCCAATCCTCTTGCTTCCCGCTCATCTTTGCTACGTTGTACTTCTTCCTTTAATTTTTATACTGTCCCTGATGTTCCTTGTCAGCCAAGGTAGCCCCTTACTCCCCTTGGAGTCTTTCTTCCTCCTAGGAATTAACTGATCCTGCAACTTCCAGTATTAATCCTAGAAATACCTGCCATTGTTGTTCCACTGTCATCCCTGCTAGTGTATCTTTCCAGTCACCTTTGGTCAGCTCCTCCCTCATGGCCGCATAGTCCCCTTTATTCAACTGCAACACTGACACCTCCGATCTACCCTTCTCCCTCTCCAATGCTACCTGATGCAACCTGACCTGCTGAGTTACTCCTGCACTTTATCTCTGGAGGAGGAATTATATCATTGCCTTGGAGTGTCAAGTATGCATTTCTTTCTACAGGCTCTTTAACGGAAAGGTAAAGCTTTTAAACATGTTTTTCCTCAGCTTTTGTGCACATTCCTCTTTTCGTGCTTCACCTCCTCCTGTCTTAGCAAATGGGAAGAAATGCCAATAACAATGTCGACTGTGGGATGAAGGTCACCAGAACAGTGCGTTCTGACTTACTTTTGGGGATTTAAAGAACGAAGCTCTTAAAATAATTACCTCTAGCTACTTTGAGTATGATAAACTCCAGGTAAAAATAAATGTATCAGCCACACACCCAAATGTTCCCTGGGGAGATAATGACGGAGTGACTAACTTTCCACAGTGGGTGCACAGGGCAAGATAATTTTCATTTTTTTACGACCATAATTTAATATTACACTACTCAAAGTTATTTTACAGACAAAATCTGTTAGAAGGAACCGCAGATGCTGGTTTAAACAGAAGATAGACACAAAAAGCAGGAATAATTCAGTGGGTCAGGCAACATCTCTGGAGAGAAGGAATGGGTGATGAATCGGGTCGAGACCCATTCCTTCTCTCCAGAAATGTTGCCTGTCCCGCTGAGTTATTCCAGCTTTTAGTGTCCATCTATAGTCATTTCACAGGCTGTTACTCTTGGTTACAGTGGGAAAAATCACTGTGACTTGGTGCATTTATTGTGGAATAAATCTACCTTCGCCACAGATTTCTCAGTGTACATTCTTTAAGCTTAGTTTAGTTTCAGCATGGAAAAAGGCCCTTCGGCCCACCGAGTCCGTACTGACCAGCGATCCCCGTACATATTAACACATTCTGTCACACACTAGGGATAATCTACACTTATACCAAGCCAATTTTCCTGCAAACCTGTACATCCCGGAAAACCAAAGATCCCGGAGAAAACCCACGCAGGTCACGGGGAGAACGTACAAACTCCACACAGACAGCACCCATAGTCAGGATCGAACCCAGATCTCTGGCGCTGCAAGCGCTGTGAGGTAGCAACTCTACCGCTGAGTCCACCGTACAATTCACCATGATTAAATTAATATGATCAAAAACTGCAAAGGACTCAACCCCAGCTGTGCCCATCACCTCTGCAACTAATAGGTGACAACCTTGAGCAAACAGGATTCACACAATAAGATACCTTTAGAAAGGAGATGAGCAACTATTTCTTTGGTCAGAGGGTGGTGAATCTGTGGAATTCATTGCCACAGCCGGCTGTGGAGGCCAAGTCAATGGATATTTTTAAGGCGGAGATTGACAGATTCTTGATTATGTCGTGGGATATGGGGAGAAGACAGAAGAATGGAGTTTAAGGGGGAAAGATAGATCAGCCATGATTGAATGGCGGAGTAGACTTGATGGGCCACATGGCCTAATTCTGCTCATAGAACTAATGAACTTTAGAGTCATTGAGTCATAGAGTCTTACATCATAGAAACAGCCCCTTTGGGCCAACTTGCCCACACCAATTTCCCTCTAAATCTGTGTAACCGTATCTACGTAACAGTCTAAATGTATCTGAAACGCTGCAATAGTCCCTGCCTCAACTATCTGCTCAGGCAGCTTGTTCCATAAACTTATGGAGAATTATTTTGACTGAAAGTGTAGAATGTCAAATAATTTCTCTTTATCAGTCCTTAATTCCACCTGCACTCTGAGAAGCCGGAAAGGAATCTCAAAGCAATGGTTTGGATATTAGTGTTACTGGCATGATTTTGTTTGCATGTTCAAGCTCATTCAGCAAAAAGACATCAATAATAGTAAGATTAAATGAGAACTTACCAGTTCGAAGTTTGATCGTTATTTTATGAGGAGTAACGATGAGGGATTACGTGAAGAAGCCCTGCCTGGCGCTTGATCGGCATACTTCAAAGCAGCGGCATGAAAAACACAGAACACAATAGCCGAAGTAAGATACTAAGGCTCAACATAGATTTAGAACTACCAGATGATCATTTATTTTATGGGGGTCGGGAGTGGAGGGCACGTAATCCCTCATCATTACTCCTCATAAAATAACGATCAAACTTCGAACTGGTAAATTCTCGTTTAATCTGACTATTTTACTTCGGAGTCACGTGAGTGACTACGTGAAGATTTTGTAGCTTCTGTGTTTTTTATGTCGGAGACTCATTCCATATAATAATCTGGCTCAATCAACACACTAATGAGCAAATAACACATTTTTTCCCAAACATTGCCTCAGTTTATGTGATAAAGTAATGCCCTTTCCATTGAAAGGCAAATTTATCACCAAAATATCAATTGATAATATAATTTGATAGTATAAACAAAGCAACAATTACAGAAAACCCAACACTCCACGTCCAATCCTGACACCATGACTGGTTCCTTGTAACTTTAATATTTATTTTACACCCTCCTGCGGCCTTGAATCTTTGCTCGAGCGGCCCATCCCGTGCCATTCCTGTGAATGTATCTACCTCCTTAATGGAGTGATTTTCCACATCTCAATGTCCAGTTCCACTGAGTTTTAAACATGTTTTAACCATCTAGAATATAATTATCTAGAACCATCAGTTTTTACTGATACTTAATGTGGTTTTTGTGTGTAATAAGTAGTGCTGTCTCACCACCACAGAGACTCTTACCTACTTTAACATATTGATTCAATGTTGACCCACACACAATTTTTGGCCGACAGGATATGCTTAAATTTTACCTTGGTTCCAGCTCCTCTTGGTCTGCTTTGTTTGGTAAATTTATAACCATATAAGATAATGTAATCTGTAGCCACATGCAATTATATATCGTAACATTTACAATGTTTGCACTCTTATGCTGATACTAAAGTCATGAGCATTATTACTTTCAATGTTAATTTTTTGAATCATTGATAGAATTGGAGTCCATTGCCTAAGGAAAGTCAGGGCTATGCTGATCTCCCAACTTCTGTATTTCAACTTAGATGCTGAGAAACAATGCAATCCACAAGGATCTCCCATATATCTAATATGATAAAATAACTTATACTGTCTGCAAAAGACTTCCAATTTCTTATAAACAAAATATTGTTTTTTTTTTGTTTTTTTTTAAACTATTTCTCCAAATTGCAGGTATAACATTCCTTTTGTACATAATTGTTATATTGTTATATTAGTTAAAACATTCATAGACCTCTTTGACCGTCAAACTGTTATAATGGTCTGGTCAAACTTGCAGATAACCAAATTCATATCTTCATGCCATGGATGAAATTGTACAACAATAAATTACTGCAACTATGAGTCATCATAACTGGTTCAAACATCACTCTCAACATTAATGAGAACCATGACGGTCCGGTTTTGGGCCACCAAAGCGCCCCTGGCAGCGTCCTGCTACATTTTCATCAGACACTGCCCTATCAGACAAAATGAGGAACATAAAAGAACATCTTTCCTCATGTAATTTAGCGAAATGCATCCACCGCTCCTGCTCTCGGTTTTCCCATGAGAAACATTTGAGAAATCGGTGATTTAATCTGGATACAAACAGATTTATGGTAAGTAATCCATATTACTGACAATGTTTTTTCCCCTGATTTGCTGTCTGCGACAATATTGTCTCTTCCTTAGAGATAAACAGCTGAACTAAAACATTTTAAGAATATGCCACATCTGTTTACCCAGATAATCACTTGATAATGATCTTACTTGACCCATGTGATTGATATATGCCACAGCCGTGGTATTGTTCACTTGATTGGACATGCACACTTTCATAGTAGAACAATAGGCATTTAATCCATAAAAAGCTCCTGATACTCCAATAATTAATACAAATGTTTGGAGAAAAAGTTTCTTAGGACAATCCTTTTGCAATTCCCTGGTGTTATTGTCCGTAGTCCCCTAAACAAGGGACGTATCAAATATTAACTTGATAAGAATAGATATTATACTTATCTTAGCCCAAATAATCACAGAAGCTATCCATCATCCGATAATACTTGCTTCAGCTTGCAACGGCTGCTGAGCTTATATATTTAAAGCAGCTTGTGGAACCTTTTCTATCCACCACTTTAATTCTGATAACGTATCCTTTGGTAATTGCATAGGCCTGTCAAAAGGCCTGCATACTCTTATAATGCTTGTGTTTTCCCTTTTTTGGAGCTTTTTTACTCTTTTACCTCCTTCTCGGATGGAGGGACAAAGTTTGTCAACAAAGCAATGAGACATATTTGTAATATTGACATTTTGTTTCTCGGAAAATCCCCCCCCCCAATCCCCCCAATCCCCCCCCCCCCAATCCCCCCCCCCCAATCCCCCCCCCCCCCCCAATCCCCCCCAATCCCCCCCAATCCCCCCATGGTGCTGAATTACTGCTAAACCCAGAATAGTAATTTAGGAATGTTTATGAATGCATAAAACATAGTTTTTATTGGATTGGTCAGGACCCTTGCTTCTCAACAGGCTTGTAATTGCTGCACTAATTTGCAGCTGACTCCTGATCAACCTTCCAATTTAAAATGTGATCAAGATAAACCATGACCATGTCCTCATTAGTGCAAGTGCTGATCTTCTTATCAATACAATTGTTGTTCCAAAATTATGTGAACAACCTAGAACTGAGTTTAATCCATTAGACAATGTCTTAACTTGCAACAGCTGACCCATCTAATTAATTTCGAGCACCTGTAAATATGATAATAAATTGGTACTAAATACCAATCCTTCGAGTCTTATAGTAATGATTAACAATTTGTTAATAACAACTGTTTTTCAGTGTTGAAGATGTCCATTTTGATAAAATGTTTTGACACTGTAAAAGTGTATTTAAAATGATGTCTTGTATGGCTTTACCACCACATCTTCCTTTTTCCTGGGGAAATTTATGATACAAATTTACGTACCTCTTCTTTATTGGAGATATTTTGGGTGCAAACCTAAAATCAATGTTTAGGTTTTCCTATACAGGTGAACCAATTCCTTCTACAATTTTTTTGTAGATCCTTTACATATTAAAATAAATCAATCCGTTGTTATGCCATATCATTGATCATAACACACCTGTAATCTCCCACAATTGGAGATTTCATCAACTTCTTCTGTAACAAGTTTTTGCACCTCTTCAAATGTACATGAAGCCTTCTCTCCCCAATCATATGGGTTCACATAAGGCTGTGTTGGATAAATATTTAGTTATCATACTCCTGCCCTTGCTTTGATCCATTATCAAATCTTTACATTGGATCATAATTTTGTCAAAGTTTAATGACCAATAGTCTTTCCTTTGTAATCAATGTCTTTGATTTATCCTGAGGCAGGTTTACTCCATAATAATCAGGAGTTTAACATAACTTGGTCTGTTTTGACCTGCAAATCTAAAGTGCAAAAATTGGTCCCAATAACAATTACACACACACATATTATATATATGTATAATATATTTTTATCCCATTGAGCTCCACAAACTAATGGCAATTTGTCTTGTTATTTAAAATGTTTTGGTTATTGCACAATGTTTTACTTGTTTTACATAAGTAGTGATGCCACGCACCAGCTTGAAATACTTTGAAATTGTATTTCCTCATGTCTCCATATAATTGAGACATGGGTACCATAATCGGATTCACCGTTGATACCTTAATAAAACATAAATGTCTTATCAATAACTCTGCTGTTTCAACCATAACAGCTTTGGTGAGAGACCAATTAATGTTGGTTTCCATGGTTCTTTCCATGGCCTTACTCCTTCATTCAGGTATCGTACTTAGTACACCTGTATGTATATTTGTGCATGGTGGTGGGTACTTTATGACCAGCCACCACTATCAATGCACCTTTAGGGTCAATGTTTTCATTTTCTTTTACTGCCCTGGTACTTCTGAGTTTTTCCTCAAAGAGACTACCTCCAAAACAATCCGAGGCAGATATTCCCACATTGTTAAATCCCACCATATATATTAATATATGGCAACCCCTCAGGGTCTGTTTTTGGGAATATTCTGGGCCTTTTTAAACCCTTTGGTTGATTTTTTTTATTTTTGGAGTCTTTCTCCATTAGTTTTAAGCCATTAAGCTTTTTTGTCTGGAGGCCTTTTTATTAGAACTTTTAATTCATGGCCTCACTGACTTCTTTAAAATTTTCCTCCCCACTGGAGTTTTCCTCATAGCCAAAAGTTAGTGGAGCAACTAAAGTCTCCCTAACGGTAATTTTAACAGCCACCAGTATCGGAACCGGCTCCACGCTAATCTGCCATCCCGATCGCTGAGTTTTCCCCTGGGACGCTTTTTAAACTCCGTTTTTTCCACCCGGAGTATTTTCTTTTCTTTTTAAATTTTAAACTCCGTTTTTTCACCCGGAGTATTTTCTTTTTCTTTTAACTTTTAAACTACGTTTTTTCCCCCCCGGAGTTTTTACTTTTATTTTTTGCTTTTAAATTCCGTTTCTTTTTAACTCCTGGTGGCTCTATACACCAGCCACGGAGTTTGGATATGCCCTGTAAGTAATTCAACTGTACTTACTGCGGGCCCATACCTACCGCTGTAGAGGAGCTGCGCTCTGCAGCTCTTGCTCTGCCGTCAGCGTCGACGTAATGCCGATCAAGCGCCAGGCGGGGCTTCTTCACGTAGTCACTCACGTGACTCCGAAGTAAAATGCAATAATAATTCCAGTCTGGTCCCGAGCTGAAATGTCACCCATCCCCTTGCTGCCTGACCCACTGAGTTACTTTGTGCCTATCTTTTCAATAATACAGATGCCCAAGAAGAGCAAGGTGACATGACTCAATGTCTACAGACCGGTGGGACTAATGCCCATGTTCATAAGTGATAGGAGCAAAATTAGTCTACTCCGCCATTCAGTCATGGCTGATCTATCTCTCCCTCCGAACCCCATTCTCCTGCCTTGTTCCCATAACCCCTGACACCTTTACTAATCAAGCCTTTCTCTCTGCCTTAAAATTATCCATCGACTCCTTTAAGTCGAGACTTAAAACTCATCTTTACTACTCAAGCCTTTCTTGACGTCCTCTGATGGAGGGCTATATTTATGTATTTATGTATGTACTTAATCTATGAACCAATGTTGTA
Organism: Okamejei kenojei; assembly: GCA_035221665.1. Taxonomy (NCBI): domain Eukaryota; kingdom Metazoa; phylum Chordata; class Chondrichthyes; order Rajiformes; family Rajidae; genus Okamejei; species Okamejei kenojei. Next base: position 58,353,311 of record CM069143.1, on the reverse strand, counting down.
TAACGTTAGTACTTCCACCAATGTAAAGCACTTTGGCCAAAGCGAGTTGTTTTTTAAATGTGCTATAGAAATAAAAATGACTTGACGACTTGACTTGGCCTTCACAGCCTTCTTTAGGAACAAATTCCACAGATGCACCAGCCTCTGGCTAAATAAATTCATCTTTCCTAAAAGAATGCCCTTTAATTCTGAGGCTATGACCCCTGGTCCTAGATTCTCCCACTTGTGAAAACATCTTCTCCACATCCACTAGGCCTTTCACTATTTAGAAAGTTTCAATGAGGTTCCCCCCCCCTCGTCCTTCTAAATTCCAGCGAGTGGAATAAAGTGCTTTCAACGAGGAGTTGGTATCAACTCCTGCCTTATCAAGGGCCTCGACCCATTGCAATACACTGACCACCACAGCTGATCAACAGGACATGTGATTTTGTTGGCTCGCCCCTTTGCACTGGATCTCTTGGATGACAAGCACATGTGCGTCAGGCTGTTGTTCATTGATTACAGCTCAGCATTCTACACCATCATTCCCCCTAAACTTATCATCTGGGCCTCTGGTCATCCCTATGTAACGGGATCGTCGACTTCCTCATTAGCAGTTAGTTCATAAGTTATTAAGCCATAGGAGCAGAACTAGATTATTCAGCACATCGAGCCTGCTCCAACGCTCAATCATGGCTGATCTATCTTTCCCTCTAAATCCCATTCTCCTGCTTTTCCCCCCCATAACCCTTGTACAAATTAGCAACAACACATCCTCCTCTATAACCACCAACATAGGAGCAACTCAAGAACATGTGCTTGGTCCCTGCTCAACCATCTCTGTACCCATGACCGTGTAGCATGACACACTTGCAATGACAAATTTGCAGAAGATGCCATCGTTGTTGAACTAATAATATCCAATGATGAGTCAGTGTGCAGGAGGGAGATTGATATTCTGACACAATGGTACCAGAACAGCCATCTTGCTCTGAACGTTATCTTGCTCTGAATGAAGATCCCGGAGAAAACCCACGCAGGTCACGGGGAGAACGTACAAACTCCGTACAGACAAGCACCCACAGGCAGGATCGAACCCGGGGTCTCCGGCGCTGTAAGGCAGCAACTGTACTGCTGCGCCACTGTGCCGTCTCAATTGATATTCATTAACAGGAATATTTAGGAATTTAATATCCCAACGGGTGGAATGACTCAGCAAAGGGCAGTGCATAATCATATGAAGTCATGAGAGAGATGCCCAGGGAGTTCCTCTGAACAATATGAAACATTATTACATTAGGCCAAAAGAAAGACACAAAACGCTGGAGTAACAGTGGGCCAGATAGCATCCCTGGAGAAAAGGAATCCCTGAAGATCTGAAGAAGAGACTCGACCCCAAATGTCACATATTCATTTTCCCCAGACCTGTTTAGTTACTCCAACTTTTTGGTCTATCTTTGGTTTAAACCAGCACCTGCAGTTTCTTCCTGCGCATAAAAGAAAGACGGGTTATGAAGTGATATATTTTAGCCACTCTACTCAATAGGAAGTATCTTAATAGACAATAGACAATAACTGCAGAAATAGACCATTCGGCCCTTCGAGCCAGCTATTCAATGTGATCATGGCTGATCATCCCCAATCAGTACCCCCTTCCTGCCTTCTCCCCATATCCCCTGACTCCGCTATCTTTAAGAGCCCTATCCAGCTCTCCTTTGAAAGCATCCAGAGAACCTACACCCACCGCCTTCCACACACTCACAACTATCTGTGAGAAAAAGTGTTTCCTCGTCTCTGTTCTAAATGGCTTACCCCTTATTCTTAAACTGTGGCCCCTGGTTCTGGATTCTTAAAATGTGGCCCCTGGTTCTGGATTCTTAAACTGTGGCCCCTGGTTCTGGAATGTGTAGGAATCTTGATGTGTAGGAAGGAACTGCAGATGCAGGTATACCCTAAAGACAAACACGAAATGCCTGAAGGTCTGAAGAAGGGTCTCAACCTGAAACGTCACCGTTGCTTTTCTCCAGAAATGCTGCCTGACCCGCTGAGTTACTCCAGCATTCTGTGTCTATCTTAGGAAGTATCTGGAAGTGGGCTGTTGTTTAGTGTGCTCAGTGGTAAGCTATTTAAAAATAGAGTTTATTTACCAGCAGTGGTTTTATTTGATTTAATAGATCATTGCATTTTAATGATTTTGAAATGCATTTTGTGGGTGAGTGGATAAAACGTTTACATTTAAAAGTAAACTATCTAGTTCCTGTAAATTAGCCAAGACTTTCCCTTCTGTCAACATTGTGATGACGCAGAAATCTGTCTCAGCATTACTTTGGTGTCTGTGGACTTTAATGACATTTCTCACCAGTTTAGCATGACACAGTTTGTCTTTCTTGAGGCCAGGTTAACCAAGGGTCCATTTCATAATTGACCACGCTTCCGAAAGTTCAAAAGAATAGGACTAAATAAGCCTCAGATATGGTGGCTGCTTTGAATGACAGCTCCGTCTGAGTTTAGTCAACCTCTGGGTGATGTGTTGAAGGATGGTTGCATTTTTTTTAATGAATAGAGCCCAGATTCCTATGCAGGTTAATTTTGCTGCTCTCTGCAGGTAAGCTGGAGATTCAATTGCATGATGAATGCATTTGTTCTGGCATGTGGCTGATATCATCAGCAAAGAACGATCGGTAACTAAGCACGTTTTTGGGCTGCATTAATTCTACCTTGTGCAATATTTTGCAATGTTCTTGGCCCTCTTTTGCATACAAACCCATCTGTCCAGTGCTTTGATTGTTCATTTCCTCCTTAAATTTTGAGAATACAGATTATACAAAGGGTAGGGATTAATGGGTCACTTACAGAATGGCAGGCAGTGCCCACTGGGGTACCGCATGGCTCGGTGCTGGGACCGCTGCTATTTACAATATACATCAATGATTTAGATGAAGGGATTCAAAGTAACATTAGCAAATTTGCAGATGACACAAAGCTGGGTGGTAGTGTGAACTGTGAGGAGGATGCTATGAGAATGCAGGGTGACTTGGACAGGTTGGGTGAGTGGGCAGATGCATGGCAGATGCTGTTTAATGTGGATAAACGTGAGGTTATCCATTGGTCGTAAAAACAGGATGGCAGATTATTATCTAAATGGTATCAAGTTGGGAAAAGGGGAAGCACAACGAGATCTGGGGGGTCCTTGTTCATCAGTCAATGAAAGTAAACATGCAGGCAGTGAAGAAAGCGAAAGGCATGTTGGCCTTTATAAGAGGAGTTGAGTATAGGAGCAAAGAGGTCCTTCTGCAATTGTACAGGGCCCTAGTGAGACCTCACCTGGAGTATTGTGTGCAGCTTTGGTCCCCTAATTTGAGGATGGACATTCTTGCTATTGGGGAAGTGCAGCGTAGGTTTACAAGGTTAATTGCCAGGATGGCAGGACTGTCATATGCTGAGAGAATGGGGTGACTGGGCTTGTATACTCTGGAATTTAGAAGGATGAGATGGGATCTTATTGAAACATATAAGATTATAAAGGGTTTGGACACGCTAGAGGCAGGAAACATGTTCCCGATGTTGGGGGAGTCCAGAACCAGGGCCACAGTTTACGAAAAAGAGGTAAGCCATTTAGACTGGAGATGAGGAAAGACTTTTTCACACAGAGTTGTTAATTTGTGGAATTCTCTGCCTCAGAAGGCAGTGGAGGATGATTCACTGGATACTTTCAAGAGAGAGCTAGATAGGGCTCTTAAAGATAGCGGAGTCGGGGATATGGGGAGAAGGCAGCAACGGGGTACAGATTGGGGATGATCAGCCATGATCACGTTGAATGGCGGTGCTGGCTCGAAGGGCCGAATGGCCTACTCCTGCACCTGTTGTCTAGTGTCTATCATGGGCAAAAGGAGATTTTACGTGCATGCCTACTGAGTAATTGGGATGTTTAGTTTAGAGATACAGCATGAAAACAGGCCCTTCAGCCCACCCAGCCCATGTTGACCAGTGATCACCCGCACAGTAGTCCAATCCAGCACACTGATTAAATGAATACGATCAAAAACTGCAAAGGACTCAGTCCCACCTGTGCCAATCACCTCTGCAACTAATTGGTGACAACCTTGAGCATAACAGGGTTCACACAATAAGATAAGATTTACCTTTAGAAAGGAGATGAGCTACAATTTCTTTGGAATTCATTGCCACTGTGTGCAGTGGAGGCCAAGTCAATGGATATTTTTAAGGCGGGGATTGACAGATTCTTGATTATGTCGTGGGATATGGGGGGAAGGCAGAAGAATGGAGTTGAGAGGGAAAGATAAATCAGTCATGATTGAATGGCGGAGTAGACTTTATGGGCCAAGTGGCCTAATTCTGCTCATAGAACTATTTAACTTTGAGTCTTACAGCATGGAAACAACCCCCTTTGGCCCAACTTGCCCACACCAGCCAACATGTCCCATCTACACGAGACCCGCCTACCTGCATTTGGCCCCTTTCTCTTTAAACCTGTCTATGTAACCGTATAAATGTATCTTAAACGCTTTGCCAAGTCAGTGTTGACCAGCGATCACCCGTACACTAATCCTATCCAACACACTAGGGGGTAATATGCAAAAGACATTTAACCTACAAACCTGCTCGTATTTGGAGTGTGGGAGGTAAGCAGAGTGCCTGGAGAAAACCCACACTGTCACAGGGAGAACGCGCAAACTCCACGTAGAGAGCACACAAGGTCTGGATCGATCCGGGTCTCGGGCACTGAGAGGCAGCAACTCCACTCGTTGTGCCATTGTGCCACTAAGTGTGAAGTAGAAATATACCAATTTTAAGCAACTTGCACAAGACCTCATTTATCCCTTGATTTCAGTCGCCCATACATTCATTTTACTCTCGGCAGCACAATGTCCATAATTTTCAGCTCAATAAATAACATTTTACGTCGCCCTTTAACATGGTATTTTGGAGATTATAAAATGCACCATTCAGCTTGAGTTGCTATTTCGTTGGATAAATCACTTTTCCTTCCAATAAGTTGAAACTGTAATTATGGAGATTGACAGACTTTTATTAAGTAAAGGTATCCAAGGATGTGGAACAAAGACTGGTAAATGAACCCAAGATATACATCAGCTGAACGCTGAAAGATCTTTGAAGAACTGTAGATCTCACAAGTAAACTTGGTAAACTCTATTGAAATGAAAATCTGTTACCTGTCTTTTTCATCCCTTTGAATACTTGGGGGGGGGGGGGGGGAAATAATGAAGAGGATTTATCACATTGTGGTTGTGCTTTGATTATCCTTTTTAACGGGCCTGTTCCACAGGCGACTTTTTAGGCGAGTGCAGGAGATTCTGCGCTCGCCACATGTTCGCTGGTGGTCTCTGGTGAGTCTCCTTCATGGTCGCGAGGAGTTCCCGCATTCTGGGAACCAGTCGCGGCCTCAGTATGGTCGCCGTGAATATTTCAACATGTTGAAAATTTTTCTGCGACCAGAAGTTGGTCGCCATGGAGAAAATCAATAATCCTGGAGTTGTAGGGGCAATTGTAGTGGGGTCACCATGTAGTTATGGGTAGTTGAGGTAGTCATAGGTAGTTTTAGTTTATCGCCTTTGCTGACCGGACATATTCATTGGCTCATTGGGGAAAAAAAACATAAGCACGAGTTTTCAGAACCAAGGATAACCGACTCGTAATGTTAAATACCCGGCGAACTTCACAGCTGTGTATACCTGGCTTATTAAAAGTTGTGTGGCTTCTTAAAAGTGTCTCCACTCCTTCAACCCCCTTCTCTCCCCCTTCTCCCCCCTTCTCCTCCCGCCCACCTCCCTCCTCTTTTAAAGGACTTATCGTATACTGTGCTTGCCGTCTTAACCTTCCTGTTCATCGCGGTGTGTGTCCGTAGCACCTTGGCTTTGCACCGTGTGAATTTCAGACCGCGTTCCCCCCGCTTTCCCCGTCCCCCTCCTTTGCGATATGTTTGTTCCACTTTGTTAGTCGCCGTTCCAGTTCCCGGTTTTTCAGGCGAGTGCCGCGAACCTGACAGTCGCCGGCAGTCCGCTGAAAAATCACCTAAGTGGGACCTGCTGTAGTTCAGGGCCATGAGCAGGATGTTATGTGTTGTTCTCAGTCACTCCATTACAGGATGGGTGTGCAGGTTTGGGAGAGGGTGCAGAAGAGCTTTACTAGAGTCAAAGACGGACCAAAAAAATCTGGAGTAAATCAGCGGGCCAAGCAGCTTCTCTGAAGAAAAGGAATGGGTGACGTTTAGGCTCGAGACCTTCAGATTCTGAAGAAGGGTCACGTCCCAAAACCTTACCTATTCCTTTTCTCCAGAGGTGGTCTAGACCTGAAACGTCACCTGTTCCTTTTCTTCCTTTTCCTAGAGATGCTGCCTGACCCGCTGAGTTATTCCAGCTTTTTGTTTCTGTCTTCAGTTTAAACCAGCATCTGCAGTTCATCCCTATACAGGTTTACTAGAGTGTTAGCTATAAGGAGAGGTTGGGTGAACTTGGATTGATTTTTTTGCAGTGATAGAGGGAAAACCTGATAGAAGTATATAAAATGATAGGGTAGACAGTCAGAAGTTTTTCTGCCAGGGTGTAAATGTTAAATACCACATGGTATAGCTTTAAGGTGAGAGGGACAAAATTCAAAGGAATTGTGCGGGTCAAGTTTTTTTTTACAAAGCAAGTGAATAGCGGGTGCGACTGCGAATGCATTGTCAAGAGAGGTGGCGGAGGCAGATACAAGGGTGGCATTTGAGAGAGGTGGATATTCGCATGGATATGCAGGGGATGAAGGGATATGGATCATTTGAAGCAGAGGAGATTAGTTTAACATGGCATCATGTTTGACATTGTGGGTCATAGAGTCATTTGCAGCACTCTAACAGGCCCTTCGGACCGACTTGCCCACGTCGACCAACATGCCCCATCTACACTAGTTCCACCTGCCTGCTTTTGACCCATATCCCTCTAAGCTTATCCTATCATGTACCTGTCTAAATGTTTCTTAAACATTGCGATTGTACCTGCCTCAACTACCTCCGCCGCCAGCTCATTCCTTACACCCACCACCCTTTATGTAAAAAAGTTATCCCTCAGGTTCCTATCTTTTCCCCCTCACCTTAAACTGATGCTCTCTGGTTCTCGATTCCCCTACTCTTGGCAAAACACTCTGTGCATTTACCCAATCTATTCCTCTGATGATTTTGTACACCTCTATAAGATCACCCCTCATCCTCCTGCACCTAAAGGAATAAAGTCCTAGCCTGCTCATCCTCGCCCTACAGCTCGAGCCCTGGAGTCCTGGCAACAACCTCGTAAATCTTCTCTGCACCCTTTCCAGCTTGACAACATCTTTCCTATAACACGGTGACCAGAACTGAACACAATACTCTTACTGTGGCCTCACCAACATCTTACCTAACTGTAACATAACCTCTCAATTTCTATACTCAATACTCTGCACTACTTTATGCTGTACTGTTCTATGTTCTAAGTTAAATTTGCAAGCTATTGGAGGAGTTCATGCACTATCCATAATGTTATGCCGTGAACATATAGGCAGGAGTTTATGATTTCATGTAATGCATATTTATTTTGAACGATTATAGCTGGGTTCAAATATTCTGCACACCTACTGCACCTAACCTGATACATCATTCTGCTTTTGAGTGATCTTTTATTCATTCCATTCTTCTAGATTTTGAACGTAATGGGAGTCGTTTTCATTTTGTGGGCGAGGATGCTTTGGGCTGCTGAAGTTTCAGCCTGCACCTAAAGGGAAACTAATTCCAAACTTTACTCCTGTTTCTGTTATAATTTGTTTTCAATCTATTTAGGGACACACTTAGTTGCTCAGAACCTCCTGAACTTATGTAACAATTTGTTTTGCAGGCTCAGCAATGACATTTGAAACATGTTCCAGTTTCCCTTACGGAATGTTCTTAAATATCCATCTCCATTCTTGACTTTAAATATTTTATTTATTTGAATAAAGTTAGCTCTTCAAAACTTATAACCAGGCACATTGTTTTAAAAGCTCAACTGAGTCCCAGCTTCATTAGTCATTAGTTTATTGTCACGTGTACAGAGGTACAGAGAAAAGCTTTTGTTGCGTGCTAACCAGTCAGCGGAAAGGACTACATTTTATCTCTGCATCGCCCACTCGTCTGACATCAGTCTGAAGGGTCTTGACCCGAAATGTCACCCATTCCTTCTCTGCAGAGATGCTGCCTGCCCCGCTGAGTTACTCCAGCATTTTGTGTCTACCAGCGGAAAGACTATACTAGATTTTACTTCGGAGTCACGTGAGTGACTACGTGAAGACCCCGTCCAGCACGCATGCGCGACATTAGCGTTCATGCAGTGCACCCGGCGAAGAGGCAGAAGAAGCACCAATAACCATGGAGGTAGGTGGGTCTGGTTCCTCTCAGCATATGAGCAGTAGGGGCTCTATACTAACAGGGGGGAGATTGCACTTGTTTTTGGATGCATGGGAATCCATCACTAGTGACAAGTATATACTCAGCAGCGTTCATGGCTACAAAATTGACTTTGTTCATGAAAACATTCCACCATTTCAGCATATACCCAAAAGGGTATTCACCCTCTCAGTCAAAGAGAAACAAGAGGGTCAAGCTGAACTGATGAGGTTACAAGCAAAAGGTGTCATTGAAAGAACAAAACATGAACCTTTGGAATTTGTGTCTAATATTTTCACTAAAATCAAAAAAGATGGTGGACGACGCATCATCATTGACTTAACTACTTTAAACAAGTCTGTCAGGTATATACATTTCAAGATGGATACTTTTGAAACAGCCAGACTATTGGTTTCTAGAGGGTACTTTCTAGCAAGCATTGATTTAAAAGATGCCTACTACTCAGTACCCATACATAAGGAGCATCGTAAATACTTAAAATGTATCTGGATGAAACAGCTATGGCAACTTAAAGCCTTACCAAATGGGATAACCTCTGCTCCAAGGCTGTTCACTAAAACCTTAAAACCTGCCTTGGCATTATTGAGGAAACAAAAGCATATAGTCATGGCGTATTTGGACGACATTTTAATAGTAGGAAAAACCTTGGAGACAGCCATTCTGGCAGTAGCAGCCACCAAACGTTTGTTTGAAACTTTGGGGTTTGTCATACATCCAGATAAATCCAATTTTACACCGTCCACTGTCATGGACTATCTTGGATTTACGATTGATACTGTTCGCATGATTGTAACTCTGCCGAAGGGGAAAGCATCAGAATTGGCGCTATCATGCAACAAACTCATGAATAAACATCAGCCAACCATACGGGAGGTAGCTAGAGTTATTGGCAAAATGGTAGCAGCTTTTCCAGCTGTACAATTTGGGCCTTTGCACTATCAAAATTTGCAAAGAGCAAAAGTGCATGCACTAAAGCAAAACTCAGGTCACTTTGACCGAGCTATGAGTTTAACTGCTGAATCCATTCCAGAGTTACAATGGTGGGCAAGGAACGTAAGGCTCAGCTCCAGTCCCATAATAATCACCAACCCAGTATTAACCATTCAAACGGATGCCAGTGCTTTGGGCTGGGGAGCAACTAACATGCAATCCAGCACAGGGGGCAGATGGACTAAATTTGAATCATCTTGCCTACAGACACGGGGTATCAACTACTTAGAAATGTTGGGTGCGTTTTATGGGTTAAAAGCATATTCATCTAATATGCATCATGCACATGTCCGGTTGCAATTAGATAATACCACGGTGGTGGCTTATATCAATCACATGGGTGGTGTAAAGTCGATATCGTGTGACAATTTGGCCAACCTAATCTGGCAATGGTGTGTTAAAAGGCATATTTGGTTATCAGCAACTTACCTACCAGGTAAGCAAAATACAGTGGCAGACACCAGGTCACGCAGATTCAATGATAACATCGAATGGATGTTAAATCCCAAAGTATTTGCTGAAATTACTAAGCAATATGGCACACCAGATATTGATCTATTTGCATCCAGGCTGAATCACCAGGTACCAACGTATGTCGCTTGGGAACCAGACCCTGAGGCAGCAGCAGTTGATGCATTCTCGCTGCATTGGGGGAAAAATGTTCTTTTATGCTTTCCCTCCTTTCTGCCTCATCAGTCGGGTATTACGCAAGATTCAATTGGATTCTGCTTCAGGAATCTTGATAATACCTGACTGGCCTACACAGCCATGGTTCCCAGTGGCTTTCGATATGGCTGTTGAAACACCGTTGGAATTCCCCAGCAGTCGACAGTTATTAATCCACCCAGTGTCAGGCATTAGTCACCCGTGCCATGACAGAGTCAATCTCCTGGCTTGCAGATTTTAAAAAGACCTCTACTGGGCCTGGGACTGTCTGAGGACGCCATAAACATGATGACCGCATCCCACCGGGAGTCCACCAGGAGACAATACCTGACCAACATAAGAAAATGGGAACGGTATTGCTCCAAAACAGGAACTACCTACACTACAGCTACAGCCACCAGTGTTGTGGAGTTTCTGCTTGGATTACATCGAGATTACATCAGCTACAGCGCCATTAATACAGCCAGGAGTGCGTTGTCAGCTTATTTGGTTCCAGCAGCAGGACAACTGACTTTGGGGTCCCATCCACTAGTGGTCAAAATCATGAGGGCATTTTTAACACCAATTCCCCTAAGCCTAGGTACACTCAGATCTGGGATGTCAGCATTGTACTGACGTACCTTAGGGGATGGCCACCACCCAGGTCACTCACGCTGGAACAACTTACACTGAAATCAGTCATGCTCATGGCACTAGTGTCAGCTCAAAGGGTACAGTCCCTCCACCTTCTGAGGCTGGACAGCATGACAGAGTCATTGGACTGTATCACATTTCACATTCAGGGGCTGGTCAAACAATCTAGACCAGGTACCACGCCTCCAGTAATGGAGTTCCGGGCATATTCACCTGACCCACGGTTATGTGCCAAGACCCATCTCGCCAATTACATAGACACAACATATAACTTAAGAGGGAGAGAAAAAGCCTTATGGATAAGCCACAAGAAGCCTCATGGTCAGGTGACGAGCCAAACCATTTCAAGGTGGCTCAAGCAGGTGCTTAAGTCCGCGGGAATCGATACTATTGTTTTACAAATCTCATTCCACCAGGGCTGCATCTACGTCGGCGGCTAGGCGAATGGATGTGCCTATGGACCATATTCTGGCCAGAGCAGGATGGTCCTCGGAGAGAACTTTCCAAAGGTTTTATAATAAGCCGCTGGCGGTGCCTGCTACATTTGCAGACAGAATTTTAGAGTCTGCAGATAATATTTAATTTAAGCCCGGGGGAGCTCTCTGTTTTTTTTGTTGTTATTAATAAACCTTTTTTGTTCACAAACAGGTTATTGTTGATCGTATAACATGCTTCCTCCCTCTAAGGTCTTCAGGCAGTGAGTGAAGCATGAGCTGGTACACGGTTCGGATTCACAGAGCTTTGAAGTCTTCACGTAGTCACTCACGTGACTCCGAAGTAAAAATAGTAAGATTAAATGAGAATTTACCACTTCGAAGTTTGATCTGTATTTTATGAGGAGTTACGATGAGGGATTACGTGCCCTCCGCTCCCACCCTCTATTATACAGATCAACTGGTAATTAAGTTCTTATTTTTTCTTTACTATATTTATTTCAATTGTTGTGTTTTCTGTGAATCCACACCGCTGCTTTGAAGAAATGTCGCGCATGCGTGCTGGACGGGGTCTTCACGTAATCCCTCATCGTAACTCCTCATAAAATACAGATCAAACTTCGAACTGGTAAGTTCTCATTTAATCTTACTATTAAAGCTCATTTTAATATTCATTCTTTTGCAACCATTGTTCTCCCATAGTCCATGACACCCATTTATTTTATCCTTTCGGGCTCTTTTATAAATATCAGGTTTTAGGTTTAGATTTAGTTTCATGATTATCATGTGTACCAAGATACAATGAAAACATTTGTTTTCCATGCTATCCAATTGAATCAGATCAATACTATACATAAATATAATCTAGTCAAACTCAAGTACATGTTAATATTATATGTACTTCCAAAGACCATGACTCCCATTACTTTTATGCTTCCTGGGTATTTTATAAATATCAGGGTTCAGGTTTAGGTTTATTATTATCACATGTATTGAGTACAGTGAAAAGCTTTGTTTTGCATGCAAACCAATCATATGTAGTCTTTTCGCTGACTGGTTAGCACGCAACTAAAGCTTTCCATTGTAATTTGGTACATGTGACAATAAACTAAACTAATCTAAACATCGTTCCCTTAATCATGTGTCTGCACACTGTGGATGCTCGATTGTAATCGTGTATTGTCTTTCCGCTGACAGGTTAGCACGCGATAAAAGTTTTTCACAGTCCCTCAGTACACGTGACAATAAACTAAACTAAACCAAACATGATGGTTTATCAGATAATGCTGTACAGAAATACACTCGTGGCAAACTCAAGTACAATTGGTAGGGCTGAGGGGCAGATAAATAGTACAGATTACATTTCTCAGCATTGCAGCGTAACAGTTCCAGTGACAAAGTCCAATGTCCGCAATGAGGTAGAGGAGGATTGGAGTGTAGCCTGGCTTGTAGAAGGACAGTTCAGAAGCCTGACAACAGAAGGAAAATACACTGTTCCTGAGTCTGGTGGTGCATGAAAACACAACTTATCTGCCCATCCTTCATGAAACTGCCATTTGCCACTCTGATTTCAGACTCTGAGCTTTATTAATCTATGATGCATTGATTGAAGTCACCTGTTATTCTTACTCTCCAATAGGTTTATAAAACACACCCTTCCATTTTATATTGCATATCTTTTTACTGACCTTGAACTGACCTTCGTGTTTTAGCACACCCCCTTGACAGCTTAATTTGCTTTCATGTTAAAATGTTCTCTCCTGAAGGGTATTTTGTTATGAGTTCTTCCCACCTTACAATGTAACCTCCATGTACATGCCACGCTGCCTTGGCTAGGCCAGCAGCATAATCAAGGGTGAGCTTCACCCCGGTCACTACCATCTCCCATCAAGCAAGAGATGCAGGATTCAGGGACAGTTTCTTCCCAGCTGCTATCAGACAACTATCACCAACTGGAGAGTGGTCCTGACCTATCATCTACCCCATTGTAGAGCCTCAGACTATCTTTAATCGGACTTTAGTGGACTTTATCTTTCACTTAACGTTATTCCCTCTGTCCTGTATCTGTACACTGTGGATAGCTTGATTGCAATCATGTATAGCCTTTCCGCTGACTGGATAGCACAGAACATAAAAGCTTTTTACTGTACCTCGGTACGCATGTCGATAAACTAAACAAAATTATTCCCTGCTGCATCTCCTGTTTTGATGTTTAGATAGCCATTAAAATGGTAGATAACATGATGGCATGTTGGCACAGCGGTAGAGCTACAGCCTTGCAGCACCAGAGACCCGGGTTCGATTCTGACTACGGGTGCTGTCTGTACGGAGTTTGTATATTCCCTCTGCGACCTGCGTGGGTTTTCTCCAAGATATTCAGTTTCCTCCGACACTCCTAAAAGCCCTGTCCCACTGTACAAGTTCATTCAAGAGCTCTCCCGAGTTTAAAAAAAAAATCAAACTCGTGGAAGCACATAGAACGTACGTAGCGGGTATGCCGGAGCTCCGGGACGTCTCTTAGCGGCTCGTACCGCTAATGGCAGGTACTCGGGAAACGCAGTAAGCTTGGGAAGACTCGTGAAGATTTTTCAACATGTTGAAAAATGTCCATGAGAGCCCCGTGTATCGACGAACGGCCATTACCGTAAATCTCCGAGTACGAATCAGGGCAACTCTTCGATGAACTCGTACAGTGGGACAGGGCTTTAAGACGTATACAGGTTTGTAGGTTAATTGGCTTGGCCCGAGTGTGTGTAGGATAGTGTTCGTGTGCGGGGATTCGCGGGTTGGTGTGGCCTTAGTGGGCCGCAGGGCCTGCAACCGCGCTGTATCTCTAAACTAAACTAAAGTTATTGTGCCCAGTGTTCAATGGTTCAATAAGTCAATGATTCTTTATTATCACGTGTACAGACATACAGTGAAATAATTATTTTTTGCATACAGTTCAGTAAAGTAAACACATGTTCTGTTGTGGAGTGGTGATTATTAGCTTTGGGAAAAAAAACATTCCTTAAAGGGTAGGTAACTAAATTGAACAAATCATTTCTGGCCATACAGATGCGTACTACTGAAAATGGTAAGCTCAGTCAATAACCCATGGCATAATTGCATTGAAACCAATGAATATTTATTTTTTCATAACAGCTGGCAGGTGACTGCTAAATTCATAGGCACCCTTGGACAGACCATACCTGCCTTATGGTGTGTGCAATTCCATTTTCTATGCTACAAGTATATTGAACAACAAGTGAAAGTGCAGAGAAGATTAATAAGGTCGCTATTTCAATTGAGAAGGTGTAGCTCACAGAAAAAAATTGAGCAGATGGTAGACCTATTTTTTGTAATTGTAATTGTAATTGTAATTAATTCATCAGCCAAGTATGTAAAAATGGGATTGAAAGGTTTTTATAAAGATCTTTAAAATTATGCTCAAGTTCCATCACATTAGACACAGAAAGGTGGAATGGAAAATCTGGCAAAAAAAGTTCTGAGGTTGAGGAATGTGAAGGCCACGATGTTCCTTGGGGCACAGAGCATCCTATCACTTTGTTTTCAAACATGGGAATTGTTTTCCTGTACGCTCCAGGGATCCATAAGGCAGAGGAGCAGAATTAGGCCACACAGCTCTTGTCGGGGCCATTGAGGAGCGGCGCAGTGGCGCACTGGTAAAGTTGCTGCCTTACAGCGCTGGAGAACCGGGTTCGATCATGACCACGGGAGCGGTCTGTACATAGCTTGTACGTTCTCCCTGTGACCGCGTGGGTTTTTTCCTCGTTCTCCGGTTTCCTTCGACACTCCAAAGACGTACAGTTTTTTGCAGGTTAATTGGCTTCGGTAAAATTGAAAATTGTCCCTCGTGTGTAGGATAGTGCTATTGTATCGGGTGATCACTGGTCAGCGTGGACTCGGTGGGGCGAAGGGCCTGCTTCTGCGCTATTTCCAAAGACTAAAGCTTATTGAATCTACTCCGCCATTCAATCATGGCTAACCTATATTTCTCTATAAACCCCAATCTCCTGTCTTCTCGCAGAAACGTTTCATACCCTTCCTAATCAAGAACTCATCAATCTCTCCCTTAAAAATACCCAATGACTTGGCCTCCCTGGCCATCCGTGGCAATGAATTCCACAGATTTACCATGGTCTGCCTGCAGTAATTCCTCCTCCCCATTTTGAAGGTCCGTCCTTTTATACTGAGGGTGTGCCCTCTAGTTCTAGACTCTCATCACTGGAACCAGCAACGTTATATTACACCGAATTGTGCTTGTCTATTTAAGCAAGTGACCCCAGTCCCTAATATCGGTGTTTCTTGAGGCGATAAAACAATAGTTTTCGAAGCAGGTTCTCAGCATGACACCGCCACTTGGGTTAGTGGAGTGGTTTTATTTTTTTTATCGGGCTTGGGTTCTTTCCAGATTCATTTCATTTTAATCTGCCCGATGTGTCTGTAAGGGACATCTGTTTAAATTTGCACCTTTTACCACAGCTTAAATGTGTGTCTGCCTATTTATTCCAAGCTGTGGTTCCAGCTGCTGTCCAAAGATAATTTGTTGTTTCATTTTGCAGTTCATTATGAAGCACAAGGCTTTCTATCTGTGCTCCTGCTTCATCTATCTTCATTCTTCAACAGGTTCCTCTTCCAGTAAATCCTTGCCATTTTCATCTTGGAGTCCGCATCTTGGTGTGTCCCTAGCTTTCGCATTAAGGCCGGATGTTTTGAATGCAAATAATTCAATCAATATTTTAGATGCAGTTTTGGTCTCCTAATTTGAGAACATTCTTGGTATTGGTGGAGTGCAGCGTAGGTACACAAAGTTAATTCCCGGGATGGCAGGACTGTCATACGATGGACGAATGGAGAGACTGTGGGCGAGTTGGGCCGAAGGGCCTGTTTCCACACTATTATTCTACGACAATATGACTCTATGACTGGGCTTGTATTTACTGGAATTTAGAAGGATGAGAGGATATCTTGTAGAAACACATAGGGATTGGACGCCCTGGATGCAGGAAACATTTTCTCAAAGTTAGGGCAGTCCAGAACCAGGGGGCACATTTTAAGAATAAAGGGTAGGTCTTTCAGAACTGAGATGAGGAAAAACTTTTTCACACATTTGTGAATTTGTGAAATTCTCTGCCTCAGAAGGCAGTGGAGGGTGATTCACTGACTGCATTCACAAGAGAGTTAGAGAGAGCTCTTAGGGGTAGCGGAATCAAGGGGTATGGGGAGAAGGCAGGAACGGGGTACTGATTGTGGATGATCAGCCATGATCACATTGAATGACGGTGCTTGCTCGAAGGGCCGAATGGCCTACTCCTGCACCTATTGTCTATGTATTTATGTAATATGGCTGGATAATTCCTATGTTCAACTTTCCAAGCCTTGGATGCCAAGTGCTGCAAGAGTCCACACTGACCAGTGATCACCCGTGCACTAGTTCTATACACTCGTTCTATACACCAAGGATAATGTACAAAAGCCAATCAATCTACAAACATCTCTAGTGCGCGAAGGATATGTGCGGGGATCGCTGATCGGTGTGGGCTAAGTGGGCGCAAGGGTCTGTTTCCGCGCTGTATCTCTAAACTAAACTCAACTAATCAGCTATAATCTTATGGAATGATGGTGCTAAGTGGCTGACACACGCTTTTATTACTTACCAGTCCAAGTGGGACCCATTGGGTCCCAGCTTCACACGGGAGGGCTGGTCCCCCCTCACGCTCACACTCACACATAGACTCACAAACACATACACACGCACTCACTGACTCACACACCAAATATGCGGCAGTAAACTTTCTTGAATACTCACACGACTGAGTGCGGCCTCTCCACTATGGGGCTTCCGCAATCAGCTGCACTTCCACAATCAGCGTGACCTCGGCACTCACCTGAAATTACACGTCCAGGCATCCACGGTTTTATAGTCCTGCGATATATGGTAGCGTTTTTTCTAAAATCAATATACAGCGCAGACAGGAAGTGGTCAAGATGACACTTTTAATTGTATAGATATTCTTATCAGCTAACATATCTGGTGTTAGTTTCTACAATTTTTAGTGTTTTATTTCAGAATTTTATCTTCTGCACTATTTTTTACTTCTTCGGGCCCCTTGGTCTTTTAAACCACATTCATCTTTTAATCATAAATGGCTACAGCTCAGGTAAACCATTCATCTTATTTGCCTGGTAAATATCTGGTCAAAGACTGTTGCATCCTCCACGTATCAACCACCACTGCTTGCCAACGTATAAACATTTTTATCACACAAAAAATGTTTAAGTAATTCTAATGTGTGGTATATGTGGAAGATGTGCTGGTATAGCACAGGAACGGGCCATTTGACCAACAATGCCCATGCCAAATATGATACCAAATTAAACGAATCGCTTCAACCTGCATGCTATCCACACTCACTCCACCCCCTACATATATATGCGCCTGTATAAAAACCGCTAAAATGCCATTATCGTATCTGCCTCCACCCTTGGCAGCGCCCATCATTCTCCAGGTAAACAAATTTACTTTAGACTTTAGAGATACAGCGCCGAAAAACAGATACTTTGGTCCACCAAGTCCGTGGCGATCAACATGATCACCCATTTGCTCACCTACACACACCAGGGACAAAACCATGCGGTCACAAGGAGAAAATACAAACTCCGTGCAGACTGCACCCGTAGTCAGAATCGAACCCCGGTCTCTGGCGCTGTATGGCAATGGCTCTACCGTTGTGCCACCATGCCACCCTGCACATCTCCTTTAAATTTTGCCTCTAAGTTGTGACATTTCCACTCCAGGAAAAAAATGTTCTGGCTGTCTACCCTATCTGTGTCTGAATTGTATAGATATAATTGCATATGAATATATAAACATAAATACAAATGTTATTTATTGGAAAGAAGATTGCTTATTTAAAACTGCATTCTATGAAGTTGGATTATTTCCACGTTATTAAGAAATAATATTCATTTATGCAGGAATTGTGTGATAATACCGGTCAGATTTATTTCTGATATGTATGGTCATTGGAAAAAGATGTTCGCTGCCTAAACTCTGACAGCTATCTTTTTATACACTGAATATCGGACAAGATTCAGAGAAACACGGCAAATCTTCCTCTAAAGATACACTGCCACCCTGAACCAATCGATTAAACAGCCTCCTTCCTTGTCTGCTTCTCAGTTAATGCACTCCACTGAATAAATATTTTGTGGATCAGCCTCTAATCTGGGTCTCTATTTGTTATGGAATTAAAGTATTTAGGATAAAGAACTGTTTCAGTAGGGTGGATATAGAAATTATTCACTTCCTCAACAACAGGAGGAATAATATCTAAATTAGACCTAGGCCCGTTTGGAATGAAATTGGGGAGGAAAATATTCTGCACACTCGAGAACAAATAATTGGAGACACAAGGAACTGCATAGAAACATAGAACCAGAAAATAGGTGCAGAAGTAGGCCATTCGGCCCTTCAAGCCAGCACCGGCATTCAATATGATCATGGCTGATAATCCTAAATCAGTGCCCAATTCCTGCTATCTCACCATATCTCTTAATTGTGTTAGCCCAAAGAGCATTATCTAACTCTTGAAAACATCCAGTGAATTGGCCTTCACTGCCTTCTGTATCAGAGAATTCTACAGATTCACAATTCTCTGGGTGAAAAGGTTTTTCCTCATCTCAGTCCTAAATGGCCTGTCCCTTATTCTTAAACTGTGACCCCTGGTTCTGGGCTCCCCCAACATCAAGATTTTTTTTCCTGCAGAAGACACAAAGTGCTGGAGTGACTTAGCAGGTCAAGAAGCATTTTTGGAAAACATGAACACAAAATGTTGGAATAACTCAGCGGGACAGGCAGCACTTCTGGATAGAAGGAATGGGCGACGTTTCAGGTCGAGACCGTTCTTCAGACTGCTTTTTTTTTGTAATGATGAGGGAGTGGGGGCCTGAAAAACGGAAGTCATTGAAGAGATGAAGGGCATGTGAGGTGCCTTGAAAATAGGTAGGGAGGGTTTGGACATTTGGAGAACATGGATAGATCATATTTCAGTCTGAAGAAGGGTCCTAACCTGGAACATCACCTATTTATGTTCTCCAGAGAAGGTGCCTGACGCCAGCACTTTTTGTGTCCTTTTTGGAATAGAATTGGATCTCAGTCTCAAAGGGTGTTGGGTCAAATTAAGTATTTTGAGATGTGAGACACATACTAATATTTATTGAGATAATGGTATCAATTAATTATGGAAGAAAGGGTGTGCAAAGTGAGGTTCAGTCTGACCAGGATATAATTGAACGGTGAAACAAGCTTGAGGCACTAAATTGTGTATTCCAGTTCCACTGATGCTTATCCTGTTTAGGCACTTGCCATTGGCAATGCAACATAGTTTCAAAGATGTCAGGGAAAAATATCACTTGGTCAATCTATCTTGTTTTTCCCCTGAAACCTAATCATGTAATGTTTTGAGAATTAAGGTGAAACTGCCCAGGGGCTACCTTAGAGTAATGTTTTAAAATGTATACCATAGGACTCCTGAAGGGCTCATTTTACAGAACGTCAGGAAGAACAACTTGCAAACTGGGTTTCAAATCAGGTGTGGAGAGGGAAAACTCAGTCAAGTATTGTTCATGCTCCTGGTTGCTATGACAACCTTATTCACTTGAATTTAACAAAAGTCCACGCCAGTAAAGTTTAGTAAACCCCGTTTTTGCTTGACAGTAATGGTTTAGAAGAATCTTAGTTTAGCTTTGTTCAGAGGTACAGTGCAGAAACAGGCCCTTCGGCCTACTGAGTCGATGCCAACCAGCAATCACTGCACATTAGCACTATCCTACACACAACAGGAACAATTTACAATTTTACCAAGTCAATTAACCTACAAGCCTTTATGCCTTTGGAGTGTGGAAGGAAACCGGAGCACCTTGAGAAAACCCACGCAGGTCACGGGAAGAACGTACAAGTGCAGACAGCATCCGTGGTCAGGATCGAACCCGGGTCTCTAGTGCTGTCGGGCAGCAACTCTACCGCTGCGCCACCTTGTCCCCCTCATGTTCCTGTCAGCCCGCTGGGTCCGTTCTTGTTTGGCTCCGCAGCGTATCCCAGGAGATTTCTCTCACCACCGCGGCCCGTCTTGGAGGACGGATGGACTTTACAAGTTGGCCTTTCTCCTGTGTGCCAAGTACTCTTGTTGGTGTAGAATTCCACCATCATTAGCAACCTTTCAGCATCTTAAGTTCAGTTTAGTTTATTTTCACGTGCTCCGAGGTACGGTGAAAAGCTTTTGATGCGTGCTGACCAGTCAGCGGAAAGACTACACATGATTACAATCGATCCATTTACGGCGTATAGATACATCACAAGGGAATAACACTTTGTGCAAGATAAAGCCAGCAAAGTCTGATCAGGGATAGTCCAAGGATCACCAAAGAGGCAGATAATAGTCCAGCTCTGCACTCTGGTTGTGGCAGAATGATTCAGTTGCCTGATAACAGCTGGGAAGAAACTGTCCCTGAATCTGATGGTGCGCGCTTTTCGCACTTTGATACCTTTTGCTTGATGGGAGAGGAGAGAAGAGGGAGTGGCCAGAGTGCGACTCGTGCTTGATTATGCTGCTGGCCTTGCCGAGGCAGCGTGAGGTGTAAATGGAGTCAATAGAAGGGAGATAGGTTTGTGTGATGGTCTGGGCTTTGTCCACAATTCGCTGCAATTTATTTCGATCTTGGATGGACCCGTTCCCAAACTAAGCTGTGACACATCCTGATAAAATCCTTCGTTGGTGCGAGTTGTAGAGGACATGCCAAACTTCCTAAGCCCTCGAAGGAAGTAGAGGCGTTGGTGTGGTTTCTTGGGCGTTACTTCAATGTGAGTGGTCCAGGAAAAGTTGTTGGTGATAATGACTCTAAGGAATTTGAAGTTTTCAACCATCTCTACTTCGGCGCCATCAATGCGAACTGGGGCATGTGTACCTCAGAGATACAGTGTGGAAACAGGCCCTTCAGCCCATCATGTCCATGCTGACCAACGATCACGCCTACTATTTCTATCCTACACTCTAAGGACAATTTACAGAAGATACTTAACCTACAAACCTGCACGCCTTTGGGATGTGGGAGGAATCTGGAGCACCTGGAGAAAACCCACATGGTCACGGGGAGAAAGTATAAACTTCATACAGACAGCACCTTTAGTCAGGATCGAACCCGGGTCACTGGTGCTGTAAGGCAGCAACTCTACCGCTGCACCACCGTGCCACCCTAAATGTAGCGGTCACATAAATTAAAAGGGAAATTTCAATATTCTTGTAGAAATGTTTACGCCCACAGCACTGGCACCATTTTCCATCAGCCAGAACAATAATACCATCAGCAGATTCTGCATGTTAAATATTTAAAGCTCGCAGTATATTCTGAAAATCACCGTCTCTATTTTTTTCTCTAAAATAATGTGGGCATTTTTCAGAAATAAGGCAGGGTATGATTAGTCACAAGATGAGCAAAATATAAATGTATTTCACCACTTAAAGCTAGTTTATATGAATGATGGTTTGGCAAGCAGCCAGCCTGTCCTCTCATTTAAAAACTGTACCAGCTACACTTTGAGAACAATTTCAAATAGGTTCTATTTCCACATCGGTACAGGGTAACATTAAGGAAAACGATGTCCCAGAGGAATGGGAATGTCATAATGTGTTTAACTGGGATATGCATGCAGCTTACTCCTGCATCATTAGTTTTATTTATGGAGGAGAACACGTATTTTAACAAGACAAAGGGAAAAATGCACAATGATTGCTGGATGCAAGCACAATTAGAGTGGTCAGCTTGCAAAGGTTGGGGTAGGGTCAAGCACTTTGTGGTGACAGGTTTAAAAATATAACCGTAAATGCAGCATCCTTTTAGAATGGATGTATCAAAATGAAGTTTGCGCTAGCAAACCTCACGTAGCAGAACCTCTTAGCTATTTACTTTCTAACCTTTCAAAATGCCCCCAGATATTTCTACAGGGGGTGGCATCATTTATCACGTCATTGTGTGATACTGCTGCAAGAAATGGAAAGTGCCGGCTGAGCTGTTTTTACAGCATGGATCTAAATGCAACACCGATCTGCCGAGGAGCAAGGAGTTTGGATTGCGCAGTTTTTGGGTTTTGTTCTTCTGTGCAAATCGTACATAAATCAAGCTAAACCAGAGTGAAAACAATGGCCCTTGGGATCATTCCCCAGATGTATAGCACCCATTGGAAATGTGGACGTCCCACTTAAGTACACTAGTTATTGATTGTAAGATGCAGCGTGGAAACCCATGCCCACCACCGATCACCCACTGAAGATAGACACAAAATGCTGGAGTAACTCGGCGGCAGTATCTCTGGAGAAGAAGAATGGGTGTGATGATTCGGGTCGAGACCCTTCTTCAGACGGAGAGTGTTGCAGAACTACTAGCTCCATGTTATCGCAGTATCGCATCCACTCCCTGCACACAAGGCGCCATTCACAGAGGCCTATTAAGCTGCAAGCCCGTTCATCTTTGGAATGTGGAAGGAAACTGGGGAACGCGGAGGAAACCCGAGCATTCACAGTGAGAACGCGCAAACTCCACACCGACAGCACCAGAGTTCGGGATCTAACCCTGGTTAGATGTGAGGTGGCAGCTCCACCGGCTGTACCACCATGCTGCCAGTTATGTTAACCGGTCTGAAGTTAGACACAACATGCTGGAGAAACTCAGCGGGTCAGGCAGCATCTCTGGAGAAAAAGGATGAGTGACGTTTCGGATCGGGCCCCTTCTTCAGATTCTGTTATGTTATCCAGACCTCTGTTAACACATCTGCTGCTTTTCTGCCTGTGATACAACCGATAGGATGACTGCTGCTGCAACATCCCTTATTAACACAATTTAGCTGCAACTATGTGTGGGAGGAAGGAAATGCAGATGCTGGTTTAAATCACAAAATGCTGGAGTAACTCAACGGGACAGGCAGCATCTCTGGAGGGAGGGAATGGATGACGTTTCAGGTCAAGATCCTGAGTTAGATTTAGCTCTTAGGGCAAACGGAATGAAGGGATATGGGGGAAAAAGATGGAACGGGGTACTGATTTTGGATGATCAGCCATGATCATATTGAATGGCGGTGTTGGCTCGAAGGGCCGAATGGCCTACTACTGCACCTGTTTGCTATGCTTCTATGTTTCTTCAGACTCAACTACAGTACAACTAGCTGCAACTATAGTCACTACTGTATAGTTATTCTGTACATTACGCAGTTGTTTTTTCCACCATTTAATGGGATGCTCAGTTGACGCCCAGAGACTTGATTAGGAACTATTACAACTCTGTAAACTGTTCAAGTACTTCCAAGACTGCACAATGTGTGCTGCAGCGAACAACGGATGTGCTCTCTAGAACTTACCTGCTGAAATACATATCTAATGGTACTTTAATCAAGACACTGATGATAATTATCCAATGTTGAAACATTATTATGGCAACAACTCACCACACAAGTTGGTACCTGCCAACCATTAGTCCTCCCGTCTGTCTTTAGTGGGCTGTTCCTGTCATCAGGGTGGTCCTCCCACCATTGGTGTGTTACTGCTACTGCTACCATTGGCAAATTCCTTTCCATTAACAAACCTCTCCTTCCATTGGTGAACGCCTGTCATTGGTGAGCTCTTTGGTGGCCTGTCATTGGGTGAGCTCCTTCTGTCATTGGTGAACTCCGCCTTCCATTGGTGGGCTCCTTGGTGGCCAGTCATTGACCTGTCATTGGTGACCTATCATCGGTGAATCCTCCTTCCACTGGTGAACTTCTGTCATTGGTGAACTCCGCCTTCCATTGGTGAACTCCTTGGTGACCAGTCATTGACCTGTCATTGGTGACCTGTCATTGGTACACTCCTCTTATCATTTGGGGAATCCTTCTCCCATTGGTGATCTCATTCCATCATTGGTAGATCTCCTGTCATTGAGGAGCCCCATGGTGACCTGACATTGACCTGTCATTGGTGACCTGCCATTGGTGAACTCTTCCTGCCTTTGGTAAATTCCAGGTAGACACAAAATGCTGGAGTATCTCACAGGACAGGCAGCTTCTCTGGAGAGAAGGAATGGGTGACTTTTCGGGTTGAGACCTTTCTTCCAGCTGTTATCGGCCAATCCTTCTCCCAAACCCAAGCCAACCAAGTGTTTTTGACAAAGAGGTCATCTTCCCACTGCTCTTCTGTATGCTGCTCCTCCATTTTAATTGTTCAAAGGCGCAGTCTGTGAGATGAGATTAATTTTTTTTTAAAGACCATTCTGGATAAGTTTCCTCACACTACCAAGTGACCACTTGGTGTGGTGGAGCTGGGAGTAAAGAGCCTGTCTGAGTGTCTGGCAAAACAGCCCACCCATCGGAGGTGGCTAAATATAATCGGAGCCTCGATGCTGGAAGATTTACCCTGGGGAAAACATTAGTTATTTTGCCAAGAGATTTGCATGATTTTACAGAGACAGTGTTGGTGTTATCTCTCTAACGCTTGGAGGTATCTGTCGTCGGTAGTCCCTATTACAGGGCGTTAGGAGTAACTGAGACACCGTGGAACATGAACGTTGCTCAATGTTTGAGATCCTGATTTTTAAACATTCTTACATAGAAAGATAGAAAATAGATGCATGAGTAGGCCATTCGGCCCTTCAAGTCACCAACACCATTCAATATGATCATGGCTGATCATCCAAAATCAGTACCCCATTCCTGCTTTCTCACCATATCCCTTGATTCCGTTAGCCCTACAAGCTAAATCTAACTCTCACTTGAAAACATCCAGTGAATTGGCGTCCATTGCCCTCTGTGGCAGAGAATTCCACAGATTGACAACTCTCTGGGTGAAAATGTTTTACCTCATCTCAGTCCTAAATGTCCTGCCCTTATTCTTAAACTATGACACCTGGTTCTGGACTCCCCAA
This sequence comes from Okamejei kenojei, assembly GCA_035221665.1. NCBI lineage: Eukaryota > Metazoa > Chordata > Chondrichthyes > Rajiformes > Rajidae > Okamejei > Okamejei kenojei. The sequence continues at coordinate 58,328,228 of CM069143.1, read as the reverse complement.
CATCGAGACCATTTTTCCTGCATCTAGCCTGTCCAACCCCTTAAGAATATTATATGTTTCTATAAGATTCCCTCTCATCCTTCCAAATTCTAGTGAATATAAGCCCAGTTGATCTTGACCGTTGAAATCTAAAGGCTTTGCTGGCACAACAGAGGTGATAGTTGATGTCTGCATCATTGAAGTCTGCCTTCACTGAGCTGGGGCGGCACAGTGGGACAGCGGTAGAAAGCCAGTTGCTGTTTTACAAAGCCAGAGACCCAAGTTCGATCCTGACTACGGGCACTATCTGTCTGGAGTTTGTACATTCTCTGGGTGCTCTGGTTTCCTCCCAACTCCAAAGATGTACAGGTTTATAAGTTAATTGGCTTTGGTAAAAAAAAAAAAAATCAATTGTTCTTAGTGTGTGTAGGGTAGTGCTGGTGTACAAGGTGATCACTGGTGAGTGTGGACTCGATGAGCCAAAGGATCTGTTTCCACGATGTATTTCTAAAGTCTAAAGTCTAAAGAGATGTGGCTCCTGAGGTATGGAAAGTAGTCCACTTTTCAATGGTCTTGTTGTGACAGGAGTTCAGGAGTGGTGTATTTAAGTTGAGGTAGGTTGGTGGAGGACATTTCTTTTGCAGTTTAGTTTTGTTTGGAGATACGGCATGGAAACATGCCCATTAGCTCCCATGTCCGCACCGGACCATCAATCACCTGCTCACACTACATTTATCTTATCCCACTTTCTCATGCACTTTCTACACATTATGGGAAAATTCGCTGAGGCCAATTAACCTACATACCCGCACGTCGCTGAGAGGTTGGAAGAAACTGGAGCACCTGGAAGAAACCCACACAGTCGCAGGGAGAACATGCAAACTCCACACAGACAGTACCCGAGGTCAGGATCGAACCCCTTGGCAAGGCCACCAGCCCAATCAAGGACTACTCGCACCCCAGCCACTTCCTCTTCTTCCCTCTATCATCAGGCAAAAGTGTGAAAATGCACACCTCCAGATCAGAGACAGTTTCTTCCCAGCTGTGTCAGGCAACTGAACCATCCTACCAACAACTAGTGAGCAGTCTTGACCTACTATCTACCTCATTGGAGACCCTCGGACTATCTTTGATTAAACTTTACTGGCTTTATCTTGCGCTAAACGTTATTCCCTTATCATGTATCTACACACTGTAAATGGATCGATTGTAATCATGCATTGTCTTTCTGCTGACTGGTCAGCACGTATAAAAAGCTTTTCACCGTACCTCAGAACACATGATAATAAACTGAACTGAACTAAATGTTAAGGGGCTGTCCACCGTACAAGGTAATTCAAGAGTTCTCCCGAGTTTCCTGTAATTGGAACTCGGAGAATTACGGTAATAGCCGTTCGTAGGTACTCGGGGCTCTCGTGGACATTTTTCAACAGGTTGAAAAATATTCACGAGTCTTCACGAGCTTACCGCGTTTCCCGAGTACCTGCCGTTAGCATTACGAGCCGTTAAGAGACGTCCCGAGCTCCGACGTATCCGCTACGGACATTCTACGTGTTTACCAGGAGTTAGATTTTTTTTTTAAACTCGGGAGAACTTGAATTACCTCGTACCGTGAGACAGGCCCTTAATATTTAGTTCAGTTCCGTTTATTATCATGTGTTCTGAGGTACGGTGAAAAGCTTTTTATTCACGATATTCCCTTTATCATGTATCTGTATATTGTGTATCGTCTTTCCGCTGACTGGTTAGCACACAACAAAAGCTTTTCACTGTACCTCGGTACAAGTGACAATAAACTAATGACTGTGACTCTCTGCCGCTGCGGGGCAGCAGCTCTATCAGCTGTACCACTGTGGCTGCCATGGTCATATTGAGAACAACGTCATCTGTCACTGTGACAGTGTAAGAGAAGCAGTGATTGATCCCACAATATGTAAAACAGATGACTAATTTTCGGCATGTTAATTAACAAAAGCTACAAATTAAATCTAGTCCGAGGCGGGAAGGTAGAAGTCACCTCACAGAAGCAGTTCTTAACGTGGGCTGGCAACAACTCAATTTGACGAATCTTTTTAAACAATTAGATTTTTTTTAAAGATTAGAATAAGAGCGATGAATCTAATTAAGATTCTGACTTAGATTAAATTCACTTTTTAGCTGTCGCAGGCAGGCTGAGTTCGATATTGCACAACTTGACATTTTCTCAATTTACCAAGGCGCAAACACTTCATTAACAAAGCAACACTGCAGTGATCTCATCAAACACAGTCCCTCTGAACAAAAGTGGACTTTGTTGTATCAAACCCCATGTTTTTTAAATTTTACATGCAGAGATTATTGACTGCATAAAACATGGACTTTTAATAATTCTTTATTATTTTCTGCTGAAACAGCATAAAACATAAAATACTGTTACTCTTTGGAGTAACAGTCTCATAAAGATTCTGCTCGATACAGCCTTCTGTCTTTCCCTTTCCAGATGTTAACTGACTTGTCTTGCATTTCTTGTATTCCCCTCAAATCCTCCGGCTTCTGAAGTCCTATTTTTTAATTTGTGTTCAGGCAGTGATGTGTGAGCTCAGCAGGATTGAGTGTAAGATCAGGCCTGTCTCACCTCCGGAGATTGTATTGGTGGGTCTGATTTGGATGCGCATGACTCATCTCTTCGTTAGGTTAGTTTCGAAGTACAACGCTTTGGCCCACCGAGTCCAGAACCGACCAGCGATCCCCACACACTAACACTATCCTACACGCATTCTAGGGAACAATTTGCAATTTTACCAAGCCTGCAAACCTGTTAGTTTTGTGGAGTTTGGGAGGAAACCGGAGCTCCTGGGGAAAACCCATGCAAGTCACCGGGAGAACGTACAATCTCTGTACAGACAGCACCTGTAGTCAGGATCGAACCCAGTTCTCTGGTGCTGGAAGGCAGCAACTCCACTGCTGCGCCACCATGCCACCCTTATTACTAATATACGTCAGATATGGCAGATGCAACAGAAAGATATGGAACAACCCCAAGATTTCTTTTTTTTTTAACGTATATTCATTGGCGGAACAGTGGCACGGAGAGAGTGGGTGAGTTTTACAGAGAGAGTGGAGAGGGCCTGGAACATATTGCCTGGGGTGGTGGAGGTAGATACGATTGTGGCGTTTAAGAGGCTTTTATATCTATAGGCAGATGGAAGTGCAGGGAGGAGGGGGATATGGATCATGTACAGGCAGATGAGATCAGTTTAACTCTGCACCATTTTTGGCGCAAACATTTTTGGATGAAGGGCCTGTTCCTGTTCTGTACTCTTCCCTGTAGAAACAAAGAGCAGATGCTGGTTTATACCAAAGACAGACACAAAGTGCCAGAATAACTCAGCGGGTCAGGCAGCATCTCTGGAGAAAAAGGATGGGTGACCTTTCGGAGTGGGCCCGTTCTTCAGTCCGACCTGAAACGTCACGCATCCATTTTCTCCAGGGATGCTGCTTGACCCGCTGAGTTATTCCCGCATTTTGTGTCTATCGGTACTCTTCTATGTTCTATGTTCTATTATTATTGACAGAATTGATTTCAGTATTGGTTTTATTTGTTATCAATAGGATCAATTTACCACATTCCTGTTGATAATCCACATCAACATCCACTTTAAGGTGAGTGGGGGGGGGGGGGTTAGATTTAATAGGAACCTGTGGGGTAACTTTATCACACACAGAGTGGTGGGCATATGGAACAAGCTGACAGAATAGGTGGTTGAGGCAGGTACTATCGCAACATTTCTGAAACATTTAGACAGGTACATGGATAGGACGCGTTGAGAGCGATAGGGGCCAAATGCAGGCGGGTGGGACTAGTGTAGATGGGACATGTTGGCTGGTGTGGGCAGGTTTACAAGCTGCTTGATTCTATGATGTTTAGTTTAGTTTAGAAATACAGCGTGGAAACAGGCCCTTCGGCCCACTGGGTCCGCGCCGACCAATGATCCCTGCATATTAACACTATCCTACACACACTAGGGGCAATTTTGACATTTACCAAGCCAATTAACCTACAAACCTGTACGTCTTGGAGTGTGGGAGAAAACCGAAGATCTCAGAGACAACCCACACAGGTCATGGGAAGAGCATACAACCTCTGTACAGACAGCACCCGTAGTCAGGATCGAACCCTGATCTCTGCCGCTGCAAGCACTGTAAGGCAGCAACTCTACCGCTGTGCCTCCCGCTGTGCCACCTGCCACTGACATAGCAATGTGCATCATAACTCTACCCTGTTTGTTAACTATTTTTTTCTGAGGATGATGGTTGAGATGGGTTTTCAGGAACCACATCAGGCAACTCATATTCCACTTACACCACATCACAAAGAATGACCGTCCCTGAGTCAAACAGAAGTTACAGATGAATGAAACCTCCAGTGTTCAGCCCCTGGGAATCGCAGGAGGATGAACAGTTGGAGGGTTGAAAAGAGTTGAATATTGGGACTTGGCAGGTCTTTTGCAGTTGAACATTTGACAAACCTTTGCAAAATATTAGTGAGCACTTGAAGCACAGAAACCAAAGTCTATGCTGCTCTCTATGTACCACAGAAGTCTCCAGTCACACTGTCAACATATCCTTCCACTCACTTCATTCCAAATGCTTACTTTAATGCATAAATGTCTCTCCGTTGAGTATAGGAGCAAAGAGGTCCTTCTGCAGTTGTACGGGGCCCTAGTGAGACCACACCTGGCGTATTGTGTGCAGTTTTCTTCTCCAACCTCAGGGTAGGTTCACCAGGTTAATTCCCGGGATGGCGGGACTGTCGTATGATGATACAATGGAGCAGCTGGGCTTGTATACTCTGGAGTTTAGAAGGATGAGAGGGGATCTTATTGAAATATATAAGATCAATAAGGGTTTAGACACGCGAGAGGCAGGAAACATGTTCCCGATGTTGGGGGAGTCCAGAAACAGGGGCCACATTTTAAGAATAAGGGGTAAACCATTTAGAATGGAGATAAGGAAAAAAAAATCACACAGGGAGCTGTGAGTCTGTGGAATTCTCTGCCTCAGAAGACAGTGGGGCCGATTCTCTGGATGCTTTAAAGATATCGGAGTCAGGGGAGAAGGCAGGAACGGGGACTGATTGTAGATGATCATCCATGATCACATTGAATGGTGGTGATGGCTTGAAGGGCCAAATGGCCTACTCCTGCACATATTGTTTATTGTCTATCTCCAAGACTCTTTCCAGAAGAAGATCTGTATTTTACACAACTCTACAAGTTAAAAACAAATCTTTCTCCTTTAATGATTTTTCTTTTGTCAATTATTCATTCAATGACTGTATTTATTGCCCATCTCTAGTGATCTATAGGCCAAACAGAAGATGAATAATCAACTCTCCTTCACTGAAAGAGACCATTATGTCCAGATCTATCCCGCCAAACCCTTTCATAATCCTGAAACCTCCAACAAGTTTGTCAGCATCAGACTAGAGAAGTGAGGCAAAAGATCTTGATGAGGGTCTGTTCCAACACATTTCAATATCTTTCCGCCTGTCTTAGTTTCGGTTAGTTTAGAGATACAGCGCAGAAACAGGCCCTTTGGCTCACCAAGCCCGCACTGACCAGTGATCGCCTGTACACTAGGCCTACCCGAGGTCTCCTTCAAATTACGGGAAGATGATGCAGAGAGTAGAATACAATTAGACAACGCGTTCTTGCTTCATCAAACCCTTCAGCATCCAGATTGTATTCATTCACATAATGAAAACCATCACAGATGGGGCTGGCGCAGTGGTGCGATGGTAGAGTTGCTGAGGCCTTGCAGCGCCAGAGATCTGGGTTCGATCCTGACCACGGGTGCTGTCTGTTTTCCTCCCATGTTCCGAAGACGTGCAGGTTTGTATGTTAATCGGCATCTGTAAATTGCCTCCACGTGTGTAGGATGCAAAACTGGGATAACATAGAACCAGAGTATGGGTGACTGCTGGAATGTGCGGACTCGGAGGGCCGAAGGGCTTGTTTCCACTAAATCAAACTAAACTAACAAAACTAAACTAAACCAAACCAAACCCAACTAAACGGAACCCAACTGTGCAAACAATTGTCAAAACAGGTCTGCCACACGTGACCAGGGATACAGAGATCCTGTGCTAGATTCCAATTTGAATCTTACGTTTAGATCTAAAAGGTGCTTTTCCAAGCAGGACACTGAATAAATGGCTCCTTACATGAGATTTTATGAAGATCATTTAGGAGGATCTCGGAGAAGGAACAGTGATGGGAGGTGTGAAGCACCAGAGACCGCTGATGCCGGACACTTGAGCAACTGGACCTACTCAGCGGGTCAGGCAGCATCCGTGAAGGGAAATAGATGTGAATATGTTGGATTGAGCCTTTCACCCGAAAGAGTAGAGGGGAAGTAGCCTCGTGGAGCTCCCAGAGAAAACCCACGTAGGTCACGGAGAGAACGTACAGACTCCATGCAGACAGCACCCTTAGTCGGGATCGAACCCAGGTCTCTGGCGCTGTACGGCAGCAACTCTTCTGCTGCGCCACCATGCCACCCGAGTGGTATAGAGTAACACCTTTCAGATTTACGTGGAAGGTTTTACAGAAGCAGATTTCCGTGAAAGCAGCCCTGGGACCTAGCATATGGCTTGGTATCCTCCAATCTGTTATCATTCTTTATGATAGCTGAGAAATACTTTCACTCAACCCGCTTGGTTTCCTCTCCTCGAGCAAGTTTCAGCTACACAGAGCAGACATCAGCAACACATCCTGGAGGTGAAAACCCTTGGGACACAAACAAAAAAGAAAAGCTTTCATCCCTCAAGATCTCTGATTCCAGGAGCATAGATATTCAGCTCAAATATCTCCTCAAAACTGCGTCTAGTAAAAGCGGCAGAATAAAATTGGGAATGTCACCGACATTCGGAGCACTGGGAGAAACACGGTGAACAAAAGAGTTATAAATATAAACTTGCAGAGTAGCCAGTGAACCAGTCATAAATTATAATTTGCAGAGCTTTGCAGAGGAACGGTTCTAGTATAATCAGGCCTCTGATCATCCTCTCAGTTCAAAGCCCAGAAGAACAGATGCTCATTTAAACTATGGACTTAAAAAATGATACTTGTTACATGATTTGCATTTGAAAGTGGTTTGCAGACTGAATGCAGTCAGGGCGAAGAGGCTCTGTAATTCCTCATTGTTGAACCATTGCATAAGGTAGAGCAGCCACCTTACAGTGCTAGAGTCCCGGATTGGAGCCTGACTACGGGTGCTGGCTGTATGGAGATTGTACGTTCTCCCTGTGACCACGTGCGTTTTCTCCGGGTTCTCCGGTTTCCTCCCACATTTCAAAGACGTGCGGGTTTGTGGGTTGATTGGCTTCGGTAAAACTGCAAATTGTCTCTGGTGTGTAGGATGGTGTTAAGGACCTGTCCCACTTGGGCACCATTTGCTCCTCACGCAGATGGCGTGCGAAGATTTTGTACATCCCACCACTGCCTACGTCACCACACACCATGCGCGCACGTAAATGATGTCGCGCAAATGACGTCCCCAAGTAGGACGGGCCCTTTAGTGTGCAGGGTGATCACTGGTCAGCACGGACTCGATAGGGCCGAAGGGCCCGTTTCCATGCTGTATCTCTAAAGTCAAAAATAGAGTCTAAATAGATGACTTCAGGTAGATTTGAAATCACCTGGTGGGTCCTGCCTCAGGATTACCTGCATGACCCGGGTTCTACCATTTCAATGATATCTCACCTTGCACTAAACGTTATCCCCTTGCCTGCACCGTAGGCGATGATATCTCAACAACCTACTGATTGGTGCGCTGTGCTAGAGTTTATATATTTGGCACTATGTACATTTGCAGAACAGCACAACTAGTACACATGCTCACAGAGTTAGAAGTCATACAGCACGGAAACATAAAGTCATACAGCACGGAAACAGGCCATAAAGTCATAAAGAAACAGCTCATAAACTCATACAGCAGGGAAACAGGCCCTACGGCCCAGCTCGTCCATGCCAACCAAGATGCTCCATCTAAGCTAAGCCCATTTGACCATATTTGGCCCATATTCTTCTACATCTTTGCTATCCATGCCTTAATTTGCTTCCAAGGTTCCATTAAATGCTGTTATATAACTGTTTCTACTACTTTCTCTGGCAGCTCGCTCCATATGCCCACCATCCTCTGAGTGGAAAAGCTGCCCTTCGGGTTCCCACAGTCTCGGGTTCCTATTAAATATTTCCCTCACAAGAGACATAGAAACATAGAAATTAGGTGCTAGGCCATTCAGCCCTTCGAGCCTGCACCGCCATTCAATATGATCATATCAGTATCCCGTACATACCCTCTGATCCCCTTAGCCACAAGGGCCACATCCAACTCACTCTTAAATATAGCCAATGAACTGGCCTCAACCACCCTCAGAGAGTTCCAGAGACTTCTCTGTGTGAAGAAAGTCTTTCTCATCTCGGTCTTAAGGCTGTGACCCCTCACAAGAGACTACTTACACAAGCTTCAGAGATACCACTTCCGACTTCAGGTGTCAGGGATTACGTGGAGAAGCCAGGGAAATGGGATTAGGAGGGAGAGATAGATCAGCTATGATTGAATGGAGTAGATTTGATGGGCCGAATGGCCTAATTTTACTCCTATTCCTTATGTCCTTATGAACTATGACTTTGCAAATTAATAATACATTCACAGGTAGAAAATAAAGTGTTGGAGTAACTCAGTGGGTCAGGCAGCATCTCTGGAGGACATGGATAGGTGATGTTTCAGGTTGGGAGGTCTTTCAGCATCAGACCATAAGGCATAGGAACTGAACTTGCCCATTTGTCTCATCGAGTCTACTCCATTATACAGCGTGAAAACAGGCCCACACCGACCAACATGTCCCAACCACACTAGGATATGGCCTGCGTTTGGCCCATGTCCCTCTAAACTTGTCCTATTCATGCACCTGTCTAAATGTTTCTTAAACGTTGCGATAGTACCTGCCTCAACTAATGGTTCAATGATGCTCTTACTGTAACATGTGCAAATACACAGTGAAATTCTTTGCTTACATACAGTGCTGTACAGTATTCCCATTCCCAAGCACAATCCCCCAATTAGTCCACTGAGCCCGCATGCAAGAGGCGCCATGTTTTGCCGCCATTTTCAAAGTCCAGTCCGCTCTCTAGTTTTTTTATGAGCGGTGCCCGATCCAGGCGAGCCCCAGGCTGCTGTGGAGCCTCCAACCATCACCTTCCTTGGATGCAATGTCCCTCTCCTCTCCTCTCCTCTCCTCGCCCGTCCACCTTAGTGCCCCGGGGGAGCCTCCCGCAGCCGACTTTGAGTGTTGTATTGTATATCTTTATTGTCATTTTTCTTGAGTACTTACATACCCAGAGGAAACGAAAAAACATTGCTCAACCAGTGTCCATTCAGAGTGCGGTAAAAAATAAATAGAAATAAAAATAAAAATACATATATCATGAGTTCCAATCGGCAGTGGCTCTGCTTCAGTGTGCATGGAAGGCCAGACCCTGGTTCCCTCTTTGGCCACCTCTTTATCTACACTTGTCCTCTCTTTATGGCAGCCTTTTAAACTCTCACTCAGTCCACCCATTCAGCTCCAGATTACTGCGCACTTGAATTCATGAGGCTGCGTTCGCCATCTCTCCCTGTCAGGTTGGAAGTATAGCTCGGTGATTACCATTACTGCCTCTGGGATTCTTTTCAGAAAAATGTAGCTTGTTTGGCAGCTAGTCATACCTTGAGCAGCAAAGAAAAATGTGTATGTGCGTTGTCAGGTAACATTGTGCTATGCAAAATAATTTATCTTAATGATGGTATGTATGTTATACATTTTTCAGCAAACAATTTTCTTAAAATAGCCATGTTAAGGAATTACAATGTGCATTGCACAGAAAATTAGCCTTTTAATACCAGATAATTTGCGATCTGGTTGGGTAAATCATTGAAAAATCGTGTCGATCTCAACCAACAAAGGTCATCTTACAGCAGAACTAGTTGGTGAGTAACTAAAACTCACGTCAGTTTGAGAGGAATTACTTTGACTGCTGTGGAAAACGCTGCAGAAAATAACTGTTGTGCAGCAGAACTGAGCCCCTCGATGCTGCTGTGGGATTTGCATGCCGAACCACCCACACGAGAAAATCCTGTCAGCTTCATACATTGATCATGGCTAATGGCGATAGTTTAGCTGTCATTACCGCTGCAAAATGAAGACAATTGGTATTCCTTCACTGTTGAGTGAAAAAATAATCTGTCACCAGTTCTCTAAAGACTCAAGTTAGGCTTCACTCAGAATGTTAGAAATCTCGCCTGGAGATCTCCAGCCTGGTCCAAAGGTGGGCGGACCATCAAGGGAACAAAGTATTTATGTGAGTACTGTGAGTACTTTTGGGCCCCATATCTGATGTGCTGGCATTGGAGAGGGTCCAGATGAGGTTTATGAGAATGATCCCAGGAAAGATTGGGTTGACATATGATGAGTGTTTGACGGCACTGGGCCTGTACTCGTTGGAGTTTAGAAGAATGAATGGGAACCTCATTGAAACGTACCGAATAGTGAAAGGCCTGGATAAAGTGAATGTGGAGAGGATGTTTCCACTAGTGGGAGGGTCTAAGACCAGAGGCCACTGTCTTAGAATAAAAGGCTTTAGTCAATGGGTTATGATTTCATTGCCACAGATGGCTGTGGAGGCCAAATTAATGGATTTTTTAAATTGTGGAGATTGACAAATTCTTGATTATAGGTTATGGGTAGAAAGCAGGAAAATAGGGTTGAGAGGGAAGGATAGATCAGTCTTGATTAAATGGTGTTGAGGACTCAATGGACCAAATGGCCTATTTCTGCTCCTTTGACTAAAAAAAAGGCATGGATAAAAGAAGGATAATTAAGATTAAAAGTTCACTTTAAATAGATGAAGGAACGCAGAGAGATCCTGGGATCTAAGCCCGTGGTTCCTTGAGTTGCAACATAAATTGATAAAGTAGTAAAAATGGTATATGGTATGATTGCCCTGCATCAGTTGGGGCAATGAGTATTAGAGTCAAGACGTCATAAGATTTTGGTTATGTCACATTTGCAGTATTGTGTGCAGTTCTGGTTGTCCCATTACAACCTTTAAGGTTAAATTACAACAGCGGCGCAGCTGGTAGAGCTGCTATCTCACAGTGCCAGAGACCCGAGTTCAATCCTGACCTTGGGTGCTGTTTCCTGGAGTTTGTGCATTTTCTCCGTGACCCCATCCCTATTTAAAACCTAAGAAAGATGGGAGCAAATAAGGTGAAGGTAGTCTGAAAAGGGTTCCGATCCGAAACGTCACCTATTCCTTTTCTCCAGGGATGCTGTTTGAGCTGTTGAGTTATTTCAGCATTTTGTGTCTATCTTTGGTCTAAACCAGCATCTGCAGTTCCTTCCAATACACTAAGAAAGAAGAGGCCCTCTTTAAATAAACTTGATGGAAATACACTGTACTGCTTGTGACGTGTTACATATTGAGAAGATAATTACACAATACAGATCAATTTATAAATAGAGTATATAAAAATGTAAAAACTGAGTGAATTGTGGTTGACAATTTAATCTGTAAAATATTCAGTTGAAATAGAGCAAAACACTCTATGCAAAATTTAAAACGCATTAATATGTTCCACTTTGCTCCTTAAATGCCAAAGTTCTTTGCCTATTATGGCTTAATCTTTAGCATTGAGCACCTAACTATGTAAAACTTCATGAAATACTTTCTGAGGAGTGTGCTGCATGGGTGATATTACTTAAGTGCCTTCTCCATTTACCAAGATCAAAGACTTGATCTTTTAAGTAACATTTAGATCACAGACAAATGTGAGAATTTCATGTGTAATACAGGGCAGCATGGAGGCGCAGTGGTAGAGTAGCTGCCCTACGGCGCCAGGGACCCGGGTTCGATCCTGACCACGGGTGCTGTCTGTATGGAGTTTGTACGTTCTCCCCGTGACCTACGTTAGCTTTCTCAGAGATCTTCTGTTTCCTCCCACACTCCAAAGACGTACAGGTTTGCAGGTTAATTGGCTTGGTATGAATGTAAATTGTCCCTAGTGTGTTTCGGGTAGTGTTAGTGATTGGGGACTCGATGGGCCAAAGGGCCTGTTTCCATGCTGTACCTCTAAACTTAAACTTAGTCCCCATTTATTCCATTGAAGGATTATTAAATTTTTTTTAAAACAGAGTGAAATATTTTAACTTTGTATGTTTGCGAGGAAACTGGTATCTTCTTGTAAGGGCAGTGTAATGGTGCGGGCAGCGTGGAATCAAGACCCAACAAATGTTTTACTTAATGGCCTGTCCACGCTAAATTCAACAGCACATTGTTGTGTGTGTGTGGGGGGGGGGGGGGGCTCAGAGAGAGACCCAGACTTCGGGGTCTTAGAAGAACCTGTGGTGATTCAACAATTTTCCCTTGTTGTTATTTTTACATAACTGCAAGATAATTACGTCGTCTACACTGAACATTGTGCCGTGCAGTCCAAGAGATAGATATGCCGATTCTCATTTTTCTACCCAAGGATAAGCAGTTTTGACACAATTTAATACATACTTGTATTTAGACATTAGTCTTTAGATTTCAGAGACAGCGTGGAAAGATGGCACTTCAGCCCACTGTGTCCACACCGACCAGCAATTACCCCATGCACTAGCACTATCCTAATAGGTGATAGGGACAATTTCCAATCTTTATCGAAGCCAATTAACCTACAAACCTGCACATCTTTGGAGCGTGGGAGCAAACCCACATGGTTACAGGGAGAACGTACAAAACTCTGCACAGACAGCACCCGTAGTCAGGATCAAACTCTTGACTCTGGTGCTTTAAGGGCCTGTCCCACTGTATGAGCTAATTCATGAGTTCTCCCGAGTTTCCACTGATTCAAACTCGGAGAATTACGGTAATAGCCGCTCGTTGGTACTCGGGGCTCTCGTGGACATTTTTCAACATGTTGAAAAATCTTCACGAGCTTACCGCATTTCCCGAGTACGTGCCGTTGGCGTTACGAGCCACTAAGAGACGTCCCGAGCTCCGACGTACCTGCTAAGTACATTCTATGTGCTTACCACGAGTTTGATTTTTTTTTTTTAAACTCGGGAGAGCTCTTGAATGCTACCATTGAAGTGTGACAAACGCATCCGACACTTGGTGGGTATCAAGTTGCCACAAACATCCTACGAGATGAATGACCAGTTAATCGTTGTTTTCTTTCTAGTAAATTATGTTGATAAAAAAGGCTGGTTGCAACATTGGTGAGCTCCACGCTATTCTTTAAATGGTGCAGTGGGATTTTTAAAATCTCATTTGTAAAATGAAGTAATCCATCACAGAGCAATGATTCCTTTCAGTTAATGACTTTAACAGACTTCTTTATTACAGAAAATCATCTGCTGAATAAATTGACAATGCATATCTTCACAACTTGCCTTTCCTTCACTTCCATCGTTTCATTCTTTGGCAATGGCCAATCATTCAGTTACCCTGAATTAGGGCGGCAAGGTGGCACAGCAGTAACATTGCTGCCTTGCAATTCCAGGGACCCGGGTTCCGTCCAGACTATGGGTGCTGTCTGTATGGACCCTGTATGTTCTTCTCGTGACCGCATGGGTTTTCTACGAGTGCTCCTGTTTCAGGTTTGTAGGTTAATTGGCTTCTGTAAATTGTCCCTAGTGTGTGGGATAGAACTAGTGTATGGGTGTTTGTGGGCCTAGGTGGACTCTGTTGGAGGGGGCGCTGGACTTTGCATGCAGCAGAATACAAAGCCCAGCCAGTGGGCCAACTGAGGAGTTTTGGCCCCGGGCGCTGGACTTTGCGCCTCCTTAAAACTCCTCAGCTGGCCCGCTGGCTGGGCTTTGTGTTCTGCTGTACGCAAAGTCCAGCGCCCCCTCCAACAGTGCACCGCTGGCTTTGGGTTGCCGCGACAGCCTTTGAAAGGAGGCAAAGCTGCGCCCAAAATGAATCCCGTGCCAAAGCTGTCAAGACTTTGTAAAAGTTTTTAAATGTCCTCGGTTTTCGGTCACATTACAAACTTCTACCAGTGACGTTATATTCAGACAACCAGCCTCAGTTTGTTTCTCAGAATTTTGCTGACTACATGAAAACCACAAGTGTGTACCATCACCAAGTTACACCAAAGTGGCCACTAGCAAATGGAGAAGTGGAAACCTTGTCTTATGATACCATACGATAGAACTTTATTCATCCCTAGAGGGAAATTGTTCTGCCAACAGTCATGACACACAACACAAGGTACACGAAAACTTGAAATTAAAATTAAATTAAAAGTGAAGAAGTGAAAAGTGAAAAAAAAAGGCAAGGGCCTGTTGGCTGGCTGGCGTGTGCACAGCGCATTAACTTGAACGAACGTACAAACAAACAAACAAACGCAGGCTTATCCCCTGGGCAGAGAATTCTAAAACTAGAGTGCCCCCCACACCAGATCCCCCTTTGTTCTCCCACCGTCCCTCACGGTGGTCCCCCCAAGCCGGGTCCTCCATCGTTTTTCACGCCGGTCACCCACGCCGGGTCCTCCTTTGTCTTCCCCTCCCCCCTCACGCTCATCGACTGCTGATCGCGCCTTGATCCGAATATAATAAACAAACTCCAAGGGCACTGGAACACCATCAGTTTCATCGTCCTTTACATCCTGGCATCCGGTGTCCTCTGACCTTTCAGACTCATAGTAACACGTGAAACATTTAAATACGATGTCAGTTACCATGATATCTCCCTTAACGGTTTTTTTTCAATTACCAAATGAATTTTAAAAAAAGATAAGAATCTATTAAAGCCCTAAGATATAATTAAAACATGTTAATATCTGAGGAATTCCATCATTGGTAGGTTCCATCAGTGGGTTCCCAAACCTAATGCAGGTTAGAAACATAGAAAAGAGGTACTGGAGTAGGCCATTCGGCCCATCGAGCCAGCACCACCATTCAATATGATCGTGGCTGATCATCCAAAATCAGTACCCCATTTCCTGTTTTCATCCCATATCCCCTGATGCCGTTAGGCCCAAGAGCTACATCTAACCCTTTCTTGAAAACATCCAGTGAAGTGGCCTCCACTGCCCTCTGTGGCAGAGCATTCCACAGATTCACAACTCTCTGGGTGAAAAATGGATTAACATGGATCCAAAGTTCATTCCCCTCCCCATGGATGAATCCTGATCAAACTCTGCGGATCAGTATTTTTTAGCTCATTGAATCTGCCACCAGCACCCGTTTCTTTAAATAGTGAAGGATATTTAAGTTGGCAGCTTTTCACAAAGGCAACCTAACATAGTGGCCAGTGGTACCTTCTTTCATTACCTGCTTGATTGCACCTGAGATTAATCCAAGGCTGGAGTGACGCTACCGTACGGGTCAACATGCTAAACATTCTCCTTGTTAGTATATAATAATAAATATAAACGCCTGCAGGTTTATTTCATTGTTCAGCAAGTTTAACTGCTTTAACCTTTTCTGCAAGGGGTAACATTGAGGAAGACATTGTGAAGACAATTTTTTCCAATCATTTTGTTCATTGAATATTTATGGTCTTTATCCTCGTCGAGCCTGCGCTTGGGTTTAGCTTTATTAGTGTCATGTGTACCGAGGTACTGTGAAAGGCTTTGCTTTGCGTGATATCCAAACAGATTAGATACACCATGCAGAGGTATAATCAGTTCAAACTTAAGTACAATAGGTAGAGCAAAGGAGAAGATACAGAGTGCTGAATATAGTAGTGTTGTAGCCCATTGTAGTGCATCGGTTCTTTAGATAAAGTCCAATGTCTTCAATGGGGTAGCAGTGAATCGAACAGTGCCATAGCTTATGGAAGGACGATTCTGATAATGGAGGGGAAAGAAGCAGTTCCTGAGTCTGGTGGTGTGTGCACGTTCAACCTTCTGTACCTTCTGCCGGCCGGGGGCGGGAAGAAGAAGGAATGACCGGGGCGGGACAAGTCTGATTATGCTGGCTGTTTTCCCAAGGCAGCGTGAAGTGTAGATGATGCCAATGGTAGGGAGTCTGGTCTGTGTGATGGACCGGGTTACATCTACAACTCTCTGCAATGTCTGACGGTCTTGTGGCAGAACTATTCCCAAACCAGGCTGTGATGCAACCTCACAGAATGCTTGCCGTGGTGCATCTGTCGAAGTTTGTAAGAATCACTGGACATCCCCAATTTCAACTGTCTCTGGCGGAAATAGAGTTGAGTTGAGTTGAGTTTGACTTGTAAGGTTTGGTGTGTCTTCTTGGCTGTTGCATCAATGTGGTTGGTCCATGACAGATCATTGGTAATATTCACACCAAGGAACTTGACGCTCCCAACCATTGCAGTGAGACAAGGAGATCCGCGTGGAGCTTGGGTGGCACGGTGGCGCAGCGGTAGAGTTGCTGCCTTACAACACTTACAGCGCCAGAGACCCGGGTTCGATCCCGACTATGGGTGCTGTCAGTACGGAGCTTTAACGTTCTCCTTGTGGTGTGTGGTTTTTCTCCGAGATCTTTGGTTTCCTCCTGCACGCCTAAGACGTACAGGTTTGTAGGTTAATTGACTCGGTATAAATGTAAATTGTCCCTAGTGTGTGTAGGATAGTGTTAATGTGGCATGGACAATGGGCCGAAGGGTCTTTTTCTGCGCTGCATCTCTAAACTAAACTAAACTAAATTGGTTTAAAAAAGGCATTAAAAGCTACAAAGTGAATAAATCAGCCAATTTCACCTCTTACATTCAAATATCCACTTCTTCTGATGTGTAAATAATATTTGTAAGTTCTCCCCAATTACGGCTGTGTTACCATGTATTATAAATGACCAGAGGTTAGAAAGCCATGTTGGTGTGCCCCATGGCACAATAAACAAACCTCCAATGGTTTGCCATCAAAAGCTCGCATGTTTAAGTTAATTTAATTCAAACAGAGTGGATTATAATTCATCACCAGCCAAGCTAACTATTGATTGCAGTGGTGCCTTAATGAACAGAATGAATGATTAACTAAAAAAAAATAGGTATAGCAATAAATAGCTCCAGGTTATTAGCCCAGAGAAACTATGAAGCACGAAGAAACAGATTGCATGATTGCAAAATGAATGCATCACCAAGTCTATCTGTGAACTCTGGAGAGGCAGAGGTGTCAGAGGTTGTTGGTTCTTCAACTGGGTCAACCTCAGAGGAAATGACACCGAAATTTATCTCAGCCCACCATTCACGGAGAAGGGTGAAGGGATAACAAAAAGTGCCCCAAAAATCCCAAGGTTGCTGCTTGATTATTTCAAGTGACTTACCCTGTAAATATCTTGTGCCTTTGATCAAAACAACACTGGAGGATTGCCTGGTCACTTTGACCATGTGCAGCATGAGAGAAATCGAGACTGCGTCGCCGGCTGTAGAAACAAAGAACTGCAGCTGCTGGTTAATGAACAAAAGGGCACGAAGTGCTGGAGTAACTCAGCAGGTCAAGCAGCATCTCTGGTGAACATGGATAGGTGACATTATGGGTTGAGATTCTTCTTCAGATTCTTCTTTGGGTCTGAAGAAAGGTCTCGACCCGAAACGTCGCCTATCCATGTTCTCCAGAGATGCTGCCTGACCTGCTGAGTTACTCCTGCACTTTGTGCCCTTTCAGTTTATCAGTTGTTTGTTGTCGCGCGTGCTGAGGAACAGTGAAAAGCTTTTGTTGCTTTTGTTGCGTGCTAAGCAGACAGCAGAAGAAAATACATGATTACAATCGAGCCTTATACAGTGTATAGATACATGATAAGGTAATCTTTCATGCAAGGTATGCCAGTTAAGTCCAATCAAAGATAATCCAAGGGTCCCCGATGAGAGAGGTAGTAGTTCAGGACAGCTCTCTGGTTGAGTTAGGATGGTTCAGTTGCCTGATAACAGCTGGGAAGAAACTGTCCGTGAATCTGGAGGTGTGTGTTCTCACACATCTATACCTTTTGCCTGATGGGAGAGGGGAGAAGACGGAGTGGCCAGCGTGTGACACTCAATAGACAATAGACAATAGGTGCAGGAGTAGGCCATTCGGCCCTTCGAGCCAGCACCGCCATTCAATGTGATCATAGCTGATCATTCCCAATCAGTACCCCGTTCCTGCCTTCTCTCCATATCCCCTGACTCCACTATTTTTAAGAGCCCAATCTAGCTCTCTCTTGAAAACATCCAGAGAATCTGCCTCCACCGCCCTCTGAGGCAGAGAATTCCACAGACTCACAACTCTCGGTGAGAAAAAGTGTTTCCTCATCTCCGTTCTAAATGGCTTACTCCTTATTCTTAAACTGTGGCCCCTGGTTCTGGACTCCCGCAACATCGGGAACATGTTTTGTGCCTCTAGCGTGTCCAATCCCTTAACAATCTTATATGTTTCAATGAGATGCCCTCTCATCCTTCTAAACTCCAGAGTGTACAAGCCCAGCCGCTCCATTCTCTCAGCTTATGAAATACCCACCATCCCGGGAATTAACCTTATAAACCTACGCTGCACTCCCTCAATAGCAAAAATGTCCTTCCTCAAATTAGGGGACTTTTTTGATTTTGAAGGGGACACTCGTCCTTGATTATGCTGCTGGCCTTGCCGAGGCAGCGTGAGGTATGAATTGAGTCGATGGAAGGGACGTTGGTTTGTGTGATGGTCTGGGCTGCGTCCACAATTCGCTGCATAGCCATGCGCTTTGCATGATCGCATTTCTAAGCCGAGTTGATGAATAATCTTATGTGCAACATGTTTGAGAAAGAACTGCAGATGCTGGAAAAATCAAAGGTGGACAAAAATGCTGGAGGAACACAGCAGGATAGGCAGCATCTGCAGAGACAAGGAATAGGCAGCGTTTCAGTCTGAAGAAGTAGTCTCGACCCGAAACGTCGCCTATTCCTTCTCTCCATAGATGCTGCCTCACCGCTGAGTTACTCCAGCATTGTATGTACAACATAGCTTCTTTTAGCTTCAATCTTGGATAATAAATGAACCATAAAACAAGTTCAAAGCTATACTATAAGACGACCAAACTGCAGCTGTATATATAAGCAAGGGGGAAAAAATAAGCTTCCACTTCACGTTATCACATATGCTCCTGAAATATCATTGGGAAGCCACTGCCTTGCAGTTCCTGCCTTTAATTCAGCAATTTACCATAAATCAAACGTGATGGCGCAGTGGGACCACAATTAGGAATTCAAAGGTCAGATGGCACCATCCTGGGATAACCAGGAAACGCTGATTTGAAATAAAAGGCAGGTGTCAGAGCTTGAAAATGTGCTGGCTAGCGAACATGAATTCACCAGAGGGGGTTTGCTGAGATGAACAAAATGTCAGGGGAAAAAGGCTTAGAAACACAGATTGGAGGACGCGAAAACAAAAGGAAGCCATTCATCCCCTTGAGATTATGCTGCCATACATTTAAATTGCATCTGAGCTGCTGCTCAAACCCACATTTGTGCTTTTCGCCGTGTCCCTTGTTGACTGCACCTGACAAGAAAAATTCAAGATGGAGTCCTAAGTCAGCATGTGGGAGCATGTTGAGATTTGGGGGGGGGGGGGGGGGAAGGGGGGTTGTGGAGAAGGTTTCCAGCAATAATCAATTAACAAAACTAATTTGGTTGCTCAAGCCTAAAATTAGAAACTAATTGCTAGTTATAGAGTCATAGAGTCACAGAGAGATACAGCATGGAAACAGGCCCTTCGGCCCAACTTGACCACACCGGCGTACATGTCCCAGCTACACTAGTCCCACCTGCCAGCATTTGGTCCATGACCCTCCAAACCTGTCCTATCCATGTACCTGTCTAACTACTTCTTAAACGTTGGGATAGTCCCTGCCTCAACTACCTCCTCTGGCAGCTTGTTCCATACATCCACCACCCTTTGCATGAAAAACCTACCCCTCAGATTCCTATTTAATCTTTACCCCTTCACCTTAAATCTATGTCCTCAATTCACCTACTCTGGACAGGAGACTCTGTGCACTTACAAGTTCCTCATGAGGAAGTCTATTCAGCCCATCGTTCCTGGGCCAATTCATGCAAGACATGCGCAGTTAATTCTATTTCTTGGCCCTTTTAAACCATTTCTCCATATAAGTATCTATTTATTTTCATAATAAACTGGAAACAGGCACGGATTCACTGCCCTGACTGACCATCCCCTCCCCTTCAAACAGATCTGACCTCCACCTCTTTACCGATCCGTCCCTCAACCCGTCAATCTCCTTTTAAATATATGCCATCTTAATTTCAATTCTTCCCAAATATTTCTCTGTATCTACCTCATCAAATCTTTAAATTACTCAAAACACCTCAACCTTCAATACTCACTGGAGTAGAAGAATTTTGGCGGCACGATGGCGCGGTGGTAGAAGTGCTGCCTGACAGCGTCGGAGATCCTGTCCCGATCCTGTCTGCAGGAGCTGTCTGAGTGAAATTTGTGCGTTCTCTCCATGACCGCTGGGGGGGGTTTCCCTGCAAGCTCCGGTTTCCTCCCACATTCCAAAGACGTACAGGTTTGTAGGTTAACTAGCTTTCGTAAAGATTGTAATTTGTCCCTAGTGTAGTAGAGCTAGTGTATGGGGGTCGCTGGTCGGCGCTAACCCGGTGGGTCGGAGGGCACATGCCCCCACTGTGTCTATAAACTAAACTAAACTAATTGCTCTTTCAGGCCGAGTGTAATTATGGTGAGTCAGCTGTATCACCCTCGACAGGACTAATACCTCCTTATTGAAGAGTAGTACATAGAACGTAGAACAGCACAAGGCCCTCTGGCCCACAGTGTCCACACCATACATGCCAATTAAATTAATCTCCTCTATCTACACTTGATATAAATCTTTACATTTACAGCATATCCATATGCCTATCCAAAAACCTAATAAAAATCGCTCAATCGTATCTGCCTCCACCACCCCTGGCACTCACCAAGCTATCCATGCTTTTGAATGCAATGCCCATATTTGAATTCGATACTCAAATGTTATCCGATTATGGGTTTGCGCGATTAATTGTGTTCAGTTCTGGGCACCATGTTATAGGAAAGATGTTGTCCAGTTGGAAAGGGTACAGAGACAATATACAAGGACATTGCCAGGACTCAAGAGTCTGAGCTATAGGGGAATGTTGAGCAGGCTAGGACTCTGTTCCTTGGAGTGCACAGGAGTATGAGGGGTGGTCTTATAGAGGTGTATAAAATCATTGCCATAGAGGGAGTGCAGATTGCCATAGAGGGAGTGCAGAGAAGGTTCACCAGACTGATTCCTGGGATGTCAGGACTGTCTTATGAAGAAAGACTGGATAGACTCGGTTTATACTCTCTGGAATTTAGGAGATTGAGAGGGGATCTTATAGAAACGTACAAAATTCTTAAGGGGTTGGACAGGCTAGATGCAGGAAGATTGTTCCCGATGTTGGGGGAGTCCAGGACAAGGGGTCACAGCTTAAGGATAAGGGGGAAATCCTTTAAGACCGAGATGAGAAATACTTTTTTCACACAGAGAGTGGTGAGTCTCTGGAACTCTCTGCCACAGAGGGTAGTTGAGGCCAGTTCATTGGCTATATTTAAGAGTGAGTTGGATGTGGCCCTTGTGGCTAAGGGGATCAGAGGGTATGGAGAGAAGGCAGGTACGGGATACTGAGTTGGATGATCAGCCATGATCATATTGAATGGCGGTGCAGGTTCGAAGGGCTGAATGGCCTGCTCCTGCACCTAATTTCTATGTTTCTATCTCCCTCTCAGTTAAGAATAAGGAGTAAGCCATTTAGAAAGGGGACGAGGAAACACTTTTTCTCACAGAGAGTGGTGAATCTGTGCAAGTCCCTGCCTCAGAGGGCGGTGGAGGCAGGTTCTCTGGATGCTTTCAAGAGAGAGCTAGATAGGGCTCTTAAAAATAGCGGAGTCAGGGGATATGGTGAGAAGGCAGGAACGGGGTACTGATTGGGGATGATCAGCCATGATCACATTGAATGGCGGTGCTGGCTCGAAGGGCCGAATGGCCTACTCCTGCACCTATTGTCTATTGTCTATTGTCTATTGTCTATGAGATTAATAGTTCGGGTAGACACACAGCGTCTCTTCCCCAGAGTAGGGGAATCAAGGTTCAGAGGACATAGGTTTGTGGTGAAGGGGAAAAGATTTAATAGGGTTCTGAGAATTAACTTTTTCACACAAAGGGTGATGGGTATATGGAACGAGCTGGCAGAGGTAGTTGAGGAGGAGATTATGGCAATGTCCTATTCATGTACCATTAGACAGGTACATGAATAGGACAGATTTAGACAGAAATGGGCCAAATGTAGGCAGGTGGGATGAGTGTAGATGGAACATGCTGGTCGATGTTGGCTAAAAGGCCTGTTTCCACGCTGTGTGACTCCATGCCTCCAGAACTAAAGCAAAGGGTCTTTGTATTTACGGTTCAGTTCCATTGGAGATAAAGGCCAACGCTTGATCCATTATTTTGATTATTTCCTTTGTTACCTGCCCTCTCGTTTTTGCTTGAGAGAAAAAAAAAACAATGAGATCAGAGATAAGAGAAATTGTAGCTGGAACATGTGAAGTTGAGGAGAGAAATTAACTACTTGAGGTGCAGGAATGGAAAAGGAGACAATTCAACTTCATTAAAAGACTGAACCAGAAATAGAGAAAGGACTGAGAACGATGGGAAAGTGGAGAAAAAGGTTAGTGGGAGGCATACAGTTTGGGAAAAAAAAAATTACTGATTATTTGGTGTAACCTGAGACCTCCCAAACATACACAGCGGTGAGTCGATTTTTCTGCCGCTCCAGAGCTTTTAATGCACATCTGTCATTCAGTGATAAGAGTATCAAGTCTCTGCCACATATAAAGCGGGTCCTGATTTAGGCTTGCCATGGGTGTACTGTTGTCATGACAGCTGACAAGTGGACATCTCTACGCTCTGACATCAAATGAAAATGCCAAAGCTTATTAAATATAACCGACAAAGCATCGGAATAATGCAGATATTGTTCTTTCATCCCTGAGGTACAGTTTCAATTCCAGGCCAGGATTGAAATTTTCATTACCGGCTTATTGGAATAATCAAATATGAATTGAATTTGAGTAGTTCCACTGAAATGGTCATTGAAGACTAAAAAAACCTGTGCATCTAACCTTTAGACGTTAGACATTACCTTAGAGATACAGCGCAGAAACAGGCCCTTCGGCCCACCGAGTCCACACCGACCAGCAACCACTATCAAGCACTATCCTACACACTAGGGACAAATTACAATTTTAACAAAGTCAATTAACCTACAAACCTGTACTTCGTTTGTAAAGTGGGGTGAAACCGGAGCACCCAGAGAAAGTCCACGCGGTCACATGGAGAATGTGCAAACTGCGTACAGACAGCGCCCGTAGTCAGGATCGACCCTGGGTCTCTGGCGCAGTAAAGGGCCTGTCCCACTGTGGGGACCTAATTTGCGAGTTTTAGGAGCAGTTAGGAGTGTTAGGAGAGTGTCATGGTCTTGTTGAACATATAAGAGTGTTTGAAACATATAAGATTGTTAAGGGTTTGGACACGTTCCAGGCAGGAAACATGTTCCCGATGTTGGGGGAGTCCAGAACCAGGGGCCACAGTTTAAGAATAAGGGGTAAGCTGTTTAGAACGGAGACAAGGAACTTTTTCTCACAGAGAGTTGTGGGTCTGGAATTCTCTGCCTTAGAGGGCGGTGGAGGCCAGTTCTCTGGATGCTTTCAAGAGGGCTCTTAACGATAGTGGAGTCAGGGGATATGGGGAGAAGGCAGGAACGGGGTACTGATTGTGGATGATCAGCCATGATCACATTGAATGGTGATGCTGGCTCGAAGGGGCGAATGGCCTACTCGTGCACCTATTGTCTATTGTCTATTGTTGTATCGCCGAAATAGAACACCTCCTACTGCCTCCTTCGACTATGTAGAGAACCTCGTACGAATATGTAGAAGACCTCCTACGACCTCCTTTGACTATGTCGAAGACTAGCTTCAACTTCCTACGATTTGCTCGCCGATGCCCTTGGGAAAATTGGACACCGAATAGTGGAGAGTGAAGACGACCACCTTCGACTACCTTCGACCATACTAACACTATCTATGACTACCTTCGATTACCTTTGACTACCTTTGATTACCTTTGATTGTCTTCGATTACCTACGAATGTGATGCCAACCTACTACGACCTACTTCGACTAAACCTACGAGTAAAAAATATCGATTTTTTCCATGCCAACCAATTTATACTCGCGGACAATTTTTCAGCATAGCAAAAAATTCTCCTCGACCAAACTGAGGCCGCGAGTGTGCGTGAACTTCTCTCGAGCATGAAAGAGAGTTACAGTGACCTCCTAGGACCACGTGTCGACCATGCTGCGAGTTTGTGGCGAGTGCAAACTCTTCCAAACTCGCAAATTAAGTCCTCACATTGGGACAGGCCTTTATGACAGCAACTCAACCCCTGTGCTACCATGCTGCCCAAACCAACCAACTTATTACATGAAGTGAATTTATCCCTGTAATTTCTAAACAGTAAGTGCATATCAATATATTTAATTCATTATAAATCACACAGGAACTAAAATAAAGAGAAGAAAATATGGAATGAAGAGAGAAGAGGTAGAAATAATCACACAAGCAAAAAAAAATTAAACTATTTGTTTAAAGTCTGAAATAAAGAGTTTTCATGTTTGTTAAATTACATCTTCAAAGACTACAAATTAAGGTGTATCATGTTTTAAAAAATATCTTTGTAATGTACTTGAAATCACAAGGTGTATTTCTTGTGTATTTAGAACATGAGCAATAGCAAAAGTAGGCCATATGCTCACTCAGGTCTGCACCATCACCCAATATGACCATGGATGATTTAATGTTGGTCACAGCTACACTTTCTTGGTAATAACCTATCACCATTGATTCCACTATCCATCTTGGTCTTGAATATGTTCAATAATTCAGCCTTCATAGCTCTTCATGGAGAGAATTCAAAGGATTCATGTTCCAAAGACAGAAGAAAGTCCTTCTTATCCCTGTCTTAAATAGGCAACGTCTAGATTGAAATTATATCCCATATAATTCACAGGGGGAATACTTTGTCAGTATCCATCCTGAAAGATGATCTTATTGAAATATATTGAATTCTACGAGTCCTCGTCATTAATCCTATGAATCCAATATATTTTTAGTTTAGTTTAGTTTAGAGATTCAACGCAGAAACAGGCCCTTCGGCCCACCGCGTCCGCTCCGACCAATGAACACCCCGTACACACTCTGGACTATCGTACACACTAGGGGCAATGTACGATGTTTACTGAAGCCAATTAGACTACAAACCTGTGCATCATTGGAGTGTGGGAGGAAACCAGAGATCCCGGAGAAAACCCACGCAGGTCATGAGGAGAACGTACAAATTCTGGACAGACAAGCACCCATGGTCATGATCAAACCCGGGTTTCTGGCGCTGTAAGGCCGCAACTCGACCGCAGTGCCGCTGTGGCACCCTTAATATAAATACCGCCCTAGTTTTTCAACAAGATAATCTCTCATACTGTACTTCTGAACTCTGATTCTGAGCACAGGCCAAACTTGTTCAACCCATTCGCAGAACATCACCACTTCATTCCAAGAAACAATCAAATTACATGCCCCGGCTACATGTATGGTCTCCTTAACTATGCACAGCAAGATTCATGTGTCATCCTATCATAATCCTGTATAGTTGTATTAGATTTACTTACTTTGAGACACCATCTCCTTTGTAACAAAAGCAGATACTTCATTCAGATACAAGGAATTGCCGATTTTGGTTTACAAAAAAAGACACAAAGTGCAGGAGTAACTCAACGGGTTAGGCAGCACCTCTGGAGTACATGAATAGGTGACGTTTCAGATCTGGACCGTACTCCATTTGCCAACTATCTGTGTCTGCCTGATAATTTCTGTATTTCATGTACAAGGACAACCAAATCCTCCTGCAGCACAACATTGAACAGCATTTCTCCTATTAAATAATATCATAAGGCCATAAGGAATAGGACTAGAATTAAGCCATTCGGCCATCAAGTCTACTCCGCCATTCAATCTTGGCCGATCTATCTCTCCCTCCTAACCACATTCTCCTGCCTTCTCTCCATTAACTTGGCTTCCACAGCCTTCTGTGGCAAAGGATTCCACACATGCTAACACTATCCTACACACACACATTTGTACCTAATTAATTAACCTACAAATCTGTACATCTATTGGATCTCAGAGAAAACCTATACGGTCATAGAAACATAGAAACATAGAAACTAGGTGCAGGAGTAGGCCATTCGGCCCTTCGAGCCTGCACCGCCATTCAATATGATCATGGCTGATCATCCAACTCAGTATCCCGTACCTGCCTTCTCTCCATACCCCCTGATCCCCTTAGCCACAAGGGCCACATCTAACTCCCTCTTAAATATACTGGTCTCAACTACCCTCTGTGGCAGAGAGTTCCAGAGACTCACCACTCTCTGTGTGAAAAATGTCCTTCTCATCTCAGTCTTAAAGGATTTCCCCCTTATCCTTAAGCTGTGACCCCTTGTCCTGGACCTCCCCAACATCGGGAACAATCTTCCTGCATCTAGCCTGTCCAACCCCTTAAAAATTTTGTAAGTTTCTATAAAATCTCCTCTCAATCTCCTAAATTCTAGAGAGTATAAACCGAGTCTATCCAGTCTTTCTTCATAAGACAGTCCTGACATCCCAGGAATCAGTCTGGTGAACCTTCTCTGCACTCCCTCTATGGCAATAATGTCCTTCCTCAGATTTGGAGACCAGAACTGTACACAATACTCCAGGTGTGGTCTCACCAAGACCCTATACAACTGAAGTAGAATCTCCCTGCTCCTATACTCAAATCCTTTTGCTATGAAAGCTAACATACCATTCGCTTTTTTCACTGCCTGCTGCACCTGCATGCCTACTTTCAATGACTGGTGTACCATGACACCCAGGTCTCACTGCATCCCCCCTTTTCCTAATCGGCCACCATTTAGATAATGGTCATGGGGAGAATGTACAAACTGCGCGAAGACAGCACCCCTAGTCAGGATCGAACCCGGGTCTCTGGTGCTGTAAGCGCTGTAAGGCAGCAACTCTACCGCTGCGCCTCCGTGCCGTAATTTTTAATCCTACATGCACCTTTTCTTCGATCTGCATCTCTTTTGATCTCTTAAACTTCCTTATCTCTGTGACCCCCTCTCCCCTGATGCTCAGTCTGAAGAAGGGACTCGATCTGAAACATCACCCATTACTTCTATCGAGAGGTGCTGCCTGTCTCACAGAGTTCCTACAGCATTTTGTGTTTATCTTCCTGCATTTAAATTCCTGCATTAAAATTCCTCATACTAAAATGAAAATGTAATTATTGTGGCCTTGTCAAACATAAGGTTTAGCACTACACACTACAAATCCCAGTTGTGGAGACACTGGTATCGTTGTCTCGTTGTAGGACATTGATCATTCTTTTTTATTCTGGATTTTAATTCAAGTATTGTGTTTTTTTAATATCTAATTTATTATGCTTTTACAAGTGATATAGTAAGTTTTTATATGTATTTTATGATGTTTTTAATATGCAATTTCTTTTTATGTAATGTTGTCCCTTGTCTGGACCTTGTGTCCGAAGTTTAAAAAAAAATCTAATTTCTCCATTTAAACAATATATTGTGTTTAAAGTCTTTCTACCAAGAATAACAATCCTATTGTTTCTCTGCACTCACCTGTCATTTTTCCCCAAGTTACTTAACTTATCTAGATCCCTTTGCAAACTCTTCACACCCTCGTCAGCACTTGCTTTTCCACCTGTCATTGTATAATTGGTACACTTTTTCAGAATAAAATCAGTGCCTTCATCTGTCATTGATGTCGATTGCATGTATTTGAAGCTCTTGTTTAACACCATTTGCGACATTTTAGGTTTTAGTGATACAATATGGTGATGCAACCCCGTACACCAGCACTATCCTACACACTAGGGACAATTTACGATTTTACCAAAGCCAAATAAACTTTGAGCGTGCATGTCTTTGGAGTGTGGGAAGAAACCGGAGCTGGGGCAAACCAACGTGGTCACAAGAAGAACGTACAAACCTCATAATGCTGCCAACTGATAGGTCTTTTGCCTTTGTGTTTCTCAGTTAAGTATAGCGCGGAAAACCTTGTGGAACAATAGAACCAAATTTGGATGGCAACTTCATAACATCGAGTTTAACAAGCTTGGTATAATTCTGAGGCTTCTGTCTGATTCACTTCATTGCAACAGAGAGAGCTGACTGTTTAAATACAGCCACTGCTTGTGAAAGGAGATCTGCTGGCCTGACAACATCACACCTCAAAATGAATTGTACTCAATATTTTCATAATATTATGCCTTTAAGGCGTAATATTATGCTCAATTTTTATGCTCAATTTTTATCATGAGACAAACAGAATTGGGATTGAAATGTACATAAAGGATTTATTCTCCTCCAGCCCAATAAAATTCATACATACTACCAAGACAGACAAACAAACAAGTATGGATTTTAATAATACACATGGCAATTTAGATCTGAAACATTTTGCTGTGTAGTTTTCGTTTCTTTATGTTTGAGTCAGACTAATAACTATGTTGCAAGATGGAGGACTGATTCAAACTTGGTAAATTGTCAATTAATGCATTTTTAAATTAATTGAAACTAGTTCCTTCAGGTGATACGCACAACAATTTCAATTTCACTTCTCCTAAAGGTCTTCTTGGAGCTCCACATGCTCAGGAGACTGAGGAAATTTGGCATTTCTCCAATGAGTTTCACCAAATGTTCCAGATGCACCATACTGTTACGTTGCATCACTGCTTGGTTTGGGAACAGCTCTGAGCAAAGCAGCAAGAAAATGCAGAGAGTTCTGGGCACAGCCCAGTCCATCACTCAGGCCAGACACCCCACCACTAACACCATGTATACTTCACTGCCCCAGGAAAGTAACCAACATGATCACCCTGGTCATTGCTTCTTCGCCCAATTTCAGTCTGGCAGTAGAGGCAGAAATTTGAATCTACACTTCATCAGACTCATCAATAGACAATAGACAACAGTAGGAGAAGGCCATTCGGCCCTTCGAGCCAGCTCCGCCATTGAATATAATCATGGCTGATCATTCCCAATCAGAACCCCGTTTCTGCCTTCTCTCCATATCCCCTGACTCCGCTATTTTTAAGAGCCCTATCTAGCTCTCTCTTGAAAGCATCCAGAGAACCTGCCTCCACCGCCCTCTGAGGCAAAGAATTCCACAGACTCACCACTCTCTGTGAGAAAAAGTGTTTCCTCGTCTCCGTTCTAAATAATAATAATAATAATAATAATAATAATAATAATAATAATATCTTTTATTGTCATTACACATAAGTGCAACGAGATTTGGTTTGCAACTTCCATCCGATGTCATAACTTAATCGACAAATAAAATTTAGGTTTAGATACCATCGAGTACACGCCGACCAGCGATCCCCGTACACTAACCTCCTGCACACACTAGGGACAATTTACAATTTTACCAAAGCCAATTAACCTACAATGGCTTACTCCTTATTCTTAAACTGTGGCCCCTGGTTCTGGACTCCCCCAACATCGGGAACATGTTTCCTGCCTCTAGCGTGTCCAAGCCCTTAACAATCTTATATGTTTCAATGAGATCTCCTCTCATCCTTCTAAATTCCAGAGTGTACAAGCCAAGCTGCTCCATTCTCTCAGCATATGACAGTCCCGCCATCCCGGGAATTAACCTTGTAAACCTACGCTGCACTCCCTCAATAGCAAGAATGTCCTTCCTCAAATTAGGGGACCAAAACTGCACACAATGCTCCAGGTGTGGTCTCACTAGGGCTCTGTACAACTGCAGAAAGACCTCTTTGCTCCTATATTCGATTCCTCTTGTTATAAAGGCCAACATGCCATTCGCTTTCTTCACTGCCTGCTGTATCTGCATGCTTACTTTCATAGTCACTGCCTGCCATTCTGAAAGGGACCCGTTAATCCCTACTCTTTGTATGTTTTCTTCCCCTGTGTTATCTGACTTCTGAACAGTCCTTCCATAAGCTAGGGAATAGTCCAATTCTCCTCTACCTCATTGCAGACAGGACTTTGTTCAGTTTGGTTTAGTTTCGAGATACAGTGCAGAAACAGGCCCTTCGGCCCATCGAGTCCACGCCGACCAGCGATACCCGTGCACTAACCTCCTGCACACACCGGGGACAATTTACAATTTTACCAAAGCCAATTAACCTACAAAACTTTGGAGTGTGCTAGGAATCCGGAGCACCCGGAGAAAACCCACGCAGGTCACAGAGAGAGCGTACAAACTCCATATAGACAGCACCCGTGGTCAGGATCGAACCCGGGTCTCTGGCACTGTAAAGCAGCAACGCTACTTTGTTCCTGGAATTGTTGCATTTTAACGTTGAAAACCATAATCTGTACCTTTCCCTTCACTCTACATATTATACTTGAGTTTGACTCGAACGTATTTATGTGTAGTATTCTCCGATCTGATTGAATAGCATGCAAAACAAAGGTTTTTATTTACTGCACTATAGAACATAGAACATAAAACAGTGCGGCACAGAAACAGGCCCTTCAGCCCACAATGCCTGTGCTGATCATAATGCCAAGACCAACTCTTATCTGCTTGCCATTAATCCATATCCCTCCATTCCCTGCATAGACATGTGCTTATCAAAAATCTCTTGAACAATAATAAAAATTAAACCTAGTTTCCATACAACTATCGAAGCAGCTCCAATTTTCCTTGATCATCTTTGTTGGCCAAGTACTTTACTCTACCTTGGAATGCACGATGTTAAATAAATAAAGAAACCATTGAGGGATATTTTACAGTGGCAATGTCTATGTATTGTTAAAAAACCCTGTTTAGTATTAATGGAAACATAGTTTCATAAATTATAATCATAATAGCAAGTGAATTTGTTGGCAGTTGGGCAAACCCGCCGGCAAAGGCCATTAAAGCGGAGGCTTTCTGCCGGGTTAAGACATTTAGATGGAGTGGTCGTCCCTCTTTGTATCTCACACAAGTTCAGTTTGTTAACTAAATCCTGGGAAATTGAAATACTGCCTCGCAGCCCTCAACGAACAAGCCAGTGCCACACAAGATAAAAGACATTGATGTCAATGCAGAATGGAGATCAGCAGACTTTTCATTGTCCCAGATGTGACCAGAAGCTACAATTAATTTTCTATATCAGCAGTGCCTGAGCTTTGCTGTGCTACTGGACTGTGGAGGTTTAAAGGGAACAATATGAACTTCATCGCTGGTGATGTATATTCATTAAAATTTCTAACCAAAGCTGTTTTTAGACTGAATTTAATTTGTATTATTTTCTAAATCCAATAATCTCTGGACTGTTACCACAAATAAATCTGACAGAAATTAAAAGGAAAATGGCATCAAAAATAGTTCCAGTTTCCAATGATTCCAGTATGAGTTAATCATGCTTCTGATATTAGGTCATAGTCAGAGAGTCATACAGCATGGAAACAAGCCCTTTGGGCCAACATGCCCACGCCGGCCAACATGCCCCATCTGCACTAGTCCCACCTGCCTGTGTTTGGCCCATATCCCTCTAAACCTATCCTGTTCATGTACTTGTCCAAATGTTTCCTAAACAATACATAATACACAATAGGTGCAGGAGAAGGCCAATTTGGCCCTTCGAGCCAGCACCGCCATTCACAGTGATCATCCAAAATCAGTACCTGTCTTATCCCCATATCCCCTTGTAAATAGCTCGTTCTGAGCTCCCCCCCAGTCTAGTTTCAGTCAAAAATCAATGAATCAAGCATTTGTGCATCTAAATTTATTTTGACAAAACACAATTACAGTTCCAACTACTGTACCTAACCACCGTGGGTTCGATCCTCGTATCTGCCTGATCAAGCACTCTTGGTCTCGCTCAAACAGAGACACTCCAGCGGGTCACGCAATCCTAAGCGATCTCCCAGAAGATCGACACAGGACCTCTTGACAGCGGACTTTTATAGGTCCCGGACCTCGAGGGGCCGAACCACGTGGGGGTGGTCTCTTTACAAACCAATTACAGATATTGATTAACCCCGTACATGACAGACAATTATACAGTGGCTAATACATTGTATTCAAACTGTGTTTCTCAGAGGAAACGAACATCGCAACATTTGCCTGATGTGCAAGAAAACCAGACACGGATCAATACTTAATCCAATCAACATTCAGCAAAGTAAAGGTTTGCAACATTATTTACAATGCGTATGTCTGGTTTACACTCATCCAGTCTATTCTATGCATTTTGCACCTAATTGTCAGGGTCTGCAGATGTTCCCATTCTCTTCCTGCAGCTCTGATCTAGGCTCTAGACAAACTGGCACCATTCTGCAGCTTGTCCCATTTTTGCACATAGGGTGGTGGGAATGTGGAATGAGCTGTCAGAGGAGATAGTTGAGGCAGATACCTATAACAGCATTTAAATGACATTTGGACAGGTATGTACATGGACAGGAAAGGTTCAGAGGGATATGGGCCAAAGGTGAGCAGGTGGGACCAATGTAAATGGGGAACCTTGATCAGCATGGACAATTTGGACTGAAGGGCCTGTTTCCATGCTGTATGACTCTATGACTCTGTGACTATGTCTCAGGCACGTGCCGTGAGTAATTACTCAGGGTAGGCAGTCAGCCGGCTTTCAAAAAAAATCTTAAACCGCGCATGCGCAGATGGTTCTCTTCGTAAAAAATAAAAAATAAGTAACAATTCAATTTTACCAAGCCTTCTCAATCTCCTTCATTTTTTAATCACTGAATGGGTGGGGGATGGAGGATGAAGGCAGGTGGAGAGATGGTGGGAAAAACGGGAGCACACCGGGACGTTGACTCAGTTGTCATCTTATTGAATGACAATACTAATTCAAGGGTCCAATTGGAGGGAGAGTACCTTTCACAGCGTGTGCAGAGTCTGTGCCAGGGGTTAAAGATGCGGGGAGGGCAGGAATGTTGAAAAGGAGGAGGGTCAGAGATCATGTCAGACTCACTCACCGCTGCCGCAGCGCTCCGGGCACGGACAGCAGAACTGCCCGCCACTTCCGGGGATAGAAGCAGCTCGGGTGCGAGCGGCCGCCGGGACCCGACAACAGAACCGGCTGCCACTTCAGCGCCTTCTGCCGGCCCGCTCACCTCTGGCAGTGCTCTTCGTCTGAACATCTCTCACCTGCCGCTCGCCGGCTTCGCTCATGTCAACCGCGACCCGCAAATCCTTACATTCCCACAGCCGAGTGACCTCAACTGGTCCCGTGAGCGAGCTGTCGGAATTTAAAGATTTGCGGGAAGCCGGCCGGCGAGCGGCAGGTGAGAGATGTTCAGACGGAGACACTGCCAGAGGTGACGGGGACTAGCAGACGGGGCTGAAGTGGCTGAAGTGGCAGGGTCCCGGCGGCCGCTCAAAGTCAGTCACCCGAGCTGCTTCCTTCCTCGGAAGTGGCGGCCAGTTCTGCTGTCCGTGCCCGGAGCGCTGCGGCAGCCACCCAAGCTAATTCACTCCCCGGCCACAATAAAACCATATAGCAGTCTGAAGAAGGGTCTCGACCCGAAACTTTGCCTATCTCCTTCGCTCCTTAGATGCTGCTGCACCCGCTGAGTTTCTCCAGCCTATTGTGTACCCTAGCAATTACAGCACGGAAACAGGCCATCTCGGCCCTTTTACTCCATGCCGAACACTTACTCTCACCTAGTCCCATCTACCTGCACTCAGACCGGAGCGGGGCAAGTGGGTTACTGACCCCAATCCCCTCCTTCACAACGCCAGACTCCACAAACACAGTGAACGGAGCTCTCCCCCCACCCCGGGAAATACAGCATTTAAAAACATAAAGCACCAAGAAATGCACTTACCACGTTATTGGTACTTTAAGTCCATTCTTCACTCTGTGTTTCCTGAGATACTATTAAAATAATGGCAATCCATATTTGAAAATCCCTCCAAGAAACTCGCGCTGCGCATGCGCATCAGGCTGCTGCGTATGCGCAGTGCTGCAAAGGCAGAATTTCTGCTGCCTTCAGCTCCCCTTGAAACTGACGGCTCAGGCAGCGCTGACGGCCCGTGGGCTGCACAGACCTTCCCGTGTTACAAGCGCTGCGGATGAAAGGCACGGAGAATTATGCCTACCTAGGAGATCGATCTCTTACATAGGCATAATTCTCCCATGCCTTTACTATTTATATTTAATAATTGCCATTTCATAATTTTAGTCAGGGTAGGCAGTGCCTACCTTGCCTTCCCTGACGGCACGTGCCTGCTGTGTCTGCCTTTTGAGGAATAAAGTCCCTAAAACTCGTGATTGTTCGACACACAGAAAAAATCCTTCAACTCTTATTATTAGACAATAACCTCAAGTTCGAGATGATCTTACTAGAGAAACATCCTATCCACTTTCACTTAGTTTAATTTAGTTTAGTTTTGATATACCGTGCTAAATCAGGCCCTTCGGGCCACTGAGTCCACAATGACCAGCGATTCCAACACATTAGGGACCATTTACATTTACACCAAGCCAATTAACCTACAAACTGTACATCTTTGCAGTGTGGGAGGAAACCAAAGATCTCGGAGAAAACCGACACGGTCATGGGGTGAATGTACAAACTGCGTGCAGACAGCACCCGTAGTCAGGAACTGCAACAACTCCTGTGCCAAACAGACAAGGACTTCAGCTGATCCGCTGCCCTGTGCTTCACACCACTTGGCTGTGTGTGTTGACCCCGGACAATGCACTGCAACTGACTGGCTTTCAACTACACAGAGCGAACCGCAAAGCGGGGAAATCAAGAGGTGGTGGAATATGCAATGTCAAATTCCTTGTATGTATTCATACTTGGCTAATACATTTATTCTGATCCTAAATCATTCTAAACAAAGTATGAAAGATTACCACACTGAGACAGGAATGCAGAGCTGAATTTATAGTTAGATCGTGCAAAGTGGCTGGGAATGTTTGAGACACTGGGCTGATCCTGGTAGCAAAGGAAGGTCAGAGAGGGAACTTTTGATTTCTATGACCACTCCAGTGGCTTCCTCCTGTCCCTAATATAAACATTCCAAAAGTAGATATACACAATATAATAACTAGGAACTGCAGATGCTGGTTAGTCCAAAGAAAGATACAAAGTGCAGGAGTAACTTGTACATGGATAGGAAAGGTTTAAAGGGATATGGGCCAAATGTGGGCAAAGGGCGGGCATGGATGAGTTAGGCCAAAGGGCCTGTTTCCATGCTGTATGACTCAATGACTCTCAGGGCTCTAACTCAATGAATCAGACAGCATCTCTGGACCTCAGTTTGAAGAAAGGTCTCGACTCGAAACGTCGCCCATTCCTTCTCTCCAGAGACGCTGCCTCACCCGCTGAGTTACTCCAGCATTTTGCATCTCTGGAGAACATGGATTGTTGAAACAAATGCGGATTGTGATTATTGCAACTTCAGTTTATTATTTACCTTCTGTGTGCATGCATCTGCTGACACAGATATTGGTTTGACAATGATAGAAACTGAACGACAAGTCAGTTATTCACAACCAACAAGAGAATATGACCAAAACCCGACGATCAGATGAATGATTGCCATGTTTGAAACATCACAGAGAGCATGTGCTCGTAGTGTTGTCAATTTGCTAACCTGCTGGGGACTACTTGCAGAGTTACAGAGGAAATGTCAAGACCAAATCCAGGTTCACCTGATTATATTTACCTTAGGATGGACACACATATTATTTATTCAACTCATATGTGTGAAATCTGATTCTACACTTCTGTGAGTGGCGTGACACTATGAAATCTTACCTATACTGCACAGTTCAGTGATAACGTTCATTATAAAATGTAATAAATGGCACCACTTTCCCATCAACTCACTGATCTTGCACAGACCGAGAATGGTTCAAGAACATAATACAATAAGGATAGGAACAGGCCACTAAAGGGGCTGTCCCACTTGGACGATCTAATCTGCGAGTTCTGGCGAGTTTGCCCTTGACTCATACTCGCAGCATGGTCGACACGGGGTCCGAGGAGGTCTTTGCAACTCTCCTTCATGCTCAAGAGTAGTCCCCGTGTACTCGAGACCTCAGTTAGGTCGTTTTTATTAACATGTTGAAAAATACCCGCGAGTTAAAAAAAGGTTGCCATGGAAATCGATACTTTTTTTATTCGTAGGTAGTCGTAGCTAGTCTTCATCATAGTCAAAGGAGGTCTTCAACATGACATTTTTTCAAAAGGGCCTGTCCCACTTGGGCCACCTAATCGGCAAGTTAAAAAGAGTGTCTTCGACCTTCCAGCTCGAGGGCACTCGCCTGGAAAGCCTCGAACTGGATCGACCTTCCGCGTTGAAACCACGAGCTGCATCAACCGACCACACACACACATGCAACACACACACACACTCACGCACACGCACAGCACACACACACACACACACACACACACGCACGCAAGCACACTCACACGCACGCACACGCACGCACGCACACACACACACACACACACACACACACACACACACACACACACCACACACACACACACACAAACACATTGCGAAGGCTGGGGCCAGGGAAAGCGGAGGAGCGCTGTCTGCGCGATGAATATTAGGGTTAAAAGGCTGCACAGTAAAGGTAAGTCCTTTACAGAGTGCGGAGAAGGGGAGAGAAGGGGGGGGGGGGGGGGAGGTGGGGAAGAAGGGGGGGAGAAAAAAGGGGGCGAAGAAGGGGGAGAGAAGGGGGGTAGACGGGGGGGGGGAGAAGAGGGGGAGAGGGGGGGGGGGGGGCAGAGGGGGGGAGAAGGGGGGAGAAGGGAGGGGGAAGGAGGGGGGGAGAAGAGAGGGGGGGGGGAAAGCGAGGGAGAAGGGGGAAGAAGGGGGGAAAGGGGGGGGAAACGGGGGGGAGAAGAAGGGGGGAGAAGGGGGGGGAGGGGGGAGGGGGGGAAAAGGGGGGGAAAGGGGGGGAAAGGGGGGGGGGGGGAGAAGGGGGGGAGAAGGGGGGAGAGGGGGGGAGAAGGGGGGAGAAGGGGGGGAGAAGGGGGGATGGGGGAGAGAAGGGGGGGTGGGGGAGGGGGGGGGGTGGTAGAGGGGGGGGGAGAGGGGGGGGGGGGGGGGAGGGGGGAGAGGGTGTGGTTTGGGTAGAGTTTTGGGGGTTCCTGGGAGCAAGGCTGCCCTTGGGGTGTCCCGTAACTAAATAGCGACCCCAGTCCACTACACTACGGTCTAAAAGAACCAGGCGACCAAATTTACTTGTGGAAAATTTATTCAATATACTGAAAAAATGTCCGCGACCTAACGATGGCCGCGAGTATTTGGGAACTTCCCTCGAGCATGAAGGAGGGTTCCAGTGACCTCATAGGACCTCCTAGGACCACGTGTCGACCATGCTGCAAGCTTGAAGGTCGAAGACACTCTTCTAAACTCGCAGATTAGGTCGCCCAAGTGGGACAGGCCCTAAACTCTCCTAAACTCTTCTAAACTCGCCAATTAGGTCGCCCAAGTGGGGCCGCCCTTTAAGCCCCTCAAGTCTTACTGCGCCATTCAATATGATCATAACTGATCTGCCAATGCTTCGTTCCCTCTTCTGAGCCAGCCCCCCATAGCCCTGATTCCCCGGTCTTTCAAACATATATCTATGTTCTCCTTAGTGGGCCTGTCCCACTTAGGTGACTTTTTAGGCAACTGCAGGAGACTATGCAGTCGCCATATGGTTGCCACATGTTCGCGCGTAGTTGCCGGGGAGTCTCCTTCAATGGTCGCGAGGAGTTCCCGCGTTCTGGGGACTAGTCACGGCCTCATTATGGTCGCTGTTGAACATGTTGAAAAATTAGCGGCGACTGAAATGAAGCCGCCATGAAGAATAGCGAGAATTCTCGTGCTGTAGGTGGGTCGCCAGGACGTTGATGGTTCTAGGAGGATCTTGTAGGTTGTTGCCGGTGCTGACCGGTGAATTTCATTGGCTCATTGGGAAAAAAAGGTAAGCAATAGTTTTCAGAACCACGGATACCTAAAATGTCCGCCGAGTTTCACAGCCGTGTTTCTCTGGCTTCTTAAAAGTTGTCTCCACTCCTTCTCCCGCGTCTCCCCCCTCTCTCTCTCTCTCCCCCCCCCCCCCTCCCCCCGCCCTCTTTTAAAGGACTTCCTGTTCATCGCGGTGTGTGTATCACCTTGGCTTTGAACCGTGTGATTTTTTTTTTGGACCGGTAAGCGGGGGAAGCGCTGTCTAAAAAATTCACACAGGGTGGTGAAGGAAGCGATGTGTGTGTGTGTTCCACTCTCCGACAGTCGCCGTTCCAGTTGCCGGTTTTTCAGGCGACTGCCGGCAACTTGACAGTCGCCGCAGGCCGCTGAGAAATCACTGAAGTGGAACAGGCCCATAAATACTCCCAATGTTATTGCCTCCATAACCCTCTGAGGTGGAGAACTTCAGCGTCACCGCCACCTGTGAGAAGATCTTACCTCACTTCACTTTCATATGATCGAGTTCAAGATGGAACGCCACATTTATATTTGCTTCAGAGCTCTAGGGCAGAAGCAAACCACCCATACATGTAGACATTTTGAAATGGGATAGAATATGAGGTTGGCAACAGAACATTTGCAAATAATACCAACATTAGGAGTGAGGTGGAGGAACTGCACCTCCTTATTCACGTGGGCAGGTTACACCTCAGTGCCGTAGGTATGAATATTAACATCTCTAACTTCAAGTAACCCTTGCTTTCTCTTTCTCCACATCCCTCCCCCTTCCCATTTCTCCAACCTGTCCGGCTAAGACTAAGACTTTTGCCTTCCATCACAGTGAGGAGGTGTTTGGTGAACTCACTGTGGTGGATGTTAAATTTGTGTTTATTGTGTGTTTTTGTTACTTTTATTATATGTATGACTGCAGGCACGAAATTTCGTTCAGACCGAAAGGTCTGAATGACAATAAAGGTAATCTAATCTAATCTAATCTAATCTAATCTAATCTGTCCCTGATGACATATTATCTCAGTTTGCTTTGTTATCTTCTCCTGGCTAACAATGATCTATTTTCCATTTACCTTGATCTCCACCCCCTTTGATGTTCTCACACCTTACACTTCCTTATCTCTGTATCTTCCCTCCCCCTCCCCTGACTCTCAGTCTGAAGCATCTTGACCCGAAACGTCACCCATTCCTTCTCTCCAGAGATGCTGCCTGTCCCGCTGATTTACTCCAGCACTTTGTGACTACCAACATTAGGAGGACAGTGAGGAAGGATCACTCAGTTTACAATAAAATCTAGATCCGTTGGGAACATTGGCCAACGAATGGCAAAAAGAATATAACGCTGACAAGTGTGAGATGTTGTTCTTTGGTGTGTCAAACTAGGGAAGGATTTACACAGTAAATGGTAGAGCCCTGGGATAGTGTTGTAGGACAGAGAGATCTGGGAGTACAGGTGAATGATTCTCTGTGAATGGCGAATCGGGTGGACAATGACCCGAAACGTCATATCCCCCGTCTCCGTCTCCGTCTGCGCTGAGGCCTATCGCGGAGCTGGCGGCCTCCAACTTTAACTGCGACCGACCCGAGGCTGTAGAGGTAGAGCCAGCCAGGACTTACCAGCGCGGGGCTGGCTGACTTCGGGGCTGCGGCGGGTTCAGGCGTTCCGGCGGCCCGACTCGGAGCTGTGGCGGCTTTCCGGTGGCGGTGGCGGCGGCAGCGACTTCGGAGGCCCGGCCGCGGGCCCAGTGGACGGCATCGTCGGGAGCTCGCAGGTCACAGGCTGGTGACCTGTTTTTCCGGAGCTCCCGCGGCAACAGCTGCGTCCGCTGGACTGGAGGGCGGCAGCTTCGGCAGCTTCGACCGCCCCGGGCCGCGGAGTTGAACCGGCCCGCTCGCGGAGCGCGGTTCACCCGCGGGACTTATTTACATCACCCGGTGCGGTCACAACATCGGAGGCCCGGGTCGCCTCAGCGCAGAGGAAGAGGAAGAGGAAGAAGGGAAGAGACAAAGACAAGATTTTTGCCTTCCACCACAGTGAGGAGGTGTCTGGTGAACTCACTGTGGTGGATGTTAAATATGTGTTTATTGTGTGTTTTTGTTATTTACTATATGTATGACTGCAGGCAACGAAATTTTGTTCATACCGCAAGGTCTGAATGACAATAAATTTTTCCAAGTTTTCCAAGGTCCAAGTTCCAAGTTCCAATGTGGTGATGAAGGTTTGGCATGCTTGCCTTTATTTGGAAAGGTATTGAGTACAAGAGTAGGGGCATCACGATGCAATGAGACAAGTTGAAGGTGAGACCACACATGGACTACCGTGTGCAGTTCTGCTCTGCCAACTACAGGAAGGGTGTCATTAAGAGTAAACATGTGCAGAAGAGATTCACCAGGGAAGTTACCTGGATTTGCAGACTCGAGTTACAGGGAGAGGTTGGATAGGCTGGGAACAGACACAAAATGCTGGAGTAACTCAGTGGAACAGGCAGCATCTCTGGAGAGAAGGAATGGGTGACGTTTTCCTTCTTCAGATTTCCTTCTTCAGACCAGACCCTTCTTCAGATTGTTTACTTTGCATGTAGGAGGCTGAAGAATGACTTTTTTGAGGTGTATAAGATCAACAAGGGGCATGGGTAAATTAAATACGCAGTCTTTTTCCCAGGGTAGAGGATTCTCAAACTAGAGGGTGTGAGAGGAGAGATTCAAAAGCAACCTCATGGGCAACCTTTTAAACAGAGCTGTGGCGGTGTTTCCAGCGTTCTGGCGATGGCGGTGGCGGCAGCCCGGCTTCGGAGGCTCGGCCGCGGGCCTAGTGGACGACAACATCGGAGGCACCACCATTCAATATGATCATGGCTGATCATCAAAAATCAGTACCCCGTTCCTGCTTTTTCCCCATATCCCTTGATCCCCTTAGCCCTAAGAGCTAAATCAAACTCTCTAAGGTGGCAATATATGTTCAACAACGGGGCGGCAAGGTGGCGTAATGGTACAGCTACTGCCTTACAGCGCCAAAGACCCGGGTTCGATCCTGACTACGGATGCGGTCTGTATGGAGTTTGTACGTTCTCCCCGTGACCTGCGCTGGTTTTCTCTGGGAACTTCGGTTTCTTCCCACATCTCAAAGACATCCAGTTTAAGCGGCTTTGGTAAAATGGTAAATTGTCCCTGGTGTGTAGGATAGTGCTAGATTATGGGATGATCGATGGTCTGAGCGGGCTGTTTCCGCGCATTATCTCTAAACTAAACAGGTTGTGGACTAATGTGTTGAGAGTTTGGGATAAAAAATCACTGTAAAATTAAATAAGTTTGAAAGTTTGAACTTATTTTCCGGTAACTCTGAGGTCACACGATAAAACCGCACAATTCACAAAGCAAAAAAAAAGTGTAAAAATGTAACATCCACGATACTGCACTGGACTACTTGAAGTTTAAACAAACCATCAAGGAGCGTGGTGAGACTTTTACTCCTCATCTGGGA
Organism: Okamejei kenojei; assembly: GCA_035221665.1. Lineage (NCBI taxonomy): Eukaryota > Metazoa > Chordata > Chondrichthyes > Rajiformes > Rajidae > Okamejei > Okamejei kenojei. The sequence goes on along the minus strand of CM069143.1, from coordinate 58,286,706 downwards.
TTTACGCATCTGACTTTCAAGTGCTTAATGCAAGCACTTGGATGCCAGATGTAGAAGAGTGTTAGCACAGCGCTGACACATCCTTTATTGATAAGGTCAGGAGGATGTCAACAAATGCCTTCTTCCCACCAGATCTCATTCTAATCACTATTCCAGGCCAGTAGTCAGGAAGAATTTTTTTTTAATTTTGTTTCCAGTTTTATAGTTATATCTCTTTGCTTCTGAAACGAACAAATTGAACATATTTATCGTGTCATAATCAAATTACCACTTTCACTTAATTATATTCACGGAAGATAGGCACATCTCTATAAATATATCTATCTACATATTACTAAAACTCTAATCTTGACCGCTTCCTGTATGCGTTGTCAAATTGTGCCCTTAATCCATCTATCTATCTATCTATCTATCTATCTATCTATCTATCTATCTATCTATCTATCTATCTATCTATCTATCTATCTATCTATCTATCTATCTATCTATCTATCTATCTACCTATCTCTAAAACTCTCATCTTGACCACTTCCTGTCTGCGCTGTAATTAAATTTGCGCAAAAACGATCCCCCATAACGCCACGATTTTTCGCCACCTTACACACCATTCTCCTCTGCGTCAAATGAGTTTTGCTCTGATCGGTGAAATAGTACAAACGTTATGAGGTTTTTGAAGGTTCCCCCTCCCCAGTCCCCTCCCTGCAGACCCCCCTCCCTCAAATCCCACCCCCCTCCCCATACACCTTTCACCCACAGCCCCTCCCTCCTCACCCCTACTTCCCCCTCCCCTTCCCCCCAAACCCCCTCTCCCCCACACCCACCTCCCCCACACACCATTCCCCTCAAACCACCCTCCCCAATAGCCCCCTCCCCCATGCCCCACACCTCCCCACATACCTCTCCCCACAACCCGTCCCCCCCCCCCACACACACAGATCCTTCGGCCCACCGGGTCCGAGCCAACCAGCGATCTCTGCTCATTACGCTGTAGATAATTTACATTTATACCAAGCCAATTAACCTATAAACCTGTGCATCTTTGGAGTGTGAAAGGAAACTGAAGTTGGGAGATCATGTTGCAGTTTTTTAGATTAGATTAGATTCTTTATTTGTCATTTGTATAAGACATTGGTAACGCTGCATTTAGCGTATTGTGTTCAGTTCTAGGCACCATGTTATAAGAAAGATGTTGTCAAGCTGGAAAGGGTAGAGAGAAGATTTATGAGGACATTGCCAGAACTAGAGTGTCTGAGCTGGAGGGAGTGGTTGAGTACCATGGGACACTGCTATTTGGAGTACAGGAGGATGAGGGCTGATCGTACACAGGTGTATAAAATTATGAGAGGAATAGATTGGGTAGATGCCCAAAGTCTCTTGCCCAGAGTAAGTGAGTCAAGGACCAGAGGACATAGGTTTAAGGGGAAGGGGAAAAGATTTAATAGGAATCTGAGGGGTAATTTTTTCACACAAAGGGTGCAGGATGTATGAACCAAAATGCCAGATGATGTAGTTGAGGCAGGGACTATCCCAACGTTTCAGAAACAGTTAGACAGGTACATGGATAGGGCAGGTGGGACTATTGTAGCCTGGACATGTTGGCCGGTGTGGGCAAGTTGGGTCCAAGGGCCTGTTTCCACGTTGTATCACTCTACGACTCTATAAAAAAAATCATATTTTCTTCCTATCATTCGTAATTTTTTCTTCCTACATTTTTATTGGTGTGGCCTCTTGCCTCTTCACCGACAGAGGGACCCGGGGGGAGGGGGGGGGGGGGGGGGGGGCACCAAGGGAACAAGGGACCGGCCATCAAGCACAAAGAGGGACCATTGGGACTCCAATGAGCACTTTGTAACTTTGTATGCACCCTGCACCTGGCGACTCTTTGCGTATTTTGTGTATAGTGCGCAAAACAAAGAATTTCACTGTGACGTGTCACATGTGGAAATAAAGTATCATTGATTCATTCATTCAACAAAAAAAGTTGCCCACCTTTATTTCCATCCCATTATTTTGTCAAATCTCTCCTGGGTATTCTCCAAAGAAATCTATTTCAGTTTCCCTCATCAATCCTTATAATTATTGTCCCTCTTCCCAAGAGACATTCTCTATTTCCGGAGCCTCTGTAATAACTACACCATTCTTTGTATCATGTGGCAACCAGAATTGAGCGCAATACACCAGTTGCCATCAGGCCTAATACGATTTCAGCGGAGCACCAGAGAGGCTCAGCATAACTGAATAATGTTCAGCATAATGCAAATAAAAAAATCTGTGCTGGAGACTATGTCTCACAATGTATTTCAAGCATTCAAACATTCATAGCTTTTAAAATACCGATAATGTTCACTGACTACTGATAATTACACTTGCGTGTGGAGCAGTGATCCAAAACACTGGTATGTTACATGACTGAGTAACTTGCCGAAGAAAACAAAATGAGTTAAAACGTTGGTGCAAATGGTGGACCTGGATGTGCTTGTATCACTTATTGTCATCAACAAATTAGTTATGGAGAAACAAGGAACAGAGAAACAAGGAACTGCAGATGAAATGTGTAGGAAGGAACTGTGGATGTTGGTTTAAACCGAAGAGAGACGTTTATCATGTCAAGCTGGAGTAACTCAGCAGGACAGGCAGCGTCTCTGGAGAGAAGGAATGGGTGACGTTTCAGGTCGAGATCCCTCTTCAGACACTAGATGTTGGACTACAAAAACAGATACAAAGTGCTAGAGTAACTCAGTAGCTCAGGAAGCATTATCTGGAGATGGCCTCTCTCGGTTAATTTTTTGCATATCTTTCATTCATTTGTTCTATATTTCCCTATATCACCGTCTATATCTCTCATTTCCCTTTCCCCTGACTCCCAGTCTGAAGAAGGGTCTCAATCCGAAACATCACCTATTCCTTCTCTCCAGAGATGTTGTCTGACCCGCTGAGTTACTCCAGCATTTTGTGTCTATCTTCGGTTTAAACCAGCATCTGCAGTTCCTTCCTACACGTAGGCATCTCTGGAGAAAATAGGTGATGTTTCGGGTTACAGACATTGAAGATGCCTTGCAAGTACCTGGTACACATGATAGTGTAATCCACACAGGAGCATTCTAAGTGGTGGTTATCGAAGGTGACTAGTACATTATCACAGCAACCTCAAGCCGGAGATTTGATGACCTTCCAGTATGAGAAGATAATTGTGTCTGACTGCTTAAACAATTCAACATGATGTTAATTCACAAACCATGAAATCTTAAGTTTGTGGAAATACTGAGCCAAAGGGAAATATTGCCCAGAAAACCAGAGGATGTAGGTTAAGGGGGGAAAGATTTAATAGGAACCTGAGGGGTAATTTTTTTCACACAAAGAGTGGTGGGTGTATGGAATGAGCTGCCGGAGGAAGTAGTTGAGGCAGGTACTATCGCAACATTTAGACAGGTACTTGGATAAGGAGGGGTTTAGAATGATATGGGTCATACATAAGCAGATGGGACTAGTGCAGATGGGACATGTTGGTTGGTGAGGGAAAGTTGTGCCGAAGGGCCTGTTTCCACGCTGTATCACTCCATGACTAAAATAATGCAGCATTCTCCAAGCATGGTATGTTTTATTATCATTATTATCATTAGACTTATGACAGAGAAGGGTATGGACACCATTTGCCTCTGACCATTGAAGGAACATCATGCTGTTGGAGTGAGTGTTGCAGTGTCCTAAATCAAATACTAGAGTTGTTAATCCATATGGCTGATCCAACCGTGTCACTGTTGGTGGAGCTGCTATCTCACAGTCCTGATGATAATGATTCTGACCTGAAGTGTTGTCTGTGTGGAGTTTGCATGAAACAACCATGTGTGTTTCCTCCTGATATTCTGATTTCCTTCCACATCACAAAGACGTGTGGGTTTGTAGATTAATTGGCCTCTGTAATTTGCCGGTAGTGTGTTGGCAGTGAATGTGTAGGTGAGATAGCATAATGGTCGTCGTGGTCTCGGTGGGCTGAAGAGCCATCTTCCACGTTGTATCACTACACTAAGCTAAACTAAGTACAGAAGGTTTCATGGTTGCTTCAGATGCCAGACTCTATGGAATAAATTCAGATAAGATTGTGCCCTTCTCCTTTTGTTCGAGCAGAAGCTCACCATAGGTTCATAGGTTCTAGCACCAGAATTAGGCCATTCGGCCCATCAAGTCTACTCCACCATTCAATTATGGCTGATCTATCTTTCCATCTAAACCCATTCTCCTGCCTTGACCCCATAACCCCCTGGCACCCATACTAATCAAGAACCAGTGCCTTAAAAATATCCATTGACTTGGCCTCCACAGCCATCTGTGGCAATGAATTTCACAGATTAATCACCCACTGACTGAAGAAATTCATCCTCATCTCCTTTCTAGAGGTATGTCCCTTTATTCAGAGGCTTTGTCCTCTGGTCCTGGACTCTCCCACTAGTGGAAATGTAAATAGCTTGTTCTAAGCTTCCCCCAGTCTAAAATCATTGAGTCAAGCACTTGCGCATCTAAACTTTATTTTGACAAAACAGAATTACAGTTCGACTACTAGACCTAACCACCATGGGTTCGATCCTCGTTTCTGCCTGATCAAGTCCTCTTAGCCTCGCTCAAGCAGAGACACTCCAGAAGTGTTCTCCCTGAAGATCGACACAGGACCTCGTGGGAGTGGCCTTTTATAGGTCCCTGAACCTTGAGGGGCCGAACCACATGGGGGCGGTCTCTTTACAGTCCAATAACAGATATCGATTAACCCAGTACATGATAGACATTTCCCTAATCCAATAATATGGTGACTAATACAATGTATTCATATGGTGCTTCTGAAAGGATGCAAACATAGGAACATTTGCCCAGATATTCAAGAAACCCAGACAAGGCTCAATACTTAATCCAATCAACATCTAGCAAAGTAAAGCTTTGCAAAATTATATACAATGTGTATGTCTGGTTTGCATTCATCCAATCCATTCCATGCAATTTGCACCTAATTGTCGGGATCAGCAGATGTTTCATTCTCTTCCTGCAGCTCTTGTCTGGGCTCTAGACAAATTGGCACCATTCTGCAGCTTGTCCAATTTCTGCAAAAGGCACATTTAAATTGACCAAATGGCCTAGCATTTTGGCCTAGCCTTTACTCAATTTTAGAGTCCTGGTCTCTCCAATTTGGCCAGAATTAACAGAAACATCCTCTCTACATTCACTTTATCCAGGTCTTTCACGGTTCAGTATTTTCAATGAGGTCCCCCCTCGTCTTTTTGAACATACCCACAGGTTAATGCTTGCTTCTGTACTTCAAGCATACGTGCGGCGTGCCTGAATGTTTCAACAGCAACGTCACCAATTTATTCCACTGCTTCAAGCCCAACAGCATCCATAACCAAATGCACAGCACGCGCAGAGGAGAATAATAATTAGTTTTGAGCATTATGTTCATACAGAATTGCCAACCACATATAGCCATCATATTTAGACTTCCCATTATGTCTGGTATGAATGTGATTGTAAATGTGAATAAAGCACTCAAGACAATGACAGTTCTATATTTTTTGTGGAAAAAGTATTGCTGCTGTTGAAAGGATTTTGCTCAATGCTTTAGGCAACCAATACTGTTTCATTTTATGAAGGAAACAGTATTGGTTGCCTACAGCATTGAGCAAAACAATTTCAACAGCAGTGATACTTGTAAATAAGCAAACTGCACAATCTGAAGTTCAAGATCATCTTTAATCAGTACCCATATTATAACGATACAATAGGTCGTTAGTTGTTAGCTTCCAAGACTGACCAGTGTAGGAAGTGGGTGTTATGGCCCTGTCTCACTGTGCGAGTTGACCCACGAGGTACCCCGAGTGACAGACTCATGGCTGTGCACGAGACTGCAAGTTTTATGATCAAGTGTGTAATACGAGTTCCCACGGGTATGTCATTGCTGCGATGTTCCTAGTTCCTCTCCCGAGTTAGCAAGTTCCTCTCCCGTTACTCTTGAGCCAACCGTGAATGAAGGTATGTTTTAATAAAGCAACAATGTTAAAATACATCTCCATCCTGTGGTTTTGAGTTATTTCAGCGCGGATGGGAAAATGCGCATCCCTCCAGTAACCAAGCATTTCTTGTTGTTTTATGTTTTTAAATACTTTTTTGCAATGGATCTCTATTTTAAATAATTTTAAAAAAGGAAGCAGCCCGGGTGACTGACATTGAGCGGCCGCCGGGACCCGACAGCAGACACACACACACACACACACACACACACACACACACACTCGGGTGACTTTGACACCACACACACACACACACACACACAGATAACACACACACAGACACACACACACACACACACACACAGAGAGATACACACAGACAGCAGCTGGCCACCACTTCAGAGGAATGAAGCAGCTCGGGTGACTTTGAGCGGCCACCGGGAACCCGACAGCAGACACACACACAGATACACACAGATAGACAGAGAGGGAGAGAGAGAGACACACACACACACACACATAGAGAGAGAGATACACACAGAGAGCAGCTGGCCACCACTTCAGAGGAATGAAGCAGCTCGGGTGACTTTGAGCGGCCACCGGGACCCGACAGTACACACACACACACACACACACACACACACACAGATACACACAGATAGACAGAGAGGGAGAGAGAGACACACACACACACACACACACACACACACACACACACACACACACACACACACACAGATACACACAGACAGCAGCTGGCCACCACTTCAGAGGAATGAAGCAGCTCGGGTGACTTTGAGCGGCCACCGGGACCCGACATCAGACACACACACAGATACACACAGATAGACAGAGAGGGAGAGAGAGACACACACACACACACATAGAGAGAGAGATACACACAGACAGCAGCTGGCCACCACTTCAGAGGAATGAAGCAGCTCGGGTGACTTTGAGCGGCCACCGGGACCCGACATCAGACACACACACAGATACACACAGATAGACAGAGAGGGAGAGAGACACACACACACAACTCAGCGGACCAGGCAGCATCTCTGGAGAGAAGGAATAGAGTCGAGACCCTTCTTCAGACTTACCTGAAATGCCACCCATTCCTTCGCTCCAGAGATGCAGCCTGTCCCGCCGAGTTACTCCAGCATTGTGTGTGTCTATCTCCGGTGTGAACCAGCATCTGCAGTTCCTTCCCAATCCCACACTCTCGGCCCCGGGGGGGTGGATGGAGTATCACACGTGGACACATCCCACCCACCACCCCAGACTTGCCCCTTCGGCAGGTCTTTAAGCCGTTCATTGAGACAGAGTGAAGCCACGGGGCAGGCGCCTCAGTAATAAAGGACAAGTGGCAGAAAGGCCGAAGATAGACACAAAATGCTGGAGTAACTCGGCGGGACAGGCTGCATCTCTGGTGCGAAGGAATGGGTGGCATTTCGGGTAAGTCTGAAGAAGGGTCTCGACTCTATTCCTTCTCTCCAGAGATGCTGCCTGGTCCGCTGAGTTACTCCAGCATTTTGTGTCTATCTTTGGTTCAGTCTTTACTCGAGCAAAAGAACAGATTATTAAAGTTCCCACGGTAGACTCACGAGACACTAAGATAAACGCACGGGGCCACTACGTTATTACAACGAGTTTAAATGTTTCCATTTTTAACTTGAACAGTTAATTTGACTCGTGGAAAAAATCAAACATGTTTGATTTTTTTCACGAGTTAACAAGTTTCCCGAGTACCTGCCGTTAGCGCCACGAGTCGATAAGTTGCTCGTGCGAGTTCCGACGTTCCCGCTACGTGATCACCACGAGTGAAAACTCGGGGTCACTCGTGGGCCAACTCGCACAGTGAGACAGGGGTGTTAGTATGAATCATACAGTAAGGTGGGGTTAGTGATGCTATTCTACTACGATTGGTTCACATGCCATAACCAATCTACAATACTTTTTTAATGAAAAGAATGTTCGCCACTGTGCAAGACCAGATTGGACGGTGATTAGCAGGAGGTATTTTGCGCTTACTTTTGCAAAGTTAACACTCACATATTAACCTCAACCTCATTCCCTCATCATTTGTCTGTGCACTGCAGATGGCTCGATTGTAATCATGTAATGTCTTTCAGCTAGCACGTAAACCTAAACACATAATTAATGGCCACTTGAGCAAAAATAGTGTGCACTGGATATACCTGAAGGGTCGTGTTAGCAAAGCTCGCAAGTCCCACTCTGAACACAAGAAGCATTTATTTATGATTTCCTATTGCGCTGATGATAAAACGTGAATCTTAAAATATATTTGGCATTCTTCCGTTGCTCTTCTGTGAAGCACTCGAGCCTGCTTAACCTCTTTCTTTCGAATAAGATAAGGCATTCTGAATGTTTAAAAAAATAACCCATTTGAGGTGCTGCATCCAGAAAGGTTTTCTTCGCCGCTTGATCTGCTATCTGGCCACAGTTGTGAGCTGCAAAGCCTGCTGACGTTGAGCAGCTGTTTCTACTTGTGCGTCATAAATCTCCATTACATTATACAAACATTTATGGCCTTCACACCAAACTATCATTCTTCAGTGCCTCTGCGTCCCCCTACTGTCCTGATGTATTTGTTACTTGCACCAAGTAGAGATAGCTGGTGGTTCTATACTGAGCATAGATGAAGAAGGGTCTCGACCCGAATCGTCACCTATTCCTTTTCTCCACAGATGCTGCCGGACCCGCTGAGTTACTCCAGCATTTTATGTCTGTCTTCCGAGCATTCTGTGTCTGTCTTACCTTACAGCGCCGGAGACCTGGGTTTGATCCTGACTACGGGTACTTGTCTGTGGGGAGTTTGCACATTCTCCCCGTTTTCTCTGAGATCTTCGGTTTCCTCCCACACTCCAAAGACGTACAGGTTTGCAGGTTAATTGGCTTGATATGAATGTAAAATTGGTCCCAATGAGTCAGTGTGCAGGGATCGCTGGTCGGTTTGGACTCGGTGGGCTGAAGGACCTGTTTCCGCGCTGTGTCTCTAAACTAAAAAAAATAAACATAGAGGAATGCTTAGTTTAATTTAGTTAAGTTTAGGGATACAGCATGGATACAAGCCCCATGACCCACTGTGTCCGACCAGCGATCACCCGCACATTAGTCCTATCTTAACACAAGGGACAACGTACAGAAGCCAATTAACACGCAAACCTGCACGTCAGTGGAATTTGAGGAAACAGGAGCACCCGGAGAAAACCCATGTGGTCACTGGGAGAATTTACAAATACCGTACAGTCAACACAGGTAGTCAAGATCGAACCCAGGTCTCTGGCGTTGTAAGGCAACAACTCTACTGCTGCTCCACCATGCCTCCCTTGCTGAGCATGTCGTCACCGATCAACTGGACTCTTTGACAACTTCCATTCATTTACCAGACACACTTTATTTACAGTCACAGTCACTGTACTACTCTGAAATTCAATTTAATTTTCAATATCAAGAACCTTGTAGTGTGCGTCAATGAATACCTATTAAGAACATTGATGTGCGTCAATGAATGCCTAAAGGTTGCTGTGCTGTACTGCTATCTTATCCTTTATCATACTGCAGCTTCCACAAGTATTTATGTCTGTCTTTGACACACACAGTGGTGGATACCTGGAAAGTGGTGCCAGGGGTTGTGGTGTAGGCAGATATGATTGCGACATTTAACAGGCTTTTAGTTAGGTACATGGATAGGCAGGCAAAAGAGGGAGATACATCAAGTTGAGGCAGATGACATTAGTTTATTTGGCATTACATCCGGCATGGACATTGTGGGCTGAAGGTTCTGATCTCGTTCCGTGCTTTCCCAAATTCTGTTCTATTGTATCACATTCTTCGTTGCTCAGCGTTCTTCATCAATCCAAATAAAATGGTGGCAAATGCACGGCATTTCGGCGAAGCAGTATTATAACAGTGAAGGGAAGATTTGGACAGCCAAGGACAATGCAGGATACTAACAATTGCAAGAGAGTGAGAGAATGCACGTTCTATTTTATTAGAGTGGGTAGGTTGCAGGCTGAGGACGTCTTGATCACAGCCTTAAATTCTGGGATTGTGTGGGAGAGGATGGCAGATTGTGATGAAAGGTTCTTGGAATGCAGGTAAACAGTGACATATGGAAACCGATGCAACACATTAGCAAATATGTGTAAACTACCATCACATTTTAAGCTGAATAAAGAGATAAAATGTTTCCATTCCTCAGGTATATTCTCTCCATGTAGCAGCCCAACTATTCCATCTTCTCAACAATACGGTTAGCAACTCCATCTACAAGAAGGCTTCTTCAAACTTATTTTCCTTGTTTCCTTCCTCAGTTCTACTTCGAAACAAGTCATCAATATCAACTCTTATACCCTCACTCCTCTAAATTCATAGCCTTCCCAATTAAGTTCTGCCTGCCATCTATAGCAATGTTGCATCTATAGCAATGTTGCCTTATTGGAAGGGAAGTCACTTCTTGCACTAGACTCATCACTTAAGATTCTTCAAATTCACAGCACTGTGTTCTTATCCTGATATAGGAATAATCATCTCTCATCCCGATATTCCAATTAAATGGCTCCCATCCTCAACTAACCAAACTCTAGTTCCACAATATTTAAGCAAATCTGAAATTTTGCCGATCATATATTACAAGGTTTGAAGAGTGGTCTTGACACAAAATGTTACCTATACCTTCTCCAGAGATGCTGCCTGATCTGTTGAGTTAGTCGACCATTTTGTGTCTAGTGTCATTTTGTTGTATTCTCCGTCTAGAAATTCGGTCACATGGTGCAGTTTATTATGTGAGTAATAAGGCATTTTTTTCCAGGAGTAAAAACATAACAATATTTTCCAGTTGTTTAAGAAGGAACTGCAGATGCTGGAAAATTGAAGGTAGACAAAAATGCTGTAGAAACTCAGCGCGTGAGGCAAAATCAATGGAGCGAAGGAAATAGGCAATGTTTCGGGTTGAAACCTTTCTTCAGAATAAAGAGATATAATGAAGAAGGATCGGAAGAAGGGTTTCAACACGAAACGTTGCATATTTCCTTCACTCCATGGACGCTGAGTTTCTCCAGCATTTTTGTCTATCTACAATATTTTCCAGGAGGTTTTGTGTCACTTCAGAAACTTAAACTGAGGCCTGAATATCTGAATGGATGAAGAAACATATATAATAAATCATGAATATATCTCCAAGGACGAATTAATGAATAATATTTCTATAGAAACACATGTGAATATAGATATCATTACTTGTATGAAAATATTATTGATGTCTTGTATTTTTAATTACATAAAATTGTGTAGTTTCAACTATATAATAATTTAGAAATATAAAGTCAATAATAAGAAAATATAATCGGTTAGTGTATTATACAATTAAACATGGGGGACTTTTGAAATCAGAGGAAATATGGATATTATGAGTAGTATGAGTATATTGCTAATACTAGGAAGGTACTATACACACTCCCAATTATACAAAATAATTAACCTTGATATGTATAATTGCAGTATCAATTTATTATTAATATTTATATATTTTTTATCGTTGTATAAGAGTGTACTTTGTAATTACTTTGTTTCTATAATAAATAAAAAAAAAAAAAAAAAGAAAAAAAAAAGAAACTTAAACTGAAAATTGGCACAATGTGTATTAGTGTCCGTGCTGCAGTTTTTCTGTCAGATGTGCATCATGATGTTATGGTGGGGAGTCACTACCATATAGTTATGATACATGAGCATTCCTGGAATAATTAGATTTTACGAACAGTGCACAGGATTAAAGTGAACCCCATTTCTTTATTCTCAATTTTAAGTCCCCACAACTCCAATATAGTCCTGTCTCCTGTCGCTCACGAATCCTAAATCCGACAGGACATTTGGATATTGGAAAGGGGTGAAAACGATGGGGGGATATGAAGAGAAAGAACCAATTGGAAACATGTCCTTTTAACCTACGTTTTGTGATTTTTAAATTACAATTGGGAAAATTAGTAACGTCATGCATCCAACAATTAAATCCATTTTCCCTTAAGGTCTCCCTTCCCTCCAATACAATATTGGTTCTGCAGGGTCAACTTCAAGAATTCCTGTGTCAGGAATGATAAGGATCAAATGCATTGCGGGCTGTCTTTAATTAAACTGGCAATTAACAATGTGCCCATTCCTAACCTCATCAGAGGACTCTATTTTATTTTTAAGCTGCTTACTCTTATTGTCAGTAAGATTACCAATTAGTAGTGATGCTTGATGACTTTTGTGGTGGAGGCTTGTGTCAGTTGGGAGTTAGATTAAGGCTGCAGTTGTAAATACAAATAGGCAGCTTCCCGTTCAAAAAGACACAATGCAAAAGCTATATTCTGAGATAAGAGCTGGCGCAAAAGCTTAAGGGGATATGCATGTTATTCCCTCAACCAATTTAACACTGCTGTTCGTGAACTCGGTGTCATTCTGCCACTCAGCAGGTTCACTTGTCCATAAACTGACTTCATTAAACCTAGGGCAACCAATTAATTGAACTCTTCTGACTGTACCAACTTAAAAGGAATCAACACAATTAGCTTGAACAGTTTGTAAGTCAAGTCCTTGTCAGTAATATTAGTTGTCTCCAATCTATGATGTTAGCATTTAAAAGTTTTCACCCTAACATTTGGACCAGACTTGCACTCTTTAGAAACATTTAGCTCTTTATTTTAGTAAGTATAATCAACAACATACCCATTATATATGCTATGCACTTTTAGAAATACTTTGTTGAAACTTTCACACTTTAACCTTCATGCATGTAAATGTTTCCTTGTAACTCTGAACTATATATTTATAAACAGACATGGCTGCCAGTGCTGGCTCTATTAAATTGAAATAGCCAGCGATGCAAAGGTGCTGTCTCACCGTGCCCGAGACCCGGGCTCGATCCTGACCTTGAGTCTAAGTGGAGTTTACACTTTCCCCCTGTGACTGTGTGTGGCTTTCCTCCAGGTGCTCCGATTTCCTCCCATATTCCAAAGACGTGTGGGTTTGTAGGTTAATCGGCCTCTGTAAATTGTCTTCAGTGTGTCGGGAGTGGAGGAGAATGTGGGATAACATAGAACAGGTGATAGTGTGAATGAGTGATCAATAGTTGGTGTGAACTCAGTGGGCCAAAGGGCTGTATATTAAAAACATCTCAGCAAAGGATTTCAACATCTTTCATTCCCATGAAGTAAGCATTATACTGCAGATAAAACAGTTGTAAAATATTGCTGCGATTTTTTTTCAAGTATATGACAGAAAAACTATCTCCTATCTTCATTACCTTTTGCTGTCAAATGCTTTCCATCACAAATTAATCATTCATTTGATGGGAATATCATTGAATACTGTGTTTAAATTCTATGGTGAACATCATAATTTTCAAGCCGGAATGGAAAAATTTAACGTCACTAGCCCACTGCATCCTGATTTGACAATTTTAAGACTAAATACTTCTGTTTAATTTCTCATCTCCAAACTAAATGACATTTTCTTCCCGCCATTTGCGAAGTGAATATCTTCTGGATTCGTCCAGGTAGCAAGATTCTCACAACCTCATTCTTGTATGCCTTGGTCTGATTCCGTATGAACTGCTGCTATTGTTCTGATTTACAAATAATATATATATGTTTGTTTAGCGTTGTCACCTATTACTGTTGCTGGAAAATGGAAAACAAGTGATCACAAGGAATGACACTGTTCACACATAACACATTACCATCTAGCTCTTCATAAAAACGGTGAAATAAAACAAGTTAAGTAAATATTAATTATTTAATATTAGGCTAAATATAAATATTTCAGTAAATATTTCTTAAATTACTATTACTTAAATTATTTGAGTGAACAAATGATCTAAACTGCCTACAATGTAAAGAACCCTGTGTCCTCCCCCCGTTAAAGCCTAACTCAACGACGTTCCTTACACAGAAAAAACGTTTGGGTGACCAGCAGGAAGGATCGGCATGGATTTGCCTTCTGCTCCAGAGCTGCAGACATCTTCTGCTCATTGGGACTGGGACATCACCGAATGACTTCCCTCCACATAGCACCCTCTCCCCCCGACTCGGATCAATCGGAGGCAGGGTCAAGTTGAGCAGAACTGGGAACCCTGAACACACACACTCCCATTACCCGCACTTAGACTCACACCCTTTACCTGCGCTTACCGCCCAAAACAGGCCCTTTGGCCAACAATGTCTGTGCCAAACGTCATGTCATGACCGCCTTTTATCTACCAGCACATAATCCATACCGCTCCATTCCCTGCATATCGATGTGCCTACACAACAGATTCTTAAATGTCACTATTGTATCGGCCTTAATCACCAATCCTGGCAGCGCATTCTAGGCGTCCACCACTCTCTGTGTAAAAAAAACCTGCCCTCCACATCTTCTTTTAACTTTTCCTCTCTAACCTAAAAGATATATCCGCTAGTCTTTGACATTTCCACCCTGGACAAAAGGTTCTAAGTGTCTACCCTATAAATGCCTCTCCTAATTTAATGCACTTTTATCAGGTCTCTCCTCAACCTCTGATCCTCCAGAATAAACAATCCAAGTTTGTCCGACCTCTCCTTACAGCCAATACCCTCTAATCTAGGCAGCATTCTGGTGAACCTCTTCTGCACCCTCTCCAAAGCTTTCACATCCTTCCTGTAATGGGTCATAACAGAACCAGAAATCGGAGTAAGTGGATTAAAAAAACATCTTGCCGAACATAACGAGACAGATGAGATAGAATCGAAGAGTGTCTGTGGATTTGGCATCAGAATCTTCTGAAGAAGGATCATTGAGCTGTTTCTGTCCACATTGTTGTTACCTGATCTGCTGAATGTTGACAGTATTTTCTTAGTTTAGTTTGGTTTAGTTTAGAGATACGCACGAAAACAGGTCCCTTGGCCCAACGACCAGCGATCCTCCACACTAGAACTATCCCACACACAAGGGACAATTTACAATTTTTACCGAAGCCAATTAACTACAAAACGGGATGTCTTTGGAGTGTAGGAGGAAGCAGAGCACGTGGAGAAAACCCACATGGTCACAGTGAGAACGTACAAACACCGTACGGACAACACCCGTGGTCAAGATCAAACCCGGGCCTCTGGCGCTGTCAGACAGCAACTCTACCGCTGCGCCACCGTGCCACCCAAGGTATTTTCTGTTCTGGTAAACGAGAGGCACACAGTTACATCTCCAAAGCTTAGGGGCGCTGAGTGATTTTAATGTAATTTTGATGTGTTCCTTCAGACCCCTTTGGAAAATCCCAACATTTAGTAATGGTCGAATGAGATAATCAGAGAGAAAGCTGAATTATCTTGCCACAAATGCAATAAAGATATCACCTTTCATTTGAAACTGCTGAGAAAACAAAACAAATTCAAGGCACTTTTCATTGGAAGAAGATAGATAATGGCCCATCATAATTAAAGAGTGCATCCTGATGGATCCCACTTCTGACAGTGCAACACACAGTATGGATTATCTCTCGATCACGTAATCAGACATGACATGATTGCTTTTCAATAAATTTTAAGCAAAACTCCTGCCACTATTGATGTATTTGCGAATAAATGGTGCCCTAGACTTTAATTCTACCATTTCTATTTAATTCTGATTTCTGCATCATCGGTTTCCATGGTGTGAGTTTGTGGAGAAATCATACTATAATGCAGTCTTGATTTGGGAGAAATTATGCTGGAGAGTTGTGCAGGAAATGTCATCAAGGCGAATAACAACAGGACGAAGGCAGGAACGGGGTACTGATTGGGGATGATCAGCCTTGATCACATTGAATGGCGGTGCTGGCTCGAAGGGCCGAATGGCCTACTCCTGCACCTATTGTCTATTGTCTATTGTCTATTGTCTATTGACTTTATAAAATATTGAATGCGGGATATTGCAAATTAGATAACTGCTGCAGGACAAAGCTCACAGTTTATATTAACAAAACGCAAAAACTAGCCTGATGTCAGGAAGCTTCTTGAGTGATAAACGATTGGATATCTCCCACCATCTACACTTCATGCTGTCTTGGGAAAACAACCAGCACAGTTAAAGACCTTCCCTACCCCGGCTATTGTTTCTTCTCCCCATTCCCGTCGGGCAGGAGACACAGAAGCATAAAAGCATTCTAATGGTCTCCCTTCAGAGAATGGTCTGAATCGTCTCTCAGGACTTAGGAACACCTTTTTCTGCCCAGTTATCAGGCTTTTGAACTGTCATTCCATAAACTAGGATACTGTCCGATTCACCTCTTCCCCATTGTAGGAATTGGGCAATGTCTCTGGAATTGGAACTGATGTGCTACAATGCTTACAGTGTGTACTCTGTGTATTCCCCCTTCAGTCTGTCTATTGTACTCGAGTCGGAAGATACTGCAGATGCTGGTTTATAATGAAGAAAGATACTTCTGGAGGAATCAGCGGGTCAGGCAGCATCTCTGGAGAAAACGAATAGGGTTGGAACCTTTCTTCAGACTGATAAACCAGCATCTGCAGTTCCTTCCAAAAAGCCAACATCTGCAATTCCTTCCTAGAGACTTAAGAAAGGTTCCAACCCAAAACGTCACCTATTATTTTTTCTCCGAAGATGCTGCCTGACCCATGGAGTTATTCCAGCACTTTGTGTCTATCCATTGTACTTGACTTTGGCACCAGTGTATTTACGTACAATATTATCTGATTTGATTGAACATCATGCAAAACAAATCTTTTCAATGTACCTCAGTACGTGGCAATAATTACTATAAACCTAACATAGAAACATAGAAACATAGAAATTAGGGCAGGAGCAGGCCATTCGGCCCTTCGAGCCTGCACCACCATTCAATATGATCATGGCTGATCATCCAACTCAGTATCCTGTACCTGCCTTCTCTCCATACCCCCTGATCCCTTCAGCCACAAGGGCCACATCCAACTCCCTCTTAAATATGGCCAACGAACTGGCCTCAACTACCTTCTGTGGCAGAGAATTCCACAGATTCACCACTCTCTGTGTGAAAAACGATGTTCTCATCTCGGTCCTTAAAGACTTTCCCCTTATCCTTAAACTGTGACCCCTTGTCCTGGACTTCCCCAACATCGGGAACAATCTTCCTGCATCTAGCCCGTCCAACCCCTTAAGAAGTTTGTAAGTCTCTATGAGATCACCCCTCAATCTTCTAAATTCCAGCGAGTACAAGCCAAGTCTATCCAGTCTTTCTTCATATGGAAGTCGTGCCATCCCAGGAATCAGTCTGGTGAACCTTCTCTGTACTCCCTCTATGGCAAGAATGTCTTTCCTCAGATTAGGAGACCAAAACTGTACGCAATACTCCAGGTGTGGCCTCACCAAGACCCTGTACAACTGCAGTAGAACCTCCCTGCTCTTGTACTCAAACCTAAATATAGAATCCGTACATGACTATGAAGAAGGAAGTTTAGTAAATAGATATGGGGGAGGTGGGAGTGCATCTGTTACTTTTACAATAAGTTAGAATGAACTGAATTGGATTCCTATGAACACTATCTTAACCAGTAACCAAAGAGGTTAGTAGGGACAAAACAATATTAACCACCAATGTCACCCAGTTATCAAGTGAGCTTTTGTTATATTAACTGTCTGGCTATACACCCAGTTATTAACATCAATATAAAAAGTGAAAGGCCAATTTTGATTAAGGAATCAGCGTGACTACTCAATGACTCAATTTTATAATGAGGCAGCATGGAAAATTAGAGATAGTAAGAAAAATATGTAGATTAAAATCAAGGAATCACACACAGGACTGCACGACTGAAAGGAAAATTAATGAAGCAATAATTAATTAACAAAACTCATTTGGTTGCTGAAGTCTAAAATTAGAAACTAATTGCGAGTTATCAGTGACTTACAAGTTCCTCGTGAGGAAGGCTGTCCAGCCCGTCGTTCCTGGGCCTATTCATGTAAGAAGTACCCAGTCAATTCTAATTCTTGGCACTTTTAAACTGTTTCTTCTCATATAAGTATCTATTCCTTTTTTTTTTAATAAAGTGGAAACTGACTCTGTAGTTCTTAAGGCACAAAATGCTGGAGTAACTCAACGGGTCAGTCATCATCTGTGGAGAAGATGGATAGGTGATGTTTCGGGTCGTGACCTTTCAACAGACTGAAGAAGGGTCCCAACGCAAAAGTTGCCTCTCCATTTTCTCCAGAAATGCTGCCTGATCTACTGAGTTACTGCAGCACTTTGTGTCTTTTTTTTTGTAAACCAGCATCTGCAGTTCCTTGTATCTCCTCAGTACTTCTTACTCCTTTCCTGAAGGTGTTTGATATCCTTGGGCAAAGCTATAAATTCCCCCTTTGTCCTTTTGGCTATTTATGCCTTTCAATTCTAAAGATCTTTGTCACCTTCTTCACGTCTCTGGTATGTCTCCACTTAACAGAAAGTGATGTTACATTTGCACTCTTTTCTTTAGAATGAAACCTCCTTATTCCCAGTATTACCTTGAAAAATTTCCTCTGCACTTTATCGCTTAAACAACTTTGATAAAGCAGAGTGTCGAAAACAAAACAATGATTAAGAGAGGTCGAAAGTTAACTATTTGATTTTGCATTGTACATGTTTTTATGGCAATTATTATCAGTCTGAGCTGCCACTTTAAAGAATGCAATTCTCAGCCTCCATTTACCGTGGAGTTAATTTTCTCATAATTACATGTAAAATATATTGTCTCATATTTTGCTGCATTAATCTTATACCGACATTCATCAAATCAAGCAATTAAATTGGCTGCATTACTATTATTATTATAATTGGAATATATATTGGAAATCTTGTTTTCGCTGTCAATATCCTTTTTTTTTGTTTATCCAAACTGCTAGCTTTCAGAAGTATGCCCTTCGGCCCAACTTGCCCACACCCGACCAACATATTCCATCTACACCAGTCCTACCTGCCTGCGTTTGGCCGGTATCAGTCTAAACCTGTCCTATCCATGGTACCTGTCTAAATGTTTCTGAAATGTTGCGATAGTCCCTGCCTTCACCAGCTGCACATTCTACACACCCACCACCCTTTGTGTATAACAGTTTCCCTTCAGGATCCCCTTCACCTTAAACCTGTGTCCTCTGGTTCTCAATTACCCTACTCTGTGCGTCTACCCAATCGATTCCTCTCATGATTTTGTGCACATCTCTAAGATCTCCACTCGCGTTTAATGCTGACTTGAAAGTAAGTTTTTTTGTGGGTCGTTCTTGCATCTTTAATTTCTCTGCCTTATTTTGAGATAATATAATTACTCTTCAGAAGTAATGAACAAGGCAGACAGCATTAGTGTGAAACAGAGTCAACATTTCAAGTCTGATGAATGCTGGCGAAATGTTCAAGAAGGAACTGCAGATGCTGGAAAATCAAAGGTAGACAAAATTGCTGGAGAAACTCAACGGGTGCTGCAGCATCTATGGAGCGAAGGAAATAGGCAACGTTTCAGGCCAAAACTCTTCTTCAGACTGATGCAGGGTGGGGGGGGGGGGGGGGGGGGGGGGGGGGTGACGGGAAGAAGAAAGGAAGAGGAGGAGCCAGAGGGCTGAGGGAGAGCTGAGGAGGGGAGGAGACTTCAAGGGCTACCGGAGATTGGAGAATTCAATGCACAGGCCACCGGGATGCAGACTGCCCAAGCGGAATATGAGGTGCTGCTCCTCCAATTTCCGGTGGTGCTCACTCTGGGAATGGAAGAGGCCCTAGACAGAAAAGTCGGATTCAGAATGGGAGGGGAGTTGAAGTGCTGAGCCACAGGGAGATCAGGTTGGTTAATGCGGACCGAGCGGTGTTGTTCAGCGAAACGATCGCCAAGCCTACGCTTGGTCTCACCGATATAGATTAGCTGACATCTAGAGCAGCGGATGCAATAGATGAGGTTGGAGGAGGTGCAGGTAAACCTCTGTCACACCAGGAATGACTACTTGGGTCTTTGAATGGAGTCGACAGGGGAGGTAAAACGACAGGTGTAGCATCTCTTACGGTTGCAAGGGAAAATGCCCGGGGAGGGGGTGGTGCGGGTGGGAAGGGACGAATTGACATGGGAGTTACGGAGGGACCGGTCTTTGCAGAAAGCAGACGGGGAGGGAGATGGGAAGATGTAGCGAGGTGGCGAAAATGACAGAGGACTATTTGTTGTATGTGACGGCTAGTATTGTGGAAGGTGAGGACTCTGGGGACTCTGCCCTTCTAGGGGGAATGCTGGTGAAAGTTTGATAATCTGTTTATAGATCTGAATTATTAATTTTCTTCTCTGTCCTGAATATTCCCAACAATTTCATTTTTAAAAAAAATTCCAGCATCCATAATATTTTATTTTAGTGTTAATCACATCTTGCATATTGCTTTATTCATATTCCTCCACTTTTCTATTATTTATTCGTTCTATTTCATTTCTAAAGAATTATATACATCAAAATCTTTGTTCCCCATAAGCCACATTGATCTAGAAAGAAGTCAGAAATGTGCTGGAATCCTCCACTTACTTCCCAAACAATAACATTAAGGTCACCCATCCTTTTTCTCCAGAGATACTGCCTGACCCGCTGAGTTACTCGAGCACTCTGTGTTTACCTTCTGCATTTTCATAAGTGATAGGAGCAGAATTAGGCCATTCAGCCCATCAAGTCTACCCCGCCATTCAATCATGGCTGATCTATCTCTCCCTCCTAACCCCATTCTACTCATGACCCCTGACACTCGTACTAATCAAAAATGTTTACACATCTCTTTTATTGACTTCTTTTCTCCTTGCTCGAGGTTTCCTGACAAAATCTAACAGTGTGAGGCTCCTTATTCTTTTCCTCAAACCATGTGGAATTAAATTTGCAACTCCTCTCGAGTATCCAAGATTTAATGCTGTAATTAACGCCACAATCTCTTCTACCTATTTCTTTACTTAATCCCTCCTAAATAATTTGAAGTCAGGAATGTTCAGATGCCAGCCACATTTCTGTTAGTGAAGTTTAGCCGACCCCCCCCCCCCCCACACACACACCCTACTTAGCAATTTAGCCTTCAGCTCACCAAATGTATTCATTACTTCTTTATGCATTCACATGTGCTGTAAGAAATAACTGTAGCTAATTTGGGCACGACTATCTTTTCCATTCTTCATATTGGCTGATTATGCTAATTGAAATACTTAATTAAAATATATTAACATGTATTTTTCAAATTAAGGGAATTTTAAATTGCCAGAGCTTGGTTGCTTGTCTGAAATACAGAACAATATCATTACTTTTGTTCCTTGGGATGTGAAAACAGGAAGGTAATCTGTTTTGCAGCACTGGGTCCTCCCAATTAAGATCAGAAGACTTAGGAGCAGAATTAGGCCATTCAGCCCATTGGACCTGCTTCGCCAATGAATCTTGGTTGATCTGTTTTTCCCTCTCATTCCCATTCTCCTGCCTTCCCGTAATCGTTGATGGCCTTACTAATCAAGGACCGATTAATCTCCGCTTTAAAAATACCCAATGACTTGCCCTCCACAGCTGTCTGTGGCAATGAATTCTACAGTTATGCCACCCTCTGGCTAAATAAATTCATTCTCATCTCCCGGGGCAGAGATCTCCATTCGAAAGGTACGTCCTTTTATTGTGAGAATTTGCCGACCTGTCCTAGACTCTCCCACAAGTGTGAACACGCTTCCTCTCCACATCTACTTTAGTTTTGCCTGTCATACAAAAAAAATTAAATGAAGAATGAGTCACCTCAGCCGTGACAGTTACATCTCATAATCAGATAATCAGAAGGATAGGAACTCCACACCGGCAATAGATTTCAGTGATGTGGTGGGGATACTGGTTATGTTCTTAGAGTCATAGTCATGGAGTGATACAGTGTGAAAACAGGCCCTTCGGCCCAAGTTGCTCACACGGCCAAAATGTCCCAGCTTCACTAGTCCCAGCTGCCTGTGTTTGGTCCATATCCCTCCAAACATGTCCTATCCATGTACCTGTCTAACTGCTTCTTAAACGTTGGGG
Source organism: Okamejei kenojei (assembly GCA_035221665.1). NCBI lineage: Eukaryota > Metazoa > Chordata > Chondrichthyes > Rajiformes > Rajidae > Okamejei > Okamejei kenojei. The sequence goes on along the minus strand of CM069143.1, from coordinate 58,264,702 downwards.
GTAGTCCCAGCCTTAACTATCTCCTCTGGCAGCTTGTTCCATGCACCCACCACCCTCTGCGTGAAAATGTTACCCCTCAGATTCCTATTAAATCTTTTCCCCTTCACCTTAAACCTATGTCCTCTGGCCCTCGATTCACATACTCTGAGCAAGAGACTCTGCATCTACCTAATCTATTCCTCTCATGATTTTAAAATTCTAAAAGATCAGCCCTCATCTTCCTGCGCAAGGCTACAAGGAGGGAATACAATCCCAACACAGCTTTACCATATTTAATTTCATAAGTTCTCCTTGGCCGTCAAGGCAATAACAATCCTGACTACGGGTGCTGTCTGTATGGAATTGGTACGTTCTCCCCATAACCTGCGTGGGTTTTCTCTAAGATCTTCGGTTTCCTCCTACGCTCCAAAGACGTAAAGGTTTGTAGGTTAAATGGCTTGGTATGAATGTAAAATTGTCCCTAGTGTGTGTAGGGTGGTGTTAGTGTGCGGGGATCGCTGGTTGGTGCGTACACGGTGGGCCAAAGTGCCCGCTTCCGCACTGTATCTCTAAACTAAACTGAACTGAACTAAATATCAGTACAAATAAGCACCATCTACGTCCACTTGCTTTGAAAGAAAGATCTGTTATTCTCTGCTCCAATTGAGAAAATTCCCGAATAACACACAGAATATTCTGCACCCCCTCTTAAAATCCAAAGAACAAGAATGTTATTAGTAGAATAAATAGTAGGCATCCATGAGATATTGTTGATGTTATACTGCATATTTTCTGCCTCACTCGCTGTGTTTCGCCAGCATTTTTGACTACCTATCATTTTTAAATTCATTCCCAATAATTCTATTTGTTGCAATCAAGGTCATCAAATTCGATATTCAAGAAATGTCTTTGTATAAAAATCAGTGAAATCAGTATTGAACTGATCATAAATGGCTGTGGATGTCAAGTCAATGGATATTTTCAAGGCGGAGATTGACAGATTCTTGATTAGTACGGGTATCAGGGGTTGTGGGGCGAAGGCAGGAGAATGAGGTTGAGGGGGAGAGATAGATCACCCATGATTCAACGCCGGAGTAGACTTTAGTTTAGTTCAGTTTAGTTTAGAGATACAGCGTGGAAACAGGCCCTTCGGCCCACCGAGACCTTGCAGAGTCCAGCGATCGCCGCACACTAACACTACCGTACACAGACTAGGGACAATTAACGCTAATACCAAGCCAATTAACCTAAAAAGCAGTACATCTTTTGGAGTGTTGGAGGAAATCGAAGTTTTCGGCGAAACCCCACGCAATCACGGGGAGAATGTACAAACTCCAGACAGACAGTACCCGTAGTCAGGACCGTAGTCGGGATAGAACCCGGGTCTCCGTGCCGCCTTATATGGTCCCTATATTTGCCCTGATGGACTGAATGGCCTAATTCTGTTCCCAGAACTTATAAATGCAGTCATCATTCCTTGACCAGCAAATTTCAGTAAATTCTACTTCTGACCAAAACCAAATTTTGCTATTGTCTCGACTCCAAACTGAAAAATATTTTGATTCACAGAACTCTATGGACATAAGTGTGGAATAGCTGTCAGAGACAAATTCTCTGATGAAAAATGAATTGTGAACTCATGTATGGCATAGTTTCTTAAAATTCAATGCAGAACTCGACAGCAGTCTCTGACTCACCCATGATTTAACCATGTAAGTATATGAAGGTGCAGATACATGGTTTTGGCCCGAAGCGTCACCTATTCCATATCCTCAGAGGTGCTGTCCGATCTGCTGAGTTACTCCAGCTTTTTGAGTTTATCTTTGGTTTAAACTTGGTTTAAAAGAGATAATATATATAAGCATCTGGATAAACAGGGTCTGATCAGGAACAGTCAACATGGATTTGTGCCTGGAAGGTCATGTTTGACAAACCTTCTTGAATTTTTTGAAGCGGTAACTAGGGAAATTGATGAGGGTAAAGCAGTGGATGTTGTCTATATGGATTTCAGTAAGGCCTTTGACAAGGTTCCCCATGGAAGGTTGGTTAAGAAGGTTCAATCTTTGGGTGTTAATGGCGGAGTAGCAAGATGGATTCAACAGTGGCTGAATGGGAGATGTCAGAGAGTAATGGTGGATGGCTGTTTGTCATGTTGGAAGCCGGTGACCAGTGGGGTGCCTCAGGGATCTGTGTTGGGTCCACTGTTGTTTGTCATGTACATCAATGATCTGGATGATGGGGTGGAAAATTGGATAAGTAAGTATGCAGATGATACTAAGATAGGTGGTGTTGTGGATAATGAAGTAGATTTTCAAAGTCTACAGAGAGATTTGGGCCATTTGGAAAAGTGGGCTGAAAGATGGCAGATGGAGTTTAATGCTGATAAGTGTGAAGTGCTACATCTTGGCAGGACAAATCAAAATAGGACGTACATGGTAAATGGTAGGGAATTGAGGAATGCTGTGGAACAGAGGGATCTAGGAATAACTGTGCATAGTTCCCTGAAGGTGGAATCGCATGTAGATAGGGTGGTAAAGAAAGCCTTTGGTGTGCTGGCCTTTATAAATCAGAGCATTGAATATAGGAGTAGGGAAGTAATGTTAAAATTGTTCAAGGCATTGGTAAGACCAATTCTGGAGTATGGTGTACAATTTTGGTCGCCTAGTTATAGGAAGAATGTCAACAAAATAGAGAGAGTACAGAGGAGATTCACTAAATGTTGCCAGGGTTCCAGCAACTGTGTTACAGAGAAAGGTTGAACAAGTTAGGTCTTTATTCTTTGGAGCGCAGAAGGTTAAGGGGGGACTTGATTGAGGTCTTTAAAATGATGAAAGGGATAGACAGAGTTGACGCGAATACGTTTTTCCCATTGAGGGTAGGGAAGATTCAAACAAGAGGGCATGACATGAGAATTAAGGGACAGAGGTTTCGGGGTAACGTGAGGGGGAACTTCTTTACTCAGAGGGTGGTGGCTGTGTGGAATGAGCTTCCAGCAGAAGTGGTGGAGGCAGGATCGATTTTAACATTCAAGAGTAAAGTGGATAGGTATATGGACGTGAAGGGAATGGAGGGGTATGGTCTGAGTGCTGGTAGATGGGACTAGGGGAAAACAAATGGTCGGCATGGACTGGAAGGGCCGAGAGGGCCTGTTTCCGTGCTGTAATTGTTATATGGTTATATGGTTATATGGTTAAACTAGCATCTTGGGTTCCTTCTGACACATGAGGTTTGGCTGTGATGCACTTCATGAAGCAATACTCTCTGTGGATTAACACCCTGTCGCGGTAGAGAAGCTGGTGTGGACCTGAGATCCTGAGAGCGATGCCGTCTGGAGCGATGCTCCTGGTAGGGCCAACCATGGTGGTAAGGTCAAGGGGGAGGTCTCTGACAAAGAGCAATCTAACCAAGACCTCAATGGTGGAACAGGTGGAGGATGATGGCTGACTTTAGTGGATCATAACAACCAAATGGGAAGGCGGATGAAGGTTGCAGCAGAAAAGGGTCTCCGGTCACATCGGACTCCATGCTACTGGATGCTGACCTAGATCTGCCAAGGACCGTGTGGTGGCTGTCTGTGCACCAGTCTCACCACGTTAGGTAAAGTCACGCACAGGCGTCCCCCATATAGGGAACGGCATCCTGGAGACACCCGTGGTCAGTCATGACCGAAGGGGGCGTAGGAAGACGTTAAGATGATTTGAAATGATTGTTGTTTAAATCACACTTTAAATATTTAACAGTTAAATAAACTGAAGTCTAATCTATTAACTTTAAATGGGCATTTATTATGCCTAAATGTCCCATCTTATTTTAAGAAGATACATGAACTACAATTGCAATTAATTTACTTTCTGCAGTTTAATATGCCAACAAACAGCTGCATAAATGTCACACTGTATGGCAGTGTTAGTTGGGATTCATTAATATTAACTAGTAGTAGTTGGACTTGCACACTAAAATTACTTTAATTGTTTGTTTAGCATTTGAAGTGTAATGTGACCAAATTCCTTTTTTATTGATGACATTGGCAAGACTGTGTTAGCAAACTACATTTATAACTTGGTTTATTGATGCAGAGAGGTAGGGTAGAAAAAAAACTGGCTCTACCAGTTAGGGAATTTCATTAGAATCACAGAGTGATACAGTGTGGAAACGGGCCCTACGCCCAACTTGCCCACACGGCCAATATATCCCATCATACACTAGTCCCACCTGCCTGCGTTTGGCCCATATCCCTCCAAACCTGTCCTTTTCATGTACCAGTCTAACTATTTCTTAAACGTTGGGATAGTCCCTGCCTCAACTACCTCCTCTGACAGCTCATTCCTTACGCCCACCATCCTTTGTGTTAAAAAGTTACCACACAGATTCCTATTAAATCTTTCCCCTTCACCTTCAACCCATGCCCTCTGGTTCTTGATTCCCCTACTCCGGGCAAGAGACTCCATGCTTCTACTCGATCTATTTCTCTCATGATTTCATATAATTATCAAAAAGAAAGCTCAATATCAATGGAAAGTTAATATCGTTAATGATGACCAGAAACTATCGGATAGTCGTTAAAAATACATCTGGTTCACTCACTTTCTTTGAGGAAGGAACTATGATATCCACATTTTGTTAGGTCTAGATGTGAGTCCGACACATTGATGGGATTGAAGCCTTTGAAATAACCAGCATGCTGCTCATTTCAGAGGGGCATTTAGAGTTAGAGATGGGCAATTAATGTTCATCTTACGAGCAATGTGCACATCTTGTGAATGAGGGTGGCATGGTGGCACAGCGGTAGAGTGGCAGCCTTACAGCGCCAGAGACCCGGGTTTTATCCCAACTACGAGTGCTATGTGCGTGTAGTTTGTACCTTCTCCCATTGACCACGTGGGTTTTCTCCGGGCACTCCGGTTTCCCCGCACAGTCCAAAGACATATGGATTTGTACGTTAATTGGCTTCTGCAACTTGTAAGTTGTTCAGTGTGTATGGGATAGTGCTAGTATACGGGATGATCATTGGTCGGCATGGACCCGATGGACCGATGGGCCTGTTTCCACGCTGTATAACTAAAATCTAGTCTGAGGAATACATTCCAGAATGGCCTCAAATTTCACTCATATAGTTCATCTTTTTCTAACATAGTATGAAAATTGACCACCGTGCAGTATGGTACACCTTGCAGTGTGTAGAGCGTGCTATTCTATGCATTTAACAGAAGTGAAGAGAATGGTAAAATGTCATGTGTCATCAGAGAAGCAGGTCTGTTTCTCCAGTTTGTTTCAATCCTGCCCACACCAGTTCCCTTCAAGCCGTGCCTCCACTTTAATATCAGTTTTAGTTTTAGAGATGCAGAACGGAAACAGGCCGACCTGTGATCCCCGCACACTCACACTGTCCTGCACACTCTAGAGACAATTTACAATTTTACAAACCTATACGTCTTTAGAGTGTGGGAGGAAACCGGAGCACCCGTGCAGAACGTACAACAGGCAGCACCCGTAGTCAGGATCAAACCCGGGTCTCTGGAGCTGTGAGGCAGCAACTCTGCCGCTGCACCACCGTGCCCCCAGGTGGCACACCAAGGGCTTGGTGCCGACATACCACAGGCGTGAACAGAACTTAGGTGTGACTTTCAAAATCACACTCATGCAAAACCTTGCATAAGGCTGTGAACCAACCACACTGATTTGTGTACACAAAGCATTGCACGCAGAGTGCCAACAGAATCTTTCTCCTACTGTTTGTATTGGCGTATGTCCCCCTCTATAGCTGTGCCCCAGTGCATATTTTCAAGCATAATTAAGTTCTGCATCTAGATTCAAGCAGAATAATAGAAATGCTGCATCGACTATTCCAAGAGCACATGAATTGGTCAGGAACAAACACATGGCAAAAACAAAGAAAAGAACCTTGAGTGTTTAATTGGACTGACAAGCGCACAATGGAATTCTTGCAGCAGAATACCAGGGCTTTAAACACAATACACATGGATAATTTATAACAAACACGAATTCAGCAACACAAAAGATCTGACCATTGAGTCCTGTAATGTTAAGGTACAACTGGGAAAAGCTGCAGTGAATGTTATTCACCAGTCACAACCCTTGACATAGCTGTACCACATTGAGACATTCATTGCTTAGCATCAATGCCATGTGGCTTTCAACAAATACCGTGAGCCGTTTGCCAATCTTTTCAAAATGGATTTTGGACCCAGCTGTATGAAGAGATGGTCGTGAAATAGAGAGAGAGAATAATCACTCCATGCGTTAGCTTGGCTCAGTCCGTAGCGCTCATACTTTTGAGTGAGAAAATTGTGGAGAGATTCTCCGAGCTTAAACATGAATGAGTGAACTGGGTAGACTGTCGTACTGAGGGAGTGCTACAGTATTTAGACATGATGTTGAAGCCAAACTCCATCAGCTCGTTTCGATGGAGGTGAACGGCAACATTTGAGGATGAGCACTTTCTCCCAACTTCCTCATCAGCGTTCATTGCTCTATCAGCCCTCCCATAAAGAAACAATTAACTGCTTGGTCACTTATTCCGCTTCATGTCTTTCGAGCAGAATGTGAGCACATAACTTGCAGTTTACCCTAGTCAAGAGCGGCCCGAGTTGCATTTATATATTGCTTTTTAATGTTCACAATCAGGAAATCCCGCTGGCTGCTAAGGAAAATTTGGGACAGTGATCGCAGAAGTCGGGGGAGAAATTAGCAATTTTACGGAGGGTAAATTAGGCAGACTTTGTCAAGTGAAGATTATGATCAGTGGGGCACAGTGGTGCAGCGGTGGGTTGTGGCATTACAGCACCAAGGACCAGGGTTTGATTCTGACTATGGGTGCGGCCTGGACAGTTTGTACATTCTTGTGTGACTATGTGGGTTTTCTCCGGCTGCTCCGGTTTCCTCTCACTCTCCAAAGACGTACAGGTTTGCAGGTTAATTGGTTTCTGTAAATTGTAATAGTAGGTGTAGGATTGTGCTGGTGTACAGGGTGTTCACCGGTTGGCACAGATGGACGGGGGGGGGGACCTCCATTCCCTAAAGAATGAGGCCTGGTATGGAACACCTCATCTTGGGCGCAGATGTGGCGCAGACGGAGAAACTGGGAGTAGGGGATACAGTCTTTGCAGGAGGCAGGTGGGAGGAAGTGTAGTCTAGATAGCTGTGGAAGTCAGTAAGTTTATAATAGATGTCAGCTGATATTCAATCTCCTGTGATGGAAACGGTGAGATCAAGAAACGGTGGGGAGATGTCAGAGATGCCCCAAGTGAATTTGTGTGCGGGATGGAAATTAGTAGCAAAGTTAATGAAGTCCGTGAGTTCGGCATGGGTGCAGGAGGGAGCCCCGATGCAGCCCAATGGGGCTATCTCCTGCACCCATGCAGAACTCTTTCTTTTAAAATCTTTTTATTAATTTTTTTCAAAAGCAAAAACAAGACAACAAAATAATGATAAACATAACAATGATATTGATACATAGGGATCAGGGTTACATTAATAAAAGGTATAACCGGCATATGAATCCAGTGTCAAAATACACAGTGAATATAGACCTCCCGGCCTCTATGTAAATATAGTTAAGTGTTTAAAAGACAACATATGTGTAGAAAAACAAAAAGATAAAAAGAAAAGAAAAAAGAAAAAAAGAGAAAAAACAAAAACACAAAACCCCCTAAACCATATAACCATATAACCATATAACCATATAACAATTACAGCACGGAAACAGGCCCTCTCGGCCCTTCCAGTCTGTTCCGACCATTTGTTTTCCCCTAGTCCCATCTACCTGCACTCAGACCATACCCCTCCATTCCCTTCACGTCCATATACCTATCCACCTTACTCTTAAATGTTAAAATCGATCCTGCCTCCACCACTTCTGCTGGAAGCTGATTCCACACAGCCACCACCCTCTGAGTAAAGAAGTTCCCCCTCACGTTACCCCGAAACTTCTGTCCCTTAATTCTCATGTCATGCCCTCTTGTTTGAATCTTCCCTACCCTCAATGGGAAAAACGTATCCACGTCAACTCTGTCTATCCCTTTCATCATTTTAAAGACCTCAATCAAGTCCCCCCTTAACCTTCTGCGCTCCAAAGAATAAAGACCTAACTTGTTCAACCTTTCTCTGTAACATAGTTGCTGGAACCCTGGCAACATTCTAGTAAATCTCCTCTGTACTCTCTATATTTTGTTGACATCCTTCCTATAACTAGGCGACCAAAGTTGTACACCATACTCCAGGAGACTAAAGGAAAAAAAAGCAAAACAGAATCTGGGCTGCAAAGAGTTTCAACAATTTAAGTCCCTGTTTGGTGTCAAGTCTGTTCCACCGTAAAAAGGTAAAATAATTATTATAACAGTTGGAGAGTGGACAATTTATGTTGTATGAAAATGTTGAATAAATCTTCCCCAAGTCCTTTCAAATTTAACCAAGGCTTCGACAATGTCACTCCTAATATTTTCTAAATTTAAACATTATATCGTTTAAGAGTGCCAATGGAGTGTGGTCAGAGGATTCGAGTCTTTCCATTTAAATAAAATAGATCTTCTTGCAATTAATGTGGTAAAAGCAATCAGCCGATGGGTGGAACGGGACAGATGAATAGAATCTAACATTGGGAGTCCAAAAATTGCAGTAATAGGATGAGGTTGTAAATCAATACCTCAAACTACAGAAATAGTATCAAAAATGTATTTCCAATATTTTACCAAAAGTGGGCAGGACCAAAACATATGAGTCAATAAGGCCACTTCAGAATTACATCTGTCACAGATAGGATTTATATGACCATAAAAACGAGCTAACTTATCTTTTGACATATGAGCTCTGTGAACCACCTTGAATTGTGTCAAAGCGTGTCTTGCGCACATTGAGGAAGTATTAACTAATTGAAGAATCCTCTCCAATTTCTCTGTAGATAAAGACATTTAAGTTCTCTTACCCAGTCATTCTTAATTTTATCAAATGTATCTTTTTTAAATTTCAAAATCAACTCATAAATAGTTGTTATTAAGCCCTTCTGATAAGGATTCAAATCTAAAAACTTTTCCAAGATATCGGTTTGATGTGGTAACTGAAAAAAGGGTAGAGTAGCCTTCAAAAAATGTCTAATTTGTAAATATCTAAAGAAATGTGAGTTAGGTAAATTATATTTATTGGAGAGTTGTTCAAAAGACAAAAGCAACCATCCGAAAACAAATGATGAAAAGCTGCTAATCCCTTCCTCTTCCATAACAGAAAGGCTTAGTAAGAGTGAGCTTTTTTTTCCATTAAACAATCTAGTTTCGAATTATGGACAGTTTCCATTTAGATTGACTACCGAATGTTTTACTTATTTAGGCATTAAGATTACCAAGAAACACAAGGATTTATTTAAAGCCAATTTTACGCCTTTAATTGACCATATCAAATAACAGCTCACTAAATGGTCACCAATGTCCTTATCTCTAATAGGCTGAATCAATGCTATTAAAATGTTTATCTTACCTAAATGTTTATATTTATTTCAGATGATACCAATTTTTATTGCTAAATCTTTCTTTGATATAATTGACTCCAAAATTTCCTTATATATATGGCACAATAAAAATTCCAGACTAAGTAATAAATACATACAGAAATCAAAAAAAGATGGTGGTTTGGCACTGCCGAACCTTAGATTCTACTCTTGGGCAGTTAATGCTCGCTATCTAACGTTTTGGACAAAAGATTTAGAAGATACCCAATGTCCAGGATGGATAAATCTTGAACGTGATTCTATGCAAGGGCTATCATTGGCTTCTATTCTAGGGGCCTCGTTACCTTTTACAATTACGAGATTGAATAAATATACATGACTAACCCAATAATAAGACATACACTCTGAATATGGTTTCAATTTCATAAGTTTTTTGGATTGAATGATTTTATCTTATCGAGTCCTGTCATATCTAATTATTTCTTCCAATTTTCTAGTACACTTCAAGCCATGCAGAACTCATGGACATCGGGGCTATGCACCCATGCAGAATTCAGAGAGCCACATTGTAGACTGCATTGGGGCTACCTCCTGCACTTCATGTTCTTGAAACATATTATGTTTGAAACATATTATTGAAATATATAAGATTATCAAGGGATTGGACACGCTAGAGGCAGAATTCCCGATGTTAGGGGAGTCCAGAACCAGGGGCCACAGTTTAAGAATAAAGGGTAGGCCATTTAGAACGGAGATGAGGAAAAAACTTCTTCACCCAGCAAGTCGTGAATCTGTGGAATTCTCTGCCTCAAAAGGCAGTGGAGGCTAATTCTCTGAATGCTTTCAAGAGAGAGTTAGATAGAGCTCTTAAAGATAGCAGTCAGGGGATATGGGGAGAAGGCAGGAATGGGGTACTGAATGTGGATGATCAGCCATGATCACAATGAATGGCGGTGCTGGCTCGAAGGCCTGAATGGCCTACACCTGCACCTATTGTCTATTGTCTAATGTCTCCAGAGATGCTGCCTGATCTGCGGAGTTACTCTAGGACTCTGTGTTTATCTACATGCTTCTAGTCATCCATCCATCTGCCCATTTATATATTAAATATCCATTTTGTAGTGTGTGCTTGTACAGTGCGTACTGTTCTTGAGAAAATACCGATTTCTTCCATTGTTCGATCATATTTCCTTCACTTTATCAATAATGCTTTATTTTACCCCCACAATATGCTTTGATTTGTTTCTCCAGCATCTGGTGCCTTGTTTGTACTGATGCTCCGGCGCAATCTCCCACACCACTAAACATTGTAAAGGAAATTAGTTCTGTTTCAGTACTCGTGGACTGTTTCCCCTTAACTGCTTGACTTCTCAATGTAGATATTCACGGAGCTGCTGCCACCCACACCCCTAGTTGAGTGGAACATAGACCAGCACCACACAGGAACAGGCGCCTTCAGCGCACCAAAACTGTGCTGAGCATGATGCCAAATTAAACTAATTCCTTCTGGCTGCGCACGTGATCTATATCCATCCATTCCCTGCATGTTCATGTATCTACCTAAAATATCATCTCTGCTTCCACCATCACCCCTGGCAACGCACTCCAGGCACCCACCGCTCTTTGTGCAAGAAACTAATCCCGCACATCTCCTTGAAACATTGCCCCCCTCACCGTAAACTTGTGCTCTCTAATATTTGACGTTTCCACCCAGAGAAAAAAAAGCATTCTGACTGTCTACACTATCTAAGACTATCTTCCTCAGTCTTTGAAGCTCCAGAGAAAACAATCCAAGCTTGTCCAGCCTCTCCTTATTAGAAATGTTCCATATTGTAAGGTCATGAGGTCATAAGTGATAGGAGTAGAATTAGGCCATTCGGCCCATCTGGTCTACTCCGCCATTCAACCATAGCTGATCTATCTCACCCTCCTAACCCCATTTTCCTGCCTTCTCCCCATAACCTCTGACATCTTTACTAGTCAAAAATCTATCTCTGCCTTAAAAATATCTACAGACTTGACCTCTACAGCCTCCTGTGGCAAAGAATTCCACAGATTCACCACCCTCTCACTAAATAAATTTTTCCCCATCTCCTTCCTAATAGAACATCCTTTATTTTAGGACTGTGACCTCTAGTCCTAAACTTTCCCACAGGTGGAAACATCCTCTCCTCATCCACTCTATCCAAGCCTTTCACTATTCTGTATGTTTCAATGAGGTCTGCACCCTCTCTAAAGCCTCCACAGCCTTGCTGTAATATGGTGACCAGAATGGCGCAAAATACTTCAAATCAGCCTAAAGCTTTATATAGCTGCAACATGAGTTTTGGACTTGTACTGAATGCCTCAACCGATGAAGGCAAGCATATCTTATGCCTTTCCTAAACTCATTGCTACACCATGCTTGCATAAATATCTGTCTCCCTTTACTTCCTTCAAAAAATCTCCATGCAATCATTTCATCTGTGACATTTGTCGTTTTCTTTTACACATTCCAAAAGACATTTGGGCAACTATATGGATTGCAAACATTTTGAGGAATAGTCATCGAGTAATAGAGTGTCTAAGCAGGCCCTTCGGCACAACTTGCCCACACCGACCAATCTGTCCCATCTACACTCATCCCACCTGCCTGCGTTTGGCCCATATCCATCTAAACCTGCCCCATCCATGTACGTGTCCAATTTCATCTTAAATGTTGCGATAATACCCACCTCAAATACCTCTTCCAGCAGCTACACTCCATACATCCACAAATGTGGGCAAATGGGATTAGCTTGGCTGGGCATTTGTTTGGCATGGACTATGTTTCCATTCCGTATGACTCTGCTCGTTCAGAGAGAGTTCTCTGTTTTATCTGAAATTAAAATGATTTTGAGTTGATTCTCTTGCCTCCCATTGTCATGAGTATCGGTTATGGGTCCAATAGATCACAATCTACGTCTCACTTCTTTTCTTACTCTTTGTTCATATATAAATCAATTTAGCCATCAGGGAAATATGGGAGAAACAGGTCTAATCCTATAAAAAATAATCAAGGTGATCTGTAAAAACATAATATACCTACCCACACAAAGCATGTTGATATTCCCGAGTGTTTCCTCTTTTTTTCCTCAGGTTGTTTTATTCCTCATAAAGGTCTTTCAGGTTTGAAGTTTATTCCCTCCCACCACTGCACAGCCTAAAGGCTTGTGGCTTCATGTATACTGGTTATTTCCTTGACTCCTTGTACTGGAAGTGTGCAGCTTTTTGTGTCTTTCTTCAACTTTAGGTTCTGATTGTCATCGACTGCCTTGGGCTTTGTGAATGAGTGAATGATACTTTATTGTCACACACAGCGAGATTCTTGGTGTTGCATACAAAAGAGTCGGCACGTATAACGCGCTGACAAAGTTACTAAGTATTCTATTGGGTCCCCAATGGTCCCCCTTTGTTCTCCACCCTTCTTCAGAATGCTGGAGTAGCTCAGCAGATTAGGCAGTGACTCAGGAGCGCATGGATAGATGACTTTTTGGGTCAGGACCATCCTTCAGACATACAATGATATACCTGCAGTTTTGAACAGTCATTTGGGCTCAAGGTGGATGAAACGGGGGTGAACAAACAGCTAACAATGGCCTGTTTCCTTTATCATTGTTACTTTTTTGCAGATCTTTCATTCGTTGTAGTTTATCCCTTTACATCATCGCCTACATCTCCCATTTCCCTTTTCCCCAACTAGTCTGAAGAAGGATCTCAACCTGAAACGTCACCCGTTCCTTCTCGCCAGAGATGCTGCCTGTCCCGCTGAGCTACTCCAGCTTTTTGTGTCTATCTTCAGTTTAAAACAGCATCTGCAGTTCCTTCCTATACAGACCCCAAAGTTGGCTGGAATACTCTACCAAAGGGCAGAACTTCCTGACTGCATGATTGCTTTTCAAAATCTATCCATTTTACTCTATACGTTAAATGTATTTTCTAACACTCAAGCATCAAGCCACTTTTCTGTCTCATTGGGCAAATTGTAGAAGCATCCATTGACAAATTCAGGAAGATCTTGGGTGGTCAGGCTGAATGGTAATTAAACAAATGTAGCACCGATGCATTGGATATTTTCATGCAATTTTACTTCTACGCAAGTCAATAAAAGTCCATAACATTTGAAATGGTAGTTATATTCTAACCTTATTCAAACGCTAGATCCCAAAAATCTACACCATTATAAGCAGTCTCATTCAAATTGCTCAATAACTATGTCGCAAAATGTTCTGTACAAAAAAAGATTAACCTTTGAGTGCAGAATTGATAAACTTAAACTTAAATTTTATAATTTAGAAAGATGATGGTTAAGGCTACATGCGGCAGATCTTTGCATTGGTATATATGGATAGAAAAGGACATTCACATAAATGTAGAAGGAAGATTAAGCAGATATCAAGGTGAACTTAATGTCTGTTGGTATTAAGAAATGAATTGACAGAAAAGATGGTGAAGACAAAATCAATAAGATTATTTAAATTATGTTGGACGGTAAGATAGGAAAATGTAAAGGTGAAAAATACTGTTGAGACTTGGCCCAAATTCAGATCTGCTATTCACGTCCTGGTCAAGGGATAGGAGCACTAAATCTAGACTAATTCAAGGCACTGAGGAGTTGTTTAAGAAAGAACTGCAGATGCTGGAAAAATCGAAGGTAGATAAAAATGCTGGAGAAACTCAGCGTCGCCTATTCCTTCTCTTCACAGATGCTGCCTCACCTGCTGAGTTTCTCCAGCATTTTTATCTACCAAGGCACTGAGGAAGTGCGTTATTATCAGCCGAGCTGCCTTTCAATGGACGTGAAAAGTCTGAAGGCTCAGCTGCGAGGAAGAGCAAAGCAGATATTTTTGGTACCTCAGGCAACATTTAATACTTCAACTATTTCCAATAAGAACAGGGGAGTTATATCCTGCCCTGGTGAATATTTTGTTCCCCAATAGTTTTAGTTTAGTTTAGAGATATAGCATGGAAACAGGCCCTTCGGCGCACCAAGTCCATACAAACCAACAATCACCCATATACTAGCTCTATCCTACACATTAGGGACGCGCTTATAGAAGCCAATTATTCTGCAAACCTGCACGTTTTTTGAATGTTGGAGGAAACCAGAGCACCCAGAGAAACCCACGTTGTCACAGGGATGAACGTACCAGCTCCGTACGGACAGCGCCCACGGACAGGATCGAACCCGGATCTCTAGCGCTCTAAGGCAGTAACTCTACTGCTGTGCCACTGTGCCATCAATGTCAAAAAATAGATTACTTGATCATTTATCACCATGTTCAATGAAGATAAATTGGCTGCAGCAGTTCTGATGTTGCAGGATTGAAGTATTTCATTGGCACAAAGAGATAGTTTAACTCCATGAAAGGTGCCATGTGGGGACATCCATCAAAAGCGGATGTAAATTATGCTTAAAATAGTGTTGATCTAAATAATAGATTAAATTGCCAACCTAAACTGAGTTGCACAGTCACAAATATAGAATCTTTCATGAGCCAGTGCATTCAGGCAACAAGGTGGAACAAAACTGATTATTTTCTTTCCTTTTCATTAAAAATAAAATTGTTTTTTTTTTACTTGTGTGGTAACTTAGCCCAGCTGCATTAACAAATACAAATATGTCATCAAAATATCATTTTAAATATCTCTTGCGGCAAACTGAAACATAAACTGAAAATAATTTGTAAGCAATACAAATGACTGATTCCTGGGATGTCAGGACTGTCTTATGAAGAAAGACTGGATAGACTCGGTTTATACTCTCTGGAATTTAGGAGATTGAGAGGGGATCTTATAGAAACTTACAAAATTCTTAAGGGGTTGGACAGGCTAGATGCAGGAAGATTGTTCCCGATGTTGGGGAAGTCCAGGACAAGGGGTCACAGCTTAAGGATAAGGGGGAAATCCTTTAAGACCGAGATGAGAAAGACTTTTTTCACACAGAGAGTGGTGAGTCTCTGGAACTCTCTGCCACAGAGGGTAGTTGAGGCCAGTTCATTGGCTATATTTAAGAGTGAGTTGGATGTGGCCCTTGTGGCTAAGGGGATCAGAGGGTATGGAGAGAAGGCAGGTACGGGATACTGAGTTGGATGATCTGCCATGATCATATTGAATGGCGGTGCAGGCTCGAAGGGCTGAATGGCCTACTCCTGCACCTAATTTCTATGTTTTCTATGTTTTCTAATATGTGAATGCACCGATTTTTCTATCTACATTACGGAGTCAAAAGGCTGAGGGCATTGATTTAAGGTGAGAGGGGAAAGGTTTTACAGGAACATGAGGGGCAGCAGTTTAACACAGATGGTGTTTAAGAAGGAACTGCAGATGCTGGAAAATCGAAGGTAGACAAAAGTGCTGGAGAAACTCAGCAGGTGAGGCAGCATCTATGGAGCGAAGGGAATAGGCAACGTTTTGGACAGATGTTGGTGGGTGTATGGAACGAGAAGATAGTTGAAATAGGTACTAAAACAACATTTAGTTTAGTTTAGAGATACAGTGTGGAAATAGACCCTTCGGCCCACTGAGCCCTCACCGACCAGCGATCCCCGCACATTAACACTATCCTACACACACTAGGGACAATCTACATAGCAAGCCAATTAACCTACAAACGTGTACGTCTTTGGAGTGTGGATGGAAACCGAAGTTCTCAGAGAAAACCCATGCGGTCACGGGGAGATCGTACAAACGCCATTCGGACAAGCACCCGGGTCTCAGGCGCTATAAGGCAGTAGCTCTACTGCTGCATCACTGTGCTGCCTGCTCGTATAGCCTGATGACAGTAGGGAAGAAACTGTTCCTGAATCTGGCTGTATGTGTTTGCCAGTCTTTTGTATCTTTTGCCCAATGGGAGAAAGGAGAAGAGGGAATAACTCGGGTGAAAATGGTCCATGATTGGGTTGTCTGTTTTCACGGAGCACTTTGACGTGTAGATCAAATCAGTGGTGGGAAGGCTGGTCCATGTCTTGCACTGGGGTACCTCCACAATTGGGCAGGGCTGTTGCCAAACCACGATGTGAGCAACCCAATAGGATACTTTCTAGGGTTCACCTGCAGAAGTTGGGAAAGGTGGTTGGAGTCATGCCGACCTTTCTTAGTCTTCTGAGGAGGTAGAGGCATAAGAAGCTTTTTTTGGCCATAGTTTCAATGTGGTTTGTTGCAGGAAAACCTGTTGGTGATACTTATGCATCGTAACTTGAAGATTTCGACCATCTCTGCCGTTGTTGATGGGGGGTATGCACTCAAACCCTATTGATGAAGTCAATAACTAGTTCCTTCATCTTGCTGGCATCGAGGGGGTGGTTGTTGGCTTGGCACCATGTTACTAAGCTCGGTATCGCCTTCCTAGTTCTACGTCGTCATTGTTTGCGATCCTGCCCTGTCATCTCCACTTGTTACTGGAGTTAGAGCAGAATATTGCCGCATAGTTGTGAGTGTACAGGGAGTATAATAAGGGTAAGAAAGAACTGCAGATGCTGAGTTACTCCAGCATTTTGGGTCTACCTTCGAGTATAAGAAGGGGCTGTGAGAGCACCCATGTTTGAGAATGTCTAAACTCCATGTCATTGGCCGAGGTTGGAATCAAACCTGGGTCTCCAGCACGATTCCTGATTAGTTTGGGTGTCAGAAATTATGGGGAGAAGGCAGGAGAATGGGATTAGGTGGGAGAGATAGATCAGCTATGATTGAATGGCAGAGTGGACTTGATGGGCCGAATGGTCTATTCCTTATGACCTTATGACCTTATGACGATAAGGCAGAAGCTCTGCTGCCCCCATTTTGAATCGATTTAATTATTCTACGATTACACAGGCTTTTGATACATTGGCCTTCATCAGTCAGAGTATTGATTATAGAAGTTGGGAAGTCATGATGCAGTTGCATAAGACGTTGGGGAGGCCGCGTTTGGAGTATTGTGTTACAAGGAAGATGTTGTCAAGCTGGAACGGGTACAAAGAAGATTTACGAGGATGTTGCCGGGACTAGAGCGACTGACCCTTCGGGAGAGGTTGAGTCGGTTGGGACTCTATTCCTTGGGGTGCAGGAGGATGAGGGGTGATCTTACAGTGAGAGGCATAGATTGGGTGGACGCACAGAGTCTCCTGCCCAGAGTAGGTGAATCGAGGACCAGAGGACATAGGTTTAAGGTGAAGGGGAAATGATTTAATAGGAATCCGAGGGGTAGCTTTTTCACACAAAGTATGGTGGGTGTATGGAACAAGCTGCCAAAGGAGGTAGTTGAGGCTGGGACTATCCCAACATTTCAGAAACAGTAAGACAGGTACATGGATAGGACAGGTTTGGACAGATATCGGCTAAACACAGGCAGGTGGGACTAGCGGAGATGGGACACCTTAGTCGGTATGGACAAGTAGGGCCAAAGGGCCTGTTTCCATGCTGCATCACTCTATGATTCTCTATAACTCTATGTGACATTTTCTAATTTTAGATCCCGCGTGCCTCAGTAAAAATTATTCAGAACATTATTCAATCTGACTGGTTAAGGAGACACAGATCCTGAGGAAGTCACGGAACTGATTTAGATCTGTAATTACAACTTCCGATACACAAGCACCATAGACCGTCTGTGCAAGACAAGTGCTGGCATTTGTTTCCTACTGAATACCAAATTTGCACTCTGGAGAATACATTTCCTCCACAGATGTTAGTGTGATGTTAGCATTTTAAAGAGCAGAGGAACAATGAAATCAATGTGGGGAGAATCAACTTGGATTCATGCAGGATTAGTGAAAATGGGTGCTTTATAGTTTGCTTGGATTCCACATTCTGAAAGAACCTGTTTCAACAGTGTGTGGCTCTATAAAGATCCTAAAGTGGACTCATGTTCGTATTTCCAGTACAGATCCGAATCTCCAGTTACTTATCGAGACAACAGGCAATATTATATTTTAAAGTATTTCTGTTGTAGTTTGAAAAGTATCAAAAATCATAAGCGTAGTGCAGAAAATTA
Source organism: Okamejei kenojei (assembly GCA_035221665.1). Classification (NCBI taxonomy): domain Eukaryota; kingdom Metazoa; phylum Chordata; class Chondrichthyes; order Rajiformes; family Rajidae; genus Okamejei; species Okamejei kenojei. The sequence goes on along the minus strand of CM069143.1, from coordinate 58,246,274 downwards.
CTTGTCTTTTACCCAGGGTAGGGAAATCAAGAACCAGAGGTCACAGGTGAAGGGTGAGAAGGGCTAGATTTACGAAGGAACCATTGGGACTTTTTCACTCAGAGAGTTTTGGGCATAAGGAACGAGCAGCCAGAGGAGGTAGTTGATGCAGGTCATACCACAGCAGTTAAAAGACACTTGGACAGGTACATGGATAAGAACAATTTAGGAATGGGAATAGGAATACTTTATTGTCACATGTGACTAGGCACAGTGGGATTATTTGCTTGCATACGCAATGTATACAAATAGCAGCCACCTGTAGCGCTGACAAAGTTACAAAGCACACCGGCTCCCCCTTTTGTCCCCCTTCCCCCCACAACAGTTCCCCCACGATGGGTCCCCATTGTCCATCGTTCTCCCCCCACTTCCCTCGTGATGGTCCCTCCACACCAGATCCTCCATGGTTACCTCCACCACCCCCCCACCCCCCCCCCCCCCCCCCCCCCCCCACGGTGCTCTTCCACGCTCTCATCGACCGTCATCCCGTGGACGGCCCATGAGGCATCGTCGCCGCCGCGAAGCTTCGCCACCACCGGATCCCCATCTTCTCGAGGCCTCACCGCCGCCGAAGCCCCATCTCACGCCCCGTGGCGCCGATCCAGGCTGTAGGTTCCGTCGACCGCTTCACCGAACCATACTACAATCCATGAGGCCCCGGACGGGCCCCTATCCGGGCTTCTATACGGTGATCCGGGAGGCATCGGGACAATGAAGATTTCCAGCCCAAGATTTGAGGAATATAGGCCAAACACGGCCAAATGGCACTAGCTTAGGTGGCACATCTTGGTCAGCATGGACAAGTAGGCCGAAAGGCTTGTTTCTGTGTTGCATGACCCTGTGACTCTGTGACTCTAACTTGCTTAAACAACTATGGTGTGGAAGTTCTATATGTAGCATGATAGGATGTCACACTCCTTGTGATGCTGCTGAACAATGCCAAGAGAAGCACAGGGAAGAATCCTGTGGCATCCCAACGCATGCAACCCAAGTTTGGCCAAGATTTGTGCAAGATTTATTTGCATATGTGTCAGGCATTCAAGCAGAATCCAGCCTCCACATTGAATGAGTCCAGCTTCATTGAGACTTAAAAGAGGAACTGCCCGACCAGTTTTGAGAGCCATTGAAATTGAGATGCTGAAATCGGGAGTAAAACACAAAATGCAGGAAAATCACAGCAGGTCAGTCAGCATCTGCGAAGGGAAGGGGAAGACAACATTTAAGTCGGAACTCTCCCTCATTCAGACTGATTGGAATGATGGGGAGAAAGCTGGAAAAGAGAGGTGGGGAGCAGGATAAAGCCTGGCAAGTGATAAGTAGAAACAAGATAGTGCATATACTGGTTTACTAAAAATAGCACAAAGTTCTGGAGCAACTCAACGGGCCAGGCAGCATCTTTGGAGGACGTAGAAGTGATGTTTCGGGTTGGGACACTTCTTCAAGCTGATTGGGGGACGGGTTGGGGCGGTGGTGGAGATGGAAGAGAAGAGAGGAAGGACAAAGCATGACAGATAATAGGTTGATGCAGGTAAGGTGGGTTTTTTTGACAGATGTTGGACAAAGACTAGAGATAAAAATATAGGTGTGAGACAAATGTAATGAAGAGTTGCGAATTGTAAAGCTAGAGGAAGGAAAATAGGTGGAAGGGGAGGAAGTGGCAAATGCCAGAGGTAGATAAAGGAGACAGAAAAGATGTCTGAAAAGAAGAGGGTGTCAGGCGGGAGCAGCGTTGCTTTATAGCGCCAGGGTCCCAGGGTCGGTCCTGACTACGAGTGCTGTCTGTACGGAGTTTATACGATCTCCCCGTGACCTGCGTGGGTTATCTCCGGGGGGGGGGGGGGGGGGGGTGGCTCCGGTTTCCTCTCGCACTGTAAAGACGTACAGTTTTGTATGCTGATTGGCTTGGTAAGATTGTAAAAAATTGTCCCTTGTGTGTGTAGGATAGCGGTCACAGTGGCACAGCGGTAGAGTTGCTGCCTTACAGCAAAATGCAGCGCCAGAGACCCGGGTTCGATCCCGATTACGGGTGCGGTCTGTATGGAGTTTCCCCGTGATCTGCGTGGGTTTTCTCCGAGATCTTCGGTTTCCTCCCACACTCCGAAGACGTGCCGGTTTGTAGGTTAATTGGCTTAATTAATTGGCTTGATAAAAATTTAAAAATTGTTCAAGCTGGCGATATGCAGAGTAATGCCCTGCCGACTACAAAATTCAGAAGGTTCAGAAGGTTAGTGTGCGGGGATCGCTGGTCGGCGCGGACCTGGTGGTCCGAAGAGCCTGTTTCACGCTGTGTCTCTAAACTGAAAACTAAATAGGAGTGAATTGTAGAACCGGAGGGGGGGATATGGGTGGAAGGGACATTATTTGGAACTACCAATGAGAACTGTCCTTGGTTTTTTCTGTGAACCTCTATCAGCTTCCTCCCACCATCAGATCCCTGTAATCTAAGCCCCTCCCTATCTGTTAATCATAATCGCAACCTCCAAGCCTCAGTATCCTGATCCACATGCCCTGCCCCTGGTCATCGTCCCCAGAGACTGACAGTTTCTTGATTAGTACGGGTGTCAGGGGTTATGGGGAGAACGCAGGAGAGTGGGGTTGAAAGGGAAAGATAGATCAGCCATGATTGAATGGCGGAATAGACTTGATGATACGTATGGCTAAATTCTGCCCCCTAGAATTTATGAACTCACCACCTGATGCAGATGCCGGTACGCATTGTACAGATACTTGGCACCATTCAGTTTTAGTTTAGTTTAGTTTAGTTTAGAGATACAGCGCAGAAACAGGCCCTTTGGCCCACTGAGTCTGCTTCGACCAGCGATCCCCGCACATTAACTCTGCCCTACACAGACCAGAGACCATTTTACATTTATACCGAGCCAATTAACCTACAGACCTGTTCATCTTTGGAGTGTGGGAGGAAACCGAAGATCTCAGAGAAAGCCAACGCGGGTCACGGGAGAACATACAAACTCCTCGCAGACAGCACCCACAGTCAGGATCGTAACCGGGGTCTCTGCCGCTGCGAGGCAGTAGCTCTACATTGCGCCACCGTTGCTGCCAGTCGAGTTCACAAAGCATATAGGACAGGTTCCATTAGATGCGATGCATAAAAATGTGTTGATCTGCCACATGTCACCAGCTTCGTGCTCGTTCCACAACATGGAACAAAGTCCTGGGCTTTCAAATTTTCTTGTACTTGCTCTAATTTACTTTCTTTATTGTTTTCAGCTGGATGTAAACAGCCTTGTGATGGGCAGAATTTGCAAGTGATTCCCATATGCACGAAAATCACGGGCTGACACGTTCAGAAACATAAAAGTATTGACTGGCATTTTGATCGTGTCTGATGGGAAAGTAAAGTGAATTCATGAATATGCAGAGGAGGAGAATGTTTGAAAGATAGTTTGAGGAATCTTTGATCAAAGTATGATATGGCATTAGAGGATATGGGAGGCGTTACACTCTGTCTGGTTATATGTAACACAGATTGCCAAATGAAAAGCACTGCCAAATTATTTTACACAAGCTGGGATTTTTTACATTAATTGAGTGACAATTAATGTAAGCATAATATCTACTTTATGATGTGACATGACACAACTTCCTATGAAATTGCCACAGTGAAACAGAAATAGCTTTTCGATGAGAAATATAGGTTTTAAACAGTTTAGTTTAGTTTAGTTTAGTTTAGAGATACATTGCGGAAACAGTCCCTTCGGCCCACCGAGTCCGCACCGACAAGCGATACCCGCACAACTACACCCCGTCACGCACGAGCGGCAATTTACAATGATACCAAACCAATTAGCTTGCAAACCTGTACGTCTTTGAAGCGTGGGAAACCGGAGATCCTGGTGAAAACCCATGAGGGTCACGGGGAGAACATACAAACTCCGTACAGACAAGCACCCGTGGTCAGGATCGAATCTGGGTCCCAGGAGCTGAAAGGCAGCAACTCTACCGCTGCGCCACAGTGCCACCCATTAGAACAAATACAAGAGGGCATAGCTTTAAAGTGAGAGGAGCAAAGTTTAAAGGTTTAACGGTCTTCTGCGGAGGAAATGTAGTTTTCCACCAAGGGTGGAACATGCTGCCAAGGTTGAGGCAGATAAGACAGTGGTATTTAAGAGACTTTTGGATGGGCACATGGATATGCAGGGACTGGAGGGATATGGATTATGTGCAAGTAGGTAAGAGTTGGTCTTGGTATGGTGTTCAGCACAGACATCGTGGGCCAAAGGGCCTGTTCTTGTGCTGTACTAATCTATGTCTCATGTTGTAATTATTTCTGATGCATTACACTATCTTTGTCCTCTGAGAATATACATCAAAATATTAGAAAATCTAAAATATTTCTGGAAGAATTTTTAATTAATTGGCAGAGGAACGCTAACATGAGAAACAATTGACAGAATCGGCCAGTGATGATCCTTGACAGTTCAGAATATAATGTGGCACGGTGGCATAGAGGTACAGTTGCTGCCTTCCAATGCCAGAGACCAGGGTTCGATCCTGACTACGGGTATGGAGTTTGTATGTTTTCCCTGTGACCGCGTGGGTTTTCTCCGGGATCTCCGGTTTCCTCCAAAGACATACAGGTTAATTGGCTTGTTATAAATGTAAATTGTTGTTAGTGTGTAGGATAGTGCGGGATCACTGGTGGGCTTAAACAGCCACAGAACTTACAATCGTCTGCCGAGGGCCTTTAACATCGTGAGCCTCAGTCGCCTCGACGTTGCAGTTGGACTGCTGGACCGCGGGAGAAGTACAAAGGGAAGAGATAAGACTTTGCCTTCCATCACAGTGAGGAGGTGTTGGAGATCCACTGTGATGGATGTTTATGTAAACTGTGTTGAGTGTGGTTCTTGGTTTTTTTTGTAATGTAAAACTGTAGAAAAAAGCAATTTTGTTCAAACCAAGTTGTTTGGATGACAATAAAAGGCATTCTATTATATTCTATTCTATCTCTAAACTAAACTGATCTAAACTAAACAAAATGAGGTAAGTATCAAGTTTTATTCTTGGAGTTTGCAAAGTGTGCTTACCCAGAGCACAAGCATGATAAATTGCTTTGATTCTGGATATTTGATTAGGCGAATATTCAAATTTGGTCGAGAGGAAAAAATAGCTACGACAAAACATTTGAGCTCTTGATTTAAGTATCTATCCTCAAATTGCAACTGCAAGAATTTTTCCACCAAGTTTATATAAAGAAAGATTAAAGTAAATGCACGGAGATAGAGAATGCACACCTCACCCCTCAAGGATATCATTTGCACAGCGTACAATCAACTTCTACAGAATCTGTTCCATCTTCAAGGTTCTTAAAGAAATCCCCCTGCTGCTAGTCGAGTGTGTTTCTCTTAGCATGGAACAACTCCAGAGCTATTATTTTTCTTTCATGTGTTATCATTTACTTTGTCTATCACTGACAGCTGAAAAACAAACACATGTGCCAAGGGGTGAATATCTAAGGGTTTCATCCACCTACAAAATCATTCCATTAATCTCTAAACTAAACTAAATAATTTCGGAAGATCAGAATATAAAGTTAATAAGGTAAATAAAGATTAGTACGGGCGTCAGGGGTTATGGGAAGAAGGCAGGAGAATGGGGTTGGGATAAGTAGGCTTGATGGCCCGAAAGGCCTAATTCTGCTCCGATCACATATGAACTTATGAAGGATGGATCAAAATGCTGGAGTAACTCAACGGGTCAGGCAGCATCTCTGGAGAAAAAGGATGGGTGACTTTTCACCGACCCAAAACGACACCCATCCTTTTTTTCCAGAGATGCTGCCCGACCCACTGACTTACTCCAGCACTTTGTGTCTATCCTTGGCATAAGCCAGCATCTGCAGTCCTTTGTTTCTACCTGCTAAATAAAGGTACAGATTGGGAGAAGTGTGCTTCTTACAGAGCACTGGATATGTGAAGGCTGCTGCATGCTGATTTAATATTTCTTTTTTAAACGTTGGCGTATTAGTTCATTAGGATTTGTTGAGGATTATGATGGTTAGTGAGGATGCATATAATCAAGTAGGAGTTTATTTTCTGGATTCTGCGCTGCTGTAATCTTGGAAATGCTACACCAGGGAATGCACTTGAATGTTCATAAATTATGCAAGACCAGAATGCTGGACACAGGTATTGAGTGATTTTATTGATTTTCCTTTGGGAGCAATGGGAGATTCTTTGAAGAATCGTGAAGATGGAATAATTTATACAGAAGACGTGCGTGCATTGATTACACGGTCTGTGCAAGTAATGTTCTTAATGGGGAGTGCGGCATTGGGGGAACGACACCATGGTTCAGCATTTACTTCACCAACGCTCGCCATAGGGTGAACTCACTTGGGGTGTTTTACTTGTGGTGTTAGGGAATTCCAGGACCACAAGGGGGCACTGTCTCTCACACGTAAGAGCACATCTGAAGAAGGGTCTCGACCCGGAACGTCACCCATTCCTTCTCCCCAGAGATGCTGCCTGTCCCGCTGAGTTACTCCAGCATTTTGTGTCCACATGTGCCATGACATTGGCATCTCAGGCTTGTCCCAGAAGCTTCGTCCTGGTCTTGGTCTTCGAAGGAGAAGGCGTGGCGATCTCTAGCTTCTTCCTGCAGTTCACCCTTGCCTCAAGAGGAGTGGCTGACGGTACAGGTTTCTTACTGGCAGATAGGCACAAAAAGCTGGAGTAAGTCAGCGGGACAGGCAGCATCTCTGGAGAATAGGAACAGGTGACGTTTCGGGTCGAGACCTTTATTCAGAGCAGCTCAGCCTTGGCCTTGGAGAGGCAATGTCGGCAATCTCTGGATTATCCTGGCAGCCAGTCTTTGTGTGTATGTGTGTGTGTATGTGTGTGCGTGAGTGTGTGGGTGTGTGCGTGAGTGTGTGGGTGTGTGCGTGTGCACAGTCCCTCATCGTCTGGGGCAGGAAGAGCTTCTGGCATCACAGGGTTGCCTCGGCTTCTCAGTCTTGGCGCTAGCGTCCAGGGTTTTTTTTCCCAGCAGTCCAGTCTTGACCACAGATTGGCGCTGGTGTTCTCAGGTCTGCCCCAGTGGCAGGAGGGAGGCTGCCCACTTTATCTCCCTCGTCACCCAGTCTCCCAGTCTCCCAGTCTCCCAGTCTCCCAGTCCCCCAGTCTCCCAGTCTCCCAGTCCCCCAACCTCCCAGTCCCCCCAGTCTCCCACGTCCCCCTGTCCCCCAGTGTCTCTCTGGCTCAATTGCCAGGATTTTACAGTGAACCTTGTTCTTCTGCTGAGAAGCGCGAATGTTATAAGCAGACATGGCTCAAGTGGCCAACAAGTAGCAAGAATGTTGGGAATTAGCCTCTCCTGGCCTGTCAGTCAGTTAAAGGGATCAGAGAGATAGCCAAAGGGAGAGGCCGCTGTCACAGGAGACACTTGTTTACTTGCTGAACCTGGTCTTGTCACCTTGTTTATATAAACCATGGGAAATAATTTAGGTGGTCATCCATAAAACATATCTGTGCAGATTTCCTTAATTAATTATCATCAAAAACTGTGCCCTTTTAGAACGTGTTCATAATTATGCAGTAAATGGCCTTGTCACAAAGTTATTTTGATAGAATTAAATATTAATAAAACAATTTACCAAAACAATACCAAATGAGGAACAAAGTATGTCTGTTCTATTCCTCAAAAATGTAATTGAGATTCATCTTGATTTAAGCGCAGCTATGTGCAATCATACTTGTGAATATGTATCTTAAACCTTCATCCCCAGAGGGTTGGGAGGCACTATGGCACAGCCAGAGAGTTGCTGCCTTACATCACCAGAGGCCCAGATTTGATCCTGACTATGGGTGTTGTCTGTACAGAGTTTGTACATTCTCCCTGTGACTGCGTGGGTTTTCTCCGGGGGCTCTGGTTTCCTCCCAAAGACATGCAGGCTTGAAGGTTAATTGGCTTCTATGAATTGTAACTTGTTGCTAGTGTATAGGATAGTGCTGATGTGCAGGGTGCTTGCTGGTCATCATGGACTCGGTGGACTCCTACAGACAGCACCCGAGGTCAGGGTCGAACCCGGGTCTCTGGTGCTGTAAGGCAGCAACTCCATCGCTGCACCACCATGCCACCCTTCTCAGCAGAAGAACCAGGTTGACCATTCACCACTTGTACTCGGGGTAGTTGTTCTTGTCAGATATCGGGGGGGGGGGGGGGGAAATGCAACCAAACAGGGAATCTCAATGATTGGATTAATCTCAACATCCTTAGAACTGGTCCATTGGATTCCCACGGCTGCCAGCTCCTCAACATCATCAAGGAGGGGTTGAGTCGGAAGGATCTGCAGATGCTGGTTTAAACCGAAGATAGACACAAAATGCTGGAGTAACTCAGCGGGACAGGCAGCATCTCTGGAGAGAAGGAATGGGTGACGTTTCAGGTTGAGACCTTTCTTCGGACTGAGAGTCAGGGGAGAGGGAGACACACAGATAAGGAAGTGCAAGGTTTGAGAATGAGACTTAAAAGGGGATGATGGTCTCGGAACATGTAGAATAAATCATTGTTAGCTAGGAGAAGGAGTTTTGCTGCTATTAAGTATAGCTGAACAAGCAGAGCTGGGTGTTGTATGACTTCCTAAGCAGTGCGTGACTGCATGTGCACGCAGGCAGACTTAAGCCAGTTGTTTTTCCCCCCCCAAAAGTAGTAACAAGAGCATTGATTTTACTATCTCTTCAATTAAAGATTTTATTATGTTATTAAGCTTTAATTTAACAGGTGGTCAAAATGATGGAAAGATCACAATGCACCCATTTATAACTGTACACGCAGAAAATATTACTGACCTGTTATTGATTAATGAGGTTAGCCAGTGTTTCTTGGCTTAATAAATTCTGATGAAATCACCCAGCTATTATAATGCTTGAGTAATTGAGAGTCTAAAATTGAAACTCATGCAACTGAAGGCAAATTACTGAAGTGATTTGGGAACTAGTTGAATCGTAGGAAACAGCTTGTAGGCAATAATGGGCAGGTGGTCAGATTGGCTTGTGTCGTTCCGCAGGGATTTGTGCTGTGGTCACAATATCCATGAAGAATTAAAATACCAGAATACAAAGTTGCCTTTCCAAGTATCCTGAAGATATAAATGCAAGCAGAATCAAAGACGCGTCACATCCTCGCCACTCCCTCTTCTCCTCTCCCCCATCGATCAAGAGGTATATTGGTACTGCCTTGCAGCTCCAGAGACCCGGGTTCGATCCTGACTACAGGTGCTGTCTGTACCGAGTTTGTGCGTTCTCCCGGTGAGTAGCGTGGGTTTTCCCCAGGAGTTCCGGTTTCCTCCCACACTCCAAAGACGTACAGGTTTGTAATTGGCTTGGTAGAATTGTTAATTGGTCCTGGTGTGTGGAGGATAGTGTTAGTGCGCAGGGATTGCTGGCCGGCGCGGACTGGGTGGGCCGAAGGACTTGTTTCCACACTGCATCTCTACTAACACACTCTCACCGACTTTGCCAAATGCATCAGAGTGAGCATTTCGGCAGGGTACACCACAGGTTGGTTTGGGAACAGCTCTGCCCAAGACCGCTAGAAATAGCAGAGAATTGTGATGCAGCACAGATCTTCACACTAACCAACCTCCCTTCCATTGACTCCGTCTACACTTCACGCTGTCTCGGCAAGGCCGCCAGTATGTATAATCAAGGGTGGGCCTCAGTCTCTTCTGTGGACACAGTCTCTCCTGCCCTCTCCCATCAGGCAAGAGGTGCAGAAGTGTGAAAACGCACACCTCCAGATTCAGAGACAGTTTCTTCCCAGCTGTTATCAGACAACTGAACAAATCTTATCACCAACTAGAAAGCAGTCCTGACCTACCATCATCCTCATTGGAGACCATCGGAATATCTAGAATCGGACTTTTCTGGACTTGCATTATACATTTTTCCCTTTATCCTGTATCTGAACACTGTGGACTGTAATCAGGTATAGCGGGGTGGGAGATTGCAACCTTCACGTGGTCCGCCCTGTTTCAATGAATGCAATCAATGTGGCGTGCACAATCAAATAAGATCAAATAGAACAAGTTGTCCTGCAACTTTAGGCTGTGCACGCCATATGCAAGAAGAAGATCAGGTATAGTTCTTCCCGCTGACTGGTTTGGGCGCAACAAAAAGGCTTCTCACTGTACCACAGCAGAAATGACAATGAACAAAACTAAACAAAACATCCTTTTGCTTCTCACTCCTCCTGACAGCTAGTGACAGGAATTCCTCTGGTCTTCCCTTTCCATCCCTGTACGTACCCCCAGCCATCGCCAGTGCTCCAGGCAACATGAATAGCAGACAAGCAGAAAAGAGAACCAAAATAGTCTCCAGCGACTATTTAGATCACGATAAAGGCCCACTTTTGCCGTCCCCTTGAGTTTATCTTACGGTCATAGAAACATAGAAACATAGAAAATAGATGCAGGAGTAGGCCATTCGGCCCTTCGAGCCAGCACCGCCATTCTATATGATGATGGCTGATTATCCAAAATCAGTCGCTGGAGACTATTTTGGTTCTGTTTTCTCCCCACATCCTTTGATTCTGTTAGCCCGAAGAGCTATAATCAATTCTCTCTTGAATACATCCAGTGAATTGACCTCCACTGCCTTCTGTGGAGGAGATTTCCACAGATTCACAATTATCTGGGTAAAATCGTTTTTCCTCATCTCAGTCCTGAATGGCCTATTATTAAACTGTTCTGCTTAAACTGATCCCTGGTTCTGGACTCCCCCAACACCGGGAACATTTTTCCTGCATTTAGCCTATCCAATCCCTTAAGTATTTTATATGTTTCTATAAGATCCCCTCTCATCCTTCTAAATTCCAGTGAATATAAGCCCAGTAGATCCATTAACAAGCCCAGTCGATCCATTGGTCCTTTGGTCATCTTTGACTCAAGGAGTGTATACAATTAATGGTGGGTGAAACAAAGTTCCAACAATGCTAAACTGCCTTGCGTTGCATTGGAGATGTGGTGCCTCAGACAATTACTGAGAGAATGCCTATTATTATTCCAGAAAAATATGCAATGGGAATCAATCATGGATATAAATACACTTACAATACGACTTTGGGTGGCTGCTGATTTATACAGATAGAATCTGTCCAAACATATTCAACATGATCATGGCTGATCATCCAAATTCAGTACCCCTTTCCTGCTTTCTCCCCATATCCCTTAATTCCGTTAGGCCTAAGAGCTATATTTACAGTCACTCCCTTGAAAACATCCAGTGAATTGGCCTCCACTGCCTTCTGTGGCAGAGAATTCAGCAGATTCACAACTCTCTGGGTGAAAAAGTTTTTCCTAATCTCAGTCCCAAATGGCTTAACCCTTATTCTTAAACTGTGACCCCTGGTTTTCGACTCCCGCAATATTGGAAACAATTTCTTGCATCGAGCCTGTCAAATCCCTTAAGAATGTTATATGTTTGTATAAGATCATAGAAATATAGAAACATAGAAAATAGATGCAAGAGTAGGCTATTCAGCCCTTCGAGCCAGCAGCGCCATTCAATATGATCATGGCTGATCATCCAAAATCAGAACCCCGTTCCTGTTTTTTCCCCATATCTCTTGATTTCCTCTCATCCTTCTAAATTCCAATTAATATAAGCCAGTTGATCCATTCTTTTGTCGACGTGAACTGGTTGGCACACAGTTACATGTATTTACTTGCCAGGCCACTGTCATTATTGCCAAACACTCAGAGACACACCAGATGGCCTGATAAAATATTTCAAAATATTAGAGAGCCAACATTATTCAAATATCTAGGCTAGGAAAATAGGCTGCTGCACTTCTAAGAAGAATTGAATGTGGTCGTAGAAAGAATGATTGATTAAATTAGGGAGGCTATTAACATACTATCATTTATTAGATTTTTCATTTGTCAGTAAAACAATAAATGACTGAATCAGATGGTGAAACAGCCAGAAGGGGTGCAGGGACTGCTGGTGTTATATAGTCATTTGGTTTCTGTTGACTGATCAAACTATTGCAACCACCAGACAGCGAAATGTAAATCTAGCTCTTCCGTTGATTAGCCTGGCAAATGACAGACGCATTTGCTGTAAAGAGGCAATGCAAGCTCTTTATTGTACGTGCAGCATGTCAGTGAGCTAACGTTTAAACAAGCTGTTACAGCCCAGAAACTTGAAGTTGTTTCACAAAAGGCCCTTTGTAACCCTGCCTGCACAATCGAAAATTGGACATCCTAGTAGGATGAGGAACAAGAAGAAGGGTCTCGACCCGAAACGTCGCCTATCTCCTTCGCTCCTTAGATGCTGCTGCACCCGCTGAGTTTCTCCAGCTTTTTATGTACCCTAGCTTCTATAACAACACCATCACACTGCTGAACTCGGAGTCCCGCCGACAGATTTCTCCAGTCTCTCCGCCCACATTGTCTGCATTCTGTATCTATTTATATATTGCTATTACTACGAACTGACGCTAAACTGCATTTCGTTGTACCCATAGGTTTAGAGGGATATGGGCAAATGCAGGCAGGTGGGACTAGTGTAGTGGGGAAAATGGTAGTGGGGAAAATGCTACAGTTATTAAGGATGGGATAGCAGCACATTTGAAAAGCGGTGAAATCATTGGACAAAGTCAGCATGGATTTACGAAAGGTAAATCATGTCTGACGAATCTTATAGAATTTTTTGAGGATGTAACTAATAGAGTGGATAAGGGAGAACCTGTGGATGTGTTATATCTGGACTTTCAGAAGGCTTTCGACAAGGTCCCACATAAGAGATTAGCATACAAACTTAAAGCACACGGTATTGGGGGTTCAATATTGATGTGGATAGAGAACTGGCTGGCAGACAGGAAGCAAAGAGTAGGAGTAAAAGGGTCATTTTCAGAATGGCAGGCAATGATTCGTGGGGTACCGCAAGGCTCAGTGCTGGGACCCCAGCTATTTACAATATATATTAATGATCTGGATGAGGGAATTGAATGCAACATCTCCACGTTTGCAGATGACACGAAGCTGGGGGGCAGTGTTAGCTGTGAGGAGGATGCTAGGAGGCTGCAAGGTGACTTGGCTAGGTTGGGTGAGTGGGCAAATGCATGGCAGATGCAGTATAATGTGGATAAATGTGAGGTTATCTACGTTGGCGGCAAAAACAGAATGGTAGATTATTATCTGAATGGTGGCCGATTAGGAAAAGGGGAGATGCAACGAGACCTGGGTGTCATGGTACACCAGTCATTGAAAATAGGCATGCAGGTGCAGCAGGCTGTGAAGAAAGCGAATGGTATGTTGGCATTCATAGCAAAAGGATTTGAGAACAAGAGCAGGGAGGTTCTACTGCAGTTGTACAGGGTCTTGGTGAGGCCACACCTGGAGTATTGCATACAGTTTTGGTCTCCTATTCTGAGGAAGGACATTCTTGCCATAGAGGGAGTGCAGAGAAGGTTCATGAGACTGATTCCTGGGATGGCAGGACTTCCATATGAAGAAAGGCTGGATAGACTTGGCTTGCACTCGCTGGAATTTAGGAGATTGAGGGGGGATCTTATAGAGGCTTACAAAATTCTTAAGGGGTTGGACAGGCTAGATGCAGGAAGATTGTTCCCGATGTTGGGGAACTCCAGAACAAGGGGTCACAGTTTAAGGATAAGGGGGAAGTCTTTTAGGACCGAGATGAGAAGATCTTTTTTCACACAGAGAGCGGTGAGTCTGTGGAATTCTCTGCCACAGAAGGTAGTTGAGGCCAGTTCATTGGCTATATTTAAGAGGGAGTTAGATGTGGCCCTTGTGGCTAAAGGGATCAGGGGGTATGGAGAGAAGGCTGGTACAGGATACTGAGTTGGATGATCAGCCATGATCATATTGAATGGCGGTGCAGGCTCGAAGGTCCGAATGGCCTACTCCTGCACCTATTTTCTATGATTCTATGATTTTATGTTGGCCAGTGTGGGCACGTTGGGCCGAATGGCCTGTTTCCAAGCTATAAGACTCTGTGGCTCTATGACTCTATGAGTGGGAGAGTCCAGGACCAGAAGGCACAGCTTCAGAATAAATGGACAAAGATGAGGAAGAATTTATTTAGCCAGAGGGTGGTGAATCTGTGGAGGACAAGTCTTTGGGTATTTTTAAAGTGGAGATTATCACATTTTTGATTAGTACTGGTGTCAAATGTTATGGGGAGAAGGCAGGAGAATGGGATTGAAATGGAAAGATGGATCAGCCATGATCGAATGGCAGAGCAGACTCGATGGCCGAATCACCTAATTCTGCTCCTATGATGAAAATGTGAAAGCGTTGATACAATTTTGTTTTGTTTGTAGTGGAATCCTGCATAAAATACTCAGATTCGATCCTGAAGATGTAATTTAACCAACCTGGACTTTTAACCTGAGGTTTGTGAAGGGGACAGATAATCGTTGGGAGTTCACACTTTGGCCTAACCTATCTCAAAGGCAACCTACAGAGTTAAGGGCCTTAGGTGATTTTTTAGGCGACAGTCGCCACACGGTCGCCAGGGTGTTGCCTGCCTGGTCATAAGTAGTCTCCTCAGTCTCCTCAGTCGTGTGGGGGAGGGGTGGGGGAGAGGGGTGAGTGTGTGGGAGGTGTTGGGTGTGGGGGGTTGGGGAAGGGGGTGCATGTGGGGAAGGAGGAAGGGGGTGGGGAAGTGGGGGTGGGGGGGAGGGGGTGGAGAGGGTGTGTGTGTGGGGTGGGGGAGACGTGGGGGACGTGGGGTGTGTGGGAGCATTGGGGTGGGTGTGTGGAGGGGGAGGGTGTGTGTGTTGGGGAAGGGGGCTGTGTGGGGAAGGGGATTGTGGGGAAGGAGGGGTTGTGGAAGAGGGGAGGGGAAAGGGGAAAGGGGATGGGGTGGAGGGGGAAGGGGGTTGTGGGGAGGGGGGTTGGTCGCAGCAGACGCAGCTCGCACTCTGCTCACCACACACCTTCAGCTTTAGGCCTCACGCAGCAGATCCCGGCCCCTCTTTGGCTGCACACAGAGGCTTCCGTTTCAACTCAGTAGCTTTCGGCCGGTTGTGCTGGTCGCCACAGAGGCAGCCTGCACGCTGCTCACTCTCCGCGAGCTGCTCAACACGCTCCGCC
This sequence comes from Okamejei kenojei, assembly GCA_035221665.1. Taxonomy (NCBI): domain Eukaryota; kingdom Metazoa; phylum Chordata; class Chondrichthyes; order Rajiformes; family Rajidae; genus Okamejei; species Okamejei kenojei. The sequence goes on along the minus strand of CM069143.1, from coordinate 58,231,150 downwards.
CTTTCAACTTTTTATTCTCCTCACCGCCGTTATTGACAGTGGGTTCCGGAAGGGGAGGTTTTTACAATTTTTAAACCTTCATAACTTTTATACTATTTCACCGATCGGAACAAAACTTATTTGACTTGCAGCAGAGGAGAATGGTGAGTAAGGTGGCGAAAAATCGTAGCGCTATAAGGGATCGTTTTTGCACAAATTTAAATACAACGCAGACTGGAAGTTGTCAAGATGAGAATTTTAGTAATAGCAATGATTGTTTTATTTTTTTAGTTGGCAAACCAATAAAAGAAAGAGGAAGCTGCCAGGGAAACCTCTGTAAGGAACTGAGTGACATTTCTGTGTAGGAGGGAACTGCAAATGCTCGTTTAAACCGAAGATAGACACAAAAAGCTGGACTTACTCAGCGGATCAGAGAGCATCTCTGGAGAAATGGAATCGGTGACTTTTCGTGTCGAGACCCTTCTTCAGACTGAGAGTCACGAGAAAGGGATGCGAGATGTAGATGGTGATTATAGACAGATATAAAACAAATGAATGAAATATATGCAAAAAAGTAACAATGATAAAGGAAAAAGACCATTGTTTGCTGTGGGGGGGTTACACAAAAAGCTGGAGAAACTCAGCGGGTGCAGCAGCATCTAAGGAGCGAAGGAGATAGGCGACGTTTCGAGTCGAGACCCTGCTGTGAGCTCGGTGAAAATGAGTAATGTAGCAAGGAACTGCAGATGCTGGTTCAAACCGAAGATAGGCACAAAAAGCTGGAGTAACGCAGTGGGTCAGACGGCACCTCTCGCTCCAGAGATGCTGCCTGTCCCGCTGAGCTACCTCAGCTTTTTGTGAAAACGAGTTACTAGCTCAACAAAGTTGTCTTGTTGAGTCTCATTGTCTGCAACTAATTTCCCTTTCCCCTGACAAAATATCACCCGTTACTTTTCTCCAGAGATGCTGTCTGACCAGCTGAGTTACTCCAGCTTTTTGTGTCTATCTTGAATGACATTAATGTTTCACTTCACTTCACTTAGTGGAAGCCTGCCCTGGAAGCAAATAGTCCTCAACTTCCATCGAATTAGGTATCAGCATCTCTGGAGAACATGGATAGGTGACGTTTCGGGTCACAACCCATCATCAGACTCGTCTTTTATTTTGAGACTTCTCTAGACCTTGAGGGTAGGTGTGTGACAATGGTTATGAGTGTAGATTTAATCTCACCGTCCCTTGAATTCTATCTGTATCTGAGCCGTCATCAATACCAATAAAACATTCATTTCTGAGGTGATTGGTGCTTTTCGGTCCAAAGTCATAGAGTCATGGAGTGATACAATGTGGAAACAGGCCCTTCGGCCCAACTTGCCCACACCGGCCAACATGTCCCAGCTACACTAGTCCCACCTGCCATATACCTCCACACCTGTCCTATTCATGTACCTGTCTAATTGTTTCTTAAACGTTGTGATGGTCCCTGCCTCAACTACCTCCCCTCAGATTCCTATTAAATCTTTACCCCTTCACCTTAAACCTATGTCCTCTGGTCCTCGATTCATCCACTCTGGGTATCTACCCAATCTATTCCCCTCATGATTTGAGGATATGTTTGAAAATTTCATTCTTAATCAATGTCAGACATTGTAATAACATTTCCAAGCACATCCAATAACATTTGGGAACATTTAATGTTTAGAGAATACATATAGAGCATGGTAACATATCTGTGTAGGAGAGAACTGCAAATGCTGGTTTAAATCGAAGGTAGACAAAATGCTGGAGTAACTCAGTGGGACAGGCAGCATCTCTGGAGAGAAGGAATGGGTGACGTTTCGGGTCGAGACCCTTCTTCAAACTGAAGTCAGGTGAGGGGAACATATCTGTTCTATAGCCCTTCCAGTATCCATGCCGACCATTCACACTAGTTCTATATTATCCAACATTTTTGCTACCATTCCTGACACATTAGCGCAATTTTACAGAGGTGAATTAACCCACAAACATTCATAAACACACAACAAACTCACCTGAAATAAACGGATGATGGTGGTGCCTCAAGCTAAGAAAACAAACACAAATGTGCTTCACTTCACTTTTACTTCACTTCAACTTGATTTCAATTTACTTTTTTTGGCATCCTACCTACAGTATGTTCTGGTGATCCTTCATGAGGTCAGAAATGATAGGGGGCAGAATTAGGCCATACGACCCATCAAGTCCACTCCGCCATTCAATAATGGGTGATCTATCCTCCCTCCTAACCCCATTCTCCTGCCTTCTCCCCATAACCCCTGACACCCGTACTAATCAAGAATCTATCTCTGCCTTAAAAAATATCAATTGACATGGCTGCCACAGCCTTCTGCAGCAATGAATTCCGCACATTCCCTACCCTCTGACTAAAGAAATTCCTCCTCATCTCCTTCATAAAGGAACGTCCTATAATTCTGAGGTTATGACCTCTGGTCCTAGATTCTCGCACTAGTGGAAACATCCTTTCCATATCCACTCTCTCCAGGCCTTTCACTATTCACTATCCCCCATTATTATTTTAACCGGGAAACAAAGAGAGCATCAATTGTACAGGTCAGACATAAATAGTAACTGTAAATTATGCTAATTAAAAAACAAACATCTCTAATAATTTAAAAAAAATGCTGATCTTATATTTATGCCACTGGAGCTAACATAATAGACTGTCATAATTGGGTACAATTTACATATTTAAATTGGGTTATTTACAGAGGAGATTTATGTCTGTAGAGCAAAGCTTATAAAGCCAGCAACTATGAATTTTGCAGTAAATATCCAATTATGCAATGCACAAAACAAAAAGAGATATTGTCTCAGGGGAGCAGTGAACTAGAGTGTAACAGTAGGAAAATCCAAGAGTATATCCCAGTTTGTTCTGTGTGGTCCATGAGGCAACTAGATAAAGGTATAAAACTCAGATGCACACAGCAAAGTGAGTATGTCCCCAGCACAGATAAAAAGGAACAAAATATAAGTAAGTAATCTGTCACCATGAGCCTGGTCTAACATAAGATCATGGTTAATCAAATCCTGCCTCAAAAGAGTGATATATAAAGGGATGTTTAAGAAGGAACTGCAGATGCTGGAAAAGCGAAGGTAGACAAAAGTGCTGGAGAAACTCAGCGGGTGCGGCAGCATCTATGGAGCGAAGGAAATAGGCAAAGTTTCGGGCTGAAACCCTTCTTCAGATTATATAAAGATGTATATAGATATATAAAGGGATCTTTCATAGAGTCATACAGCATGGAAACAGGCCCTTCGGCCCTACTTGCCCGCACCGGCCTAGATGTCCCAGCTACACTAGTCCACCTGCCCGCGTTTGGCCCATATCCATTCAAACCTGTCCTATCCCTGTACCTGTCTAACTGTTTCTCATACTTTGGGATAGTCCCTGACAACTACCTCCTCTGGCACCTTGATCCATACACCTACCACCCTTTGTGTGAAAAAGCTACCCCTCAGATACCTATTAAATATTTCCCCTTATGTCCTCTGGTCCTCGATCACTTACTCTGAGCAAGAGACTCTGTGCATCTACCCAAACTATTCCTCTCATGATTTTATACACCTTTTAACCCTCATCCTCCTGCGCTCCAAGGAATAGTGTCCCAGCCTACTCAACTTCTCTGCTCTAGCTCAGATCCTCTAGTCCTGGCAATGTTAACTCTGATCAAATTAAAGACACCATCAAATGGAGTATCCATGCACTTGTCAGAATTGCTTAACCCTTGTCAGCTGAAATGTATAGGCTTTGGATGGCACCAGCCAGTCTAGGCTCAGACTGGTATGCAGGATGGTGAGGGGTCCAGATGTTCTCCTTGTTTCTCCTAAATTGATAAAAGGTATAGCAGTTTTGCAAACAAACCCTAAATGCATCATTTTGATTGGATCACTGCAAGGGCATTGTAAATAGTATAAATAATGACGAGACAGTCATCCTGTTAATTGATGATTGGTCGAACTGTTGAGCCTTGGAGAAACTGTTTGAATCTCAGGGCACATGTTTCAATGTTTATTCTTGTTTGCTTCCTTCTAGAACTTTCTTTCAAATACAATGTATTCAAGATTGTATATTGGGTTAGGGAACTGTCAATTATGTACTGTTATTATTAATATGTTCAATTGGTTTATAAAGAGACCACCCCCATGTGGTTCGGCCCCCCAAGGTTCGGGACCTATAAAAGGTAGCTCCCACGAGGTCCCATGTCGATCATCTGGAAGAACGCTTGGGACTGGGTGATCTTTTGGAGTCTCTCTGCACGAGGCTAGGAGGGCTTGGCCAAGCAGATACAAGGATCGAACCCACGGTGGTTTGGTATAGTAGTGGGGAACTGTTATTGTGTTTTCCAAAATAAAGTTTAGTTGCGCAAGTGCTTGACTCAGTATTTTATTGACTGAAACTAGACTGGGGGAAGCTTAGAACGAGCTATTTACAGCAACATCCTTATAAATTTTCTCTCTACCCTTTTCAGCTTGACAACATCTTTCTTAGAACTGAACACAATACGCTAAATGCAGCGTCACAAATGTCTTATACAACTGCAACATGATCTCCCAACTTCAGTTTCCTTCCACACTCATAGATGCACAGGTTTATAGGTTAATTGGCTTGGTATGAATGTAAATTATCTCCAGTGTGTGTGTGTGTTAACGTGCTGGGATAGCTGATTGGTGCGGACTCGTGGGCTGAAGGACCGGTTTCCGCGCAGTATCTCAGAACTAAACAAAACTCCAACTAATTTGTTATAATAATAATAATAATTATAATAATACATTTATTTGTATAGCATGTTTAAAAACAACTCGCGTTGACCAAAGTACATCACATCAGTGCAGGTACTCATTTGATACATACAACGGTATTGACAGACCCAGCAATGCATACATAAACTGTTTACAGAGGGGCTCCAAAATGCTTGGGAGTAGAAATAGGCATTGAGTCGTGACTTAAAGGAGTCGATGGTGGGGGCAGTTCTGATGAGGAGCGGGATGCTATTCCACAGTCTAGGTGCTGCAACCACTAAAGCGTGGTCACCCCTGAGCTTAAACCTAGACCGCGGGATAGTCAGTAGGACCTGGAGGTAGAATGGTTTGTTAGAAGATTTTTGATATGCGGGGGGAGGGGGGGGGGGCAAGCCCGTTAAGGGCTTTGTAAACGTATAACAGGAGTTTGAAGTTGATTCTATACCGTACTGGAAGCCAGTGGAGGGAGGCCGGGATCGTGGTGATGTTGGTCCCAGACTCTGTGCTGTGGTGGGCCCTGAAACCTGATTGGAAACTTTCCAGGATGGAACTTTGGTGTAGATAAGACATTAGTTGGTCTAGAATTGCCTTTTCAAGGACCTTTGAGAGGAGAGACAGTTTGGAAATAGGTCTGTAGTTACTGTAGTCCAGGTTAGGTTTTTTCAGGAGTGGGTGGACCACCGCGTGCTTGAAGCAGGTTGGAACAGTGCCAGTGGCCAGAGAACTGTTGATGATATAGAGGATACTGGGGCCGACTGTTGCAAAGACATCCTTCAGAAGGGCAGTGGGAACAAAGTCAAGGGGGCAGGTTGCAGGTTTCATAGTGGAGACAAGTTTTACAAGGGAGGATAGAGTAAAGTTGGAAGCAGTCTAATTTAGAAGAACAGACCAAAGTGACAGCTAGGTCACGGGTGGGAGGGGAAATATTCGTTCTGATGTTCTCAACTTTACTGGTGAAAAAAAGTAGAGGATTCTTTGCACTTTGCAGGGTACCCAGGCTAAGCTGGTACAGGGGGCGGGACATATGACAGAGGTAATAGTACTAAATAGGACCTTGGAATTTTGAGCGCTTTGGGAAATAAGGTCGGAGAAGTATTGTGATCTCGCAGACTTTACTGCTTCCTGGCATTTAAGAAGATTGTTTCTCAGAAATTCGAAGGAAATTTGAAGCTTATCACAATTTTACTTTGTTCTGATTTTCTGCACTCTCTTCTTAGGGCTCTGGTGGTGTCATTGAGCCACGGCCAACCTTAAGGCTTAGGCTTTTTCATTTTAAGAGGAGCAACAGAATCCAGGATGGAAGAGCAAGTGGGATTGAATAAAAGAATGAGATCGTCAGTGCTGAGGTGGAGGGGAGAAGATGGTGCAGATGTCGGGAGCAGCTATGAGAGCTTCAGAGAACTTACTGGCAATCAATGAGTTTATGTAGCGGGAGTAGCGAACAGGGAGATGAGATCTTGAGGGAGAGAAAGGCAGAGATGCATGAAATATAATTGCGCTATGATCTGACAGACAAGCGGCAATAATTTGTATATTACAAATTGGGAGACCGGACGATAGCACCAGGACCAGTGTATGGCCAAGCTTGTGAGTGGGTCCAGTGGTGAGTAGAGTCGGATTGAAGGACTCAACCAGGTGCATAAATTCACTTACAAGAGGCTTAGTAGGACAGCAGACATGAATGGTAAATTCACCAAGAATCAAGACTCGGTCAAATTTGGGCAAAAGGCTAGAGATAAGATCAGCAAATTGGGTGATAAAGTTCTTATTCATTTTTGGTGTGCGATACACAAGAACAATTAAGAGGGGATAGACTAGATCTACTATAGTTATGCCCCTTTCCCACTTAGGATACCTGAACGGAAACCTCTGGTGACCTTGCGCCCCACCCAAGGTTTCCGTGAGGTTCCCGGAGGTTTTGGTCACTCTCCCTAATGGTCGAAAGTGGTTTCCGCGTAGTTGAGGCTTCTTCTATGTTCCTGCGATTATTTCAACAAAATCAAAACCGGCCTTGACTAAAATAGGTTGCCGTTTGGTCGAAGCCAGTGGAGTGGGTTGTTATTTACTTACAGACAGTCGAAGGCAATCTCCTTCGCTGACCGGCCATTTTGATTGGCTCATTGGAGTTTTCAGCAAAGATCCTATAGGATCTTTGGTTTTCAGGACCTAGAAGATCCGCAGGAAGGTAAAATGCCCGCTAACTTTATTAAACTTCTTAAAACTGTCTCCACTCCTTCTCTCCCCCCCCTTCTCACCCCTTCTCCACCCCTTCTCTCTCCTCTTCTCTCTCCCCTTCTCTTCCCCTTCTCTCTCCCCTTCTCTGTCCTTCTCTCCCCTTCTTTCCCCTTCTCTCCCTCCCTCCCGCACTCTTTAAAGGACTTACCGTACTCTGTGGCAGCCGTTTACCTTCCTCTTCATCGCACAGACAGCGCTCCTATGCTGTCCCTGGCCCCCACCTTTGCGATGTGTTTGTGTGTGTGTGTGTGTGTGGTTAGCAGCAAAGATCCTATTGGTCAGTAGATGCAGCTCACGCTTCGATCGAGGCTTTCCTGGTGAGTGACCAAAACCTCTGGCGACTCACGGAAATCTTGGGTGGGGCGCAAGGTCACCAGAGGTTTCCGTTTAGGTTTCCTAAGTGGGACAGGGGCATAGGTTGCACTTCGAAACTGGAGAAGTGATCAGCGTTCAGGAGGCGGCAGTTGTGTTCCTTACACATGTGTTCCTTACACAGAATCATCGTTGATTCCGCTTGAGTTTTCTTTGAATTTCTAAATCCTACCTGATGAATTGTTACCTTATCCATGGGTTCCTGCCTGCTAAATGTGCAGCCAATGGAACGTTACCCCCTTCCTCACCTTGTGTAGTGATATCAAGAACTCGACTGCAATTTGATCCAAGATCAACTATTGCATGTTTTTGGCCTCAGTCCAAATATTTGAGGGAACCACTGGAGAATCACCAGCATATGTGCCAGCACCTGCACGAGTAAATGGGAGGTACTGTAAGTTAGAAAGACAGTAGACAATAGACAATGGGTGCAGGAGTAGGCCATTTGGTCCTTCGAGCCAGCACCGCCATTTAATATGTTCATGGCTGATCATCCAGAATCAGTACCATGTTCCTGCATGCTCACCATATCCCCAGACTCCACTATCTTTAAGAGCTCTATCTAACTCTCTCTTAAAAGCATCCAGAGAATTGGCCTCCACTGCCTTTTGAGGCAGAGAATTACACAGATTCACAACCCTCTGTGTGAAAATGTTTTTTTCTCATCTCCTCGTTCTGGACTCGCCCAACATTGGGAACATGTTTCCTGCCTCTAGTGTGTCCAACCCCTTAATAATCTTGTATGTCTCAATAAGATCCCCTCTCATCCTTCTAAATTCCAGAGTATACAAGCCCAGCTGCTCCATTCTATCAACATATGACAGTCCTGTCATCCCAGGAATTTACCTTGTGAAACTACGCTGCACTCCCTCAATAGCAAGAATGTACATCCTCAAATTTGGAGACCAAAACTGCACACAATACTCCAGGTGTGGTCTCACTAGTGTACAATTGCAGAATGATCTCTTTGCTCCTATACTCAACTCCTCTTGTTATGAAGGCCAACATGCCATTTGCTTTCTTCACTGCCTGCTGTACCTGCATGGTTGCTTTCAGTGACTGATGAACAAGGACCCCCCAGATCTCATTGTACTTCCCCTTTTCCCAACTTGACACCATTCAGATAATAATCTGCCTTCCTGTTTTTGCCACCAAAGTGGATAACCTCACATTTATCCACATTAAACTGCATCTGCCATGCATCTGCCCACTCACCCAACCTGTCCAAGTTACCCTGCATCCTCATAGCATCCTCCTCACAGTTCACACTGCCACCCGGCTTTGTGTCATCTGCAAATTTGCTAATGTTACTTTATGGGGGAACAAAAGCCAAGACTTAAGTATATTCAGCAGCTGTTTACGTTTATGGCATGTTTGTCATTCCGTTTAGTTTAAGTTAGTTTAGTTTAACTCGACCAGGTCAGGTCGGGGGGTTCCCCCCACCACGGGTACCATGCAATCCTATGCTACCTGCTCCATGGTCGGATAGTCGGAGTCTAAACCGTCTCCCCCAGCTGGTTTGCCAGTTGAGGCGGGGGCTGTGGATGCCCAGCAGGACCAAAAAAAAGACCTGTCAAAATGCAGATGAGCCTCTAGCGAGCCAACGGCCATTTACACTTCAGTAGATGTTGTGACCACTGTCGTACGTAGCATTGTAAGGAACAATGATAAAGCACACACACACCAAAATGCTATACTTCCAGCGGCGGAGGTCAGCAGGAACTGGAGGACAGAGATGTGTGGTGCGTCCGTCACCGTTCCCGTCGGAAACCAGCACCACTGCGTCGCTAATGTTTTCAACAAGAACATTTAGAGTTACAGTGCGGAAAAAAGCCCTACGGTCCACCGAGTCCAGGCCAACCAACGATCGCTATCCTACGCACTAGGGACAATTTACAATTTTACTGAAGCCTGTACGTCTTTGGAAAGTGGGAGGAAACCGGAGCACCCAGGGAACACCCACGTGGTCACGGGGAGAACGTACAAACTCTGTACAGACAGCACCCCCATGGTATCTCTCAACCAAATGAAAGAAGCACTTGCCTACATTGCAAACTTCCTTAATAACACTCATCACCACACATAATTCTCCTTGCAACCTAATGTCAAATGTATCTCAGTGTTGCCCATGAGGCTCTCTGTTAAGGATACATCTTTTTGTTGGGAATTCCTGTTTTTAAAAGAGAATTGTCCACCCCAGTATTAAATCTGCATCCGGCAAAGAATTGCTCACTTGGACAGCAACAAGGACAACAAAGATTTATAGGGATATGGACCAAACATGGGCAACTGGGGCATTGTCAGATGGGGCATGATGGTCAGCACTTTCAGCGGTAGCAGGAACCTCGGCGGTGTTGGGGCCTCAGTGGCACCGGGGACCTTGGTGCTGGTGGGGCCGCGTGATCGACCCGCGGTCAATGGTCGATGAGCGTGAAGGGGGACCGCCGTGAAGAAGAATGGGGTCCCGGCGTGGGGGGGACCACCGTGAGAGATGGTGGGAGAGCAAAGGGGGACCCAGCGTGGGGGAGGAGGGGGGCACTCTAGTTTTAGAATCCTCTGCCCAGGGGATAATCCTGCATTTGTTTGTTTGTTTGTTTGTTCGTTCCGGTTAAGGCGCTGTGCACACGGCAGCCAGCCTGACTATTTCTTTTTTTCACGTTTTAGTTTAATTTTAATTTCATGTTTTCATGTACCTTGTTGTGTGTTGTGACTGTTGGCTGACTAATTTCCCTCCGGGGATGAATAAAGTTTTATCGCATTGTATTGTGTATGCTGGGCTTGTATACTCTGGAAGGATGAGAGGATATCTTACAGAAACTGGATATATGATTATTAAGGGATTGGACACGTGAGAGGCAGGATACTTGTTCCCGATGTTGGGGGAGTCCAGAACCAGGGGCCACAGTTTAAGAATAAGGGGTAGGCCATTTAGAACAGAGATGAGGAAAAACATTTTTACCCAGAGAGTTGTGAATCTGTGGAATTCTCTGTCTCAGAAGGCAGTGGATGCCAATTCTCTGGATGCTTTCAAGAGAGAGTTAGATAGAACTCTTAAAGATGGTGGAGTCAGGGGATATGGTGAGAAGGCAGAAACGGGGTACTGATTGGGGATGATCAGCCATAATCACAGTGAATGGCGGTGCTGGCTCGAAGGGCCAAATGGCCTACTCCTGCACCCATTGTCTATTGTCTATTGTCCATCAATTCACGAGGGGAATAAAAAGGGTGAATGCACAGATTATTTTCCCCAGGATTGGGGAGTCTTGAACTGGAGGATGTAAGTTTGAGGTGGGAATGGAAAGATTTTAGAGGAATCTGACGAGCAAATGTTTTATCTGGTTATATTTATGAGTATTGTTTACCGGACAAAATGGTTGAGGCTGGTTCAATAACCACATTTGAAAGACATTTGGTCAGGTGCAAGAATTGGAACAATTTAGAGTGGTAGAGGGGGATCCTCATTGAAACTTACCGAATAGTGAAAGACATGGATAGAATGACTGACAGATTTGTGATTAGTAAGAACATCAGGGGTTATAGGGAGAAGGCAGGAGAATGGGATTGAGAGGAAAAGACAGATCAGACATGATTGAATGGTGGAGTAGACGTGATGGGCCGAATGGCCTAACTCTGCTCCTGGAACCTATGAACTTATGATCTGGATCAAACATTTCAAACACAGATGTTATTGGGCATCTTGGTGTGCATGGACGTGTTGCGATGAAAGGTCTGTTTCTATATTGTCTATGAATCGATGATATATCCTTGCTGGTAAGAAATTTACATGATTTGCAGTTATTTTCACCTTTGCTGCCAGCTTCAAGTGGCCCCATTCAATCAGCATTGTTATTTCAGTGTGGATGAGTGCCAGGAGACACACAAATCACTTCAGTTGTGAGGCCTTCATAAATAAATGACAGGTTTGTGATGTAACCAAGACAGAAACGTCCCTTTAGGGGCAATTCCACCTGCCCAGTTAATAGAAATAATTAATATTTCATACTGTGATCTTCCCACAATTACAATCGTTTGTCACTTTCTATTAGTCCAATTCTTTAAAGATCAACTTTCAGTGAACCTTCTCTCAACAAGAGATCTTTTGTACTTTACCCAGTCGCACGGTGTGATTTGACTGAAATAGGTACATTCATTGAGACCAGTTTCATTGAAGGCACCTTCGAGGGTTTTAAGCGACTGAGAATTATGCACAGTATCTGTCTGAGTGAAAGGTGGCAATATTTATATTTAAAAGTTTGCATTCAACTCCTTATGGATTATTGGGGAAGCTACAAAGAAAACAGTAGATTAGACTATCTTCAAATATAACTTACAATGTGTTCATTTCAAAACTTGAAATTGTAGGGGAAAATCTCATTGAAGACGTCTGCTCTAAAACTAAAACATACAATTTCAAGAATTAGAGATATTTTTGAATGATTATGCATTTTTAGAAAAGCATTGGATCTGGTGTTATAAATTAGGTCAATGCATTGTTTTTTTTAATCTGATTTATCAATAAATTTGGTAAAATCATGATTTTTCAGGTGCCTATATTTTTGGAAGATAAAGCGATATATTTTGACGTAAATTGGAATAACAAAATTAATTATTCAGCAGAGGTTTGCAATACTCAGATTATTTAATTCGGTGATATAGAGGGTTTAGTTTAGTTTAGTTCCGAGATACGACAGAGAAACAAGCTCTTTGGCTATGAAGTCCACACCAATTATCAATCACCCTAGTTTACACTAGTTTTATATCCCACTTTCTCATCCACACCCTACGTGAGGGGCAATTTTACGGTGGCCAATTATTCAACAAACCCACACATCTTTGGAGGAAACCGGAGCACCCAGAGGAGATCCACTAGGTAACAGGAAGAACATGCAAACTCCGCAACAGACAGCAACCGAGGTTGGGATCAAACCAGGGTCTCTGGTGCTGTGAGGCAGCCGCTCTATCAGCTGCGCCACTGTGCTGCCCTTTTATATGAAATGAATTTTGTATAAGGCATGTACAACCCAAAACATTGGAATTGTTTCACACAACATGTAGGCATGATATGAAATGTATTATGTGAGCATGGTGAAAGCAAATTCAATTGCTACTCTCAAAAGTAAATTGGAAAGGTTTTTATTTAGTTTAGAGATACAGCGCGGAAACAGGCCCTTTGGCTCACTGAGTCGGCGACAACCAGCAATCCTTGTACGCTTACACGATCCTACACACACTAGGGACAATTATACCAAGCCAATTGATGGACAAACCTGTACTTCTTTGGAGTGCGGGAGGAAACCAGAGATCCCGGAGAAAACCCACACAGGTCACGGGGTGAACACACAAACTCCGTACAGGCAGCCACCCGTATTAATTATTGAACCCGAGTCTCGGGCGCTGTAAGGCAACAACTCTACCGCTGCGTGACTGTGCAGCCTGAGATGCGAGGAAATCAATGCAGAGCAGAGGAATGAAATTGAGTGCACTGTATTTCAGAGAACCAGCAGGAATTCAATGGGCCAAAGAGTCTCTTCACGTGCTCTAACTATTTTGCAGCGCAGTGATTTAAATCACATAACAACCCATCTGGCTGTTTTATTGCAGATGTGATGGTTCAATGCCATTATTCAAGGAACACTGCTCCTACGTGCTGTCCAATATTTCTTCCGCAACCAATGTCGCCAAACTAATGATTCATGCCACTGACACATGCCATCTTGCTCTCTGTAAAATAATTGTCCCATTTGTTTACTTAGTAATGGACACTGCACTCCCCAGCAATCCATTGTGTGAAGTGTTTAGAGGCATTCCTGAAAGATGCAATAAAGTATGGTGTAAATGACAGCATTTCTTTCCTCATCCAAACAGGTTTTTTTGTTTTATTCCTTGTGCTGCAACCTTTCCAGTTGATATGTGTTGATCTTTTCATTCTGACTCGTGTGTTTAAAATTTTAATCTTTATGTGAAACCCCCAGACAGCACATAATGGGAAGAGTCACTGTAACAGGATAGGAACAAAATATCACAACTAGTCAATTTGATTTTGCAATCATCAGACAATATTGAACATCACCCATTAGATTTTGAAAAGTAATTTCTTTCCCCTCATGACAGGGTTAATGTCAATATTTCCGAAATGAAGTTGTTTATTACAAAAGTAAAACATGTTTTCTTTAACGTGCAAGTAAAAGCAATATGGAATGAATGGCATATTTTTTCTGTTCTCTTTTTCAGAGACTACATTGGTTGGTTCAGGACTCAGCAGCTACAAGAAACAGGCACTTGACATCCACCAAGTCAAATCGATCTCAGAATCCTGTACATTTCAATTAGATCATTTCTCATTTTTCTCAGCACCTTGTGTCAATTGGCCAATTTCACTCTTGCCTCTTAAGAGATCTGTATTCGAAGAACCAATATCCCGAATCCAAAGTGCACGTTGAATTGAAAGATACAGCTTGGAAACAGGCCCTTCGGCCCATCGAGTCCCTTGCCGTCCATCAATCGCCTGTTCATACTAGTTCTATGTTAAGGGGCTGTCCTACTGCGTCGACCTAATCTGCGAGTTTAGAAGAGTTTGTCCCCGACTCAAACTTGCAGCATGGTCGCCATGTGGGCCTAGGAGGTCCTATGAGGTCACTGGAACTCTCGAGGGAAGTTCCCGAATACTCGCAGCCTCAGCTAGGTCGCGGAAAATTTTCAGCATGTTGAAAAATTTTCTGCGAGTAAAATTTGGTCGGCATGGTTCTTTTGAACTCGTAGTGCAGTGGAGTGGGGTCGCTATTTAGTTACAGGCAGTCGAGGGCAGCCATAGGCAATCACCTTCGCTGACCAGGCATTTTAATTGACTCATTGGAGTTTTCAGAACCAGGGAAAACTGACCAGTAAGTTAAATGCCTGCTAAACTTTATTAAACTTCTTAAAAGTGTCTCCACTCCCTCTCCCCCCCTTCTCCCCCCTTCTCCCCCCTCCCTTCTCCCCCCCCTTCTCCCCCCCCCCCATCTCCCCCTCCCTCCCCCCCCTTCGCCCCCCCAATTCCCCTCCCCCATCTCCCCCCCCCCCCTCTCCCCCCCACCCCCCTCTCCGTGCTCTCTACAGGACTACCTTGCACTGTGCAGCCGTCTTTAAACCTTCCACTTCATTGCGGTTGTGAATTTCAGACAGCGCTCCCCAGCTTTCCCTGGCCCCCCGCCTTTGCGATGTGTTTGTGTGCGCGGTCGGTCGATCCTGCTCGCGGTTTCAACGGGGACGGTCGATCCAGCTTGAGGTTTTCCAGGCGAATGCCCTCGAGCTTGAAGGTCGAAGACACTCTTCTTAACTCGCGGATTAGGTCGCCCAAGTGGGACAGCCCCTTTATCCCACTTTCTCATCCACTCTCTACACACCAGAGTTAATTTGCACAGGCCAATTAACCTACTTTGTGAAAGAGACCATCAATGCCTCTACTTCCTCAGAAGGTTGAGGGGAAACGGCATGTCAATGAACTCTCTTGAACTTCTATGGGTGTACAGCAGAGAACATTATTCACTAGTTGTATCACAGCTGGTATCATCAAAGACACACACCACCCTGGTGACATTCTCATTTCACTCCTTCCTTTGGGAAGAAGGGAGAAGAATCTGAAAACTGAGACTATTGGCTGCAAGAATAGCTTCACCCAAACTATCATTAGGCTCTTGAACACTGTACAACACTAACTGTACTCCTCAACTATACTCTACTCTTGAGCTCCACACAATACTAACTTTTACTATGAACATCAAGGGGATCTATCGCAGTCGATGCCTCAAAAAAGCTGGCAGTATCATCAATGACCCACACCATCATGGCCACACACTCATCTCCCTGCTACCTTCAGGTAGAAGGTACAGCAGCCTGAAGACTCCAACAACCAGGTTCAGGAATAGCTACTTCCCCACAGCCATAAGGCTATTAAACTTGGCTCGGACAAAACTCTGAACATGAATAGCCCATTATCGATTTTAACATTTAAGAGTAAAGTGGATAGGTATATGGACGTGAAGGGAATGGAGGGATATTGTCTGAGTGCAGGTAGATGGGACTAGGGGAAAACAAATGGTCGGCACGCACTGGAAGGGCCGAGAGGGCCTGTTTCCGTGCTGTAATTGTTATATGGTTATATGGTTATATGGTTATTATCTGTTTATTTGCACTTTATCCGTTTATTTATTCATGTGTGTATATATTTATATAATGATATATGGACACACTGATCTGTTCTGTAGTAATGCCTACTATGTTCTGTTGTGCTGAAGCAAAGCAAGAATGTCAATGTCCTTTCAGGGACACATGACAATAAACTCTCTTGAATCTTAAATCTTGAATCTTGAATCTTGAACTTCTATGGGTTGTCTTTGGTTACATGAGTAGATTACTGGTTACCATAGAAAAAAGATGCCACATTTAATCAGCTTGCTAATCACAAATGACTGAGCATGCATTTCCATACAGGAGTTATATCTTTCAATGATTCAATTATACTTGATTGTCACTAAATTTATTATCATTTACACACACATCTAATGCAGTCACAGAATGTTAACATTTATCTAGAATTAAAATGGTGTTGGCGTTGGAGTCATCGACAGCCCTTACTTTAAAAGCAAGAAGCACCATTCTCTGAAGTCTAAATGTTGCTGGGCCATGTAGGCTTGAAAGTCCTTGAAAGTTATTTTCGAATAAAGAATAACGCACAGTTCAACTATATTGTGTAATGACGGACACCACTTTTATGTATTTTTTGAGTTACGTCAGATTATGGTTTTTAATTTCTAGTGTACAGATACATAGATACATGACAAAGGAAATAACGTGAATAATGTTATCATAGTTAAAGTATGAAATGTTGCGGTCGGAGTAGAGACTTGAGAGAGTGGAGCGATTGCAATGCTTGATTGCAGATCCCCTTCTGTGACGAGCACACAAAGAATCGCCTTGGTTGGGTGCCAATCATAGATCATCTATATATTGGATTCTGCAATGCTTCAGGATTTCACTGAGCGAAAGTTGCAAACGCGGTGAGAACAGATGCATTTCTCAATGGCTCTGCAGTCATAAGGTCATAAGATCATAAGGAAAAGGAGTAGAATTAGGACATTTGGCCCATCAAGTCTACTCTGCCGTTCAATCATGTCACGACCCAAAACGTCACCTATTCCTTCTCTCCAGAGATGCTCTCTGTCCCGTTGAGTTACTCCAGGTTTTTGTGTCTATCTTTGGTTTAAACCAGCATCTGCAGTTCCTTCCCACACGTGGCTGATCTATCTCTCCCTCCTAACCCTATTCTCCTGCCTTCTCCCCATAACCTCTAACACCTGTACTAATCAAGCATCTATCTATCTGTGCCTTAAAAATATCCACTGACTTGGCCTCCACAGCCTTCAGTGGCAAAGAATTCCACAGATTCACCACCCTCTGACTAAAGATCCACAGAGCTGAATGAATTAACCTGCAGAGTGAATAACAATTCTTTCTCCTGGGAACTGTGTGAGGAAACTAATCTTATCTGATTGGTTTTAAGAGAGTGAGGATAGATTACAATAGTCTCTTTCCTCCTTCATTAAATGACCATTGTTTCTTCGACTGCTCAGATAGGACAATAACTTTAACTGGATCTCATCACTCACAGTGATATCGGTAAGGTTTGTCGCACTGCTGCTTGAGGAGAGACTGCAATGTTTCAAGTTATTAACCCTTCAATTTTCTTTTGCACGTTCTTTAGTCAAGACCGGCTTCCGTCTGGTCCTGGCACCGCTTCAAGAGGCAGGCGGATCGGACGTGGCCCACAGCGACACAGACCGGTGGAGGACACCAACGGCCATGCTTGGCCAGGCCGACCCTGCAATGCTGCCAGGACAACGGGTCTTCACGTCCAGGCCAAGGGCCCGGCTCTTATTACAGGGCAGACACGGTGGCGCAGCGGTAGAGTTGCTGCCTTACAGCGAATGCAGCGCCGGAGGCCCAGGCTCGATCCCGATTACGGGCGCTGTCTGTACGGAGTTTGTACGCTCCCCCCGTGACCTGCGTGGGTTTTCTCCGAGATCTTCGGTTTCCTCCCACATTCCAAAGACGTACAGGTTTGTTAGGTTAATTGGCTTGGTAAATGTAAAAATTGTCCCTTGTGGGTGTGTGATAGTATTAATGTGCGGGGATCACTGGTTGACGCGGACCCGGTGGGCCATAGGGTCTGTTACCATCCTAAACCATACTATTACAACTTGGACTTGAAGATGCCTTTGTATACAGTCTCAGTGTCCTACTGCTATACACTTGTACTGTATCTGAGATGCTTATCTCAGAGGCATCTAAGTGCTTATGTATAGTGATACTTGTACTGATCTATGTACAGAAATGAGTTTCACTGCACCTCGGTGCAAGTGGCAATAAAGTACCATTCAACTGTTGAACCTTTCAACCAGTCTCAGCTATGTTCCCTCATATGTGGATAGACACAAAAAGCTGGAGTAACTCAGCGGGACAGGCAGCATCTCTGGAGAGAAAGAATGGGTGACGTTTCGGGTCGAGACCCTTCTTCAGACGCTGCCTGTCCCGCTGATTACTCCAGCTTTTTGAGTCTATCTTCAGTTTAAACCAGCAGCTGCAGTTCCTTCCTACACAGAACCTCTTATGTAAACTGATTATTGTCAATATCTGTGCCATAATGTTTGAGGCATTTGACAAATGGTAACAGTAGGAATTCAAAGGGATTTTGATATTATAGTTTGATATCAGCTTTAAGGTGATGGATGAGGAGGAAGAGTGAAATACTGGTGTAAGACAAGTGAGTGTCTGGAGTCACAGAGTGTCATAGAGTCATACAGTATTGAAACAGGCCCTTCGGCCGAACCTGCCCACGCCGACCAACATGTCCTATCTACACCAGTCCCACCTGCCTATGTTTGGCCCGTATCCCTTGAAAACTATCTTATCCATGTATCTGTCTAAATGTTAACATTGTGATAGACCCAGCCTCAACTACCTCCTCCAGCAGCTCGTTCCATACTCCCACCACCCTTTGGTGTAAAAAAGCTACCCATCAGGTTCCTATTAAATCTGAACACCCCTCACCTTAAACCTAAGTCCTCTGGTTCTCAATTCCCCTATGCTGGCTATTCACCTGATCTATTCCACTCATGATTTTGTTCACCTCTATAAGATCACCCCTCGTCCTCTTGCACTCCAAGGAATAAAGTCCTAGTCTGCTCAACCTCTCCCTACAGCTCAGGCCCGTGTGTTGGGGCTGATATTGAGCAGGTCTACATTGTCTGCAATTTATTATGGTTAACAAAATGTGTAGGAAGGAGCAGATACTGGTGTATAGACTCAATCTTGAAACTTCAAGATTCAAGATTCAACTTAATCGTCACATGTACCAATTAAGGTACAGTGAAATTTGAGTTGCCATACAGCCATACTAAGTAAAAAGCAAAAATACACAGTGCACATAAAATAAAGCAAAGGCAATAAAGTTCACATCATTCTCCTGTGTCTTTGAATGGGCCGCTGCCGACGGTCCGAGGTCCAACACTGGCGATCCGGGCCGGTCTCCGGAGAGCTTCATGCAGGCAGGATCCAACGACACGCGGTTGTAGGCCGCACCTGGAAGTGGGGGACGGTGTAGATACGACTCTGCGAGAATTTGCATCTCCGTCGAGGTAAGTGACTGGACCCACTATCCCCTCCCCCCCCCCCCCCCCCCCCTCCACCCCGCACGTAAAAAAACCAAGAGACATTAAAACAAACATTCAAGACATACATAAAATAATAAAAACAGAGAAGGGACAAGACAGGCTGCTGGCGAGGCAGCCATTAGGGGCGCCACCTGGTGGTAGATACTTCGACGATAGATACAAAATGTTGGAGCATCTCAGCAGCTCAGGTAGCATCTCTGAGAAAAAGAATAGGTAACGTGTTGGATCAGAACCTTTCTTCAGACCTGAGTCCTGCTGAGTTCTGCCAGCATTTTGTGTTGATCCTCTTAATTACAGTTGATCATAGGGGTGACACACTTAGATGGAGTGGTCAATGCTTGTTCATAATGGGTGTAAAGGGAATTAAATTCATTTGTTGGAGATGCATCTTTGCCAGAGATCCAAGTTTGGGTTTGTCATTCATTGCGTACCTGAGTGTTGGATGACCTCTTTGGAAAGCCCAAACTTGTTGGGACATTGGAGTCGTTAAGGTGAGATCTGGTTTAGACAATAGACAATAGACAATAGGCAATAGGTGCAGGAGTAGGCCATTTGGCCCTTCGAGCCAGCACCGCCATTCAATGTGATCATGGCTGATCATCCCCAATTAGTACCCCGTTCCTGCCTTCTCCCCATATCCCCTGACTCCACTATTTTTAAGGGCCCTATCTAGCTCTCTCTTGAAAGCATCCAGAGAACCTGCCTCTACCTCGAGGCAGAGAATTCCACAGACTCACCACTCTGTGAGAAAAAGTGTTTCCTCGTCAGTTCTAGATGGCTTACTCCTTATTCTTAAACTGTGGCCCCTGGTTCTGGACTACCCCAACATCGGGAACATGTTTCCTGCCTCTAGCATGTCCAAGCCCTTAACAATCTTATGTTTCAATGAGATCCCCACTCATCCTTCTTAACTCCAGAGTATACAAGCCCAGCTGCTCCAGTCTCTCAGCATATTACAGTCCCACCATCCCGGGAATTAACCTTGTCAACCTACACTGCACTCCCTCTATAGCAAGAATGTCCTTCCTCAAATTAACGGACCAAAACTGCACACAATACTCCAGGTGTGGTCTCACTTGGGCTCTGTACAACTGCAGAAAGACCTCTTTGCTCCTATATTTGATTCATAGATTCATAGATTCATAGAAAATAGGTGCAGGAGTAGGCCATTCGGCCCTTCGAGCCTGCACTGCCATTCAATATGATCATGGCTGATCATCCAACTCAGTATCCTGTACCTGCCTTCTCTCCATACCCCCTGATCCCTTTAGTCACAAGGGCCACATCTAACTCCCTCTTAAATATAGCCAATGAACTGGCCTCAACAACCTCTGTGGCAGAAAATTCCACAGACTCACCACTCTCTGTGTGAAAAAACATCTTCTCATCTCGGTCCTAAAAGACGTCCCCCTTATCCTTAAACTGTGACCCCTTGTTCTGGAGTTCCCCGACATCGGGAACAGTCTTCCTGCATCTAGCCTGTCCAACCCCTTAAGAATTTTGTAAGTCTCTATGAGATCACCCCTCAATCTCCTAAATTCCAGCGAGTACAAGCCGAGTCTATCCAGTCTTTCTTCATATGGAAGTCCTGCCATCCCAGGCGACAGTCTGATGAACCTTCTCTGTACTCCCTCTATGGCAAGAATGTATTTCCTCAGATTAGGAGACCAAAACTGTATGCAATACTCCAGGTGTGGCCTCACCAAGACCCTGTACAACTGCAGTAAAACCTCCCTGCTCTTGTACTCAAATCCTTTTGCTTTGAATGCCAACATACCCATTCGCTTTCTTCACAGCCTGCTACACCTGCATGCCTACTTTCAATGACTGGTGTACCATGACACCCAGGTCTCGTTGCATTTCTCCTTTTCCTAATCGGCCACCATACAGATAATAGTCTACCCTCATGTTGTTCCCGCCAAAGTGGATAACCTCACATTTATCCATATTATACTGCCATGCATTTGCCCACTCACCCAACCTATCCAAGTCACCTTGCAGCCTCCTAGCATCCTCCTCACAGCTAACACTACCCCCCAGCTTCGTGTCATCCTCAAATGTGGAGATGTTGCATTCAATTCCCTCATCCAGATCATTAATATATATTGCAAATAGCTGGGGTCCCAGCACTGAGCCTTGCGGTACCCCACTAGTCACTGCCTGCCATTCTGAAAATTACCCGTTTACTTTTACTCTTTGCTTCCTGTCTGCCAGCCAGTTCTCTATCCACATCAATAATGAACCCCCAATACTGTGTGCTTGAAGTTTGCATGCTAATCTCTTATGTGGGACCTTGTCGAAAGACTAACTGGTCTGTAATTCCCCGTTTATTCTCTCTCTCCCTTTTTAAAAAGTGGGGTTACATTAGCTATTCTCCAATCCTCAGGAACTACTCCAGAATCTAAAGAGTTTTGAAAAATTATCACTAACGCATCCACTATTTCTGGGGCTACTTCCTTAAGTACTCTGGGATGCAGCCTATCTGGCCCTGGGGATTTACCGGTCTTTAATCCATTCAATTTACCTAACACCACTTTCCAGCTAACCTGGATTTCACTCAGTTCCTCCATCTCATTTGACCCCCAGTCCCCTGCTTTTTCCGGCAGATTATTTATGTCTTCCTTTGTGAAGACAGAACCAAAGTAGTTATTCAATTGGTCTGCCATGTCCTTGTTCCCCATGATCAATTCACCAGTTTCTGACTGCAAGGGACCTACATTTGTTTTAACTAACATTTTTCTCTTCACATATCCATAAAATCTTTTGCAGTCCGTTTATATGTTCCCTGCCAGTTTTCTTTCATAATCTATTTTCCCTTTCCTAATTAAACACTTTGTCCTCCTCTGCTGGACTCTGAATTTCTCCCAGTCCTCTGGTAGGCTGCTTTTACTGGCTAATTTGTATGCTTCAACTTTAGTTTTGATACTATCCCTGATTTCCCTTGTTATCCACAGATGCACTACCTTTCTTGATTTATTCTTTGCCAAACTGGGATGAACAATTGTTGTAGTTCATCCATTCAGTCTTGCATATCCACCGTCAACCCTTTAAGAATCACTTGCCAGTCTATCTTGGCCAATTCACGTCTCATACCCTCAAAGTTACCTTTCTTTAAGTTCTGAACCGTTGTTTCTGAATTAACAATGTCGCTCTCCATCCTAATGAAGAACTCAACCATATTATGATCACTCTTGCCCAAGGGGCCACGCACAACAAGACTGCTAACTAACCCTTCCTCATTACTCAGTACCCAGTCTAGAATAGCCTGCTCTCTCGTTGGTTCCTCTACATGTTGGTTTAGAAAACTATCCCGCATACATTCCAAGAAATCCTCTGCCTCAGCACCCCTGCCAATTTGATTCACACAATCTATATGTAGATTGAAGACACCCATTATAACTGTTTTACACTTGTTGCACGCATTTCTAATTTCCTGTTTGATGCTATCCCCCAAACTTACTACTCTGTGTTTCACAACTCCAACTAAGCCACAGCTCTACCCATATCGATTCCACATCCTCCAAGCTAATGTCCTTCCTTTCTATTGCGTTAATCTCCTCTCTAACCAGCAACTCTACTCCACCTCCTTTTCCTTTCTGTCTATCCCACCTGAATATTGAATATCCCTGGATGTTCAGCTCCCAGCCTTGGTTGCCTTGGAGCCATGTCTCCGTGATCCCAACTATATCATATTCATTAATAACTATCTGCACATTCAACTCATCCACCTTATTACGAATGCTCCTTGCATTGAGACACAAAGCCTTCAGGCTTGTTTTTACAACACTCTTACCCCTTATACAATTATGTTGAAAAGTGGCCCACTCTGATTTTTGCCCTGGATTTTTCTGCCGGCCACTTTTGCTTTTCACCTTGCTGCCTATTGCTTCCACCCTCATTTTACATCCCTCTGTCTCTCTGCTCATGCTCCCATCCCCCTGCCACATTACTTTAAATCCTCCCTGACAGCACTAGCAAACACTCCCCCAAAGGACTCCCCCAAATTCCTCTTGTTATAAAGGCCAACATGCCATTCGCATTCTTCACTGCCTGCTGTACCTGCATGCTTACTTTCATTTGTCTACTAATATTTGGAGGACAAGATTTTCACATGTATGCATCTCCTTGCAGCCCGAAATTCCAATCCTTCTTTAATCAAGAATCAAGTCACGAGTGTTTTATTGTAATAAGTCCCGAAATGGAACAATGACATCTTAGTCAGAAGATAGACTAAGTCTGAAGAAGGGTCTCGACCCAAAACATCACCCATCCCTGCTGTCCAGAGATGCTGCCTGTCCCACTGAGTTACTTCAGCACTTTGCATTTATCTTCGGTGTCACCCAGCATTTGCAGTTCCATCCTTGACATTCTTAGTCACCTGTGCCTCTCAGCCTGGTTCAGGAACAGCTCGAACAGTGCTGCCATCAGTACATCCATTGAGACACACATTTAATTATTCCCCAGGAAAAACGATTCGGAAAACAAAACTATCGGTTGTCAGTTTGCGTACTCTGAAAGACATGCATGCAATTGCCAGCGAGTATTTGTGATGCTTGCTGATTGCATTAGAGTGACCCAGCTTTTATCAGCTGTCTTTTATTGTGACTGCACCTAGGAGATGTAGTTTATGTTGACAATGATGGAACCAGCATTGCTTGATGACTGGCATCATTAGATACACATCCGATGCTGGGGAAATGTCAGGCACGGTCATGCAGATTCTAAATTTAGTTTCAGTTCAGTTTAGTTTATTATCAGTACCGAGGTGCAGTTTGTTGCGAGCAGAAAGACAATACATGCTTACAATCGATCCATTTACAGTGTATAGACACACGATAAGGGAATAACGTTTAGTGCAAGGTAAAGCCAGCAAAGTCCGATCAAGGATAATCCAAGGGTCAACAAAGAGGTAGATAGCAGATCAGCACTGCTCTCTGGTTGGGGTAAGATGGTTCAGTTGCTGGCTAACAACTGGGAAGAATCTGTCCCTGAGTCTGGTAGTGTGTGATTTCACACTTCTATACCTTTTGCCCAATGGGAGAGGAGAGAAGAGGGAGTGGCCAGGGTGTGACTCGTCCTTGATTATGCTGCTGGCCTTGCCTTGGCAACATGAAGTATAAATGGAGTCAATAGAAGGGAGGTTGGTTTGTGTGATGGTCTTGGCTGCGTCCACAATTCGCTGCAATTTCTTGGCGGTTTTGGATGGAGCTGTTCCCAAACCAAGCTGTGATGCATCCCGATAAAATGCTTTCTATTGTGCATCAGTAGAAGTTGGTGAGAGTTGTAGGGGACATGCCAAACTTCAAAGGAAGTCCCAATCCAAATGCTGCAAGCAGATTTTGTGGGCACTTGTTTGTGAAGGAGTCATTATGTTATCAAAACACACTCAATGAAACAGAACTTGTAAACTGAGTAATGGCCCAACATCCAAAGGAAATGAATGAATTAGGATTAATGGCAGCTAAATGCCATAGTAGGCTCCAATGTATACGCCGGCACAGTTCTGTACCTCTGGAGATCTGAGCTGAAGTCAACTTCAATGTCCTATCCAACAAATAATGTGGAGAAATGACTTGTTTTTTCCACAGACAATACAATTAAGCATACTATGCATCAAAGTGTGTGATACCATTGACCCAGCTCTTTAATGGGAATTCATTAGCGGCATACAAATAATTCATGTGCTTCCAGTTGCTCATCTTAACAGCGCTGAATAGTGTCACAGTGATGCATCTCAGTACAAGTCTCAAGCTGTTGAAAGTGGCTATTTGACGCTGTTGTCAAATCTGTAATGAGGAAGGATTGGTAGAGTACACAGGTTTACTGCAACGTCTGCTGAAATAGAGTCTCGAGTACAAATGAGTGTATTATATGCACCTTGAACATTCAAATACTTCCACTGCACTGTCGGCTTACCAAGTTGAAATCATCAACGTGTTAATGTGTTTCCCTGTGGAATATAAATTATTGGCAAGTTTTTGTGTTAAAATGGTTAAAGCTGGGGCGAGGGATTTGAAATGGGTTGACATATATGCAGCGGGTTTTTTTGCAGTAACATTTGAACTGATTTATTATTCAAATATCGCAATGTTACAAAGAAGAATCTGCACTCTGCCAGAATTTTAGATTGCTAATGATCAAAAAATTGACATGTCGTGGGAGGTAAAATGTGCGTCAATCAAAATTCCTCAATGATGCTAATGCCTACTTGAGGGCCTGTCCCACTTGGGCGTCATTTGCGCTACATCATTTACGTGTCACGACACACGGCGCGGAGAAAGCTGGACGAGAGGAGAGGCAGGACAAAGCCTGGCAAGTAATAGGCGGATAGACACAATGTGCTGGAGTAACTCAATGGGTCAGGCAGCAGCTCTGGAGAAAAACGGTGGGTAATGTTTTGGGTCGGGACCCTTCCGCAGTTCCTTTCTGCCTGACCTGCTGAGTCACTCCAGCACTTTGCGTCTACCTTTGGTACGTACCAGCACCTGCAGTTCCTTTCTACAATTCCCATTGAAACTTACCGAATAGTGATGGGCCTCTATATAGTGGATGTGGAGAGGATGTTTCCACTAGTGGGAGGGTCTAGGACCGGAAATCATAGCCTCAGAATTATGGATGTTCCTTTAGTGAAGAGATAAGGAGGAACGTCTTTAGTCAGAGGGCGATGAATCTGTGGAACACATTGCCACAGACGGCTGTGGAGGCCATCAATGGATATTTTTAAGGTAGAGATAGATAGATTCTTGATTTGTCCGTATGTCAGGGGTTATGGGGAGAAGGCAGGAGAATGGGGTTAGGAGGGATAGATAGATCAGCCATGATTGAATGGCAGAGTAGACAACGGGCCGAATGGCCTAATTCTGCTCCTATCACTTCTGAACATGAACTTAATAGGCGTGCACAGGTGAGGGGGCTGAGTGGCTTCCCCCCCCCGAGGGATGAGTGGTCCATCACCCGCATCTCCTCTGTGTCTCGTAACTCTGCTCTCAGTCCCCCTCCCCACAGACAGAACAAGGAGATCGTTCCCCTGGTCCACGCCTTTCACCCCGCCAGCCTCCGCAGCCAACATGTCATTCTCCAACATTTCTCTCACTTCCAACATGATCCGACCACTAGTCACATCTTCCCATCCCCACCCATTTGCCTTCTACAGAGACCACTACCGTCCCAACTCCATGGTTGGCTCATCCCTTCCCCACCAAACCACCCCCTCCCCAGGTACATTCCTCTGCAACCTCAGGGGATGTGACGCCTGTCCCTTTACCTCCTCCCTCACCTCCATCCAGGGGCCCCAGCTGTCCTTCCAGCTGAGACAAAAGTACATCTGCAATCCCTCTGACCACGTCCACTGAATGTGGTGTTTCTGATGCGGCCTCCTCTACATCGACGAGACCAAGCAAAGTCTCGGTGACCATTTACCTCGGTCCGCCAAGGCCCCCTGAATCGCCCAGTTGCTAACCATTTTAACTCCTCCTCCCATTCCAACGCTGTCCTTTCTCTCCTGGGCCTTCTCCATTGCCAGAGTGAGGCCACATGCAAACTGAAGGAACAGCACCTCATATTCCGCTCGGGTAGCTTACAACCTAATGCTATGAGTATTGAAGGTAGACTCAAAATGCTGGAGTAACTCAGGCAGCATCTCTGGAGCGAAGTGTGAAGAAGGGTCTCGACCCGAAACATCACCCATTCCCTCTCTCCATAGATGCTGCCTCTCCCGCTGAGTTACTCCTGCATCTTCGGAGTAAACCAGCATCTGCAGTTCCACCCTACACGCAATGAATATTGAATTCTCCAATGTTAGGTTACTACAAACCTTCCTCTTCTTCCCTCCCGCTCCTCTCCCATGTCCCACCTGGACCTGCATCTATTTCCCACTATTTTTGCTAATATTGTTTTTTTTTAAATTTGAATCTTGATTATCATGGCTATCTATGGAGTACCTGTACTGCATGTACAGACTTGTTATACTGTTGCAAGTCAGAATTTCAATGTTCCCTTCTGGTACATGTGACAATTAAACACTCTTGACTCTTGGAGGGAGAGGGTAATTAACAGGAACCAGTTAAGGGCTACACACGTAAAACGCTTTCAGATGCTTTTCTTTTAAGTCCTTGATCCTCTGGCGTTCCTTTGCCAACAATTACTATTTCATTCAGATATATAGCCCTCAATAGTTTTCCTTTCATCTCAATCAAATTCTCAGTGAGTATGGGTGCATAACGTAAAAAGGCCTATTATTTAGCCTACTGGGCAATTTCACACTGAGAAAAAATAACATTAAATTATATGGAAATGGCACATTGGTTAAGTGGCTGATCCTTCTTGTTTTGAAGTTAATTTATATCAGTAATCCTAAATCGTGCTAATGCTTGGAGGGTGAGGAGTTGTTGGCGTCCCAGTGGACATTGGAAAGAGAACAAGGCTGTCGCTGTAACAGATGTAACATAAAACATGATACGTCCCTCCTCAGCTATCAGAGAGTACTTTTCCATTGTTGACCAGTGGGACGAGATCAGACTTAACAATACCTCTTCTTAACCCAGGCTACGGAAAGCCCCTTGATAGAACAGTTATTAGTTCTATCGGTGTTAGTTCAAGCGGCATGCTGGCGCAGCAGTAGAGTTGCTGCCTTACAGCGCTTGCAACGCCAGAGACCTGGGTTCGATCCTGACCACGGGTGCTGTCTGTACGGAGTTTGCACGTTCTCCCCGTGACCCATGTGGGTTTTCTCTCTTCGGGTTTCCACCCACACTCCAAAGACGTATAGGTTTGTAGGTTAATTGGCTTGGTATAAGTGTAAATTTTCCCTAGTGTGTGTAGGATAGTATTAATGTGCGGGGGTCGGTGCGGACCCGGTGGGCCGAAGGGCCTGTTTCCGCGCTGTATCTCCACACTAAATTAAACTAAACTAATTGAACTATGAACTAAATTGAAGCTAGTATATATTGGAATGGGTCAAGAGAGATGATAACGTCATCTGAAGAAGGGTTTCTGCCCGAAACGTTGCCTATTTCCTTCGCTCCATAGATGCCGCTGCATCTGCTGAGTTTCTCCAGCACTTTTGTCTACCTTCGATTTTCCAGCATCTGCAGTTCCTTCTGAAACGAGATGATAACATCATCCTCCTTCATTGTACCACTTGCAATGTTGATTTCCTTTTAGTTTTATGATCATGCTGCTTCCAGTGACTCTCAGAATGGAGGTGAAGAGGAATTTCTGAAGCCAGAGAATGGTGAATCTGTGGAATCTGTGGAGGCCAAGTCATTGGATACTTTTAAAGCAGAGATTGATAGGATCTTGATTAGTATGGGCGTCAAAGGTTATGGGGGTAAGGCATGAGAATGGGGTTGAAAGAGAAAAATAGATTAGCCATGACTGAATGGCGGAGTAGACTCGATGGGCAGAATGGCCTCATTCTACTCCTATGTCTTACATTCTTATCTACTAAGAACGTCAAATTGATCAAATGTATTTTTCCCGTTGGCCTCTGGCTCTGAAAATTAGTTATGAAAGAAAGTACTCGGTTCCATTGATAGCATTCAGAGTTTTAGTTTCTGATCTTGTGAGAAAGGAGCTTGCAAAGCTGCAACTATGCACAGTAAATAGGAGCAGAATGATTACAAAGTATGATTAATATGCAACTCCAATCTAAGTAGCTAAGAGGGTAATGCCAATAAAATCTGAAACCGGGTAAACCTCTTATTGATCCCTTGCAAAGTAGGCTTAAAGATCCTCCCCTAAGCTCTGAGGTGTAAGATCATTCACATTAAGAAATATCTGGCTACATAGATAGAAGGATGAAGGCCTCGTCCAGGTGATTCAGCATTTAAATCAAAATGACTTCTTAACCCGTTTTACAGCATTCAATTGTTGATATGTCTGCACTTGCAGGAAAAAAAAGCTTCTGCTGAAACTGACAGGAGGCACGGCTGAATTCTCCCGGACGGACGTATTCTTCAAACCTTTGCGGGTTCTCCTTCACAGTATAACCTTCATTTTCTTTTATTTTCTTTCACAGGCTTTGTCTATTTATTCACACGCAACAGGTGTCAGCCCAGACCCAGAGCACAAACCAACCTCTCTTCCATCGACTCCATTTACACCTCTCGCTGCTTCGGCAAGGCCTGCAGGATACTCACGGACTGGTCGCACCCTGGCCACTCCCGCTTCTCCCCTCTCCCATCAGGCAAAAGGTATAGAAGTGTAAAAGCGCGCACCTCCAGATTCAGGGAGGTTTCGTCCCAGCTGTTATCAGGCAACTGAACTATCCTGCCGACATCTAAAGACCAGTCCTGAGCTACTATCTACCTCATTGCAGACCCTTGGACTATCTTTGATCGGACTGTACCGGACCTTATCTTGCTCTAACACATTATTCCCTTTATCATGTATCTGTGCACTGTTGATGGCCTGATTGTAATCCCGTGCTGTCTTTCCACTGACTGGTTGGCATGGGACAAAAGCTTTTCACCATACCTCAGTAGACACGGCAATAAATAAACTCAAACTCTGATGCTAGGCCTAATATTTGTTGCCCTGTCATTTCAGAATAGAGGTGAGAAAATATATGTTCTCTTTTTATTTTGAGAAAAATAACATCGACAATCCATGCTGACGTTATTTGGCTCACAGAGGCAAATTCATTTTTTAAACAGTCTTGTCCGGTGAACTAAATCATGCTTGACTCTAGATGTTCTTTGACTGTACCCTTGTGCTCTCTGTATTAACCTGCATTGGTCTAATTGCCCTGTGCAGCAAGGCTTAGCTTCCGGAAGACACCGACAGATCTGGAAGACACTGACAGCTTGGAGTGGAATCTGACCTTCTGTCAAAGTCTGAGAGCTTTTTAATATCACTCCAAAGATGTACAAGATCTCGGTCCTGGGCCTCCTCCATGGCCAGAGTGAGCAACACCGCAAGTTGGAGGAACAGCACCTCATATTCCGCTTGGGGAGTCTGCATCCTCTGGGCTTGAACATTGAATTTTCTCAATTCTGTTAACCCTTGCTATCTCCTCCCCTTCCCACATTTCCCTCAACCCTCGGGCCCTGGCATTCCCTCTATCTCCATCTCCCTCCCCCATCCTAGTCGCACTAGCTTCTCATTTTCACACCACAAACAGCTTACAATGGCTTGTTCCCTTTATCATCGATACTTTTTTGCATATCTTTCATTCATTGTTCTTTATCTCTCCACATCACCGTCTATATCTCTCGTTTCCCTGATCCCTGACCAGTCTGAAGAAGGGTCTCGACCCGAAACGTCGCCTATCTCCTTCGCTCCTTAGATGCTGCTGCACCCGCTGAGTTTCTCCAGCCTTTTGTGTACCCAAGATTTGAGGCTAATTGGCTTGGTAAAATTGAACATTGTCCCTAGTGTGGGTATGATTGTGTTAGTGTGTGGGGATCACTGTGGGTCGGCACAGACTCGGTGGGCCGAAGGGCCTATTTCTGCGCTGTGTTTCTCAACTAACTTAAAGTCCAGTGTACATAAGCGAAAGTGCACATTTACAAAATATTGCACCGTGTTGTATCACTGTGATACCATGATGTGAAGAAGGTGAAGGAACTGACAGTCACTACACACCTCAACCCTCTGGAATTACCACCTAAAGCCATATCCTGTAGAATGTTGACACAAAAAGGTGGAGTAAATCAGGCAGCATCTCTGGAGAGAAGGAATGAGTGACATTTCAGGTTGAGACCCTTCTTCAGACATGTTAGGGATAAGAGAAAGGAGAGATATAGATGATGATGATGTAGAGAGATAAAGAACAATGAATGATAGAAATGCAAAAACGCCCGTGCGATGGTAAAGGAAACAGGCCATTGTTAACTCTTTGTTGCGTGAAAACGAGAAAGCTAATGTGACTTGGGTGGGTGAGAGATAGAGAGAGAGAGGGAATGCCGGGGTTATTTGAAGTTAGGGAAATCAATAATCATACCACTGGGCTGTCAGCTGCCCAAGCGAAATATGAGAGGCTGTTCCTCCAATTTGCATTTAGCCTCACTCTGACAATGGAGGAGACCTAGGACAGAAAGGTCTGTGTGGGAATGGGAAGGAGAATAAAAGTGTTTAGAAACCAGGAAATTAGGTAGGTTCAGGCGGACTGAGCAAAGGTGTTCAGTGAATCGACCGCCCAGTAGAAATTTGTCCTCTCTTGTATGTGGTCAATGCACAATGTAGTTGGATTATCCCAGTAGGAGTTAACATGGTCAACTCTGAAACTAAGTTGCAATTAGATGAGGAATATAAAAGTCCATAACTAGAGTTCCATAATCATGTGTTCCCCATCATACATTCATGATCTACCCCACTGGACAAACTTCTACCTGTTGTATTGTTATCACAAGTACCATGTTTTTCTGCGTCAGTCGGATTTCATCCCTCCTGCTCACCTCAATGGTACCTGATTTGTCATTGGTATCGCATATTTGTCGCATAGTAATATGTGGATACAGGTGAGGGGGGATTAGTGCCCCCCCCCCCCCCCCCCCCCCCCCCGCTGTTATGGATGAATCCCTCACCTCCTCTCTTCTGTGTCTCGTAGCTCACCACCAGCCTCCATACCCAGCACATCATTACACATAAGCACTACATCTTAGATAAGTCTTCTTTCGTGTGGCGTGCACAGCCTAAAGTTGTTGGACAACTTGTTCTATTTGATCTTCCGTTCGCGCACATCGAGTTGATTGCATTAGTCGAAACAGGGCAGACCACGTGAAGGTTGCAATCTTCCACCCCCTTAGATAAGTATCTCAGATATAGTACAAGTGTATAGCAGTAGTACATTGAGAGAGGATACAGAGTCGCCCGTTTTGGTGCCATTTTAAATGCAGCTGCCACTGGTGCATAGTTTTAACTAGACCCGCACCATGCTATACTCCCAGTTTGTCCACAAAACAGTTCTGTGCAGAGTCTAAAATGCTCTTGGCCAAATCACAGGCGATGGCGAGTCAGTGTACAGGAAAGAGACAGAACATCTTGTTGACCTGACACCACTGATGATGTTGGCGGAATCACGAGTGGTGATGGGGGCCAGTTATAGAAGAGAGATAGAACACCTGGCTGATTGGTGCCGCTACAATAAATTCTCACTCATTGTCCACAAAACCAAGTAACTGGTCGCTTCCTTCGGAAAGGGGAGGTTAGGAGACCACGGGTCTGTTTGCATTGGTGGGTCGGCAGTGGAGAGAGTTAACAGCTTCCATTTTCTGGGAAGTGGCATCACGGATTACCTCGTCTGGGCCCAGCACATAGATTGAGCAATGAAGAAGTGCACCAATTTCTCCACTTTCTTAGAAGTTTAAAGAGATTTAAAGAGACGGGTGTCAGAGGTTATGGGGAGAAGGCAGGAGAATGTGGTCCGGTGGGAGAGATCGATCAGCCACGATTGAATGGCGGGCTAGACATAATGGGCCGAATGGCCTAATTCCTTCCAATCACAAGGTTTGGCATGTCACTGAATGTTCTGATAAACTTCCACGGATATGCTGTACAAAAAATCCTGGCTGGTTGCACCATGGCCAGGGATGGCAAATTCAATGCAAATGAACACAAGATGCTGCAGAGAGTGCTGAACACACCACTCAGTCCACTACAGGCACAGCTTGCCCCACCATCAAAACCGTTAGAAGGTGGCATCTATCGCCAACAATGCTCACCACCTGGGCTCTGCACTCTCCCAGCTGATACTCTCAGCAGGAGGTACAGAAGGAGGTACAGGAGGTACAGTTGCAGGAGGTACAGAAGTCCCACAGCACCAGGTTCAGGAGCAGCTACTCTCCTGCAACCATCAGGTTCTTGAACAACCCTAATCCCAACTTGACAATGGAAGGATCTGAAGAAGGCTCTCGACCCGAAACGTCACCTATTCCTTTTCTCCAGAGATGCGGTCTGACCCGCTGAGTTACCCCAGCATTGTGTGTCTATCTTTAATTGTCAATGTAACACTCTGTACAACTTCTTGCACGACCTTAGACCTTTTATAAAAATTGTGATTTGCACAAATGTTGTGATTTTTCAAAGTCTTATCGTCTCACTGTCTGTAGAATTAATGTGTATTTTATATACGATATGTATATAATTTACATTGTTATGCATGATCTGAGTCGATGTGCCTGTGATGCAGCTGCATGCAAGATTTTAATTGCACCCGTACGTCCCTATACTTGCGCACATGAATATAAACGCGACTTGGCTCGACTTGACTGCAACCCCTTTGGTAGCTTGTATGCCTTACCTTGATCAGTGTGTTATGAGTCTCAAGTACAAAGAAACCTGAATTAATGCAATTAAGAGAAAATTGCATATAGAGGCCCTTTCCCTGGCACAGATCTTTTAAACATGGTTTACTGATGAAAGAAGTGGATGTAATTTGTACAAGCAAATCAGAAACCTCAAGAAAAAAAACCCAGAGATTTCCAGCACTAGTTGCTGCCATTCTCCAGAGGGTCATTCATCATAGTCATAGAATCATAGAATCGTATAATGTGTAACAGGCCCTTTGGCCCAACTTATTTATGCTGACCAACATGCTCCATCTACCCTAGTCCAACCTGCCTCCGTTTGTCCCATATCTTTCTAAGCCTAACCTATCCATGTACCTGTCCAAGTGTTTATTTTTAACTTTGTGATAGTTTTTGCATCAACTATCTCCTCTGGCAGCGCGTTCCATATACCTACCGCCCGTTGTGTAAAAATGTTGCCCCTCTGGTTCCTATTAAATAACTCCTCCCCTCACCTCATCCCCCACCAGAATTAAACTGTGAGATGGATTGTACACTCAAGGAACTCGGAGCTCATTATGAAGTCCTGTTTTATACATAAATAGCTCGGACCACAAATCAGACAATCCGTAAATAGTATAAGCTGCTGAAAATCGAACCCTGCAAAAATATCCCTTCATTGCAGATTGCCGGGGTGAACTGAGGCCAACTGCAATTAATAAATGTTGCTAAAGACTAAGACAGCTTGCTAATCACTTCATCATGTAGTGCCTGAGCTATTGTTCATCAAGAATACAAAGTGGAATAATTTGACAGCAAGGACATATCAACCAATTGCATTAAATGTACGAAGAAAAGGCACTGCTGCTTCGAAAGTCACCATGTCCTTGTCATTGACAACCAAACATTAACAATGAAAGAGAAACCCATGTTAAATTGCTGGAGGAAATGTAGACTTCCCATTGGGGTCATGCATGGTGCAAAACTGTAAAATAAAACCTACTTTAACTTGGTCCATCAAGGCTCAATCACTCTAGTTCACTCTCCGAGGGCACATTTTTCCATTGCTCAAGAACTGTGACCCCATCTGTTATATAAAATATAGTGCAGAGAGCGTATTGACTGGGTTTGATCCGAAGGAAATGAGGTCAGTTTGAATTGAACTGATCTACAACACTGATGCTCGCTGCGTTTGCTCAGTTGTACATTATTACATTGTCACCTTAAATTACTCCCTCCTGATTTATTCCATTTCTAATTTAGCTCATCCTTATCTTCTCAAGTTCTGCTTTTGTCCTACACTCAGGCCCTTTCACTTTTCAAAGAATTGCCGAGAAATTAAATGACATCTTCTCACACTTGTTAAACTGACAGCATTGCTGTGTGCCAACAAATGTTTTCTCTGAAGGACTGCAGCAAAGTTTGCTATTGGATAGATCTAACCTAGAAACCTTCCATCTGAGAGATCTGACAAAGTGGACAGTGCTAGGGAACTCAGCAAACTAGATTGTAGACTGATTGTAGTTGGTGCGGGTGAAGAGGAGAATGCTGGCAAGGAGAGTGGAGGCAGGACAAAGCCTGGCAAGTGAAAGTTGAATAAATGAGAGAGTTTAATCGGCAGATAGGTAGAGTACCTTTAAGGGGCTGTCCCACTTGCGCGACCTAATCAGCGAGTTCTGGCGAGCTTGCCCTCGACTCGTAGCATGAGTCGAGGGCAAAGAGATCTTTGTAACTCTCCTTCATGCTCGAGAGTAGTCCCCGTGTACTCGAGGCCTCAGCTAGGTTGTGGCGTATTTTTCAACATGTTGAAAAATGCCCGTGAGTAAAAAAAGGTTGCCATAGAAAAATCACGACTTTTTTGACTTGTAGGTTTAGACGTACTAGGTTGTCGTAGGTCGTAGTAGGTCCGGCATGTTAGTTATAGGTAATCAAGGATGTTCAAAGGTAGTCGAAGGTAGTTGTAGATAGTCTTCATCATAGTTGAAGGAGATTGAAGGAAGATGTCTTCACTCTCCACTATTCGGTGTCCAATGTTCCCCAAGCTATTCGTAGCTAGACGAAGCTAGTCTTCAACCTAGTCAAAGGAGGTCAAAGGAGGTCGAAGGGGATCTTCTACATACTCGAAAGAGGTCTTCAACATGACATTTTTTCAAACTCTCCTAAGCTCTTCTAAACTCGCCAATTAGGTCGCCCAAGTGGGACATCCCCTTTATCCCTCTCTCTGGCTCTACATTACAATTATCTTCCCTCCTTACCTGATACTTACTTCATCCACCTACCAATCAGCCCCTCCTCATCTGTACCTACTCTAATGTGTAGGAAGGAACTGCAGATTCTGGTTTACACCAAAGATAGACACAAAATGCTATATTTTCCCTAGTGCGTAGGGAATGGATGGGAAAGTGGGGTGACATAGAATGTATGCAAACGGGAAGGATGGGCTGCGTGGTCTCGGTGGGCCAAAGAATCTGTTTCCATGACGTATCTTAAAAACTAAACTAAACTAAACTAAACTGCATGAATGGAGACAAGGTGGCCAATGCCATTCTTGGAACTGGAGACTCAAAGTAGAATCACCAGGACTCAGCTAAAACATTGAGGCAGCCTTCCAGCACCAAATTCTATGGATTGAAACTTGGCCCCATTAAGTAATGCCAAATAGCTTTTCAGACATGTTTGAATACTTTCTTCTATATTCAAGACTCTCGCTATCTGATGGTTAGGCCTGCATGCATGTAAATCCCAGAATTGCTATCCTTTTGAGCAGGACAAGCCATTAGGATTCGAGTTTGCACATCAAGGTTCCTTGCTGCATTGCTAAGGCGTGCATGGATGACTTGGTAGAAAAGAAAACCCATGGTACAATTTTCTTGAGGCATACCTAACGTTCCCTTTTAAATGTCTCCAAATTATTCCACTCTGCCGCTGCACAATATACTTTAACCA
This sequence comes from Okamejei kenojei, assembly GCA_035221665.1. Taxonomy (NCBI): domain Eukaryota; kingdom Metazoa; phylum Chordata; class Chondrichthyes; order Rajiformes; family Rajidae; genus Okamejei; species Okamejei kenojei. The sequence continues at coordinate 58,194,903 of CM069143.1, read as the reverse complement.
CGTTTTCCTTGTGTTTTCACGATATAAAATACAAATAGAACCGAATAAAAATAATTATATAGTGGATAATTTGTAAGATTGTAGTTGGAATAATCTGCTCAAATTTGGGCATTCACCCTGCAAAGGGCATGAGGGATTGAAAGAAACTTAAATCATAAAGCTCAACTCTTAATGAAATGTATACACCGTAAGAATCAAACTTATTCTCCGTGAAGTAAAAGAATAAAGAGAGATGCAAAGCAGAACAGCAAAATCCTGGAAGGAAGAGATAATGCAACTGGAAATAGGTTGCTTAAATTAAATCTGTCACAACCTGATGAATAAAACTGCATAGATATCATGCTTAAGGTGTGGTACAAAATATCTCTCTCCTCAATCCATTCCCTCCAGCATCCCCACCCTCCCCACACACAACCTGCACCTGCACACGGAATTACACCCCACCTATGTGTTACATCTCAACAGTGTAAAGAATTTAAAGTTAAAAACACAATACTAGAGGAACTAATTTTCACAGAGATTGTGGAATTATAACCTCCTAATTCTAACCAGTCATGCTTAAGAAAGGTATAGAAGGAACTGCTGATGCTGGTTTATACCGAAGATGGGGCACAAAGTGCTGGAGTAACTCAGCGGGTCAGGCAGCATCTCTGGCGAAAAGGAACAGGTGACATTTTAGGGACAGAACCCTTCTTCAGGTTCTTCAACGCAGCTGAAGAAGAGTTACGACCCAAAATATCACCTAGATACATAGATACATAGAAAATAGGTGCAGGAGTGGGCCATTTGACCCTTCAAGCCAGCACCACCATTCAATGTGATTAAGGCTGATCAGCCACAATCCGTACCCCGTTCCTGCCTTCTCCCCATATCCCTTGATTCCGCTAGCCCTAAGGGCTCTATCTAACTCTCTTTTGAATGCATCTAGTGAATCGGCCTCCACTGCCTTCTGAGGCAGCGAATTCCACAAATTCACAACTCTCTGGGTGAAAAAGCTTTTTCCTCATCTCAGTTCTAAATGGCCTACCCCTTATTCTTAAACTGTGGCCCCTGGTTCTGGACTCCTCCAACATCGGGAGCATCCGTTTCTCCAGATATACTGCCTGATCTGCTGAGTTACTCCAGCAATTTGTCTCCATCCATGCTGAAGAACGGTCCTGACCCAGTACGTCGCCTGCCTATTCCTTTCACAAATGCTGCCTGACCCGCTGAGTTAGACCAGCAGCCCAAGATTCCAGCATCTTGCATCTCCATGCTTGTGATTTGAATATTGAAGTGCGATATAATCAATGGGCACACTAGTAATGTGGGAGAGTGATCTACACTCTGTCTAGAATTACCCAAATCACAAGTGAAGAAGAACTCGCAGCTGTTGCTTTGTACTGAACCTGTTCCAACTGTTCGGGGGCTTGAGGTTGTATGAACGTCTATTAATAACAGCACTACTTGATTTATATCATAGACGCAGGGACAAGAAGGCCCAGCGGCGTTCCTTCCTGGTGTGTGCTTCCTAGGCTAATTCAGTGGGAAAAGATGCTAGACTCACCCTCAAAGCCCTTGTCGATGGGAAGTAGAAAATAATATGCTTTATGACTTGCCTCTGATTGTGTGTCCTCATACAGTGTGTATGTGTGTGTCGTAATGAAGCATATAAATCTTACTCGCAGATCTAATTCACGACAACTACTTGATTCCATTAAGACACATCTCAATTCTTTATGCATCGTCTATAGACTGTTTGAATGCATATATGAATTAAAAATGTCAATATTTTCCGTTGTCCAATTGCAGAAAATGTTAAAAAACATTTGCAGTTTTTCCACGGAGACTTGCAGGCTCTGCTCGGATACAGGGGAAATCCAATTTTAGCGATTTAAAACATGGCGCTCTTAGTGAACACTCCCAGTCCATCATCGGCTCTGACCTCCCTTACCATCAAGGGGATCTATCATAGTCACTGCCTCAAAAAGGCTGGCAGCATGATCAAGGACCCACACTATCCTGGCCACACACTCATCTCCCCGCTACCTTCAGGTAGAAGGTACAGGAGCCTGAGGACTGCAACGTCCAGGTTCAGGAATAGTTACTTCCCCACAGCCATCAGGCTATTAAACTCTACTGAAACAAAACTCTGAACAGTAATAGACCATTATCTGTTTATTTGCACTTTATCTGCTTATTTATTCATGTGTGTATATGTTTATATAATGGTATATGGACACACTGATCTGTTCTGTATTCATGCCTACTATATTCTGTTGTGCTGAAGCAAAGTAAGAATGTCATTGTCCTATCTGGGTCACATGACAATAAACTCTCTTGAATCTTGAATCTTGAATCTTGAAATGCCAATTGAAAGGTTAAGAAGAAAATATCCTCTTTGCCAAGTTGACTGGATTTTGCCATAAAAACTGACAGGATTTAAGTCATGACCTGCGGTGCTTGCCCAATGAGGAACAGATGGAGTGTTTTATTAGAGACGTGTCATTCATTGGATAAAGCGTTCGGCCTTCATCAGGTAGACGTTAAACACTTCACTGTATGATTTCTCCTGTCGAGTACCCTGGAAATATTATGAGCTGGGAAAATGAAACTATAGTAGCAAGATGTCCTTGCTTGAATTGTTGGTGTTACTGACATTCAATCGGATAACTTTAGGTGCAAGCCTACGCCAAGGACTTCAACACATTATCCTGGCTATCATTCCAATGTAGACCTGAATGTGCGCTCCCGTGCTAAAGTGGCATGCCGAGAACTGCCAAAAGGTGGCGTAGCGGTAGAGCTACTGCCTTGCAGCTCCAGAGACCCGGGTTCGATCCTGACTACGGGTGCTTGTCTGTACGGAGCATGTGCGTTCCCCCTGTGACCTGCGTGGGGTTTCTCCGAGATCTTCAGTTTCCTCCCACACTCCCAAGGGAAACAGGTTTATAGCTAGACAAAAATGCTGGAGAAACTCAGCGGGTGAGGCAGCATCTATGGAGCGAAGGAAATAGGCAACGTTTCGGGCCAAAACCCTTCACTCCATAGATGCTGCCTCACCCGCTGAGTTTCTCCAGCATTTTTGTCTACCTTCGATTTTCCAGCATCTGCAGTTCCTCCTTAAACAGGTTCATAGACTAATTGCCTTTGGTAAATGTGTCCCAAATTGTGTAGAATAGTGTTAAGGTGCAGAGATCTCTGTTTGGTGCGGACTCAGTGGGCCAAAGGGCCTGTTTCCACAGAATCTCTAAACCTAAAACCTGCTTTGGCAGTTGGAAAAAAAGGGTATTAATATGGTGGAAAGTGCTGCGACAATGATAGATTTTTTACTGCAGATTAGTTTATTGTCATGTGTACTGATATACAGTGGGAAAAGCTTTTTGTTGCATCCTTTCCAGTCAGCGAAAACATTCTATATGCTTACAATCAAACTGTCAACAGTGGACAAATACAGGATAAAAGGAATAATGGTTTGTACTAGTACAGTCTGGTTAAAGATAGTCCAAGGATTTACAATGAGGTGGATGGTAGATCAGGAACGATCTCTAGTTATTGATAGGATGGTTCAGTTGCATGATGACAGCTGGGAAGAAAATGTCCCTGAATCTGGAGGTGTGTATTTTCAAACCTCTGTACTTCTTTCCTGACGGGGGAGGGTAGAGGAGGGAGTGACCAAGGTGGGACTCATCCTTGATTATGCTGGTGGCCTTGCCGAGGCAGTGTGAAGCGCAGATGGAGTCAATGGAAGATTTCTCAAGGAACCACCATGGAACCAAGCGCACATTCCACTTGGAATAGGACTTTGTACACTTGTAATGAATGTTAAAAAAATATATTTCAGACGTCCTACATTGGCAAGGTTGGTGGTGGATCAGTACATGACCATGGTTGGGCAAAATGAAGTGGTGAAATGGAAGATTAGATCCTCAACTCAGGGTGGGATAGAGACTCTGTTAGTGGATAGCTTTAAAGGGGTCACAGTTTAAGGATAAGGGGGAAGTCTTTTAGGACCAAGATGAGAAAATCGTTTTTCACACAGAGAGTGGTGAATCTGTGGAATTCTCTGCCACAGAAGGTAGTTGAGGCCAGTTCGTTGGCCATATTTATAACCATATAACCATATAACCATATAACAATTACAGCACGGAAACAGGCCCTCTCGGCCCTTCCAGTCCGTGCCGACCATTTGTTTTCCCCTATTTAAGAGGGAGTTGGATGTGGCCTTTGTGACTGAAGGGATCAAAGGGTATGGAGAGAAGGCAGGTACAGGATATTGAGTTGGATGATCAGCCATGATCATATTGAATGGCGGTGCAGGCTCGAAGGGCCGAATGGCCTACTCCTGCACCTAATTTCTACGTTTCTATGTTTCTATGACTGAAGGACTCCACTTGGGTCTGAGCTAAAGAGATATCAGTGGGCTGAATTTGTCCCTGCAGCCAGGACTCTGGAACTCCAGCCCAGCCAGAGCCGGCAGATCCGTTCCCGTAGCCGACTTTGTGGGCCGTTTTCTCAGCCCCCCCCCCCCCCCCCCCAAGGACATAACCTCTGTTGGTCCGGCAGATTTCTGATAATCCAGAAAGGCTCTGGAACCAAGGGTGCCGGAAAATCGGCGGTGCACCTGTAGTGAAGGACATACTAATGCCCACTGCCCCACAAATATCTGCAAGAGGGTAGGCAGCATGGGAAGTCACTCTCACATCTTAATGAAGGACTTCACTTTGGAGTCTGGGCCCCATACTGACTCCAAGGCGACATAACAGTATGGAAGGAGCTTCCTACATTTTCCTTGATCTCTTCGGGTTGGGATCCTTTTTCAGACTGATGAGCGATTGTAGTTGGGGGCGAGGGTGGTGAAGAAGGCTGGCAAAAAGAGGTGGGGGCAGGACAAAGCCTGGCAAGTGAAAGGTGGATACAGGTGTGGGGGGGGGGGGTTAATTGGCAGATGGATAGAGTACCTTCATCCTTCTTTCTGGATCTACATTATAATCCTCTTCTGCCCTTACCTGATACGTATTTCATCCACCTACCAACCAGCCCCTCCTCACCTTTACCTACCCTATCATGTATAGGAAGTAAATGCAGATGCTGGTTTACATCAAAGATAGACACAAAATGCTGGCGTAACTATCTCTGGATAGGTGACGTTTCGGGCCGACACCGTTCTTTGGTCTGAAGAAGGGTCTCGACCCAAAAAGGTAACCTATTCCTTCTATCTAGAGATGCTGCCTGTCCCGTTGAGTTACTCCAGCATTTTGTGTATACCTACCTATCATGTGGCAGGCTTTGCCCCACCCCACCTCTTTCCCCCTCCCACCCCCACCCCGCCCCCACCCCCCCCCCCCACGACTACAATAAATCCAATAATGATCCTGATCCGAAACATCACCCATCCATTCCCTCGCAGGTGGTGAATGAAGAGGAATGGTTCCACCGACACCAATAAAAGATCCAGATATCTCCTTTATATCTGCAATGCTCTGATCATCTGTCTAATGGGCCTGTCCCACTTGGCGATTTTTTAGGCAACTGCCGGTGGCTGTCATAGTCGTAGCAGGTCATGGAAAAACCGGCGACAACCCACATCATCTTGGCGACAGCACCTACGTCACGCTACGCTCATTGGCGTCCAACCCGCCGTCGGCGAAAAATTTTCAACGTGTTGAAAATTTAGCGGCGACCAGAAAGACGCTACGAATTTTTGCGCGACTGAGGGGACTACTCCTGGCGACCAGCGGCGAACATGTGGCGACAAACTAGTTGCCTAAAAAAAAAATCACCTAAAAGGGACAGGCCCATGAGTGAAAATAGATTGCGCGAAATCTAAAAATGGTCTGCAACAAGGAAACGGGCCAGTGTTCTCTCAGGTTGGTAAATATTTGAATTAAAATATCACTGCCTTTTACCCAAGAGCATCTTTCATTCTATGACTGCACACACCAAATTGATCTAATTCCCACTCTTAAATGTAATATTCTACACTCAAACAATACTCAACAATACCAAATGCAGTTTCCATGCAGAAGGATAGGAACTGCTTTAGGTCACAAGGGACGATCGGCAGCATGTGAGGTTGAATGTTTATGGGTTACCTAGAATTCTCACTTGCCACTCAGAAATCCTACTGATATTTGTAAGCGAAGAAAGATGCTTGATTTTTACTGTTCAAACAGGCCACTATTATATGTGTGACCAGATAGCAGACACATGGAAAAATTAGGAGACAGAAGAAAGCCGTTCAATCTAATGTACCTGCTCTGGTCAAAATATTTCCCATCTAACCTTCCATTATAGCCTTGCACCTAACTGCAAATAACACAGTCAAGTACTGCTTAAATGTGGAAACAGGGATTTAAATATGCTGGTTTACAAAAACAAAGACTCATTGGCACAGCGAGAGATTTGCTGTCTTACAGCTCCAGGGATGCAGGTTTAATCCTGACTACAGGTGCAGTCTATATGGAATTTGTACATTTTCGCTGTGACTGTGTGGGCTTTCTCCGGATGCTCTGGTTTACTCCGACACTCCAAAGACATACAGGTTTGTAGGTTAATTGGATTCAGTAAATTGCGCCTAGGGTGTAGGATGCAAAGCTGGGACAGGATGGAACTAGTTTCCCGGTGCTAGAAAAACAAGGTCATCAATAAGCCTTCTAGGACGTACATTCAAACTGTAGATGGTGAGGAATTTCTTTAGCCAGAGGGTGGTGGATCTGTGGAAATCATTATTGCAGATGGCTGTGGAGGCCAAGATATTGAATATTTTGAAGGCAAAGATTGAGTCTTGAACTGAAACGGTGTCAGAAGTTACAGGGAGAAGGCAGGAGAATGGGGTTGGGAGGGAAAAATAGGATCAGCAATGGTTGAATGGCGGAGTAGACGCGATAGGCGAGATGTCCTAATTCTGCTCCTATTTTTTATGGTCTTATGCCCTGGACAGAGTATATCCATCACAATTGCAGAGCTTCTAGCTTGTAAGGAAAAAAAAGCAGTGAAGAAACAAGTTGTGTGATATGTGTGATGAATGACTCAATGGTGAAGCCACCTTCAAATAAGGGAAACACTCCAGGAAAATGAAATTTAAGATTTGGGCACTTCAAAAGTGAGACTTTAAGCTGACAATCTCACTTTGTGCTGCGTTTTCCAGGTGAACGAGATGAAAAGTGTCCTGCTGGTGCCTTATCCAGGCTTATTGTCCACCAACGAGGTGGCAGAATGCCAGACCTACAAGAGAAGCTTTTGTTCCAATTATCTGCCAGGCAGGAAATAAATTTGAGATTGGAAGGTGAACAGCTTCACTACCATCCTATTTCTCCCTTGTTCGAATCAGTGTGCTGTCAGAGCAGTGTGCGTCTGGGCTACAGGATACTGAATATAGCTTCGCTGGAACTGCACCTGAGGATGCATTGGCAATTCAACAACTCCCATATCATACAATTGCAAAGCAATTATCCCTCCGAATCCAAGGAAATAACAGAACAGTGTGAAGTGATGGGGTCCTTTCATTTAGTCTGCTCTCTTGACCCTCAGTTACAAAGACACAGCTGAAGCTGCTGATAAGGATCCAACTGCTTAGAGATGGTGAGAGAGGGGGAGAGAGAGAGAGAGCGAGAAAGAGGGCGAGAGGGAGTGATCTTTTCACTTCAGTTTTCAGTCATCTTTGGAAGGTCAACCTCAATAAGCACTGAACTGCAAAGGCTTCGGGGCATTGGTTTTGTCTCTTTGCATTTTTATCGTTTGTTTATTTGTTTTTAAATGCATGTGTGAGTATAGAGAGTGTGTACGGAGAATGTGAATATAGAGTCTGAAGAAGGGCCTCGACCCGAAACGTTGCCTATTCCTTTTCTCCAGAGATGTTGCCCGACCTGCTGAGTTACTCAAGCTTTTTCTTTCTATGTTCGGTCCAAACCATCGTCTGCAGTTCCTTCCAACACACATACACACACACACACACATATACACACACACACACATATATATACACACACACACACACATACATACATATATACACACACACACATATATATATATATATATATATATACATATATATATATATATATATATATATATATATATATATATATATGACATATTAGTCAGGAGTGTGTAGGAAGGAACTACAGATGCTGGTTTACACCGGGAATAGACCCAAAATGTCTGAAGATCTCGACCCTAAACATCACCCATTCCTTCTCTGCCGCCTGTCCCGCTGAGTTACTCCAACATTTTGTATCTATCTATGACATATAAGTCATGTAAATACAAGTCATATACATTTTATTGGTTATTATATTGTTTACAATGTTTACCTGTTCTGTTGTGCAAGTAAGGATTTCATTGTTATGTCTGGGACATGTGACAATAAAACACTCACTCTCTCTCTTTCTAATAAACGTGGCTCAAGCTCCAGGAAGACACTTTGCCCCGCATACTTGTGTGAATTGCCCTTTGACGGTTAATTTGGGCGCTCTTTTGCCATCGAGTGCTCTTTCCCCATCAAGCCAATTGCTTTAGCAAACTACGCTTGGCCCGTAAGGCACAGCAAATGATAAAACAGTCATCTTATTTTGTTCTGTTGATTTTTACATGCGAAAGCCAAGATTGGATGGTTTTAAGAAATGCAATTTGCCTGCTATCTCCAGCAAAGGGAGACAGTTGTTTGCAATTCTAAATGAGAAGATTCTGCTTCAACCTCAGTGTTATTATCACTGCGTACAGAATGTTAATAAGGAGGGTAAAATCCATGAGAGGTGAGGACCTTTACTACTTCAGGAATTTTTATTTAAATCGATACATTATTTTAATTGGAAACGCAGCATTTAAATGCAATAAATATCAAGCTTTCAATATACGTCGAATCAACTCCAACCCAATGGTCATATTTGGATATTGGAGGTTACCAAATTAAAGCAGAATTTGAGCAGGCTCAATTGTAATCATGTATAGTCTTTCCGCTGACTGGCACGCAACAAGACCTTTCCACTGTACCTCGCAATATGTGACAATAAAATATAATAAACAAAACTATAACACTGAGCAGGAAGTCATACACTGTTTTTTTTCCTTTGCCCCATAGATGCTGCCTCACCTGCTGAGTTTCTCCAGCATTTCCGTCTACCGCAAGAGGTCATGCACTGGTTTTCAGTACGTAACATTGATTTTGAATCTCCTCTCCAAAGGAAGAATGGTGGGCCACGCGGCTTGAAGGACCGGAGGGCCCAGTCCCTGCGTGTCCCCCGAGGTCTGGAGAACGGGAGAGGAGGATTGAAGGAGCAACGACAGAGGATACGAGAGCAAGGGCCGGTAAGAGTGTGAACCGGGATTTTACCGTCCTTTCTCGCCCTCAAGTTTGGCTGTGGGAGACCCCCTCCGGGGCACAAAGGCTGAAGGCGGCCGGGGTGGGCAAGGAGAGGGCCGACGGTTTGCTGTACGATCAGCGCAGAGACGAAGGCTGGAGGCCCTGCAGCAGCCTGGGGCTTGCCTGGATCAGGAGCTGCTCCAGAAGACCGAGTGCGCAGACCGAACTGGACTTTGAAAATAGCGCCTGGTGTTGGGAATTTTTAGAATTATAAGCATGTTGAGTAGGCTATCAATTTGGTTAAGCCTAGAGCTCACATGCTGAGGAGCATGATGGGAAAAATGGCCAAGAATATAGTCAGAATTGCTAAAGCTGAATCATTCTGCCGAAAAAGCAGGCTTTCTTATCTATTGAGGGGAGGATAGTCTGTCTAGGTTCTTATCTGTTGCAATCTTGAGATTACAGCTGCTCCTTGTCTGTGTTTAGCAGGAAAGTCTCCCAAAGGTTAACGAATGGCCTCTTTTATGAGGGGACCCCATTTGCCAGGTAGAATCTTGACATCTGTGGTTGATACACAGGAGGATTTAAAAAAAAAACAACAAGAAATGTAAGATTAAAGTTAACTCTGGGGAAAGACAAAGATGAAAGATAATAGACATTGATTAATGATGCTTTATTTCAGCTTCACAAGTGACCATTGTTATCTTGAGGGTATGAAAAATTGCACAGTTACTTTGGCTTGTGGAAGCAGTTTGGGCTTGCTCACACTGTTTCTCGATGTACATCACTAAGGCCTTTTAATAAATTGACTTGTTCGATAAACTCACCGCTGGTCTATGAGCTGTTTTATTTTGTGTTTGTACCTATCTGAGTAAAGTCAGATATATGGTACAGGCAAAGTGCAAAATTCCCTCCTACAGACCCAAAACCTGTCATCTCTTGCACACGGTTTCCTTGGACTATTTCTATAATCTTGGTCGGTACAACTCACGGATTGTGCTTGGGTACGACAACCTTTTACTGAACTGTATGCAAATAAAATACATGCATGCTGCATTTCTGAATTAAAATCCTTTTTCTTTCATCTATTCACAAACATAACCATGCCCCATTCTATCCAACGTTTATGAGAAAAACAAGGCTCGCACTGATCATGGGCTCTTGATCTCTCATGTTGCGTTAACTTACTTTGTTACATCGAAGCCTGCAGTCGTGGGCTCATTTTCCAAAAGGTTTGACAGGGAAACAACATACTTTGTGTTCTTAGGGCACTGATGTAAATTATGTGCATTAGAACATCAAAGTGACAATGTGCCGTATAAGTCTATGCCGGTTTATCACCAGAAATGCTCTGAAGGTATAAACAGCATTCCTCCCAAATTCCTTTGCTGTACCCATCCTGCTTGGAAATAGCTACTGAGTACGTGCAAAGGAGAAACTACAGATGCTGGTTTACACCAAAGATAGACACATAATGCTGGACTAATTCAGCGGGATGGGCAGCATCTCTGGAGAGAAGCAGCGGATGACGTTTTGGGTCGAGACCTTTCTTTAGGTTTGAAGAAGGGACTCGACCCGAAAGGTCACCTTTTTCCTTCTCTCAGCCTATCCCGCTGAGTTACTCCAGCATTTTGTGTCTATCTTAGCTACTGGGGTAAATATACAAAACTTACTTGCAGTTCCACGTCACGGGAAACAAGGATGCTTATTGTTGCAGATGCAACTCTCTGTGGGTGATTGATTGATTTCAGGAATAAACCACCCAGTTGGGGCAGCATAAACAAAGCTTAAAGGGGCTGTCCCACTGCGGGGACCTAATTCACAAGTTTAGAAGAGTTTGCCCTCGATTCATACTCGCAGCATGGTCGACACGTGGTCCTAGGAGGTCTTTGTAACTCTTCTTCATGCTCGAGAGTAGTCCCCGTGTACTTGAGGCCTCAGTTAGGTCGCGGTGTATTTTTCAACGCTGAAAAATGCCCGCGAGTAAAAAAAGGTTGCCATGGAAAAAAATCAATATTTTTTTTACTCGTAGGTTTAGTTGAGGTAGGTCGTAGGAGGTCGTAATGCTATCGTAGGTAGTCAAAGGCAATCGAAGGCAGTCGAAGGTAAAGCTCGTTGAGAAAAATAATGTAAGTAAAACGACCGGTAATGTTAAATGCCCGCTAAACTTTAATAAAAGTTGTCTGGCTTCTTAAAAGTGTCTCCACTCCTTCTTCCACCCCCCCTTCTCCCCCCCCTTCTCCCCCCCCCTTCTCCCCCCCCCTTCTTTCCCCTGTCTCTTCCCTTCTCTCCCCCTCCCCCCCACCCCGCTCTCCACGCTCTCTAAAGGACTTACCGTACACTGTGCCAGCCGTCGTTTACCTTCCTGTTCATTGCGGGTGTGAATTTCAGACAGCGCTCCCCTGCTTTCCCTGGCCCCAGCCTTTACGATATGTGTGTGTGTGTGTGTGTGTGTGTGTGTGTGTGTGTGTGTGTGTGTGTGTGTGTGTGTGTGTGTGTGTGTGTGTGTGTGTGCGTGTGGGCGTGCGTGCGTGCGTGCGTGCGCGTGTGTGTGTGTGTGTTGACGGTCAATCCAGCTTGAGGTTTTTCAAGCGAGTGCCCTTGAGTTTGAAGGTCACTGAAGGTCACTGACAGTCGCTGAAAAGTCGAGTCAGTGGGACAGGCCCTTAACTCTGCATCGGCTATGCTGGGCCTCAAACTGGGAGATGGTAGGTAAGCACAGTCAAATTGAACCAGAGGCCAATTCTTAGATTTCATTATCTCCAATTACTTCCATGTAGAGCCTACTATTATACTTATTACAACCTTACAATGAATGGTGAATATGGAATGGTCTGGTATTTATGAATGATTGTTTCACAGACAAGTGGCATATCACTTGTTATAATTGTAGCAGTTCAATTAGAAGAAATTATAACACATTTAAGTTGAAAATGCATCACCCTTTTACTTAATAGTCTACTCAAACTATTGCGCTAAAGTGACTTTTCCCGTCTAAGTTATAAAAAAGGGGAAATCTTGTGAAATTACTGAAATTCAACTGCTGGTCCACACTCAATTTGTGCTTATTAAGGCTAATCTTACACCGTCAGAGTTATGGATTTTAGTTTAATTTAGTTTAGAGAAACATGAGCGCATTAGAGATAATGCGAGCTTTCAAATCACTGGAAGGCAGAAGATCACAAAACAGGAATCTGCCACTGGATTAATTGATTGCATTGGTAACAGTGAGAGTGAAATGTTTTTATATAATTGTGAGTGCTTTACTTTAGACACTAAGCCTCCAAAGTAGACAATTCCAGAGTTGTACCACTCTCTAGGTTAAGCATAAGAGTGCAGGCCTAAGCAGCTTATTCCTTATTCCAAGACAGTGAACACTAGTTCCAGACGCCTCTGTACTTCAAGATGTGAATTGAATGTAAAGAACCTCTAAAGAAAGGAGTGCTGCACTTTAGAAAATGAAAACTTTTTTTTTCCAATGAAGTGATTATTCAGTTCAGTCATTGAATTCCAACCACTTTACAGTCAATGGAATACACTTTGCGTGTAGTCACTGTGCTAACATTTGAAAATTGGCAAGCTTTCTACAATAAAAGCAGTATTATAAATGACCAGATAAGCTGTTTTAGTAAAATTGGATCTGTGATTAATATTATTCTGTCAATTACATAATCTCCTCAGTTTTTAGTTCAGTTTAGAGATACAGCTTGGAAACAGGCCCTTCGGCCCACTGAGTCTGCACCGATCATCGATCACCCGCACACTAATTCCATGTTATCCCATTTTTGCATCCTACACACCAGGGGCAATTTACAGAAGCTATTTGACCTGCACGCCTTTGGGATGTGGAAAGAAACCGGAGCACTCAGAGAATACCCAAACAGGGTAGAATGTACAAACCAGGGAGAATGTACAAACTCCACACAAACAGCATCCGTAGTCAGGACCAAACCCGGGTCTCTGGAGCTGTGAGGTAACTGCTCTACCGCTGCACCACTTCTTTGCCTGCAATCATTCATCACGTTAATGATGATTTGTGTATGGATTTGTATGAACAATATAGGTGGCGCAGCGGTAGAGTTACTGCCTTACAGCACCAGAGACCCCAGTTTGATCCTGACTACGGGTGCCTGTCTGTATGATGTTTGTGCATTCTCCCAGTGACCTGCGTTGGTTTTCTCTGAGATCTTCGGTTTCCTCCCGCACTCCAAAGGCGTACGGGATTGTAGGTTAATTGGCTTGGTTTAAATGTAAGTTGTTCCTAGTGTGTGTGTGTGTGTGTGTGTGTAGGATTGGGTTAGTACGTGGGGATTGCTGTTTGGTGCGGACTCGGTGGGCCGAAGGGCCTGTTTCCACACTGTAATTCAAAACTAAATTAAACTAAACATACATTTCGAAAAACAATCAGATTTAAATCATTGCGTACACACCTGTGACCATTGGGAGAAGCTGGTGATGAAATGCATGTTTATCAGAAATGCCATTTTAAAAAAATTAAATATTATATTCTCATTTAATTAGACTGTTTCTTTGGCAAAAATCTTTGTGCTTGACGTCAGTGAAAACATTGAACTCCTTGAGACAATGGTTCAATGATCCAATAGTTCTTTATTATCACATGTACCAAGGGATACTGAAATTCTTTATCAGCATACAGATCAGTACGGTTAGTACCGCAAGCAAGTACAAGCTCTGATTAAGTACAGAATGTGCAGTAACAGCCCACTGCGCCCATAGGGAAGGTTCGCCAGGTTTTGGTCATAAGGTCGTAAGTGATTAGAACAGAATTAGGCCATTCAGCCCATCAAGTCTACTCCGCCATTCAAACATGACTGATCTAATTCTCACTCTTAACCCCATTCTCCTGCCTTCACCCAATAACCCATGACACCCATACTAATCAAGAATCTATCAATCTCTGCCTTAGAAATATCCACTAACTTGGCTTCCACAGACTTCTGTGGCAAAGAATTCCACAGATTCACCACCCTCCGACTAAAGCAATTCCTCCTCATCTCCTTCCTAAAGGAACATCCTTTAATTCTGAGGCAATGGCCTTTGGACCTAGACTCTCCCACTAGTTTTGGCACCATTTTCTAATTCCCAGCTGCAGTTGGCCATAATGGCCCATTGCAGTCCTCCCCCCCCCCATTGGGCCATCCTGTGATCATTGACCTTGCCGCAGTTTTGGAGCTTTGCCCTTTCTTGGTGCAGAGGGTGGTTCTTCACTTGTCCATAAAGCAGAGCCTTCAGAGTTTCAGAATTCAAAATGAGACCTTGGGTATTGGGCTCAGCAGTAGAGTTGCTGCCTTACAGCACCAGAGACCCAGGTTCGATCCAAACCACGGGTGCTTGTCTGAACCAGAGGACATAGGTTTAAGGTGAGGTGGGAAAGATTTAGTAGGAACCCGGGGGGGGGTAACATTTTCACACAAAGGGTGACAAGTGTGTGGTATGAGCTGCCGGAAGAATTAGTTGAGGCAGGTACTATCGCAACGTTTAAGAAACATTTAGACAGGTACATGGATAGGACATGTTTAGAAGGATATGGGCCAAATGCAGGCAGGTGGGACTAGTATAGATGGGGCATGGTGGCCGGTGTGGGCAAGTTGGGCTGAAGGGCTGATTTCCACACTGTGAGACTCTATATCTCTATGACAACAGTAATGGTAAATTTAACAATGCATTAATTTATGTCTTTCGACTGTAAATTGATAGAATTTTGTTCATAGCGATGTATTAATAGTTTATTTTTCAGTGAAGCAGAATAAAACTTCTCAGCATTTCCACTTTCCTTCATATTGTGAACTTATCTGTCGTTAATTCCCTTTTTGGAAGGGTTCTTTTTTTTGTTTCACACAATCTTTTTTCCTTTTATCTTTCTCTTCATGATGCTTCGCTTCCGAGAAACACAACACATCAAGGCCAGCCACAGTAATCCTTTCAAATCCAATTTGTGTTACATGGCAAAGCCAACAGCCAGCCTCTATTCTTTCTTCCTATCTATTACAGCTAGGTGCAAATTACGTTTCTCTTTTTTTAATAATTGGTTTTCTGATTCGCCCCGGCACGTGTCAGATTTTTTCAATCAATTCATCTCCGCAACCAAAAATTGTAGGGGTTCTATCAACCTTACTTTCTGATATTCGTGTTTTCACTTCTATGGAACATAATGGATGTCACTTCTGTTTTGAAAGGATACACTCTATATTGCAATAGCTGTCAGAAAAATTGTGTGTTTTATTTAATTTGGAAAATACACTGGAAGCATACCATATATTTTTGATATCAAAGCAATTATACCTTTCCACAATTCACAAGGTTCCGTGGTACATCAATATTTCGATCAATTTGCACAGGGAATGCAGTTCTATGCTGCTACATATTTTTGAATATATATTCTTCATGTCTTTTCTTCAAAAATAATTAGCAATTGTACTGTCTTTGTGATTCATGGAATCCTTACTTATTTGTGTAATTACAATTCAGAATTGTTGATGTTTCCGCATTATCACAGTCTGTTATGGGAGAACAATGAGATAGAGATGGAATCATTCACAAGCTGAATAACAATCTGGCAGCAACGTGATTCTGGTACGCAATCTGATAGCTGGCTGTAACTGAGTATGGGTGGGGGAGAGAGGCAAGGTGGGGTGGGATGTAGAGGGTGACATTTCACCTGATTGCTGAGGATGGGAATGGAGGGTAGAGCGGGGAAGGAGTTGCAAGAAGTGATTCTGGGCTGGGGGAGGCGTTTGGGGGATGGAAGGTGGCGAGGTGAATAGATTCATCACACAGCATGCTGGCACAGAACTCAACCGAGGGTGGCACAGTGGTGCAGCGGTAGAGTCGCTTCCTTACAGCGCCAGAGACCCGGTTTCGATCCTGACTGCGGGTGTTTGTCTGCGCAGAGTTTATACATTCTCCCCGTGACCTGCGTGGGTTTTCTCCGAGATCTTAGGTTTCCTCACACACTCCAAAGACGCACAGGTTTGTAGGTTAATTGGCTCGGTATAAATGTAAAAATTATCCCTAGTGTCCCTAACTTGGATAAAGTGGATGTGGAGAGGATGTTTCCTCTAGTGGGAGAGTCTAGGACTAGAGGTCATAGCCTCAGAATTAAAGGACGTTCTTTTGTGAAGGAGATTATGAGAAATTCCTTGAGTCAGATGGTGGTGAATCTGTGGTATTCTTTGCCACAGAAGGCTGTGGAGGCCAAGTCAGTGGATATTTTTAAGTCAGAGATAGATAGATTCTTGATTAGTACAGGTGTCAGGGGTTATTTGGAGAAGGCAGGAGAATGGGGTTAGGGGAGAGATAGATCAGCCATGATTGAATGACAGAGTAGAGTTGATGGGCCGATTGGCCACATTTTAGTCCTATCATTTATGACCTTATGACCCAGTGTTAATGTGCGGGAATTACTGGTCGGTGTAGACTCAGTGGGCCAAATGGCCCTCTTATCGTGCTGCATCTCTTAAAATATAACGAAAACTCAAAGCTCCAGTTTCAATCTCTGTGCGTGGACTTCAATCATGGAGGGCAAGAAATTCATTTGTGTGAGCTTTTGTTTTCCAGCACTGTGCAATTGATTCCTAGTGGAAAATCAATCACAAATCTCAACCTTACAGGATTCCTGCAGCATAATGTGCCTTACCATTGTATACTTTGTTCTAAATGACAGATGCGAGCACCAAATGCACACAGAGTTATGTCAATCCAAGTGAAAGAACAATGTGTCACTGTAAAGCTGGTATATGAAGGTCTGATTAACATCTAAAGTATGCCACACAGCAGGCAGCAAGTCCATTCTGAAGACGCAGGTCCTGCACCAATACTATTGAAAGAGATTATCAATTACTTGCAGGGTTGAAGTGGGTTGGGTTGGAGGAATCATCAGTTTAGACCACAGGGCTATCGGCTGCAGGATGAAGTTGTGATGGAAGTGAGAGAAGATGCAAAGATCTTCATCGGGGCTCCCGCAACCTTCTCTCTTGCCTCTCTCAATAACCTGGGATACATCCCATCGCATCCTGGGGATTTGGCCACCTTGACGCTCTTCAAGAACCCAAACACATCCTGCCCTCCCGTATTAGTGGGAAGGAACTGCAGATGCTGGTTTTAACCGAATATGCAAGATAGGCACAAAAAGCTGGAGTAACTCAGTAAGACATGCAGCATCTCTGGAGAAAAGGAATGGGTGACGTTTCGGGTCAAGACCTGAACCCAGTCTGAAGAAGGGTCTTGACCTGAAGCGTCACCCATTGTTTCTCTCCAGAGATGCTGCCTGTCCCGCTGAGTTACTCCAGCTTTTTGTGCCTATCTTGCATATTAGTATTCCCCACACTGATCTCACCATCCTCCATGTCCTTTTCCTTGGTGAAAACAGGTGCAATGTAGGTGAGATGCCTCACCCACATCCCCTGACTCCAAATTCCCTCCTTTACCCCATCCTGATGCCTTTATGTTTGCAGCTCTGAACACAGTAAGATAAATGCTTGACCTCATTCAGCATTATGAAGTCCACTGCATGGCTAACACCATGAATCACCCTAACCTTTCACTCTAATTCAACGTTGATGTGATATCTATCAGCTTTTTGTGTCTATCTTCGGTTTAAACCAGCATCTGCAGTTCCTTCCCACACATTCTGTCCATCACTAGTGTTAGTCATGATTTATAATTCCCTTCAAAGGCAAGGATGGCTGTCAGTTAAATAATGAACACAAACAATGTGGACCAAGCTATCTAACATCCTCTTCAAAAAAATGTATGTTTACCTATTTATTCTGGATATTAATCAGATGCAAACCTCCTCCCTCTGCTGTGGTTACGTTTAGAGATACAATGGGGGAAACAGGCCCTTCGGCCCATCGAGTCCACGCTGACCAGTGATCACCCATATACTAGTTCCAGGTCAGAAACATAGAAACATAGAAATTAGGTGCAGGAGTAGGCCATTCAGCCCTTCGAGCCTGCACCGCCATTCAATATGATCATGGCTGATCATCCAACTCAGTATCCCGTACCTGCCTTCTCTCCATACCCTCTGATCCCCTTAGCCACAAGGGCCACATCCAACTCACTCTTAAATATAGCCAATGAACTGGCCTCAACTACCCTCTGTGGCAGAGAGTTCCAGAGACTCACCACTCTCTGTGTGAAGAAAGTCTTTCTCATCTCGGTCTTAAAGGATTTCCCCCTTATCCTTAAGCTGTGACCCCTTGTCCTGGACTTCCCCAACATCGGGAACAATCTTCCTGCATCTAGCCTGTCCAACCCCTTAAGAATTTTGTAAGTTTCTATAAGATCCCCTCTTAATCTCCTAAATTCCAGAGAGTATAAACCGAGTCTATCCAGTCTTTCTTCATAAGACAGTCCTGACATCCCAGGAATCAGTCTGGTGAACCTTCTCTGCACTCCCTCTATGGCAATAATGTCCTTCCTCAGATTTGGAGACCAAAACTGCACGCAATACTCCAGGTGTGGTCTCACCAAGACCCTGTACAACTGAAGTAGAACCTCCCTGCTCCTGTACTCAAATCCTTTTGCTATGAAAGCTAACATACCATTCGCTTTTTTCACTGCCTGAAGAAGGGTCTTGACCCGAAACGTCACCTATTCCTTTTCTCCAGAGATGCTGCCTGTCCCACTGAGTTACTCCAGCATTTTGTGTCTATCTTTGGTGTAAACCCAATTCTTCCCTACACCCTAGTGACAATTTACAGAAGCCACGAAATCTAGAAATGTGCAACTCTATGGAAGGTGGGAGGAAACCGGAGAAATCCTATGCGGTCACGGGGAGAACGTACAAATGTACAAACTCCGTGCAGACAGCATCCATAGGCAGGATCGCACCCGGGTCTCTGGGTGCCGTATGGCAGCAGATCTACCGATGTGCCACTGTGCTAAGAGCAAAGAACTTGGCTGCAGGAGGGCAGAGGCTGATCCAATAACTCAGATACTTTTCCCGTTGGTCGGCCCATACTTTCAACATCTTGCCAAGTTTTCAGAGGAATTGATCATTGTGCAAACATCAGCAAATGTTCCCATTTCTAACCTTTTGATGGAAGGTAGTTCATTGATGGAGGAGATGAAGAAGGCTGGACTGTATAGAGAACATCTTGTTATGTTAATTGACCTCCAAATGTCATTTCATCTGCCTTATTGCAAGCTATGACTCAAGTCAATGAAGCATTTTCTCTAGACATTGATTAACTAAAAACATTGTACAGTGCAGCACAAGAACGATCCCTTAGGCTCGCAATGTTTGTGCCAAACATGATGCCAAGATTGGTTCCCAAATTGAACTGTTCTCAGCTGCCTGTGCATGATCCATATCTCTCCACTTCCATGTGCCTATCTAAAAGCCTCATAAATGACTTGGCATTGCTTTCACCCGGGATCCTTGATATCACATCTGGTCTTCCTTTGCTTCAAGGCTAATCACTCTCACCCCACTTTTGGAACAGGTCCATGAACTGGACCAAGATTGTGACGAGGTATTGAGCCAAATAGCCCAGAGACAGCACAGTAGCGCAGCGTTAGAGCTGCTGCCGTTTCGCGCAGGAGACCTGGGTTTAATCCTGACTCTGAGTGCTGGCTGCACGGAGTTTGTACATTCTCCCCGTGACCTGTGTGGATTTTCCCCGGGTGATCCGGTTTATTCCCACATTCCTAAGACGTTCAGGTTTGTAGGTTGATAGGCTTTGGTAAATTGTAAATTGTGCTGGGGTACAGTTGTGCTGGGGTACAGGGTGATCGCTGGTCGGCGTCGACTCGGTGGGCCGAAGGGCCTGTTTCCGCGATGTAGCTCCAAACCCCTGATTACTTTATACATCAATGGGCGAGCTGTTGATGAATAAGTGCAGAATGCTAGTCGTATCAGACTGCTCCTATTACTTTGCTGATGGGAATGTTATTTTCCTTATCTATCTTGGCGTGGCATGGCTGTAGGCCATCCTTAGCTGCGAATATCACTTCTGACTGCAGTTCTTTTTAGAAGATACCTCCCTTTAGGAAGTGCAGGCTTGATGTTGCCAATCACTATTTTCCCTAAGAGGCAAATGTGGCCTGACGTTAGCGCCTCTTTTTGTACACTAATGAGAATAAAATATTCCAATTGGTGTCTCCAACGCACAGAAGCACATTGGGAAGTCATGCATTTCCAACATCAGGTCAAACTAACAGATGTCTCCTGAGTAGGATAATTTACGCATGGTTTTATTGCTTTGTTTAGTTCACCAACGATCCCCGTTGCACTTCAAATTCCTGGGCGTGCACATTTCCGAAGTTCTTTCCTGGACCCAGCACACTGATGCAATTATAAAGTAAGCCCTTCAACGCCTCTACTTCCTGAGTCCTGAGAAGATTGCAGAGATTCGGTATGGCAGAGAGGATTCTCTTGAACCTCTACAGGTGCACAGTAGAGAACATACTGACCAGTTGCATCACTGCCTGGTTTGGCAACCTGAATGCCCAGGAGCGAAGAAGACTGCAAAATGTTGTGAACACTGCCAGGTCCATCATTGGCTGTGACCTCCCCACCATCGAAGAGATTTACCAGAGTCGCTGCCTCAAAAAGGCAGCCAGCATCATCAGAAATCTACACACACTCATTTCACCCCTGCCATTGGGTAGAAGATACAAGGGTCTGAAAACTGTAAAATGTTCAGATTCAGGAACAGCTTCTTCCTTACAGCCATTAGGCTATTAAACACGGCAACCTCAAATAAGCTCTGAACGACATAGACTATTGTTGTTATTATTAAACTATTATTGTGTTTTTTTCTGTGTGCACGTATGTGTGCATGGGTGTGTGTGTGTATGTGTGTATATATATATATGTGTGTGTGTGTGTGTGTGTGTGTATATATATATATATATATATATATATATATATATATCTGTATGCAATATGTAAACATAGTACACTTTAAACAATATAATAAATAGGAAAAAAAGTTCAATGTGTGTATATATACACATACTCACATATACATATATTATATATATTATATATGCATATGTGAGTATGTGTATATATATACACACACTGAACTTTTTTTTCATGTGCCACCCTTGATTTATGAAATTCTTTTGGACAGAGCCAGGAATTCTCCCACAGGCCCACAGATTCAGTTCATTTCAGTGTGACAACTGCGAGGTGAGGTCTCCTTCAGCAGAAAGGTTAACAGTTCATATTTATTATATTTCCATGTAGATGATTCATTTAACGGTTGAAGAGGGCTAAAATAGTGTCACCTGATCCTACAATTAATGATAACCCATTCAAGTGTAAAATGCATCACATTAATATGAAGTCTCAAAGCACTGTATCCATGACCTACTGCTGCAGTCACTGTTGTTATAAAGGCAAACATGGAACAAATGTGGAGAAGCAATGACCCAGAAAGAACAACCGAATGAGTATCTTGTTCAACAATTCTGAGATTACTTTTAGAGAAAAATCTGGACACTTAATTATACTTACTTGTTATGTAGATTACATGGTAATAAGACAAATCATCATTTGATCAGATGCGCTTTTCACCTGCATTTGTAATCGAAGTGTGTGTTTATCATGCAGCTATAGTTATAGAATCATAGAATCATATAAAATAGGTGCATGAGTAGGCCATTCGAGCCTGCACTGCCATTCAATATGATCATGTCTGATCATCCAACTCAGTATCCTGTACCTGCCTTCTCTCCATACTCCCTGATCCCTTTAGCCACAAGGGCCACATCTAACTCCCTCTTAAATATAGCCAATGAACTGGCCTCAAGTACCTTCTGTGGCAGAGCCTGCAGTGGCAAGGGTCTGTAGGGGCAAATGTCTTATGCAAGAGTCTGTAGGGGCAAATATTTTTACATTAAAAACACAGCCACATTTATGAATGAATCCATCTTTTCAGATTATTTTGATCAATCTCCAATTGCAAAAGGCAGATTCATTGCGTTAACCAAGTTCCTCAAAGAGAAGGGCTCCGTTATTGACACAAAGGGCTGGAATAACTCAGCGGGTCAAGCAGCATCTCTGGAGAAAATGGATGGGTGACATTTCGGATCCGGACCCTTCATCAGGCTGACAGTCAGGGGAGAGGGAAACAAGGGATGTGGAAGAGATATGGAAGATACCCAGTGGTATAAAAAGGCTGAAGAAGGGGTTTGGCCCGAAATGTTGCCTATTTCCTTCGCTCCATAGATGCTGCTGTACCCGCTGAGTTTCTCCAGCACTTTTGTCTATCTGGTATAAAAACGGATTTCTCTATCTGCAATTAACCTTTGCTTTCCCTCACTCTATGTCTCTCCACCACCGTAGTTCTCTGAATAATTTCACCATCCTCCTGATTAATTTTACTGTTTACATGCCTCCTTCTCACCTTCCCCTCAGATAACAATGAACCATTCATCATTTCCTTGACCACAATCTGCTTTGATCTGTCATTTTAACACCTTGCAATTCGATCTCTACAGTTTCTCTCTCCCCTGACTCTCAGCATGAAGGAAGGTCCCAACCCAAAACGTCACCCATCCTTTTTCTCCAGAGATGCTGCCTGACCTGCTGCGATGCTCCAGCACTTTGTGTCTATCTTTGGTATAAACTAGACTCGGCATTTCTTTGTTTCTACGAATGGCTCAGTTATGCTCATTGCGGTCAATAAACATTAACAATTTCACTATTTAACATTAATACGGTCACCATATTGCGCCCAGACACTTCTGTTTTCAGCATTGACTGTGGCATTTAACTATTGCGCAGGTTTCAGCTTTCTAGACAATAGGAAAACCTCAACCAAATCTTTTGTGAATGAGTCAATGTCTTGCTCTCTGGCTCCTTCACACTTCAGAAGACAAGTCACAGGGCAGCACAGTGGCGAGAGTGGTAGAATTGCAGCTTATAGCACCAGAGACCCGGGCTTGATCCTGACTATGGGTGCTGTCTGTATGGAAGTTGTACGTTCTTCCTGCGGCCTTGTGGGCTTTCTCCGGGTGCTTCAGTTTCCGCTCACACCCTATAGATGTGCAGGTTTGTAGGTTATTTGGCTTCTGTAATTTGTTCCGAGTGTGTGGGATAGAACTAGTGCTGGTTGGCCCGGACTCAGTGGGGCGAAGGGTCTGTTTCCAGGCTGTCTCTCAAAACTCTGAAGTCCAAGATTATGTTATTTTACCAATTCTTCCTTCCCTTGCACTGTCAGTGAGTTTGTTCAAGATTCAGTTGAAATGAAAGACGGGCTATGTTCCTCTTCCTAATCAATATTGTGGCTGCGTACGTTAATTATGGAGGTCAGGGAAATGTAGCCCAAAAACAAAAATAATACAAATACTGGACATTTAAAGAATTAAGAATTGTTGAAAGTGTCAATGGAGAGAAAAGCAGAGTTAATGTTTTGGGACAATGATCTTCCAACCCACTGAAGATGCAGCTCATTCTTATGAAAAGCTACTGATAACGCATTCTAGAGTGGATGTGGCGAGGATGGTTCCACGAGTGGGAGATAGTAGACCAGAGATGAGGAGGAATTTATTTAGTCAAAGGGTGGTGAATCTGTGGAATTCATTGCCACAAAAGGCTATTAAGGGGCATTAAAGGGCCTGTCCCACTCGGCGATTTTTTCCAGCGACTGCGGGCGTCATATCAGTGTCGCCAAAAGATTTTGAACATTTCAAAATCCAGTGGCGACAAAAAAATGTTGCAAAATTTGAAAAAACACCGTGCGTCATACGACACCACGCTGCGTCACGCCACAAATTTCACAGTGACCTGATACGTCAGTCAATGATGCCGACAGTCGCCGAAAAAATCGGCAAGTGGGACAGGCCCTTAACTCTCTTTATCCACAGATCCAGCCTGGCCTGCTGAGTATTTCCTGTGTCTACCTTTGTATTTTGGGAAAGTTTGTCCCCCTGATGGGTTGGGATGTCTTGTTGACATCCTGTTGCACAAGTAAAGTGCCCTGTACCATACAGCAAGGCGTTATGGAGACGTTTCTGGAATGTATTGCTCAAATGTATGAAGTCTCAATGCCTTTAGGGGGGTCGTGAAGGAAAACATGAATGTCAAATCTTGAATGGAAATGGAACAGGTGAAACGTGTTCAGAACAAGCTCAGACCAAATGCAGAACCAAATGTTATACTGTGTTAAAGAAGGAACTGCAGATGCTGGAGAATCGAGGGTACACAAAAGGCTGGAGAAACTCAGCGGGTGCAGCAGCATCTAAGGAGCGAAGGAGATAGGCGACGTTTCGGGTCGAGACCCTTCACCCGAAACGTCGCCTATCTCCTTCGCTCCTTAGATGCTGCTGCACCCGCTGAATTTCTCCAGCCTTTTGTGTACCCCCAAATGTTATACTGTAATAATGTTGAACATGTACATTGATTGCCGCCTAAGCCACATGACTCTCTACGTGCTGGTCTCAGAAGTGCATCTGCAATCACTCATTGCAATCGCTCCATTATTTTAAACCTCTACTCCACCACCAGCATTCCTTACTTTAGTAATGCTGTTCCAATGATCATGGTATCTGTACACTGTGGTTGGCTCGATTGTGATCACGTATAGTCTTTCTACCGACTGGTTAGCACGCAACAAAAGCTTCTCACCGTACCTTGGAACACGTGACAATTAACTGAACTATTAATTTTCTTCTTTATTACTTCAGTGAATGCATTAACATTTTGGGCTACAGTTCTACAATTTAATTTAAGATTAAATGAGAACTTACCAGTTCGAAGTTTGATCTGTATTTTATGAGGAGTTACGATGAGGGATTACGTGAAGACCCCGTCCAGCACGCATGCGTGACATTTCTTCAAAGCAGCGGTGTGGATTCACAGAAAAACACAACAATTGAAATAAATATAGTAAAGAAAAAATAAGAACTTAATTACCAGTTGATCTGTATAATAGAGGGTGGGAGCGGAGGGCACGTAATCCCTCATCGTAACTCCTCATAAAATACAGATCAAACTTCGAACTGGTAAGTTCTCATTTAATCTTACTATTTTACTTCGGAGTCACGTGAGTGACTACGTGAAGACTTCAAAGCTCTGTGAATCCGAACCGTGTACCAGCTCATGCTTCACTCACTGCCTGAAGACCTTAGAGGGAGGAAGCATGTTATACAATCAACAATAACCTGTTTGTGAATAAAAAAGGTTTATTAATAACAACAAAAAACAGAGAGCTCCCCCGGGCTTAAATTAAATATTATCTGCAGACTCTAAAATTCTGTCTGCAAATGTAGCAGGCTCCGCCAGCGGCTTATTATAAAACCTTTGGAAAGTTCTTTCCGAGGACCATCCTGCTCTGGCCAGAATATGGTCCATAGGCACATCCATTTGCCTAGCCGCCGACGTAGATGCAGCCCTGGTGGAATGAGATTTGTACACATTAGTATCGATTCCCGCGGACTTAAGCACCTGCTTGAGCCACCTTGAAATGGTTTGGCTCGTCACCTGACCATGAGGCTTCTTGTGGCTTATCCATAAGGCTTTTTCTCTCCCTCTTAAGTTATATGTTGTGTCTATGTAGTTGGCGAGATGGGTCTTGGCACACAACCGTGGGTCAGGTGAATATGCCCGGAACTCCATAACTGGAGGCGTGGTACCTGGTCTAGATTGTTTGACCAGCCCCTGAATGTGAAATGTGATACAGTCCAATGACTCTGTCATGCTGTCCAGCCTCAGAAGGTGGAGGGACTGTACCCTTTGAGCTGACACTAGAGCCATGAGCATGACTGATTTCAGTGTAAGTTGTTTCCAGAGTAAGTGACCTGGGTGGTGGCCATCCCCTAAGGTACGTCAGTACTATGCTGACATCCCAGATCTGAGTGTACCTAGGCCTAGGGGGATTGGTGTTAAAAATGCCCCTCATGATTTTGACCACTAGTGGATGGGACCCCAAAGTCAGTTGTCCTGCTGCTGGAACCAAATAAGCTGACAACGCACTCCTGGCTGTATTAATGGCGCTGTAGCTGAGTCCTTCCCGATGTAATCCAAGCAGAAACTCCACAACACTGGTGGCTGTAGCTGTGGTGTAGGTAGTTCCTGTTTTGGAGCAATACCGTTCCCATTTTCTTATATTGGTCAGGTATTGTCTCCTGGTGGACTCCCTGTGAGATGCGGTCATCATGTTGATGGCGTCCTCAGACAGTCCCAGGCCCAGTAGAGGTCTTTTTAGAATCTGCAAGCCAGGAGATTGACTCTGTCATGGCACGGGTGACTAATGCCTGACACTGGGTGGATTAATAACTGTCGACTGCTGGGGAATTCCAACGGTGTTTCAACAGCCATGTCGAAAGCCACTGGGAACCATGGCTGTGTAGGCCAGTCAGGTATTATCAAGATTCCTGAAGCGGAATCCAATTGAATCTTGCGTAATACCCGACTGATGAGGCAGAAGGGAGGAAAAGCATAAAAGAACATTTTCCCCCAATGCAGCGAGAATGCATCAACTGCTGCTGCCTCAGGGTCTGGTTCCCAAGCGACATACGTTGGTACCTGGTGATTCAGCCTGGATGCAAATAGATCGATATCTGGTGTGCCATATTGCTTTGTAATTTCAGCAAACACTTTGGGATTTAACATCCATTCGATCTTATCATTAAATCTACGTGACCTGGTGTCTGCCACTGTATTTTGCTTACCTGGAAGGTAAGTTGCTGATAACCAAATATGCCTTTCAACACACCATTGCCAGATTAGGTTGGCCAAATTGTCACACGATATCGACTTTACACCACCCATGTGATTGATATAAGCCACCACCGTGGTATTATCTAGTTGCAACCGGACATGTGCATGATGCGTATTACATGAATATGCTTTTAACCCATAAAACGCACCCAACATTTCTAAATAGTTGATACCCCGTGTCTGTAGGCAAGATGATTCAAATTTACTCCATCTGCCCCCTGTGCTGGATTGCATGTTAGTTGCTCCCCAGCCCAAAGCACTGGCATCCGTTTGAATGGTTAATACTGGGTTGGTGATCATAATGGGACTGGAGCTGAGTCTTACATTCCTCGCCCACCATTGTAACTCTGGAATGGATTCAGCAGTTAAACTCATAGCTCGGTCAAAGTGACCTGAGTTTTGCTTTAGTGCATGCACTTTAGCTCTTTGCAAATTTTGATAGTGCAAAGGCCCAAATTGTACAGCTGGGAAAGCTGCTACCATTTTGCCAATAACTCTAGCTACTTCCCGTATGGTTGGCTGATGTTTATTCATGAGTTTGTTGCATGATAGCGCCAATTCTGATGCTTTCCCCTTCGGCAGAGTTACAATCATGCGAACAGTATCTATCGTAAATCCAAGATAGTCCATGGCAGTGGACGGTGTAAGATTGGATTTTTCTGGATGTATGACAAACCCCAAAGTTTCAAACAAACGTTTGGTGGCTGCGACTGCCAAAATAGCTGTCTCCAAGGTTTTCCCTACTATTAAAATGTCGTCTAAATACGCCATGACTATATGCTTTTGTTTCCTCAATAATGCCAAGGCAGGTTTTAAGATTTTAGTGAACAACCTTGGAGCAGAGGTTAGCCCATTTGGTAAGGCTTTATATTGCCATAGCTGTTTCATCCAGATAAATTTTAAATATTTTCGATGGTCCTTGTGTATGGGGTACTGAGTAGTAGGCATCTTTTAAATCAATGCTTGCTAGAAAGTACCCCCTAGAAACCAATAGTCTGGCTGTTTCAAAAGTATCCATCTTGAAATGTATATACCTGACAGACTTGTTCAAAGTAGTTAAGTCAATGATGATGCGTCGTCCACCATCTTTTTTGATTTTAGTGAAAATATTAGACACAAATTCCAAAGGTTCATGTTTTGTTTCTTTCAATGACACCTTTAGCTTGTAATCTCATCAGTTCAGCTTGACCCTCTTGTTTTTTCCTTGACTGAGAGGGTGAATACCCTTTTGGGTATATGCTGAACTGGTGGAAAATCTTTATGGACAAAGTCAATTTTGTAGCCATGAACGCTGCTGAGTATATACTTGTCATTAGTGATGGATTCCCATGCATCCAAAAACAAGTGCAATCTCCCCCCTGTTAGCACAGAGCCCCTACTGCACATATGCTGAGAGGAACCAGACCCACCTACCTCCATGGTTATTGGTGCTTCTTCTGCCTCTTCGCTGGGTGATGAGGCGTCTGCTGGGCTGTAGAGGGTTGATGTTGATCTCGATGTTGTTGGGGGTGGCGCATTTTCCATGGGGTCCGCTCTGGGCCCTGGCCTAAAAAAGGCTTACGGGAATGGTTGCGGACCCCGAGCTTTCACCAGTCCCATAGTGTGG
Organism: Okamejei kenojei; assembly: GCA_035221665.1. Classification (NCBI taxonomy): domain Eukaryota; kingdom Metazoa; phylum Chordata; class Chondrichthyes; order Rajiformes; family Rajidae; genus Okamejei; species Okamejei kenojei. The sequence continues at coordinate 58,166,313 of CM069143.1, read as the reverse complement.
TCGACGACTGGTGGACGCCATGGGTACTGCCGCCTGGGTTTGTTGGGTCTGCTCGGTCCCAAACCTGCCCTCACGAGACCAAAGGTCTTGGATTCTTCTTCCAGGTCTTTCACCTTTTTTTGGAAGGTCTTTCCCAAAGAGCAGAATAGGAGGTTCTGACCCCGGTGTTTTGCAGAGTCCCGCAAATTTAGGGTTGAGGGCAGGCTTGATAATCTCCTTTCGCAAATTATTTATCTCATATTGAGTGGTGCACAGCAGAGCTAATGTGTCTTGCTGATTTGTGGAGATGTCCGCACCATCAATGGACCGAGCATAAGATGTTATTCCTGCAGTCAGGAATTTAAGGATCTTCTGGAGCTTCAACTCCAGGTTTCTGATGTTCTGCCCCAAATGTCCCCAAATTTGGCTATTGACAGCAGGTACATTCAAAGATGTACAATTTCCTGGGGCTGTATATAGTTGAAGAGCCTCATTGACCACTTGTTCTTGTAGGGTTTAGAGGACAGGTGGTTAATGCTGGCTGCAAGTTTCGGCTCTAATGGCCGACCCGCTTGTGGAATGGCCACGTAGCGGTTGACCACACCCAGCAGCTCTTCCTGTTCCTGTACACCCTGCGTACTCCCGAAATCTTCAGCCAGTGACCCCTCTTCTTGACCAGCCCAGACCTGGTCGCCAATGCTGCCTTCAAAAGAAGGTGAAGCAATGGCCAGTGCCGTAAAAGGCACTGCGGGAGTGCCTGAACTCCCTTGGCGAGGCTGCTGCTGCTCTCTCAGCAGATCTCGCTGGAGCAATTGCTCCATAAGCCGTTCCATGCGGCTTAGGCGGCTGCCTGTGCTCTCGAGCGGTAAGGCATCTTCATCCGAAACGTCGGACACTACCGCCCGGTTTCCGGCTGTAGGTACCTCCAGCCCGCTGCTCAGGCAGCACTAGCGGTGCTGGGCTCGGCTCGGTAGTTATAACCGCCGCCTCTTGCCCCCCCTCCAAAGAGCATTCCTCAACGGAGGACGAACGGGGGCGAGCTGCAGACTTCTTTCCTCGGGCCTTGCTCATTCTCCTGGAACACAAGACCACAGAGAGAAAGACACACGGCCACGGTAAACTTACCTGTCGGCCCGACTTTCAATTTGTAGCGGGAGCGCCTTGAACTCCCGTTCGTCGCGGTGCACTGCATGAACGCTAATGTCGCGCATGCGTGCTGGACGGGGTCTTCACGTAGTCACTCACGTGACTCCGAAGTAAAATTTATGATTTCAATCGAACCATCTACAGTGTATAGATAGAGATTTATGAGTGTGAAGCGGTTGTAATATGTGATTGTAGATCAGCTTCTGCAGCCAGCATGCAAGTGGTCACCTGGGTTGGGCGCTATCTAATTCATTTGGTTTACAGAGATGAACGTATTAACAATTCATGCATTATTGTTCAGCTCTGTACTTTCAGATCGATAATCAATTTGTCACCAAGAGGTAAATTAAACACAGCCAGGCAGCACCAACATAAGCTTTGCCACATGGGTGCAGAGTAAGTCATGTTAAGTGTTCATGTGCATAGGAATCAAAGTTGCTTCAGAATAGTTCACCAGTGTGTGCTCCAGTCTAATAATGTCAGCAGCTGTAATAAGGAATATGTTAGAACAATTAGCATTGGAAAATGTGTTCATTTTTGCTCGATCGAGTCTTGCAAGCACTTGTAATTTTCAAAGAATTCATTAAATTTACATTGTTGCTTTGGGACTCACAGTTCAGGTGGGTCCCCTAAACCTCTTGGACTTGCACTGTCAAATTATTTCCCATGAAAATAGAAGCAAAATAACAGGATTTCTCATGGGGAGGGTTGGATTGGCCACCCATTTTTGTCAGGATTTGCCTTCTATGTGGTTAAAGGAACCATGTAACAATTTTCTGACCTTGCTCATGATAAATCAGCTCAGGATAGTTTCAGCTTTAGTTTCTGGAGATACAGCGCGGAAGCAGGCCCTTCGGCCCACCGCGTCTGCACTGCCCCAGCGATACCCGCACATTAACACTATCCTGCCCACACTAGGAGCAATTTTACATTTAGAAAAATCCAATTGGCCTACAAACCTGCGCGTCTTTGGAGTGTGGGAGGAAACCGAAGTTCTTGGAAAAAACCCACGCAGGTCACGGGGTTGAACGTCCAAACTCCGAGCAGACAGCACCCGAAGTCGGGTTCGAACCGGGTTCTCGGACGCTGTAAGGCAGCAACTTTACCGCTGCCCATTCTTAAGAAACACAAGCAAGAATTTATTTCCCAAATGTTTACCTAAAAATGCAAGTCATTGAACCATTGAAATGATTGACTCTTAAATTTACATGATTTAATAGACTGTACATTTAATTCTACTTCTCAAATAAATTCTCATTACTTTGAAGAACTACAGTAACCTGAAGCAATGTATCAGGAATATATTATTTGTCTCTATTTTTTTTTAGAACAGCACTTTTTAAAATGACATGATTTAAAATGTCATTACTGTGTGCGAATAATTGTGAAGCTCCCTCTACAAAGGATATCTAGATATCATCACCTGGGAATACGTAGAGTTACTTGCCACACACAGGGTGAAATGAAACTGGAACAGTAATAGACTATTTTATCTAGCTTTTTGTCAGGGCTAAAATAATGGAATCCATTCAAACACAGAGATGTATAAAACAGTGCAATGACTGCAAATGCCTATCACAACTATACTAGCTGAAAGTCAGGGGAAAGGGAAACGAGAGATATCGACGGTGATGTAGAGAGACGCAGAACAAATGAATGAAAGATGGAAAAAAGTAACGATATTAAAGAAAGCTTAAAGGGCCTGTCCCACTTACGCGACTTTAACGGCCACTGCCGACACCTGTCGTAGGCTGCCGAAAAATGTCAACATGTTGAACATTCAACGGCGACCAGAAAGATGCTACGACTCTTTGGGAGACTAGATGACTACTCACGACCATACAGGCGACACCCTGGTGACATGTCGCAGGGTGAAGCCTGTATGGTCGTGAGAAGTCGCCCAAAGAGCCGTATCGTGTTCTGGTCGCCGCTGGATTTTCAACATGTTGAAATTTTTCAGTGACCTGTAATGGGTGCCAGCAGTGGCTGAAAAGTGGGACAGGCCCTTTATCTAGCAATGTTACATAATTTTGAGATTTCAAAAATCTAGTCTGCAATTTTTAATATATTTTTTCATTATTTATTTGTTTAATTATTTATTTCAGACAGAATAAAAGAATAAAAAGCAAGTGTGAAACAGCATACAAAAAACAAAACAAGAATATTTATAAAGTGTCATAAACAATATCTATAAATTTAACACATCAGATAAAGCATAAAAATAAATTTAATTTGACACCTAATTCACTTTCATATATTCAGCATTAAAAAAGTTATGGCCGTTTTCATTCTCGGAAATTAACATCTTGTTCCCTATTGCTTTTCCATTGACTTAACACAAAAGCTGTGATCAAGGACAGTCAACATCCCATAACGTTCTTAAAAATTAAGAGAACTGAATGACGTTTTCAGTTATTATAGATTGAAGCATTCTGAAACAAATATGAAGCAATCTTACTTGGATGACCTGAAATTAAAGCATATAATTAGTTAGTTACCTAATTGTAGCTAATTACAAAATTCAATTACTAGATCTAAACATCTATCCATTTCTTAAGAAAAGGTTAACATTTTTAAAAAGCCTAAGTGTCCAAATAACATTCACACGAGAATTCACAATATAACATGATTTTTAAATCTCATTGTCATGAATTTAGAGGCCAAATGGAAGGAATTTAATGTTTAATTCCTGTATATTAATGGCCATTTTAATCATCTTGCGAGTGGGATTTTGTGGAACACGATCATTTGGAACTTTGCTGTTGTGGTGAATTTAAACCCCATATCGGCAGGGAAAATATGGGTCCTAAGTCACCTTTTCGCAATGTGAAATTTTGATTAAAGGCATCCTAAGAAGCAAGTTTACATGAAAAAATAAACAGTGTACCTTGCCTTGTCCCCTACGTGAGAACCGTCCCATTGTCAGTGTTGACGTCATTAGAAGACTATTTTAATTTTACTCCTGCTAGTAAATTATCCACCGCTAATTTTACTAAACTTAATAAAACGGCAGTCGAAGTGATTTTTCTTCAGCAACTAAACAGCTTTTCAAAATCGATTTGAATAGTCTGAAGAAAAAACACATTTTAAACCCGCCCCCTCTCAAAGGCGCCAAAGTCGCGCACACGGCCAGTGACAGAACTGCAGTGCTGCTGAAGGTAAGTTTTGTAACATACCTACTTTATCATTGTTACTTTTTCGCATATCTTTCATTCATTTGTTCTGTATCTCTCTACATCACCGTCAATATCTCTCCTTTCCCTTTCCCCTGACCTCTCAATCTGAAGAATCGTCACCTATTTCTTTTCTCGAGCGATGCTGTCTGACCCGCTGAGTTACTCCAGCTATTTGTGTCTATCTTCGGTTTAAACCAGCATGTGCAGTTCCGTCCTACACAAATCTACTTGCTCTCGGCATGGATTGTTTATTTTACCTTGGCATTTTACAGTCTTCCTCTCAGAAGTATTGCCTCCAGCTAGCCTTCAATCCCTTAACATTGGTCTCATCCAACCATCTGTCCCAAGTGGCCACTATTCATTTTGCAAGCCTTGATTTTTTAATTATAATTCTTGTTACGAGCTCTGGAACTCTCGAAGGCCTCTGAACTCTTCTAATTTTGACCTCTTCATCGCCTCCAAATGTAATTACTCCAACATTATTGGCCAAAACTCCAGTTGCCAACTGCTGAAGGTCTGGAATTGAAACTGCAAATCGCCATGTTCCGTGTCTTTCAAATTCCAAAAAAAAATTATCTTTCACTAAACCTTTTTGTTCTTTGCCTTAAAGCTTTTTTGGTGCATGCTATCCAGTCAGCGGAAAGACTTTAAATGACCAAACATACAAGACTATATAATCAAACCACCAACAGTGTACAGATTCAGAAAAAAGGGAATAACATATAGTGCAAGATAAAGTCTAGGAAAGTCTGATTTAAGGTAGTTCAAGGGTCTTCAATGAGGTAAAAGGTAGCTAAGGACCGCTCTCTAGTTGTTGATAGAATGGTGGGGTGGGAGATTGCAACCTTCACGTGGTCCACCCTGTTTCAGCTAATGCAATCAACCTGGCGTGCACACTCAAATAAGATCAAATAGAACAAGTTGTCCTACAACTTTAGGCTGCGCACGCCATACGCAAGAAGAAAATAGAATGGTTCAGTTGCCTGACAACAGCTGAAACAAAACTGTCCCTGAATCTGGAGTATGCGTTTTCACACGTCCGTACCTCTTGCCCGACAGGAGAAAGAAGAGTGTTTTCCTCACATATCATAAAAGCCCTGTCCCACTGTACGAGTTCATTCAAAGAGTTCTCCCGAGTTTGCCCTGATTTGAACTCGGAGATTTACTGTAATGGCCGCTCGCAGGTACACGGGGCTCTCGTGGAATTTTTCAGCATGTTGAAAAATAGGCACCCAGAGGAAACTCTTGCGGTCACAGGGAGAACGTGCAAACTCCACACAAACAGCAACAAAGGTCAGAGTTGAAATGATTACTCTGATGATATGGGCAGTGGTGGCAAGTTTAACATAAGAATTTAAAGTAGAGTTAGATAAATGTTTGATAGATCTTGTGATTGAGGGATTATAAGGATCTGGGGTAACCTTCCTTATGTACATCTGAGTCAGATGTACTTAAGGCGGGTTATTCTGGGTCCGAATTGAGAGGCCCCTCATTTAATTTTTTCTTGCAATCTCGTCGTTACTCCTGTAACAGCAATGGAGAACTGAGAATTGATGAACGCATTTGTAATGTGACTGGGAGTGGAACTGAAATAAAAGAGTATGCCTCAGTAGTAACAGAGAAAAATGGTGCTAGAGAATGAAATGATATATCATCAATATTAAAAGTTAAAATTAGGAAGCCTGGAAGTCATGAGAAAATGTAAAACATATGAAGAGTACAGGTTTAGTTTAGTTTAGTTTGGTTTAGAGATACAAACAAACCCTTCAGGCCACCCAGTCTGGAGCCCCGGGTTCGATCGTGACTATGGGTGCTGACTGCATGGAGCTTGTGCCTTCCCCCTGCGACCGCGTGGGTTTTCTCTGGGTGCTTCGGTTTCCTCCCACATTCAAAGAGGCACAGCTTTATAGGTAAATTGGCTTCTGTAAATTGTCCCTTGTGTGTCGAATAGAACTAGAACATGTGTGATCACTGGTCAGCGCAGACTCGGTGGGACAAAGTGCCTGTTTCCACGCTGTATCTCAGAACTAAATTAAAATTAACATTTAATTGCTATTGGCCGTTGATGGCGCTGGCCGACAGAAGAGACGGCCATGTGAAGTGAGGCGTTGGCAGCGGTGAGGCCTCGTGGCGGCGGCGATGTCTCGCGGGTCGACGGTCGATGAGAGGGAGCGAGGTGGAGGAGGACAATGAACAATAGGGGAGGGGGAACAAAGAACAAGGGGGACCCGGAGTGGGGGACCGCTGGGGGGCGGGGGGGGGGGAGCAAAAGGAGGAGCCTTTGTCAGTGCCGTAGGCGGCCGCTATTTGCATACATTGGGTATGCAAGCAAAGAATTTCACAGTGCATGTCACATGTGAGAATAAAATATTCCATTCCTCGTGCTGGATTCCAGGGGATTCTGGGGTGAAAGGGTTGTCCTGTCAATAGCGGTTAAACAGTTTGGGGCTGTATTCTTTGGTGTTTCGGTGTTTTGGTATCCTGGCAAAATGAGGGGTGAACTTAAGATAAAAAGGATCCTAAGAGGACAAGATAGGGTAGATTTTGGGTGTCAGAAGGAACTGCAGATGCTGGTTTACGCCGGAGATTGACACAAAATGCTGGTGTAACTCAGCGGGACAGGCAGCATCTCTGGAGAGGAGGAATGGGCGATGTTTCGAGTCGAGATCCTTCTTCAGACTGAGAGCCAGAGGAGGGGGAGTCTAGAGATATGAAATGGAAAGGTGTGAAAACAACAAATCAAAGCAGATGTTTGCGCGAGTGGGAAAGTCATGAATGAGGGAAACATAGTTATGAAATAAGGGGTCGGTCATTTCAACGTTCTTGAAATTATATCTGGTTTGTTGGGTGTATTTAAGGTAGCGGTTAGTAAATGGGGAACTGAGGACCAGGAAGCATAGAAGACAACTGAAGAGGAAATGTAGATCTGACATGCCAATAATAAATGGTCGCTATTTTGATTTGGGCCCCATATCTGAGGAAGGATGTGTTGGCATTAAGACGGTCCAGAGAAGGTTTATAAGAATGATCCCAGGAATGATTGGGTTAACATATAACGAATGCACGACAGCACTGAGCCTGTACTCACTGGAGTTTAAAAGGATGAGGGAGGACCTCATTGAAAGTTACCAAATAGTGAAAGGCCTGGATAGAGTGGATGTGCAGAGGGTGTTTCCTCTAGTGAGAGAGTCGAGGACTTCGAGCTATGTTCCTTTTGAAAGGAGATGAGGAGCAATTTCTTTAGTCATACAATCATAGATCGGGTGAATCTGTAGAATTTATTGCCAGAGACAGCTATGAAGGCCAACTTAATTGATATTTTTAAGGTGGAGATTGACAGATTCTTGTTTCTTAAGCGTGTTAGGGCGTATGGGGAGTAGGCAGGAGAATGGGGTTGAGAGGGAAAGATAGATCAGCCATGATTATCTAATTTGGTGGCAAAAACAGGCAAGCAGACTATTATTTGAATGGTGGCCGATTAGGAAAAGGGGAGATGCAATGAGACCTGGGTGTCATGGTACACCAGTCATTGAAAGTAGGCATGCAGGTGCAGCAGGCAGTGAAGAAAGCGAATAGTATGTTAGCATTCATAGCAAAAGGATTTGAGTATAGGAGTAGGGAGGTTCTACTGCAGTTGTACAGGGTCTTGGTGAGACCACACCTGGAGTATTGCGTACAGTTTTGGTCTCCAAATCTGAGGAAAGACATTCTTGCGATAGAGGGAGTACAGAGAAGGTTCACCAGACTGATTCCTGGGATGTCAGGACTTTCATATGAAGAAAGACTGGATAGACTCGGCTTGTACTCGCTAGAATTTAGAAGATTGAGGGGGATCTTATAGAAACTTACAAAATCCTTAAGGGGTTGGACAGGCTAGATGCAGGAAGATTGTTCCCGATGTTGGGGAAGTCCAGGACAAGGAGTCACAGTTTAAGAATAAGGGGGAAATCTCTCAGGACCGAGATAAGAAAAACATTTTTCACACAGAGAGTGGTGAATCTCTGGAATTCTCTGCCACAGAAGGTAGTTGAGGCCAGTTCGTTGGCTATATTTAAGAGGGAGTTAGATGTGGTCCTTGTGGCTAAAGGGATCAGGGGGTATGGAGAGAAGGCAGGTACGGGATACTAAGTTGGATGATCAGCCATGATCATATTGAATGGCGGTGCAGGCTCGAAGGGCCGAATGGCCTACTCCTGCACCTATTTTCTATGTTTCTATGTTTCTATGATTGTATGACAGAGTCGACTTGATGGACCAAATGGCCTAATTTTGCTCGTACAACTTATGAACTTTTAGGCTGCTTGATGACCCAGGTGACCTTCTCCTGCTCCTATTTTCTTGTGTTATTACACGTTTTAATGCATAGTGAGTCCCTGCTGCTGAGATTTCTCCTGTCCCATTGTTATCCTTTTCAGCCCGACACAAAAATGTAACGGTAAATGCAACTGAACAAATTCACCCTTGTGTGTCATCGATTGCTATGACTTAAACAAAGCACAAAGTGGCATTGACTTTACTGTGAAATACATGTGAATAATTTTCAATTATTTGGGATTTGTGGTTGCTCCTTAAGTGCATATCCTGCAAAAGGTTGTCGTTTACTGCAAGGTGTATGGAGGTATTTTGCGGGATATGCACTTAAGGAGCAACCACAAATCCCAAATAATTGAAAATTATTCACATGCATTTTACAGTAAAGTCAAAAAGCAAAAGGCTTGTCTTTTAATATATTTTTTTAGGTTTAGTTTTAGTGATACATTGCGGAAACAGACCCTACACCCACTGAGTCCGCACCAACCAGCGATCCCCGCACATTAACACTATCCTACACACACTAGGGACAATGTACACTTATACCAAGCCAAATAACCCTACATACCTGTACGTCTTTGGAGTGTGGGAGGAAACCGAAGATCTCGGAGAAAACCCCCACGCAGGTCGCGGGAAGAACGTACAAACTCCATACAGACAGCACCCGTAGTTGGGATCGAACCCGGATCTCCGGCGCTGCAGGAAGTGTAAGACAGCAGATACCGCTGTGCCACCACACCGTGCCCCCAAAGTGAGTGATGGAACAATGGGTACATAGAATCGATCATAAAAGGAATGAGTTGGGGAAGAAGTCAAGTAAGGCAGCATAAGGCCTGTCAAGGCACAAGGATGGAGAATGGAAAGGTTCACAGGTGCAGTGAGAGTTCTCCTCTAAGTTTGGACCGAGACACCTTTGGGATGATGTTAACTCAGCTTTGCTTTTCCCAATCTGATCTGTGCCAGACCAGGGTGTGATCATTGCTTTCCATGACCACAAAAAGTAATCAAGCATTCCCCCTTTTGAACAATTTTAAAGAGTTAACTGAAACATGGTCTACTCAATTTTATCTGTTTTTTTTTCAAACATAAATAATATATCATTAACAAGTAAACTTCACATGGACAGTTTACTCAGACAGTAATGATGCAACTACAATGTGAAAAAAAGTATTTCCAGCACCTTAATAAGGTAATCCATAGAACACAGAACGTACAGTACACCTGGGTGGTACTAAAACACAGTGGTGGAGTTGCTGCCTTCCAGCGCCAGAGACCCTGTTTTGATCTTGACTACAAATGCTGCCTGTACGGAGTTTGTACATTCTCCCTGTGACCACGTGGGTTTTCTCCTGGAGCTCCAGTTCCCTCCCACACTCCAAAGACACATTCCACTCCAGCATATACGGGTTTATAATTGGCTTGGTATAATTGTAAATTGCCCCTAGCGTGTACAATAGTGTTGATGCGGACTTGGTGGCCTGAAGGCCCTGTTTCCATGCTGTATCTCTAAACTATACTTAACTAAACTAAACAAAATTAAACTAAACTGAACTCAACTCAGAACATTACAACACAGGGACTTGTCCTTTGCCCCACAATATAACCATATAACCATATAACAATTACAGCACGGAAACAGGCCCTCTCGGCCCTTCCAGTCCGTGCCGACCATTTATTTTCCCCTAGTCCCATCTACCTGCACTCAGACCATACCCCTCCATTCCCTTCCCGTCCATATACCTATCCACTTTACTTTTAAATGTTAAAATCGATCCTGCCTCCACCACTTCTGCTGGAAGCTCATTCCACACAGCCACCACCCTCTGAGTAAAGAAGTTCCCCCTCACGTTATCCCTAAACTTCTGTCCCTTAATTCTCATGTCATGCCCTCTTGTTTGAATCTTCCCTACCCTCAATGGGAAAAGCTTACCCACGTCAAATCTGTCTATCCCTTTCATCATTTTAAAGACCTCAATCAAGTCCCCCCTTAACCTTCTGCGCTCCAAAGAATAAAGACCTAATTTGTTCAACCTTTCTCTGTAACTTAGTTGCTGGAACCCAGGCAACATTCTAATAAATCTCCTCTGTACTCTCTCTATTTTGTTGACATCCTTCCTATAATTAGGCGACCAAAATTGTACACCATACTCCAGAATTGGTCTTACCAATGCCTTGTACAATTTTAACATTACTTCCCTACTCCTATATTCAATGCTCTGATTTATAAAGGCCAGCACACCAAAAGCTTTCTTTACCACCCTATCTACATGCGATTTCACCTTCAGGGAACTATGCACAGTAATTCCTAGATCCCTCTGTTCCACAGCATTCCTCAATTCCCTACCATTTACCATGTACTTCCTATTTTGATTTGTCCTGCCAAGATGTAGCACTTCACACTTAACAGCATTAAACTCCATCTGCCATCTTTCAGCCCACTTTTCCAAATGGCCCAAATCTCTCTGTAGACTTTGAAAATCTACTTCATTATCCACAACACCACCTATCTTAGTATCATCTGCATACTTACTTATCCAATTTTCCACCCCATCATCCAGATCATTGATGTACATGACAAACAACAGTGGACCCAACACAGATCCCTGAGGCACCCCACTGGTCACCGGCTTTATACCTGACAAACAGCCATCCACCATTACTCTCTGACATCTCCCATTCAGCCACTGTTGAATCCATCTTGCTACTCCGCCATTAACACCCAAAGATTGAACCTTCTTAACCAACCTTCCATGGGGAACCTTGTCAAAGGCCTTACTGAAATCCATATAGACAACATCCACTGCTTTACCCTCATCAATTTCCCTAGTAACCCGCTTCAAAAAATTCAAGAAGGTTTGTCAAACATGACCTTCCAGGCACAAATCCATGTTGACTGTTCCTGATCAGACCCTGTTTATCCAGATGCTTATATATATTATCTCTAAGTATATTTTCCTTTAATTTGCCCACCACTGACGTCAAACTAACAGGTCTATAATTGCTAGGTTTATTCTTTGAACCTAATTTTAAACAATGGAACAACATGCGCAGTACGCCAATCCTCCGGCACTATTCCCGTTTCTAATGACATTTGAAATATTTCTGTCACAGCTCCTGCTATTTCTACACTAACTTCCCTCAATGTCCTAGGGAATATCCTGTCAGGACCTGGAGACTTATCCATTTTTATATTTTTCAAAAGTGTCAGTACTTCCTCCTCTTTGAATCTCATAGTTTCCACAGCTACTCTACTTTTTTCCCTTACCTCACAGAGTTCAATATCCTTCTCCTTGGTGAATACCGAAGGAAATAAATTGTTCAATATCTCCCCCATCTCTTTTGGCTCTGCAGATAGCTGTCCATTCTGGCTCTCTAATGCTCCAATGTTATCCCTCGTTATCCCTTTGCTATTAATATAGCTGTAGAAACCCTTTGGATTTACTTTCACCTTTCTTGCCAAAGCAACCTCATATCTTCTTTTAGCCTTTCTAATTTCTTTGTTAAGATTCTTTTTACATTCTTTATACTCCTCTAGCACCTCATTTACTCCATGCCTCCTATAATTATTGTAGATATCTCTCTTTTTTCGAAACAAGTAAATGCTGGTGCCAAACATGCTGCCAAGTTAAACTAATCTCAAGAGAGACACAAAAAGCTGGAGTAACTTCTTTATCATCCATTCCTTCTCTCCACAGGTGATGCCTCGCCCGCTGAGTCACTCCAGCATTCTGTGTCTACCTTCGATTTTATCCAGCATCTGCAGTTCTTTCTCACTCAGCAATCAAGCTCCAGATATGTTTATTTTATCATCAATAATTTGAAGGCGGAATGCAACCTTTTATTCCCATGCTTTTGGAATTCAATGTGAAGAAACAATCAATATTCGACCACATATAAAATGAAACTGAAAAGAAATGCTAATATGTTAATAGACAATAGACAATAGGTGCAGATGCGATCAGATGCGATCATGGCTGATCATCCACAATCAGTACCCCGTTCCTGCCTTCTCCCCAATATTACTCGACTCTGCTCTCCTTAAGTCCTCTGTCTAGCTCTCTCTTGAAAGCATCCAGAGAACCAGCCTCCACTGCCATCTGAGGCAGAGAATTTGTCTTCCTGACTCATTGACTCGCCTGGAAAAAATTAAACCGGTTTTAGAAATAAATAACAGAATCTGGGTGTGAAGTGATGTATGCAGGTGTCAGCAGAGTGTTATGCAAATTAAAGATGTATTGTTCTTCGGGTAGGCACTAGCAAATACATCACAAAAATACATGGTTAACACTAAGTTTTGAAACCTGCAGATATTATGTATTTATATATTGTTATATTGAAATAGTTGGCATGAGTGAAGCACAAATCCATTAAGATTTTCTTCGCTGATATTGTTGACAGCATTTTCTGCATTTAAAAGTTTATGTGACTGCTTGAACAATGCAGAGAGTTCTATTTCATCTCTATTTTGTTTAGTTTAGTTTAGAGTCCGCACCGACCAGCGCTCCCCACATATTAACACAATCCTACCGACACAAGGGACAATTTCACATTTACACCAAGCCAATTAACCTACAAACCTGTACGTCCTCGGAGTGTGGGAGGTAGCCGAAGATCTCGGAGAAAACCCACGCAGGTCACGAGGAGAACGTACAAACTCCGTACAGACAGCACCCGTAGTCGGGATCGAACCCCAGGGCTCTGGCGCTGTAAGGCAGCAACTCTACTGCTGCGCCACCGTGGTTTAAGAGGCTCCACTGGTGCGCAGTGGTTCAAGAGACCTCAGCGAAGGCACACAATTTCCATTTTCCACCCACCAAGCCTTCAATATCAGATCAATACCATGCAAGGCTAATCATAAAATTCTCATTGTCGCAGTATCAGCTGTATGTCAGCGTAAAAATCCTGGAGATCCAGAGTAAGATTGCTGGAAAATCTGCCAGCAAATAACTATCTCATCACCTTAAGCAATTTGAAAAGTAAATCACCTATCATGTACCATTCAGCTTTTGAGATTTGGAGTTTAAAGTGAGCTAATTTTGCATCAGCAATTTGGATCCCAATTTCCTGGTGAGCTATTTTCACTTTCAGAAATTAAACAGGCAGTTTGTTCTTGTTATATTTGTGACAGTGAGCCAAGGAGATAGACACAACATGCTGGAGTAACTCAGAAGGATAGAGAGCATCTCTGGAGAGAAAGAATGGATGATGTTTCGGCACCCAAAACGTCACCCATTCTTTCTCTCCAGAGATGCTGCCTATCCCGCTGAGTTACTCCAGCATTTTGTGTCTATCTTTGGTGTAAACCAGCATCTGCAGTTCCTTCCCACGCAGTGAGCCAAGGAGTTTTTTTTTTTTGCCATATCCATTCTCAGAGAGTTTCATTTCATACTGCAGGCAAGACTACAGCTCAGTAAGTGATCTCAACACTTAGTAGTAATTTTATTTGCAATTAAATTGTTCAGTCTGGTTTCATTTATTTTAAGTAACATGAAAATTGCATTTAAAAATATGCATAACCCATTAAAAGTCTCTCGCTATCTTCAGTTTTATCTTCCACTCCCCATTTGCATATAATATGGGCGAGTTGGGAAGAAGGGAGATTGTGGCGTGCCAGTATTGCAATCTTTCCTTCATTTTGAAGAAAATTGTGCCATTAGGCAGTGGGAGACCCAATTAGGATCAGTGGGGGTTCTGCTGCTGATTGGGATACAAGCTGGAGAGTTTGTGCTGACATTCAGTGATCAGGATCAGGGCCCCAGAGAAATGAATGATTTGGGGGTTTTTTTTTGCTCTGAGGTTGGAGGAGTAATTAGAAGCAGTGGGTATGCAAATTTCTGGGACTCGTTCTTCCAAAACAAACTCAAAATGTGAGCACACTGTATCTCTAAAATGTTGCCTCTATAAAAAGACATTGTACTTGGGCTGTGATATTCCATGAGTAGGTTGTCTATGGCCATACTAACCTGAAGACGCCGGTCTCATCTGATCTCGGAAGCTAAGCAGGCTCGGGCCGGGTTAGTACTTGGATGGGGGACCGCCTGGGATTACCAGGTGCCGTAGACTTGGCAGCACAGTAGTAGAGGTGCTGCCTTACAGCGCCAGACCCAAGTTTGGTCTTGACTATGGAGTCTGTATATTCTCCCTATATTTCGTTTTCTGTAGTTTGAAATTGCTTCAAATGTACACTGGGGGCAGCACAGTGGCGCACCTGGTAGAGCTGTTCCCTCACAGACCTGGAGATCCTTACCTTGGGTGCTGCCTGTGTGAAGTTTTCACCTTCTCCCACCTGTCCCACTTAGGCAATTTTTTTGGCGACTGCCAGTGACTGTCATAGTCGTAGCAGGTCGCCGAAAAAGCGGCGACAAGACCCCCCCCCCCCCCCACGACAATGTCTGCGACAAGCTACGACAACCTACACCTAGTCAAAGTCAAGCTATGGCAAGTACTGACATCCGGTGACCCATTTGGACATCCACATAATCACCTATGACAACCTACGGCCACACAGGTGACAACCTACGACAACCAAAGTCAACCTACATCCACCCGCGACAAGCTGCGACAAGCAATGACCCTGTCGGTGACAACTGAAGACAATTCAGTCGCCGTTACCTGTCGCCGGTTGACGTAGGTAGTCACCAATGGAATTCACCAAAGTCAGCACCCGGCGACAACCAATGTCACCTGGCGACAACCTGCGCCATCATGACGACAACCTACGATAACACCCACAACAGGAGAAGGCAAGCTACGTCCATCTACGTCAAGCCCACAGTCGCCAAAAAGTTGTGAACATTTAAAAATGCAGCGGCGATTGGAAAAATGTTTACAACTCTTTTGGCGACTTGAGGAGACTACTCACGACCATACAGGCGTCACCCCGCGGCCATGTGGCGACAGCCTAGTCGCCTGTAGTCGCTGAAATAATGTTAGTGGGACAGGGGTTTTCCGTCTGCTCCGGATGATCTGGTTTCCTCGCACTTCCCAAAGGCTTGCGAGTTTGTAGGATCATTGGCCTCTGTAATTTGTAAATTGTCCATAGTGAGTAGTGTAGGGGGTGATTGAGCATTGGCATGGACTTGGTGGGGCGAAGGACCTGTTGCTATGCTGTATCTCTAAAATAAACTCGAAAGTAAAGTAAAACTGGTGTGTATGTTGTGGATTAGAAAGTGGGGTAAGGGAGAACTAGTGTGAACTGGTGATCAATGATCGGTGTGGACTCTGTGTGTCAAAGGGCCTGTTTCCATGCGGTATCTCTGAACCACGAATACCTGTAATCTTATCTCATATTCAGCTCTCAACGTCTCCCATAACAGTTTACCCACTTATTTTGTGGTTAGCACTGTGATCAGTTTTCATGTTCTATTATTTGACCTCATTGCTGTTAATTGTGAGGAATTCCGAACTTAACCGAGTGGGTGCCCAACTTCCACTGATGTACAAGACCAAACCAGGCCCTGGAGTACTAATATAGGCTAACTGCATAACATGTATGGTTTAAAGGCACCATTTACAGTAGAAACAAGACATAAGCTGCTGGAGTAACACAGCAGGTCAGGCAGTAGCGCTGGTGGACATGGAAAGATGATGTTTTGTGTCGGGACTCTTCTTCTGAACTTTCGGTTCAAGATCCTTCTTCAACTAAACAGGGCCCTCCCACTTATTCTCCTCGACCACGATCTAATTGCAGGTGTTGAAGACTTTTATGTTTAGCCTGCACATGTTAAACATGAAAACATACTTATTGCAAACATCTAACGCGTCCAATTTTTCACTTTGGATCTTTTCAATTAACGGTTTAGGAAATGCTTGCAATCTTGAACAATCTTTGCTTTCAGATAACTCCTATGCGGTAGCCCGAGTTGAATAAAGTGCATATCGCCAGAAACAGGTTTTAACAGAACATGCATTTAAATGCTCTCAGGATATCGAAGTTCAAAAAGCGGCAAGAAACCAAGTTCTCAATTCAGGAGTGAATGGCCAAGAGGAGGAAAATGTTACGAGGTGATTTGCTCACTTTGCCATAATTCCACATGTCGTCTTGATAAACATGTTCATCAGAACCACGAGCACAGCAAATATTGATGGAGGAATCAATTTTCTAATTTCATTCTGAAAATGTCAGCATCTTTGGAATGAACATTTTGCCATTCCAGGTTGTGGAAAGGTTTAACTTGGTTCTGTTCATTATTAAGGTGCAATTTAAAAATAGCTCAGTTAACAATGGGATACAAGCTCGGAAAAAAAACCTCAAACCGGGGACCATCTTGAAAATACAGTGCAGATATATTTTCAATATCATTAGTTCACAAGTCATAGGAGCAGAAGTAGGCCATTCAGCCCCTCAACTCTCCCTCTCAACCCCGTCCTCCTGCCTTCTCCCCATAACCCTTGACACCATTACCAATCAAGAATCTATCTATGTCCGCCTTATAAAATAACATTTACTTGGTCTCCACAGTCTGACTAATGGAATTCCTCCTCATCTCCTTTCATTTATACTGAGGCTATCCCTTCTGGTTCTGGAATCTCCCGTCAATGGAAACATCCTCGCCACAAGGGATCCACAAATAGAAAGATTAGTTTGCAATAATTTTCAACATTTAAATTGCTTTTCATGGCAATGCAGGTGTGGGAAAGTTTGCTTGAAGAGAACTTAAAAAATGGATATACAAAGTTGGCAGCACACAAGCCCAGTTAATTGATATGTAATAGTGTTAGCAGCACTTGTGCCAGGCCAAGAAAGGGTGGTGAAGACACAAGGTAAAGCCTCAATCCGTCGAATGCAAAATTGAGGGCATTAATAATCGAATGAATGAATGAATACTTTATAGTCACATGTGACAAGTCACAGAGAAATTCTTTGCTTGCACACCACAAGGTATGCAAATAGTCGCCACACGGAGGGCGCTGACAAAGCTACAAAGTACCTCCTTTGTTCGTCCCCTCCCCCCGCCCCCTCCCATTCCCCCTGGTTTACACCAAAGATAGACACAGAGTACAGGAGCAACTCAGCGGGACAGGCAGCATCTCTGGAGAAAACGGATGGGTGACCTTTCTGGTCGGGACCCTTCTTCAGCCCTTGGTCTCGACCCGAAACGCCAACAAACCTTTTCCTCCATAGATGCTGCCTGACCCGCTGAGTTACTCCAGCACTTTGTGTCTATCTGAAGGCATTTATAAGACGGGAACAAATAACTTATGACAGCATTTAAGTTGTAATCTCTCTGTTTATTCCCCTCAAAACCAAAGCTAAATATACAAAAAAAACCTCAACAATGTTTAAAACATATTTTTTTCCCCAGGCTTGGGGAATTAAAAACCAGAGGACATAGGTTTAAGATGATAAGGGCAAGATATAACAATAACCTGAGGAGCAATGTTTTCACACAGTGGATGGTTGGTAAATGGAGCATGCTGCCTGGAGTGAGCTGCCAGGAGTGGTAGTTGAGGCAGGTACTGTAATAGCATTTCAAAGGAACTAGGACAGGTACATGGATAGGAAAGGTTGAGGGGGATATAAGTCAAATGCAGGTAAATGGGACTGGTTTAGATGGGACATCTTGGTCAGCATGGACGAGTTGGTTTGGCAGACCTGTTTCCATCTTGTATGACATTATGATTTCATCACCCTTATAACCAATGAACTAGCCCCGACCGATGAAGGAAAGCATACCATACATTTTCTTAACCACATTATCTACTTGTGTTGCCAAATCCAGGGAGCAATGAACTTGGACCTTCATATCCCACTGAATATCAAAGCTGTTAGGGATTTTGTCATTAACAGTATAATTTCCTCTAATGCTTGACCTCCCAAGGTATAAAACCTCACACGTGCTCAGGTTAAATTTCATCTGCCATTTCTCAACCCATTTTTAAAGCTGATCGATATCCCGCTGTATACTTAAAGTGCAAGTGAAATGAATTTGCCAGCAGCGGTACAATGAAAAAGAACACACAAAAACACTATAAAAATGTACATAAACATCCACCACAGCATTCATCACTGTGGTGGAAGGCACAGAATTTGGCCAGTGCTCCATTTTCCCCCGTGGTCGGGACCTCAAACCTCCGCAGTCGCTGCTGCGGGCGTCCAGATGTTCAGACAAGGTACAGTCCAGGAAAGCCCAGAATCGGTGCCTCCAAACTAGAGATCGCGGCTTCAGATGGTGTAGGCCGCAAGCTGGCGGTCGAAGAACTAAAAATTGCTGCAGCCGGAAGCACCGCAGACCGCAGGGCCAGCGGTCGGAGCTCCTCTCCAGGGGTCCCCGGCGAGGGACCACACTCCGGATGGTAAATCCACGCCACGCCTGCGGTAGATGATGGCCGCGGGCCAACGGTTGGAGCTCTTCTCCTCCCGGGACCCCAATGAGGGATCCCAAGCCCAGGCCCAGGACGCCGCACCGGCTGGAGCTCCGCATACCGCAGCTTCAGGCTGCCGCGGGCCAGCGAATGGAGCGTTCCCCTCCGGCGACCCCCGGCGAGGGCTCGCACGCTCCACGACGAGAGTCCACGCTGCGCCCGCGGCTGAAGCCGGGGTCTGTATCTATATATATCAGAAACAAGAGAGGTCCCTGTGGATCTGCTCTGGTCATAGACCTCGAACCAGAAGCACACTCTTCCACCACAACCCTCTGTCTTCTATGAGTTGGCCAGGTCTGGTTTATGTTACAGAATTCATTGAAAGTGGGAGGAGAGATGGAGGAAATAGTTTAGTTTAGAGATACAGCATGGAATCAGGCCCTTTGGCCCACCGGGTCCGCGCCGACCAGCGATCCCCGCACATTAACACTATCCTACACCCACTAGGGACAATTTTTACATTTACACCAAGCCAATTAACCTGCAAACCTGTACATCTTTGGAATGTGGGAGGAAACCAAAGATTTCGGAGAAAACCCATGCAGGTTACGGGGAGAACGTAGAAACTACAGACTAAGCACCCGTAACTTGGATCGAACCGGGGTGTCTGGTGTATTTAAAAGTAGTTAAAAGATAAAGTTTGGGCCCCTAGGCCCAACTACAAGAGCAAAGAAGTTATAATAAGTCTTTATTTAAAATAAAGTATTTTGGCCACAAGTGTGATTTGTGCCCAGTACACTTCAGGCAAGACTCGGAGGAAGGAGGGGGCCTGGAAAGCACTGCCAGGATGATGGTGGAGACAGATATGATGGTGGCATTCAAGAGACTTTTGTCTCGGCACGTGGCTATGCAAGGAATCGAGTGATGTGTATTATGTGCGGACAGATCAGAGTTGGTCTTGGCATCATGTTCAGCATAGGCATTGTGTAAAAGGGCCTGTTCCTGTGCTGTATGTTCCTTTGTTCTATGTTTTTGGACAAGGTGCAAAAAGATTACTTAAAGTTATTGTAGGATGAAGGGGCTTCAGTCACCTGGGTAGACAGAGGATGTTGGGCTTATCCTTCCAGTAATGGCAGAAGTTCAAAGTGGATCATTTTTGTTTGAAATCAGTTTCAGTTTAGTTTATTGTCACGTGTGTCGAGGGTCAGAGAAACCCTTTTCTTTCGTGCTAACCAGTCAGCGGAAAGACAATACAAGATTAAAATCGAGCCATTTACATGGTAAAGGAATAACGTTTTGTGCAAGGTACAGCCAGTAAAGTCCGATCAAAGATAGTCCGAGGGTCACCGATAAGGTAGAGAGGGTGGTTGTGATCACAGAGAATAGATTGACAGAAACTGTCCGCATTGACAGAGGGCCAGAAACTACAGGACAGAGAATGAAGATGGTTGATAACAAAAAAATCCAAACAAAGTGGCGAATAAATCTAATAGACAGGGAGCGATTAAGATCTGAAATGTATTGCCAAGTCTGGAATGGACTCAACAGGCTACTGGCTACATCCATTCCATGTAACCATTCTATGAATCTGAAAATAAATCATGATTGTATAAATGTAGATCATTTTAATAGATTGTTTATATAATTTTATTGAGGTCTCAAGGTTCTTCATACAATCTAATTTGCAGTGATTGCTATCAGTTTAGTTTAGTTTAGTGTCGAGATACAACATAGAAACAGGCCCTTCAGCCCACCGGATCCGCGTCGACCGGCGATCCCCGCACAATAACATTACCCTACACCCACTAATGTAAAGTAAAGTATCCTTTATTGTCATTCACACCTTTCGGTCTGAACGAAATTTTGTTGCCTTGCAGTCATACATATAATAAAAAACAAAACACACAATAAACACATATTTAACATCCACCACAGTGAGTTCACCAGGCACCTCCTCACTGTGATGGAAGGCAAAAGTCTTAAAGTCTTTGTCTTCTTCCCTCCTTGTTCTCCCTCTGCGCTGAAGCGATCCAGGCCTCCGATGTTGTCGTCCACTAGGCCCGCAGCCTAGCCTCCGAAGCCGGGCTGCTGCCCCCGCCATAGCCGGAACGCTGGAACACTGCCACAGCTCTGAAGTCGGGTCCGCCACCGGAACGCTGGAACACCACAGCTCTGAAGCCGGGTCCGCTGCCGGAACGCTGGAACGCCGCCACAGCTCTGAAGCCGGGTCCGCCGCCGGAACGCTGGAACGCCACCACAGCTCTGAAGCCGGGTCCGCCGCCGGAACACTGGAACACCGCCACAGCTCTGAAGCCGGGTCCGCCGCTGGAACACCACCACAGCTCTGAAGCCGGGTCCGCTGCCGGAACACTGGAACGCCGCCACAGCTCTGAAGCCGGGTCCGCTGCCGGAACACTGGAACGCCGCCACAGCTCTGAAGCCGGGTCCGCCGCTGGAACACCACCACAGCTCTGAAGCCGGGTCCGCCGCCGGAACGCTGGAACACCGCCACAGCTCTGAAGTCGGGTCCGCCACCGGAACGCTGGAACACCACAGCTCTGAAGCCGGGTCCGCTGCCGGAACACTGGAACACCGCCACAGCTCTGAAGCCGGGTCCGCCGCTGGAACACCACCACAGCTCTGAAGCCAGGTCCGCTGCCGGAACACTGGAACGCCGCCACAGCTCTGAAGCCGGGTCCGCCGCTGGAACACCACCACAGCTCTGAAGCCGGGTCCGCCGCCGGAACGCTGGAACACCGCCACAGCTCTGAAGCCGGGTCCGCCACCGGAACGCTGGAACACCACAGCTCTGAAGCCGGGTCCGCCGCTGGAACGCTGGAACACCGCCACAGCTCTGAAGCCGGGCCACCGCTGGAACACCACCACAGCTCTGAAGCCGGCCACCGCTGGAACACCACCACAGCTCTGAAGCCGGGTCCGCCGCTGGAACACCACCACAGCTCTGAAGCCGGGCCACCGCTGGAACACCACCACAGCTCTGAAGCCGGGTCCGCCGCTGGAACACCACCACAGCTCTGAAGCCGGGTCCGCCGCTGGAACACCACCACAGCTCTGAAGCCGGGCCGCCGCCGCCGCTGGAACGCTGGAACGCCGCCACAGCTCCCAGGCCGCCAGCTCTGCCATTAGGCCTCAGCACAGACAGAGACGGTGACGGGGGACACGACAAGAAAAAGTCGGAGAGACTAAAACCTTGTTTCTCCCCCCCTCCCCCACATACATACACAGCCTAATAAACTAAATTTAACTAAAACAGACTAAAACAAGAAGAGACAAAAAAAGAAAAAACAGACAGACTGCAGGCAAGCCGCAGCTGCCAGGCAGAACCACCACTTCCGGAAGTGTGGTTGCACTAGGGACATTTTTTACATTTACAAAGCCAATTAACCTACATTCAATTCAATTCAATTCAATCTTTAATTGTCATTGTGCAGTGTACAATACAGAGACAACGAAATGCAGTTGGTATCTCCGAAAGGGCGAACTTACGAATAAACTAGTAATACATATACATATGCAGCGGTATCCATGCAATTTGCTGGTGATTGGATAGTCCGGGGGGGGGGGGGGGGGGTGGGGGGTGAGGGGTGGAGACAGGCAGTCATTGAGGTGCAGCGTTGAGAAGTGTGACAGCCGCAGGGAAGAAGCTGTTCTTGAGCCTGCTGGTCCGGCAGCGGAGGGGCCTGTAGCGTCTCCCGGATGGGAGGAGGGTAAACAGTCTATGGTTGGGGTGTGAGCTGTCCCTGATGATGCTGTGCGCCCTGCGCAGGCATCGTTTACTATGGACAGACTCAATGGAGGGGAGTGAGGAGCCTGTGATGCGTTGGGCAATCTTCACCACCCTCTGCAGAGCTTTCCGGTCGGCGACAGAGCAGTTACCATACCATACTGTGATGCAGTTGGTAAGGATGCTCTCGATGGTGCAGCGGTAGAAGTTCACCAGAATCTGGGGAGACAGGTGGACCTTCTTAATTCTACTCAGGAAGAAGAGACGCTGGTGAGTACAAAACCTGTACGTCTTTGGAGTATGGGCAGAAACCGAAGATCTCGGAGAATACCCATGCAGGTCATGGGGAGAACGTACAAACTCCGTACAGACGGCACCAGCACCCATAGTCGGGATCGAACCCGGGTCTCCGGCGCTGCATTCGCTGTAAGGCAGCCACTCTACCGCTGCGCCACCATAACCACCAGAACTGGTAAATACAGCATTCTCTTTGCACACAAATGAATCTAACAAAGAGACAATGTTAGGAAACATCAATATGTCTAAGTTCACGTTTACATGTTATAGTAGTAGAATTAGGCCATTCGGCCTATCGAGATTCCTCTGCCATTCAATCATGGCTGATCTCTGCCTCCTCATCCCATTTTCCTGTCTTCACCCCATAACCCTTGACACCTGTTCTAATCAAGGTTAATTCAAGGCAGTCTATCTCTGCCTTAAAAACATCCACTGACTAGGCCTCCAGAGCCCTCTGCGGCAATTAGTTCCATCGATTCACTACCTTCTGTATAACGAATGTGAAAGGTGTATTGTTGCTATGCCAAAACTCCATTGGAACTCTTCGCAATTAGCCTCGGGATTTACAGCATTCTAATTAAAAACATGAATGCTGCTGACAACCAAACTAATATCTTATATATGTTGCAAAATGTCTTACATTTAGCCTAATAGTGTTATAGAGTTACACAGCATGGAAATAGACCCTTCAGCTCAGCTTGCCCACACCTGCTAACATGTTCCCTCTACATTAGTCCCATCTACCTGTTTTTGGCCCATATCTGTCTAAACCTGTCCTATCCATGTACCTGCCTAAATGTTTCTTAAACTGTTGCAATGGTAACTGCTTCAACTACCTCCTCCGGCAGATTGTTCTATGCACCCACCTATATATATATATAGGAAAGAACTGCAGATGCTGGCTTAAATCGAAGGTAGACACAAAATGCTGGAGTAGCTCAGCGGGACAGGCAGCATCTCAGCACTGCCGCATTCCTTCTCTCCAAAGATGCTGCTGAGCTACTCCAGCATTTTGTGTCTATCTACAGTATATATATATATATACTTATGCTATATTTAAGAAATTTTGCAGAATATATATTTGAAACATTTCACAGTCAAGATCATGCCTGGAATATTTTAAGTTGCATGGTGAATATTTTACTAATATATACTGAATTCAATTTGTTCTGAAAGAATTCTTCATATTCTTGCCCAATTGAAGATATGTGCATGGAATCGCAGTCTATTTTTTAAGTGGGGTTGATTTTGACTTCTGGGACTTGGGCTTTCAATACAAATTTTCAATTTTGGAGATTCCAGCATTGCATTAAAGAAACTCACTGCCATGGGACTGGACAAGACCAGCAAGCTTATTCTGCCGAAAATGTGGCTGTTGTCAATACGATACGATACCATACGACAGAACTTTATTTATCCCAGGAGAGAAATTGATCTGCCAACAATCAATAAACACAAGGTACATGCAACATGAAATTAAAGTGACAAGTGGGAAGGAGTGGGGAAGTGCAAAGATTTGGGGGGGGGAGGAGTGTGGAGGGGAGTCAGTCTACCCCATGACACAAAGGGGAGGAGTTGATAGCCACAGGGAAGAAGGATCTCCTGTGGCGTTCTGTAGTCCAACTTGGTAGAACCAGTCTGCTGCTGAAGGTACTCCTCAGGTTGACTAGTGTGTCATGGAGGGGGTGAGCTGTATTGTCCAAGATGCTCCGCAGTTTGAGGAGCATCCTCCCCTCCAAAACCACCTCCCATGAATCCCAACTCTGCCCCCAGGACTGAGCCAGCCTTCCTGATGAGTTTGTTAATCCTGTTGGCATTCGCAGCCTTCGCCCTGCTGCCCCAGCACACAGCAATGATAACCAAACTGTCATAAGGAGGTGATAGCCCAGGAGCGGGGGCAGAGGAGACTAACGAGTACATTGCCCGGACTAGAGCATTTAGCCATGATTACCTTAACCATGTTTATCTTGGAACAGAAGAGGTTGAGAGGGAACATGTATTGTGTATAAGGAGCACAGATAAGGTAGGTAGTGGGGAACTTTTTTTCCCGTAATACCGCTGTATACAACTAGAGAGCAGGTGGCTAAAGTATAGGTTAGGAAAGCTGTCTGACCCTATGCTTCTATGATCCCTTCTCTTGGAAGATAGTCAGAAAAACCAAAACCCATCTTTGTTGTAAATATTGATACATGGAAATGCAGATGCTGTTTTACAAATAAAATGTAAACACAAAGTTCTGGAGTAACTCAGCGGGTCAGGTAGCATCTGTGGAGAACATGGACAGGTGACGTTTCAAACTGAAGATGGGTCCCAACCTAAACGTTGCCAATCCATGTTCTCCACAGATGCTGCCTGACAGATTGAATGACTTTTTTACACTTCATTTTTTGTTATTTGTTGGAAATAGATGGCTCCAACTCATATTTGAATTAATTTAAAGGTGTAAGATACTGCCTATAAAAATACTATCAATGCGGTTATTCCTGTGCATGTCACTCCTTTACAAAACAATTAACTTCATTGCTGAATCACCAAGATGTTGTTCTGTGGAAGTCGATAGATTTGGCTGCAATGAAGTTGTGTATTTTGCATCTACTACCAAGCCATGGTGGCTATTTGTCCTGTTGAATGCTGCCTACATTCCTTGGAAAAAGTTGCTAAATATAACCAGAGAGAACATGACCAATGCCTGAAAATAAACTCAAGTGTGTGGCTTCAGGAAGTGTTGGGTCAGGAAGGACAAATGTTTCCCTTGGATCTTAAGGTCCTTGGAAAATGAACTAAACCCATCTTCAGTAGGAAGGAACTGCAGATGCGGGTTTACACCAAAAATAGACACAAAAAGTTGGAGTAAGTCAGTGGGGCTAGCAGCATCTCTGGAGAAAAGGTATAGGTGATGTTTCAGCTCGAGACCCTTCTTCAGACTGAGAGTCAGGGGAGAGAGAAACGAGAGATAAAGAGGTGCAAAGAACAAATGAATATGCAAAAGGATAAATCAAAGTCAACAACGGCGTTCAAGGAAAGGTGGAGCCCACAATGGTCCATTGTTGGCTGTGGAGAAGGTGATGACGAATGAAACTGATGAGTGAAACAGTAGAACTAAGCAGGATGACAGTGAAACTAGCACGACGACGGGGATGGGGGAGGGATGGAGAGAGGGGGAATGCAAGCGTTACTTGAAATTAGAGACATTAACATTCTTACCGCTGGACTCCAAGCCGCCCAAGCTGCTCAACCTATCTCGATCCAGCTTTGGCAGGAAGGAATGAAAATAATTGGCACTCATTCAGTGAATTGGAAGGGCAGGGGCAAAAAATATTGTAGGGAGATAGCTTTCGTGGAAGATTGCAGAAGTTTGACTTCACAGTCAATGGACTTTGCAACAAATGGTGCTGAACCTGATTCATGATATCAGCATTGACGTTGACCCTGCCTTGATGAGCGCTACGCCAGAAGCAATGCAATGTTCCAGATGTATTGACTGTGCCACAACTTGGTGGATGATAACAGATACATTTTGTAAGGATATCCTTTAAGTACGTGTGTGAATAAGATGTCAGCGTATCATCTGCAGACTGGTGCCTGCAGAGAATATTTTGCAAGTGTGTCAGTCTGTTCAAAACATTGTGAACGACATCAGGGAACATGAACCTAATATCTACAAAGCAAAACAACTGATAAAACTGCTCTTTCAAACTCTTGAGGACAGCACAGTGGGCAGCTTGTAGAGCTGCTGCCTCACAGCGCCAGAGACCTGGGTTAGATCCTGACCTTGGGTGCCTGACCTGACACTCTGTGTGGAGTTTGCATGTTCTCCCTGTGGCCGCGTGGGTTTCCTCCGGGTGCTTCAGTTTCCTTCCACATCCCAAAGACTTGTGGGTTTGTAGGTGAATTGTCCCTCTGTAAATGACCCCTGGTCTGTAGAGCGTGGATGTGAAAGTGGCAGAACAAAGAACTCGTGCGAACGGGTTATCTATGGTCGGCGTAGACTTGGTGGGCTGAAGGGCCAGTTTCCATGCTGTATTGTTCTATATTTCAGTCCTTAAATGCAAAATACGAGGATTCCCCATGCACATTAAAGTCATAAAAGTCCAAGGAAGATTTGTAGCAATGGCTGGATCATTTGTAGCATTCACTGCCCATGCTCCCTGCCTGCCCCCACTTAAGGGCCTGTCCCACTTTCACGAGATAATTCACAAATTCTCCCGCATTTTCCCCTCGATTCAAACTCACAGAATGTTCGGAACGAGTCCGTCGGAGGCCGTAGGAGTTCGTAGATATATCGTAGCGGCTCGTTATGGCTAGGTGGTCGTGGCATCAGCCAAGTCGGGATGTTTTTTCCAGCCGGATTTAAAATGTCCACGAGTAAAAGTCCATGAAAGAAATTGCAACTTTTTACTCGTAAGGAGGGCATTGAAATAGTCGTGGGAATTCGTAAACATACTCGTAGGAGTTCGTAGGAGTTTGTGAACATAGTCCTGGAAGGTCCTAGGAGTTTGTAGATTACCACGATCTTGATTTTTATTTTTGGTCCTTTAAACTCGGCAGAGGTTTTGAATTACGTCGTAAAAGTGGGACAGGCCCTATACTATTCTGAATCCAGAAGTCCAGGAAACTTGCCCTCTCTGTTTTCCAAGATGGACATCGGACCAGTTTCTGAGAGGACTTTATCATGTTATTTTTTCAATTTCTGATACTTTTAAATATCTGACATTTACACATGGCTAAAACACACTTAAAAACAACAAAATGTGTTAACAATTTAACAATCCTTACAGTTTTTATCTGATTGTCAACATGGTTTGCCTGTAGTAAAATGTTTGAGGGCAGTTCATGGGTTAATAAGCTTGCTTTATGCACTACCTCAGGCCCTGCTGAAACCGAGAGAATATTGGAATGCGGGCTAATGGCATTATAGAGGAAACCAATGCAGGATTATTTTGTGAGCCAGTGTGGAGCCAGAATGGGATTATTTTGAGAGCCAGTATAGACTCGATGGGCCAAATGGCCGCCTTCTAAATCATTGGGGAATATGGAAAGTGGACAATGCAGCAATAATGCTTAAATTGAAAGATCACCATCTATTGACAACCTCCCACAAATACGTTGGACATATGATTTTCAAAACACATTGGCTGACTTCCCTATTTTTCAACCTGTTTTTTGTTCAAAATTCCTTCCCTCAAAAGGATTTTTTTTTTCCATTTTCCACCAGTAGCAACCCCCTCCGCTGGCTTCTGAAAAATACTTTGAAATACATTCCTGCTTTATTACTGATTTAAGTATTAACATTGACTATCATTAAACTGTAGCTTACCTAATTGAACTTTTGTGAGAATATGGAATTAGCACAAGCAAATTACTCAGTTTTGGGTGAAATGCTCACATTTCGGTGATGAGAACTATAAAAAATGGCCGGAAGGAAAATTGGACAGATTTCTTTTGTCCCCAGAGGCTGAATTAGGGTAGTAACTTGTCAGAGAGGGCAATTACAATGGAGAGCATAAATGTGTTTGAACAATTAGCTAGACTTCTGCGCTGAGGAGGAATTGAAGTAGATTGGTACTTCACTGTTCCCAGAAATCTTAAGCAATTTAAAAATGAGAACAAAATTATAAAAGATTTTTTTTTTTCAGGCACAGTGGCCAGATGTCACAATGTAAGCCACACGGTGCTACTCAGGCTCGAAGCAACACTGTGGTGCAGGTGGTAGAGCTGCTGCCTCACAGCACCAGAGACCCTGGTTTGATCCTGACCTCGGGTATTGTCTGTGTGGGACTTGCACATTCTCCCTCAGCGGAGTCCTCCAATTGCTCTGGGTTTTTTCCCCACATCACATTGATGTGCGGGTTTGTGGATTAATCTGGCTCCGTGATAGGCAAGCATGGGAAGATGAATTGGGTTCATTAATTTCAAAGGATAGCTGGGAGGAAAGCCTACTATACATACACTACTGCTCTCTCAATGTCAGGCACTCCCTGATACAATTTAAAACACTGCATAGACTCTACTATTCAAAGACCAAATTGAACAAGATCTTTCCAAACATCTCTCCTATTTGTGATAAATGTCACCTCCAAGAAGCGACTATAACCCATTCCTTCGCTTCCTGTATAAAGTTACAAAACTTCTGGAGGGGAATATTTGATATCTTCTCTAAAATACTTAAAATTAAATTGGAACCAGATATAAAACTGATCACATTAGGTATGTCAGAGGCCTGTTCTAATCTAACGATATTTCAAAGAGGTTTCCTCACTTACGGCCTAATAACAGCAAAAAAACAAATACTCACATTTTGGAAAAAGACAACAGTTACCACAGTGAAGATGTGGATTACTGATATGTCCGTGACACTACATTTGGAAAACATTAGGATTGTCTTGGCTGAAAAAGCAGATCAATTTCTCAAGACATGGTTGCCTTTCACTGAATTTCTGCAACAACAGAATGGTTAAACACAAATTTAAACCCAATGCCAGGGATGGGTGAGGGGGGGGGGGGGGGGGGGGGGGGGGGGGGGGGGGGGGGGGGGGGGGGGGGGGTGGGGGGGGGGGAAGGTATATCCCCATCGTTTTGTTTTCTGTTTTATTTTCTTTCCTCTTGCACTCCTTTGATAGCTTAGGGGTCTTTTTCTTGCTTTCTTTTATTTCACTTTCTTCATTCTCTTCTTTTTTCCTTTTTGTTAATTTTTTTTGGATTTAGGTTTCAATGTTAAAAATGAAGCTGTACAATAATTGTATAACTGTTATGTTGATTGCCTTATCCCTGTACAATTGCTTCTAATAAAATAAATAAAAATAAAAATAATAATAATAATCTGCCTCCTTGAATTGCCCCTAGCATGCAGGGAGTGGACGAGAGAGTGTGTTGACATAGCCATAGTGCGAATGGTTGACCATGGTAGACGTGGACTTGGGGGACTGAAGGTGGACACAAATTGCCGGAGCAACTCAGCGGGTCGCGCAGCATCTCTGGAGAATAGGAATAGGTGAAGTTTGGGGTCAGAACCCTTCTTCAGACACTGAAGGTCTGGACTGAAAGACTAAAGGCCCTGTTTCCATGCTGTATCTCCGAATTATTAATTAAACTAAAGCCATTAGATATTTTCATTCACATTTCATCTGAAACGTAATTTCTGTCTAATTTACTGAAAATACAAACTGGTAATAGTGCAGTGTGGGTGAACGTCCAACTTATATCCAAGTTGACAGCAGAGACAATAGTTTACGGGCTAACTATGAAGAGGGAAAATTGAGGAAGTAACAGAAGAACAATGAACGTTATCAATTACACTCAAATCAGTTTAGATTGAGAAATAAATAGGGAAAGATCAGATTATGTCAAACAACAATCTACAATTATATAGCACCTTCTTTGAAGTAGAATTGCCCCAGAAGTGCACCAAAAAAAACATAACAGAAATTGGTATAAATGCATATTAAGGCAGATAACCAGACAAAGTAGATTTTGGGGAGGCACAGTGGCACAGTGGCGCAGAGGTATAGTTGTGGCCTTAAAGCATTAAAGACCCGGGTTCAATCCTGACTATGGATACTGTCTGTATGGAGTTTGTTCATTCTCCCTGTGATCGTGTATGTTTACTCTGAGCGCTCTGGCTTCCTCCCACACTCTAAAGATGGACAGGTTTGTAGATTAATTAGCTTTGGTAAAATTGTAACTTGTCCCTAGTGTGTAGGATAGTGCTAGTGGACATGGGTGATCACTGGTCGGTGCAGGCTCAATGGGCCGAAGGGTCTGTTTCTGCACCATACCTTTAAAGTCTAAAGTCTAAAGACCAGAAACTTGGTCAAAGAAATAGGCTTTAAAGAAAAATTAAAGCAGGAAAGAAAAGTAAGGAAGATTTAAGGAAAAAAAATCCTTAAATCTGCTCATTGGAATTAAATAAACCAAAGTCTAGGATTAAGGGAAGTGCAGATATGTTGGATAGTTGCAGAAGGGAGACTTTAAAAAATAATACACAGACACACTCATAGTTACATGTAATTCAATTAGAAATTGGAATGTTAGTTTCATCAGCATCCATGCTATTAAAATTTTGATTTAACTCTACACTTTGATACCTTCCTCCACCCCCAGTATCAGATCATAGGGTCATAAGTGATATGAGCAGAATTAGGCCATTCGGCCCATCATGTCTACACCATTCAATCATGGCTGATTTATCTCTCCCTCCTAATGCCATTCTCCTGCCTTCTCCCCATAACCTCTGACACCTGTACTAATCAAGAATCTATCTATCTCTGCCTTAAAAATATCCACTGGCTTGGCCTCCACAGCCTCCTGTGGCAAAGAATTCCACAGATTCACCACCGAATAAAGAAATTTCTCCTCATCTCCTTCCTGAAAGAACGTCCTTTAATTCTGAGGCTACGACCTCTAGTCCTAGACTCTCCCACCAGTGGAAACATCCTTCCCACATCC
Source organism: Okamejei kenojei (assembly GCA_035221665.1). NCBI lineage: Eukaryota > Metazoa > Chordata > Chondrichthyes > Rajiformes > Rajidae > Okamejei > Okamejei kenojei. Next base: position 58,134,909 of record CM069143.1, on the reverse strand, counting down.
ACTCTGTCCAAGCCTATTTGGTATGTTTCGATGAAGTCCCCACTTCAGTATCACTCCCTCCAAGTGTGATGCCAGCCATTGTGATGCCTACTATCCCAATGATGCTGACACGTTTGTGGATCCTTGACCTTCCTCCTCTACTGGCAGCAAACAGCTCCCTGCTCTTACTGACATTGAGAGCAAGAATGGCGTGATGTTCTGGTGCCATTCAATTGAATATAAACTTACGGACATCTGTAAAATCATAACCTGCCCATAACCCGGGATGGCCTCTAGTGGGATCATGATCAAAATAATAATAATCCGGTTATCACTTTGCCATTCCACACTTGGGCTATCAATACTCATTTTATAATTAAATAGGACAGCACGGTGGTGCAGTCGTAGAGTTGTTGCTTTACAGCGGCAGAGATCCGGGTTCAATCCTGACTTAAGGGCCTGTCCCAGTTGGCCATCATTTGCGCGCCAAGCAGATGGTGCGCGAAGATTTTGTACATCCCAAAATCCTGGGGACACCGCGCGTCACTGCCTATGTCACCACGCACCTTGCGTGCGTCATGACGCATAAGTGATGTCACGGAAATTACGTGCAAATGATGGCCAAGTGGGACAGGCCCTTAAGGATGCTGTCTGTACGGAGTTTGTACGTTCTCCCTGTGACCGTGTGGGTTTTCTCAGAGATCTTCAGTTTCCTCACACACTCCAAAGACGTGCAGGTTTGTAGGTTAATTGGCTTGGCGTAAATGTTAATTGACCCGAGTGTGTGTAGGATAGTGTTAATGTGCAGGGGTCACTGGTCGGTGCAGACTCGGTGGGCCGAAGGGCCTGTTTCCGCGCTGTATCTCTAAACCAAACTAAACTAAAATCTCGTGAAGGCAGTTGTGGTATATGTGGTTCTATTGCTTGTAGTTGCAGTTAGTCCCGTGGAGAGTCTGGGATGAGAATGGGCAGGTCTAATGCATTTCGTGCTACTGATGACTGCTTCCTTATCATGCTTTGTGTTCTGAGCGTCTGTTCATTATAGCACCTACAGCACGATTACTCACCTAGTACAGAGAATAATGGGACTAGGAGGCTGCACTGCATGGAAAGAAAAAGGTGCCATCAATTTTCTGAAAATCAAAGTATGCATCTTAAATTTGAGAGCAACGTGATTTAGTCATGTGTGTCCAGGCAGCATAATTAAAATGTGCAGTGGACCGATGTACCTGCAGAGAGTACATGTTCTAACCAGGGTCGGGCTGCTTTAATGCTGCAGCAAAGGTTCTTCAGTTGATCAATCAATGTGTATCCCACCCGTCCAGATTATTAGCATTTGGCCAGTGATTAGGAACATGCTTGACACATGAGTATTATCAACTTTGTTTTTAAATCCGCCACTATATCCCGCTGTTCCTATCTCCCATAACACAATCACCAAAAACCGGTGGAAATATTAACATAAATATTAGCTCACCGAAAATCACTTCACCATTAAATGATTAAATCCACATCTTTGCCTCACAATGGTCAGATTGATAATATCAGGAATCTTTTTTAATATTTTAATTTGTCCTAATTGATCGCTCAGGCTGTAGCTCACCTGTTAAACCAACTTTGAGTGCGGTTTCTAATGCCTGCTTGCGGCTCCTTGATAACTGGAACATGCCTGGGCACACCACTATGATCCAGCAAATGCATTCAAGTAACATTTAATTGCTTAGAAGGCTTTGGAAGTTCGGCATAGAAAGCATCTTATCGGGATACATCGGAAATTGCAAAGAATTGTGGACGCTGCCCAGACCATCACACAAACCATCGTCCCTTCCATTGACTCCATCTACACTTCACGCTGCCTCAGCAAGGCCAGCAGCATAATCAAGGACCAGTCCTACCCCAGTGACTCCCTCTTCTCCCCTCTCCCATCGGGCAAGAGGGACAGAAGTGTGAAAACGCACACCTCCAGATTCAGGGACAGTTTCTTCCCAGACGTTATCAGGCAACTGAGCCATCCTATCAACAACTAGAGAGCAGTCCTGAGCTCCAATCCACCTTATTGGAGACCCCCCCCCCAGTCTATCTTTAATTGGAATTTACCCTGCATTATACTTTATTTGGACACTGTGGGCTGAAGGGCCTGTTCCTGTGCTCTACGATTCAATGTTTTATGCAAACATTTTTAAGTTTAAATAAGTGGTTACATTATTGATAGAATTTTAGTTATTTTGCATTCATTTATAAATAACTGTGCAAATGCTTCAGTGAAGAATCAAACTGTAAACTTACAAAAGTCCACAAAAATACAAATAAATTTGATTTGGCAGTTGTGTATGAATTACGGGTTTGTGAATAAGGCCATGGAACATTAATTAAAATATTTGATTGATTGATATTCTAGTGGTGATTTATTAATCACAATAGCTTCTATCTCCTCCTCCTTCCTTCTTTAACACGGCTTCTATTTTGATCTCACTTTGTCGATGAGAGTGGATATTAAAAGCTCCTGAGATTCGATTTCAAAACTGTGCTTGTCAATATTGCAATAGTATTGATTACAATGTGGTTTGATAGTTGCGGTTAAAATTATAAATAGTTGGGATAAATTTAACAGAAATAAAATATTGTCCTTAATTGTGAGGCCCATAATGAGGAGTGATTGATGCAAGATTGAATGCAAGAAATTTAACAGGGAAACAAAAACGATTTCTTGAATGAAACACATAGATGAGTAATGGATATTTTTCCAGGAGTAGAAATAAACAATCATCCTACCACAACGAAAGAGCAGCCCTAAACTACATTTGTGTCCCTTGGACTATATTTGATCGCACTTTACTGGCTTTACCTTGCACTCAGGACTATTCTCTTATCAAGTATCTGTACGCTGTAAATGGCTTGATTGTAATCATGCATTGTCTTTCCCCTGACCGGTTAGCAGGCAACGAAAACTTTTTGCTGTACCTCGGTACACGTGACAATAAACAAATCTAAACTAAACCGATGTTTATATAACGTATGACTTGAGCACTTCATTCTGCGAGTGTTGTTAGTGTGAGTGTAAGTGAATGTGTTAACATTTAACAGATGAAAGGGTTTGAGTGCGAGTGATTATTTCTATTTCCCAAAATAAAATTTATTCAGAATTAAAAATGCATACAAAACTAAATGTTTGCACCTAGCTTAGTGAAAGATACTCTTTGGACTGCCTGAAATTTGTTGGCGTCCGAGCACATCGAGAAGTCCGTCAGGGAATGCTACCAACTGACTCATTCCAGACTGCGGGAGTACATGCGGAGAGACACACTGAAGCTTGATGCAGTGAAACAGAGCTGCTCCTGTATCAATAGTAAAACTCAGACGGTGTAGGAGGGATTTGACTGGGGGGGGTGGAGGGGGAGGAGAAGGAGAGAGGGAGGAGAGGGGGAGGGGGGGAGGGAGGGAGGGGGAGAGGGAGAGGGAGAGGGAGAGGGAGAGGGAGAGGGAGAGGGAAAGTTGGGCTGAAGGGCCTTTTTCCGCACTGTATGACTATGACTATGACTCCATGACTTTTATTGAGATTCCTGGAATGGCAGCCGATAGTTTCCAGCTGTCTAACTACCCTCTGCAAAATACATAAATCAAATGGCATCAGGAATATTGTGTGCAGTTCTGCCCGCCATCCCATAGAAAGGCAATGAGTAAACGAGAGACGGTGCAAGAAAAGATGTACAGCAATGTTGCCGGGGCTGAAGGACTTGATTTGCAAAGAGAGATTGGATAGGCTGGGACTGCTTGACCTGGGGCAAAGGAGGCAGACGGGTGAGTGTAGAGATTTATAAAATCATGAGGAACATCAGCAAGGTTGACGGTCATACTATTTTGCCCAGAGCAGCCATAAACTAGAGGGCATAGGTTAAGGTGAGAAGGAAAAGATTGAAAGAGCATTTTTTCACAGAAAGGGCAGTGAATGAGCTGCCAGATGAAGTTTGAGAGGGAAGTAAAATAGAACTTTTCAAAGGCATTTGGACAGGTTCATGGAAAAGAAAGGTTTAGAGGTATAATGGCCCTAATACTGGCAAATGGGACTAGGTAGCACCTTGGTCAACATGGGCAACTTTGCCCCCAATCCTTGCATGAATGATGAAGACAATGACTTAAGACTTTTGCCTTCCACCACAGTGAGGAGGTGCCTGATGAACTCATTGTGGTGGATGTTGGATATGTGTTTATTGTGTGTTTTGTTTTTTGATTATATGTTATGACTGTATGGTAACAATTTCGTTCAGACCGAAAGGTCTGAATGACAATAAAGGAATCTAATCTAATCTAATTAATTGCTGTATTATTTTCCTTTCATTGCTGTTCATGATAAGTTGATATTTATTTTATTCCATAATTCAAAATAGTGATAAGGTATAATGGCCTCCAAATTAAATTACTTATTACCCTAAAATGATGGTTGAAATTGTTAATCGATTATGTTAGCTATATAGTTCATAGGTTCTAGGGACAGAATTAGGCCATTCAGCCCGGTTCTAGGGACAGAATTAGGCCATTCAGCCCATCAAATAATTTAATCATGGCTAAGCTATCTTTCCCTCTAACCCCCATTCTCCTGCCCTATCCCCATAACCCTTGGACCGCCGTGCCCATAGCCTGTTCCTGGTTGGCTGATAATCTGTCTACCATGTTTCGATTGTGCAATTTCTAATCAATAATACTCCCTATTCTTCTCTTCTTTACCTGCCATTTTTGGTCCTGAAGGCACCTGTTATTGGATTTGCACAGATCTACAAGTCCTGTCGTCTTCCAGTAATTCTAACATTGCAGCAGGTCCAAGGTTTGTAGAGGCAAAGAATATCTAAATCATATTCTCTGCCACTTCAGCAATTCACTGAGACAGTAAAACATGTCTGAGGCCTTGACTAGTTTAGTTTAGTTTAAAGACACTCCAGTGTAAAGGAACAGAAATGGGTTCTTTGGCAAACCAAGTCCACGCCAACCATTAAACACCCATTCATATTAGTACTATGGTATCCCACTTTCACAGGGGCGTCGTACGATGGCAGCTCCGCTGGCAGTCTGTTCGTTTTTTTTCATCTTTTATTTATTTTTAGTGTTTGTTAAAAGTTTGTTTTAATGTTCTCCGGTTTGTTTTATGTGGGGGGGAGGTGGAGGGGATCGTGGGAAACATTTTTTCAAGTTCTTACCTTGCCGGAGATGCGATTAATTTTCGGATCGCATTCTCCGGGTGCTGTGCAGCCTTCCATCGATGGAGCTGGAGGCCTCCTCGAACTGCCATGAGCCCCACAGCGGGGTGTGAACTTAACATCGGAGCCGATCCCTTGCCTGGGATCACTCCAACTGCGGCCTGCGGACTTTACCATCAAGAGCTCACAGTCTCGGGAGAGGCCGAGTCGGGGAGCTCAACGACGCAGAAGGTTCGACCAGCCCCGACCCAGGGTCCGATCGCTCGGCGCGGAGGAGCTGACATCCCCCCCGATGCGGGAGCTGATCGCATCGATGCGGAGGACTCAAATCCCGCCGGCTACGGGAGGCAAGATCGTCTCGTCAATGGAGGGCTCGAGGCCCCCGACCGCGTGAGAGCAAAGGGAAGGGACTTGAACTTTATTTCGCCTTCCATCACAGTGAGGAATGTGGAGTCCGTGTTCTGTTGCTTTTTTTTTTTTTTACTTTAGTTTTTATTGCTTTTATGTATACACAAATAAAACACAAATATAACAACGAAACATACAACATTACAATGAAACGTACAACAGTGAAGCGGGGGGTTCAGTTTACAATTAATGATGCAGTATACAGAACTATTTTCATATTAAAACATTTTCCAATAACTTACATTATTGTCTATAAAATTATACAGTGTTGATGTCTTCATTTCTATACCTAATCCATTTTTCCCATTTTCTGTTAAACTCGTCTTCTTTCACTCTTGGAGAATATGTCATTTTCTCCATGACAAATATTTCCTGTACTATGTCTAACCATTGTCTAAGTCTGGGTGTGTCCGCTGCAAGCCAGTTTCTTGTAATGGCCTTTCTGCCAGCTGTGAGTAGGATTTTAACCAAGTAATGGTCTTCCTTCAGCACCACTGTATTTTATATTACCCAGGTATAAATGGAACACTTCTTGCAGACTAAATATCCTAATACCTCCGTTAATTCTGAATTCACTCTGTCCCAAAATGGTTCTATTTTTGGGCAACTCCAGAAGATATGTGCATGGTTTGCGTCTGTTTGGCCACATTGCCTCCAGCATGTTTCTGCCTTAGAATTTGCTTGCTTTTTATGTTAGGCGTAATAAAGAAACAAATCAAATTTTTCCAATTAAATTCTCTCCAATTTTGTGAATTGGTGGATGTCTGTAGTGTTACACACATATGATGCCATTCTTCTTCTGAGATTGTAATGTTCAATTCCTTTTCCCACTTAAATTTTACATAAAATGTAGTTTAAGCTTGACATTCCATTAAACAATGATAAAGTTTAGAAATAATCCTTAATGTTTTTTGATGATACGCACTAACGATCACTTCTATCACTGGATTCTTTTCTTCTAGTGCCTCCCTTTTTACCTTGTTATTGTAATAATCTCTCAGTTGGAGGTATCTAAACAAGTCTTGGTTCCAAAGTGCAAATCTAGCCTTCAAATCTTGAAAACCTCTTAGGTCTCCATTTTCAATAACAGTACAAAATGCAGTCATTCCTTTCTTCATCCACTCTTTAAATGTTGAGTCATACAACCCTGGTTTAAATTCATTATCCAAAGCTATCCATCTTAAAACTTTTTGTCGTTTATTCAGTATAAGTTGTATGGTAAGCGTGAACCAGGTTTTTAAAGTAAATATCGTTATTGGATCGATTATGCTCCTGATATGTCCAGGAAGCGCCTTTTCTCCCAAAAGTGTTTGGATGTGGAAGTCAGGGATATATGTCTCAATCTCTTTCCACCTAGCTATATAGCTGTCCTCACACCAATTAATTAGTGGTCGAAGTTTGGCTGCATAGAAATATATCCTAAAATTTGGAAGTGCCATTCCACCTTTGTCCTTTGGCAACTGTAGTGTAGTGTATCAAATTCTGGCCTTCTTTCCTCCCCAAATAAATCTAGATATTAATTTATCCCATTCCGTGAATTGTTTTAATGGTACCTCTATTGGCAGAGATTGAAACAAGTACAATAGCCTTGACAAAATATTCATTTTCACCACATTTATCTTACTGCTAAAATCCATTGGGTAGATGGACCATCTTTCTATATCCTTTCTTATGTTTTGGTTGATGTGATTATAATTGGCCCCATACAACATTGATATATTTTTTGTTATATGTACCCCTAGGTATTTGATTGATTTTGAATCCCATTTAATATTATAATTTTGTTTGATTTCTTCTGGAGGAGGACAATTAAATAGGAGGATTTGAGTTTTTGAAATATTCACTTTATATCCTGCATACAAATTACATTTCTCTATGATCCCCGTCATCCTTGGAAAGGAGGTGTTTACTTCCGTGAGATACATCATTACATCATCTGCGAAAAGGCCAATTTTATGTTCTCTGTCTCTTATAGTTACTCCCCTCAGTTCCCTATCTTGACGAATCGCTTGAGCCAATGATTCAATAGATATAGCAAACAGGGTAGGGCTAAGACAACATCCCTGTCTCGTTCCTCTTCCTAACACAAATCTCTCAGTTAAGGACCCATTCACCTTTACTCTTGCAGTAGGTTGCTGATAAATTGCTTTAATAACTTGAATTGACTCTTCGGTAAAGCCAAATCTTTCTAGTGTTTGATATAAGAATTCCCAATTAACCCTATCAAAAGCCTTTTCTGCGTCTAGACTTATCAGGACAGCAGGCATACTTTCCTTTTGAATCTTGTGTATTATATGTAAGGTTCTTCTAATGCTGTCCTGTGTTTGTCTGCCTATTATAAAACCAGTCTGGTCTTCATCAATTAAAATCTGGCATGATTTTTCAATCGTCTGGAGATAATTGAAGAATATAATTTATAGTCCACATTTAGAATTGATATTGGTCTGTAGTTGGTACAATTTTCCTTGTCTTTGTTCTCTTTGGGGATTAATGTTATAATTGCCTCTTTCCATGACGGGGGTGTCTTGCCTTCTTTGATAATCCAGTTTAAGGTTCTCAGAAGAAGTGGGTTCAGCTCATTCCGAAAATATTTTATACCATTCTATAGGGAAACCGTCACTGCCTGGGGCCTTGTTTGATTTCATCCTACCAATTGTCTTCTCTATCTCCTCCAGTGATATTTCTGCTGTGATTATTTTATTTGTGTCTCTCCAATACAGGGCAGATCTATTGTAACTTAAAAAAAGTCCTCATTGATTCCCCATCTACTGTAGATGTTTGTGTATATAATTCTTTATAATATTCCTGGAAGATATATTCTATTTCTTTTGAATCACTCTTCAAATTCTGTGTGCAGGGGTCCTTAATTTTGTGTATGGTGTTGTCAACCTGTTGTTTGCGTAGCCTTCGGGCAAGTATTTTAGTGGATTTAGGGCCAAGCTCATAATGTGCCTGTTTTACAAATCTTGCTTTTTTCTCCACCTCTTGACCCAATATTCCATCCATTTGTCCCCCTCAAATCTTCTATTTGCTTATAAGTTCTCTGGTCCTTATTATTTTTGTACTTCTCATCTAAATCCTTCAGGTCTGTTATCAACTTATTATATGTTTTCATTCTGGCCTTTTTAATATGTGATGCCCTCGCTATTAACCTACCTCGTATTACAGCCTTCAATGAGTCCCATTGTATGGATGGGTCCACCTCCCCATAGTCATTCTCCTCTAGATAAGTTTTGATTTCCAATTTAATATCATTAACAGTTGTTTTATCATTCAGTATTCCAACATTTAATCGCCACACTGTGTTTTTCCTTCTACTGTCCATTTGAATGGTTAAGTATATGGCATTATGGTCTGATACATCTGCCACACCAATTCTGCAATCCGTTACCCTATAATAGTCTTCTTTCTGCATTAAGAAATAGTCTATTCTGGAGTAAACTGAGTGCGGTATTGAGTAATGTGTATAGTCTCTTTCTAGAGGGTGAAAAATTCCGCCAGACATCAAGGAAAACCAAATTCTTCACAGGTAGTGTTTAGTAGTTTTGTTTAACTGGTTCTTATTCTTCTTTTTACTTGTCGTATCAAGCCTTTGATTCAGTACAACATTCAGATCCCCCCACATATACAAATTCCTTCTGCTTCCATTGCATAATTCAAATAGGGATTTGAAAAAATGTTTATTCACTTCTGGGGGAGCATAGATATTCACCAGTGTCAGGATATTATTATCAATTTGCCCTTTACTATGATATACCTCCCTTCTTTGTCTTTTATTTCTTTAAACATTTCAAATTTAACTGAGTTTGATATCAAGATTGCCACTCCTCTTTTATGACTACAAGTATGTGAGCTATAATATGTGTTTTTATATCCAAATCTTTTCAGCTTCTCATGCTCTTGTCGCGATAAATGGGTTTCTTGTAAGAAAATAATATGCATCTTCACTTTTTTCAATTTAGTCATGACTTTAGCCCTCTTAATTGGATTACCCAAACCATTAACATTTAGAGACATCAGCTTAAGTCCTTGACATTGATCATTACACTTAGTGTGTATTGATTTCACTGTATCCCCTCAACTCAACATCAGGAACCATTCTGACGACAAACCAAAAATATAAATAAACAAAGGTGTTTTACCTGGCAAAACAAAACAAAACATCAAAACATATTTGGACTCCCTATAAAAGGGTATTCTCTCTCCTCCATAGATCCAGAATCCCTTTGTAAATTGAGGGGGAAAGCCTAACACTAAGAATGGGCCCTCTCCTAGATAAGGGGGGGTAACCCTCTATGGGTCCCTCCATTCATTCTAGCTCTATATTTCGCTAAGTCCCTAACAGTCGGATTTATCTAATACAGAAAGTTGTATTAAATCAACATTAAGTACACTCACATGAGGTCTGTGATGCTTGGTGATATTTTTAGAACCACGCTTTATAAACAGATTTGTCCATGAATATACATATCTATACACATATATTTATAAACTTAGGATTCCATAAGAACTCAGTATTCTAACATATTGTGGCAGAAGCCATTGTGTTATCCATTGTCTGTGCGTACCTTCATAATCATATGTCATTTCAAGCATGAGTCTTTTGTTGGAATACTTGAAGGTGCTCCATGCCCGTCTGACTGTCTCTGATTCTCCGTGTGAACTCTCGACGAGTTGTCACCGCGCCGTTTGGTGGAGTTGTTCGCGCAGTGGCGGGCATGTCCGTGTCTCCCCGCAGCTCTTCCATTTATAGCCTCTCCGTTGTAGCTATTTCTCGCACGGCTTCCCTTGCGTTGTTGTAGGTTTGGTGGGTCCGCTCTCCCAGTGAATACGTATTCTTGGTAAATGGTGTCTGAAAGCGGATTCCTTCCTCTTTTAAGAAGCGTTTGATATGTTTGTATGCCTTGCGTTGTTGTATTACAGCGGTAGTATAGTCATTGGTCAAAGACAGCATTTCATTCTCCAAGGTTGGATCTTCTTTTGCCATGCCTGTTTGAGAACCATCTCTTTAACTTTAACTGGAGAAAGTGGACAATTATGGATCTTGGAGGGGAAACTGGGGCTTGGTTTCTGTGCCAGGGATCTGTGTGCTCGTTGAATCTGTAAATCTGTCATTTCAGGGATTGACATTTCACTTTCTGAGCAGTTTCTCTACAAACTGAGGTACTGAGCTACCTTCCGCACCCTCTGGCACACCGTATATCCGCAGATTAATTTCTTTGGGGATCTGGACTCCAGATCATTCAATTTGTCGACAAGTAACTTCTGGTCTTTCAGTGTTTCTTGGAGTATGGTGTTTGCAGCGACACTCCACGTATCCAGCTCCTCTATTCGGGTGGCGGCTTTCTTCCGTTTTTTTTTTTTTGGTCTTGTATTGCTTGTGCATTCGCTGTCATCTGAAGATTCATTTCATGCTTAAATTCGGCCAGCTCTTCTCTCATATCCCGCTTGAAATCGTCTTTGGATGATGTGAAGTCCGCTTTTAATTCTCTTCTCTAGTTGCTGAGTTGTGTACTTATGCTTTTTAATCCCTCATGGAGGGCCTCTGTTGCATCGTCTCCACCGGCCTGTTTGTTTTTGGCTTCGTCTGTGTCGCTTCGGGCCTGACCTTCTGTTTCTTGCTTTTCTAGCATCTTTTCTTGCAACTTTCTGCTCTTTGTTTTGACTCCCCCACTCATACTGTACTCATTAAAACTTAAATACTTGCTTACTTTGAATTTAGGGGAGGTTTATTTATCCGACTGTACGGAGCTCTCTGTCTCATCAGCCACCATGCTCTGCCGCCTACCGGAAGTCGCTCTGTTGCTTTTTATTTGAATGACTGGCTTGGCAAATGAAATTCCTCGTATGTTGCAAAACATACTTGGCAAATAAAATACTATTCTGATCATTCATTCCCTTCACATTAGCAGCAATTTTACAGTGGCCAACTACTTGCAAACAAGCATGTATTTGGAATGTAGGAGGAAACCGGAGCACTGGAGGAAACCCACGTGGTCACATGGAGAATATGCAAACTCCACACAGACAGCACCCGAAGCCAGGGCCAAACCTGGGTCTCTGGTGAAGAGGCATCATTGTAAACATGATGAAAACAAGAGTTTTTGCTCTATTCTTTACTCGTAGAGTCATAGATTCATACAGTGTGGAAACAGACCCCATATTCCAATTTGCCCATGTCAACCAACATGCTCCATCTATACTAGTCCCACCTGCCTGCGCTTGGCCTCTATCCCTCTCATCCTATCCGTGTACCTGTCCAAACATTTCTTAAACGTTGCATTAGTACCTGCCTCAACTACCTCCTCCAGCAGCTCGTTCCATAAACCGACCACCCTCTGCTTAAAAAATGTTAGCCCTCAGTTTGCTATTAAATCTTTTTCCCCCTCACATTTGTCTTTTCTCCTCTGGTCATTGATTCCCCTACTCTGGGCAAAAGACCCCATGCATTTACTCAATCTATTCCTCTGGGCAAAAGACTTGGTGCATTTCCTCGATCCATTTACCGTGTACTGTTTTGAAAGACTGCATGTCTTGCTAAAGGTGAAAGACCTAATGAGACTGAATATGAAGCATTGTCCACATATTTGGTCTCTCTGTGTCAAAAGAAGGGCATTGTTAAAATACATTGGATTTAGGGGTTGCTTTTCAAGATCTAACATCAGCAGGCTGAGCTTGAGGGCAGAAAGCTTTTAAAACAACATTGTAAGTCAATTTTGGTGGATGACAAATGTGATGTTACAAAACTTATGTGTATAAAAATGACTGGTTGACTAAATTCGCTGAATCACGTTTATATACATTTAAAGTCCTTTAGAATTTCAAAGATAAATCATTTGAAATATCCATAAGGATTCTGAAGTGAAAAATCAACATTTTCTGCAGCTGTCAATGTGAATGTAGTTCAGGCCTTATGGTCACACAGTCAGTATCATTTCTATCAACTCTTACAGATTTTATTATTCTGGACTCTTTCTGTAGCCAATAAGTTGATTCTAGTCAAGCTCAAAGTGACAAGTGTTAGGGCAGCACAGTGGCACAAGCGTAGAGCTGGTGGCTCACAGCGCCAGAGACCCCGGCTCGATCCTACCCTCGGCTGCTGTCTATGTGGAGTTTGCATGTTCTCCTTGAGGCTGCACGTGTTCCCTTCAGGTGCTCCGGTTTCCTCGCTCATCCCAAAGACATGCGGGCTTGAAGGTTATTGGTCTGTGTAAATTGCCCCCAATGCTCATGGGAAAGTGGGATTATTAGAGCTGGTGTGAACAGGTGATCGAAGGTCAGCATGGACCCGCTGGGCTGAAGGGCATGTTTCCATGCTGTACCCCTAAATTACACTTAATAGAATTGGCCATGTGTTCTTCTCGAAAATATTGGAAATTTAAAAAAATGACAGGAGCTTTTCTATGATTGAAGTTTTCCCAAATCATTTATCTGTCTTTTGTTGCAAGAATAACTTACTGCTTGAACTTGTGGGTCAATGCAAAGGTCTCCTAATAGTTTCTTAAACAGCCTCAGAAACTAACTAATCTCTTCCATTGGACATCATTAATTGCTACATCGCTAACGTTATATATCCAGATACACACAGAATGGAATGAATGATGAATGATATTTATTCATTTATTAATGATTTGGACGAGGGAATTAAATGCAACATCTCGAAGTTTGCGGATGACACGAAGCTGGGGGGCAGTGATAGCTGTGAGGAGGATGCTAGGAGGCTGCAGGATGACTTGGATAGACTGGGTGAATGGGCAAATGCATGGCAGATGCAGTATAATGTGGATAAATGTGAGGTTATCCACCTTGGTGGCAAAAACAGGAAGGTAGACTATTATTTGAATGGTGACCGATTAGGAAAAGGGGAAATGCAGCGAGACCTGGGTGTCATGGTTACACCAGTCATTGAAAAGTTAGGCATGCAGCAGGCTGTGAAGAAAGCGAATGGGTATGTTGGCATTCATAGCAAAAGGATTTGAGGTACAAGAGCAGGGAGGCTCTACTGCAGTTGTTGTACAGGATCTTGATGAGGCCACACCTGGAGTATTGCGTACAGTTTTGGTCTCCTAATCTGAGGAAAGACATTCTTGCCATAGAGGGAGTACAGAGAAGGTTCACCAGACTGATTCTGGGATGGCACGGACTTCCATATGAAGAAAGACTGGATAGACTTGGCTTGTACTCGCTGGAATTTAGAAGATTTGAGGGGAGGTGATCTCATAGAGACTTACAAAATTCTTAAGGGGTTGGACAGGCTAGATGCAGGAAGATTGTTCCCGATGTTGGGGAATCCAGGACAAGGGGTCACAGTTTAAGGTTAAGGGGGACCGAGATGAGAAAATCGTTTTTACACACAGAGAGTGGTGAATCTGTGGAATTCTCTGCCACAGAAGGTAGTTGAGGCCAGTTCGTTGGCCATATTTAAGAGGGAGTTGGATGTGGCCCTTGTGGCTGAAGGGATCAGGGGGTATGGAGAGAAGGCAGGTACAGGATACTGAGTTGGATGATCAGCCATGATCATATTGAATGGCGGTGCAGGCTCGAAGGGCCGAATGGCCTGCTCCTGCACCTAATTTCTATGTTTCTATGTTTCTATGTTTCTAATAACTTGCTGCTTGAACTTGTGGGTCAATGCAAAGGTCTCCTAATAGTTTCTTAAACAGCCTCAGAAACTAACTAATCTCTTCCCTTGGACATTATTAATTGCTACATCGCTAATGTTATATATCCAGATACACACAGAATGGAATGAATGATGAATGATATTTTAATGTCGCATGTGATCAGCCAGTAGACTTGATGGTCCAAAAGGCCTAATTCTGCTTCTATCACTTATGAACTTATGTATCGAGGTCGAGTGAAATGGTTTGTTTTACATCCCTGGAGAGAAGGAATGGGTGATGTTTCGGGTTGAGACCTTTCCTCAGACTGAAAGTCAGATGAGGGCGAGATACAGAGATAAGGAAGTGTAAGGTGTGAAAACAGGACAAAGGGAATGGACATCAAGGAAAATGTAGAATAGATCATTGTTAGCTGGGAGAAGGTAACAACAAAGCAAACAGATAAAATGTAGTCAGAGACAGTAAGACGAGTCAGAGAACTGGGAAGGAGGAGGGGGTGGAGAGAGAGAGAGGGAAAGCAGGGTTACTTGAAGTTAGAGAAGTCAATGTTCATACCGCTGGGGTGTAAGCTGCCCAAGTGAAATACGAGGTGCTATTCCTCCAATTTGTTCTGGGCCTCACTCCGACAAAGGAGGGGGCCCAGGACAGAAAGGTCAGCCTTTATTCTCGTTGGCCCCCCACCCGAGGTCTCTCTATTACTCTTGTCGGTCCACCTCACTCTCGGTCCCTCCTCGCTCTCGGTGGCACGGGGTTGATTCGGAGACTGCGGTGGGCGAGCTGGGCCTACCGGCCGGGCAGGTCCTCCGTCGTCTGACCATGGTGGGAGAGTCAATGCATCGCCAAGCTTGTTTTACAGTGCATCATATTAGTATATTCATCCCACTGTATTTTATCAACTGCAGTTCTCTTGCTTCAGTTGACTTTTCCCTTGTGATTGCTCAGTGATATTCATAATGGAATTGAAAAGCTTAGAAACCGAGGGACTCTTTTTGATGGCTGATTTTTTTAGTTTTACAGCATGAGTGACAGGCGTTTCCACTTGGGTTGAAGACAACAGTTCGAACTCTATGTGAAGAGTCAAGAGTAAAAAGTGTTGTATTGTCATATGTCCCAGATAGAACAATTAAATTCTTACTTGCAGTAGCACAACAGAATATGTAAACATAGTGCACTTTAAACATTATAATAAATGAGAGCGAAAAAAAAGTTCAGTGTGGATATAACAGACACATATTCACAAGTACATATATATACAGAACATATACATACACACACATGCACACCGTGTGTGGACGTGGAGTCGAAAGACGAGAAGCCTAAGCAAAGAAGTCGAAGGCAAATAGCCGAATGGAAACAAAGCCGAAACGCAAAATAACCGAAAACATACAAAGCCGAAACGCCAACAAACCGAAAGGGCGGGTCACCTAAAAGCCAACAAACCGAAAGGACGCTCTGCAGAAAAGTCAAATAATGGCTAGTGTGGAAAAAATGACCCCCACCCTCCCGTCTCCACCGGCCAGTGATGTGATGGACGCGGGGGTCTGGAACAATCGCTGACCACCCCCCGACGACGTCATGTCCGTTATTTGACTTTTCGGCAGAGTGGCATTCGGTTAGTTGGCTTGTAGGCGTCGCAGCCTTTCGGTTTGTTGGCGTTTCGGCTTTGTTTCCATTCGGCTTTGATTTCTTTGCTTTGGCTTCTCGTCCTTTGACGCCACGTCCGGGTACCCATGCACACACACGCACACACAAAAAACAAACAATAAGGCAACAAATTTAAACAATTACACCCACTTTGTACTGGGAGAACAACTAATATCATGACGGACCATTGTGAGAATTTCAGCCATCGGTGCCAGCTCTGGTTTCTTCTGTACCTTTTCATATCTCTAGTTTTCTCTGACTCTCAGACTGCCGAAGGGTCTCGACCCGCAACATCACCTATTCCTTTTCTTCAGAGATGCTGCCTGTCCTGCTGAGTTACTCCAGCATTTTGTGTCTATCTTCAGAGTAAACCAGCATCTCTAGTTGCTTCTTACACGACAAAGATCATCTGACTTAAGAAGGGTCCTGACATGAAACGTCACATATACATTCCCTCCTTTGATGCTGCCTGACCGGTTAACTACCACCAGCACTTTGTTCAAGATTCCTTAAGGGCCTGTCCCACTGTATGAAGTAATTCAAGAGTTCTCCCGGTTTTTCCCTGATTCGAACTCGGGTCCGTAGGAGTTCATGGATGTCTCGTAGCGGCTCGTACGAGTAGAAAGTAACAATTTCTTTCATCACAAGTATATTTTTACTCGTGAACATTTTTCACAGTGTTGAAAAGACGTCACAAATTTACCGTATTTCCCGAGTATCTACCGTTACTCGTACGAGCCGCTACGGAACATTCACAAACGCCTACGGACCCGCTACTGACATTCTCCGAGTTCGAATCAGGGGAAAACTCGGGAGAACTCTTGATTTACCTCGTACTGTGGGACAGGCCCTTTAGCGGAAAAAAAAATCCTTTCAAAATGTATTTATTTGTGACCGTGTGGTCAGAGAAGATAGACACAAAAAGCTGGAGTAACTCAGGGGGACAGGCAGCACCTCTGGAGAGAAGGAATGGGTGACTTTGCAGATCGGGACCCTTCTTCAGCCTCGAGTCAGGGGAGAGGGAGACATGGAGATATGGAAGGGTAAAGTGTGAAAACGATAGATTAAAGCTGACGATGATCAAGGATGGACACAAAATGCTAGAGTAACTCAGCGGGTCAGGCAGCATCTCTGGAGAGAAGGAATGGGTGACGTTTCGAGTCGGGACCAGTCTTCAGATGAATTGTTAGCTGAGGGGAAGGTGACAATGAGGCAGACAATCATTAAAAACACTGACTCCTCATTCACTCTATGTTACCATGAGACCAGTTTTTAAACCCTGTAGTTTTTGTCAAACACCATTTTCATCACAATGGTAAAATCTAGCAGTGCTGTCTGTGGAGCAGTGAGAAGTTACTGGGAAAGGAATATAGTTGAGATACTGTTGCAATAATGCGCAGGTTTGAATTAAAGGTCTGATGATATACAGTTCAAATTCCTACTGAAATTTTTATTATTAATTTGAGACCGTGAGACTACCAGAAAGTTGTAAAAACCCATTTGTGTTCACTGAAGTTCTTCAGAGAGAAAAACAGAAATCTGTCATCCTTACCCAGTCTGCTCCAGTATCATATCAGTGTTTACCAGCTTTTAGAGTCAGAAGGAACTGCAGAGGCTGGGATCTTGAGCGAAACATAGTGCTCGAGTAATTCAACAGGTCAGGCAGCAACTGTGGAGCAAATGAATATCCGTCTGAAGAAGGATCCCGATCTGAAATATCGCCTATCGATTCCCTCCACAGATGCTGACCCACCTGCTGAAGAAACTCAGCGGCTCAGGTAGCATCTCTAGAATACATGACTAGGTAATGTTTCGCGTTGGGACCCTTCTTCAGACTGATTGTAAGGAAGGGAGGAGAAAGTTGGCAAAAAAAAGAGGTGGGGGAGGGAGAAAGCCTGCCAGACCTGGCACAAATATTGCCCAATATTGATGGTTCCCTATCTAATATCACCATAGATATCATCAGCTCATTGCCTAGGAATTCTGATAGGATGATTCACATGCCCTGCAGTTAGTTTAGAGACACATCACAGAAACAGGCCCTTTGGCCCACCGAGACCACGCCAACCAGCAATCCCCGCACACTGATGGCCCTGTCTCACGGTGCGAGTCATTCCACGAGTGACCCCAAGTGAAAGAAAAAAAGACTTGTGGTTATGTACGAGATTTCAAGTTTATGATCAAGTGTTTAACCGAGTTCCCACGGGTATGTCATTGCTGCGATGTTCCAAGCTCCTCTCCCGATTTACCAAGTTCCTCTCCCGTTACTCTTGAGCCAACCGTGAATGAAGGTAAGTGTGTGAGGGTGTGAGGAGTCCGTGCCGGGTGCCGGCCGCAGCCGCTGTTCTTTCACATCAGTTGCACATCAGATTGTTGGGGGACGGAGCTCAGGGTTCGCCTCCTGAGCTGCTTTGGTGCCCAGGCGTAAGTTGAGGTGGAGGGTGGTTGGGGGTGGGGGGGTGACAGACAAGGCTCTTGGATGCTGGGATCATTCTCTGCGGGATGGTCTTAGTGCGGGAGACATGTGTAGGAGAGGTGTGCTGACTGCAAGCAGACACTTTGGTAGTGATTGCCCACCAGTCTCAAAAGCCGCTGTGTCTCCCTATCCCTATGATAGCAGGGGGCATTCAAGCAGCACAATAGCCCCCTCCCCCTCCACGCCAACACAAAGGGCAACGATCCCAAGGCTTTAGGGTCAGAAACAGCGGGCAGGCGACAATAACCCGCCATAACGCGAGAGAGATCATGTGCTATTGTAGGTCTCCTTTGCACGTCGGTGTTTCTGTATTTCTCCATCTCATTGTTGGCCCTGTCTGTCACCAACCCCACCCCCACCCCTCTGCTTCCCGGCCATGTGTGTGACCCCTTCCCTCCCCTCTCCAGCTCCCCGCCCATTGCACCGGGAGCGGGGGCTTCGCACCGTCTTCACGTCGTCGACGATCCCAAGGCTTTAGACGGAAGGCAGACGCAACAAGCTGGAGTAACAACGCGGGCCAGGTAACATCTCTGGAGAATGTGGATAGGTGATGTTTCGGATAAGGGCTTGTCTTCTGAAGAAGGATCTCGAGCCGAACAGTCACCTATTCCTTCTCTCCAGAGTTGCTGCCTGACCCACTGAGTTACTCCAGCTGTTTTGTGTCTATCGTTGAATGGGTGACGTTTCGGGTCGGGACCCTTCTTCGGACTGAAAATAAAACTTGCCTCGCGTGAAGCGGCTTGTAAATTAAAACATAAAATCAAGAAATGTTAAAGGTTGACTCATTTATGTGCTGCTATTCATTCACCTGGCCTATTGCTGTCCTCCCTCGTCCACCGTGAGCGCTGGACAACTCACCGGGTGCAAACCTCCGCTGCATCCCGGGCGGAGGGCGATGATCACCGGACTGACCGGCAAGTAGAGGCGGCGGGTCGGCCAAGCCCGGCTCCCTGCCGCCGGGATAGACACCAACTACTGGAGTAAATTCAGCGGGATCTCTGGAGAAGTAGGGTCTCGATCCAAAATCTCACCCATCCCATCTCTCCAGAGATGCTGCCTGTCCCTCGGAGTTACTCCAACATTGTGTGTGTCTATCTCCGGTGTAAACCAGCATCTGCAGTTCCTTCCCAATCCCACACTCTCGGCCCCGGGGGGTGGATGGAGCATCACACGTGGACACATCCCACCCACCGCCCCAGACTTGCCCCTCCGGCAGGTCTTTAACCGCGTCCTAAAGCCGTTCATTGAGACAGAGTGACGAATACGAAGCCACGGGGCAGGCGCCTCAGTAATAAAGGACAAGTGGCAGATCATCGCAGAAAGGCCGAAGATAGACACAAAATGCTGGAGTAACTGGGCGGGACAGGCCGCATCTCTGGAGAGAAGGAATGGGTGGCGTTTCAGGTAAGTCTGAAGAAGGGTCTCGACTCCATTCCTTCTCTCCAGAGATGCTGCCTGGTCCGCTGAGTTACTCCAGCATTTTGTGTCTATCTTTGGTTCAGTCTTTACTCGAGCGAACGAACAGATTATAAGAAAGTTCCCACGGTAGACTCACGAGTCACTAAGGTAAACGCACGGGCCACTACGTTATTACAACGAGTTTAAATGTTTCAATTTTTTACTTGAACAGTTAATTTGACTCGTGGAAAAAATCAAACATGTTTGATTTAACAAGTTTCCCGAGTACCTGCCGTTAGCGCCACGAGTCGATAAGTTGCTCGTGCGAGTTCCGACGTTCCCGCTACGTGATCACCACGAGTGAAAACTCGGGGTCACTCGTGGGCCAACTCGCACCGTGAGACAGGGGTTTAACACTATCCTGTACACACCAGGGACAGTTTACAATTATACTTAGCCAATTAACCTACAAACCTGTACTTCTTTTGGAGTGTGGGAGGAAACCGGAGGATCCAGAAAAAGCCCTCGCACGTCACGAGGAGAATGTACAAACTAAGTACAGACAGCACCCGCAGTCAGGATCGAACCCGGGTCCCTGGCGCCGGTGAGGCAGCAATTCTACCACTGTTCTACAGTGCCACTGTTAGCTGCCCGAATGACTCTAATGGGCCTGTCCCACTTGCTCAACTTTTTTCCGACTGCCGCCACCTGTCATAGTTCGTTGCAGGTCGGCCTGTAAAAGTCGGCCAAAAAAGTCGCGTAAGTGGGACAGGCCCATAACAGCACCTTTGACTTCTGCTTACCAAGAAGGATAAGATTAGCAAGTGCACAAGAATGTCACGAACTACAAGTTGTACACCAAATTCATTTATAAATGCATCATCGATACTGGAAGTCCCCCCCATCTCATGGTAATTTGGGACACCGCGTTGAAAGCAGAGATAGATAGATTCTTGATTAGTACGGGTGTCAGAGGTTATGGGGAGAAGGCAGGAGAATGGGGTTAAGAGGGAGAGATAGGTCAGCCATGATTGAATGGTGGAGTAGACTTGATGGGCCAAATGGCCTAATTCTGCTCCTATTCCTTATGACCTTCTCAAGGTAGCTTGTGATGTGCAATCAAGGTTGGACCTACCAGCAATATCCAGATGCCAAAAAAATGAATACCAAAACAATCAGAAAAGAACATTAAAATATGCACCATGCCAGTTTTGTGCACATCCACAAAACAAATATTATCAGTCATTTTGAGATTTACATACTAAACTGCACATGCATGGTAATCCCAAAATTGCTGTTGGTTTCATGTTGTGTTATCAGCAAGTGCTCATCGTTGCACTGGTATTGAATCTGCAAAATCTAGGTCAATATTTGCATATAACCTGTTCCAAAGACATTTGGCTATTTCACACAGTATTATCAACATTGCGATTATTCTCTGGAAAACATTATTAAAGATCATGTGAATGTGTGATACGATTACCTCAAACCCA
The DNA here is from genome assembly GCA_035221665.1 of Okamejei kenojei. Lineage (NCBI taxonomy): Eukaryota > Metazoa > Chordata > Chondrichthyes > Rajiformes > Rajidae > Okamejei > Okamejei kenojei. The sequence continues at coordinate 58,113,701 of CM069143.1, read as the reverse complement.
TAAGATCACCAGAGTCAGTTCCATAGAGCACAAAAGTAGGACTTGTGATTGAATGGCGGGGTAGACTTGATGGGCTGAATGACCTAATTCTACTCCTATCACGTATGACCTCATGAACTTATGGCAATTGGCCCTCACCATCACCAAGTTGAGCGTAACAGTAGAAACAAGGAACTGCAGTTGCTGGTTTACACAAAAGGACACAAGGTGCTGGAGTAGGTCAATAGGTCAGGCAGTATCTCTGGAGAACATGGATAGGTGGCATTTCAGGTCAGGAACTAAAACATCACTTCCCCATGTGCATAACTTCATACGTTCTTAAGAGATAGGAGCAGAATTAGGCCGTTTGGCCCATCAATGCTACTCTGCCATTCAATCACAGCTGATCTATCTCTCCTTCCGAACCCCATTCTCCTGCCTTCTCCCCATAACTCCTGACACCCGTACTAATCAAGAATCTATCTATCACTGCCTTAAAAATATCCATTGACTTGTCGTCCACAGCCTTGTGTGGCAGAGATACTGCCTGACCCCTGGAGTCACTCCAGTACTTTGTGTCCTTCTGACCTCAGCAGTAATTTGATTCAATCACAATGTTTTGCACAATTTACCATCAATCCAAAATATGCCATTTTAACATATAATAGCTTTAAATATATTAAATGCTTATTTTCTATTCCTCAGTCATGATCTTATTCATCCATAACGTCAGTCCAATTATCTCCCTGTTTCAAGATCAGATACCCCCCCCCCCCCAACTGTTTCTTAAATATGTCTATTTTTCAGCTTCAGCCTTCCCAATCTAAGCCTCAGCCGTCTGTCCACAGTAAGCCTAAAATGAGACAATTTTGTCCCACTGGCTCACATTATCTCCAAGCATCAATTTGAACCATATTCATTTGCAAGAAAATACAGCTGTAAAACGAATATATATATATATATATATATATATATATATATATACATACACAAGGAGTGTGGATCAAATGAAAAAGTGCTTCGAAATAACTGAACTGAAAGGGCAAATGATTCATGCAGTTGACAAGCTTAGAGTGATTATTTTACTTCTGAACATATGTCAGAAGCTCTTCTAAAATGCAACTTCTTGTTGTGAAGCAGGAATGTGATGAGATTAAATGATTTGTACTGAACAAGGTAGGCCCGGGGCTGAAGATTTATTCATCATTCCGCCTTCAGATAATAGTGCCCATAAAAAGGATCAATAGCTATCCATTACAAATGGTTTCTGTTCATCAGAAGTGTGCTATTGCTGGATGGGCAATGATTGGTATTATTAATATGGTCAACTTTCAGATTTGGATTCGGGCCGGGCTTTCTTACAAATTGGTGGCCATTCCCAATGGAGCACAATTCAAGCTATTTTGGCTCTCAACATTAATAACACTGGTATATCATTGTTTTTTTCTGATATCAGCACTTGAGATAATAGATGGCAACATATTTTTTTTCATTCTAGTGTTCTCTTTAAAATAGATACAGAGCTTGAAAAGCAAAGTGAATCCATGGTGACATTTACTGAACCATGAAACATCAGATCTCCAAATGCCTGATCTGTAGCTTTCAAGTGCCTTTCCATTTGATTTATTTTACCAGCATACTGTTGGTTATTATTGAGCCTCCACAATATATTGTTCTACCAACGCCTTGCGGAACCTGACCATATTCAGGGACAGTATGAAACGGAACAAGAAAACCTCATCAGAAAAAAGTCTAGAATTTGGCCGCAAAAGTAACAGTGGGTTTCTCACATGCCACCATAATTGAGTAAATCTGACTGCAATGTCCTCCATCTGCAGTTAGACATATTATAAAGAGAGACATTCAATCCAGAAGCTGGATATAAAATGATGGAGTAACTCAGTGGGTCAGGCAGCATCCTTGGGCAAAAGGGATAGGTGACGATTCGGATCGAGACCCTTCTTCACACTGAGAGGCAAGGGAGAGGGTCGCCCATTCCTTCTCTCCAGAGATGCTGCCTGACCCACTGAGTTACTCCAGCATTTTGTGTCCATCTTCCATATAAACGGATTGTGCCGTTTCTTCCTAGCCATTCAATCCATGCTGGCTCTCAAGAGAAAACCTGTCAGAATCATTCCGTGTTTTATCCCGATAGATCTGAAGATTTATTTCCCTCAAGTGTCTCTCAAATTCCCTTTTGAAATCAATACCTCCATTTCTACCGCCTTTGTATGCCCAGTCATAGCCACTCGCTCCATGAAATAGTTTGTCCTCAAAACAACTCGTATCTCAGTGTCACCCGTCCAAAAGTTTAAATCGGTATCGATTTAAAATACATGATTTCTAACACATACATCAACAAATGGGACAATATTTTTCTTGAATATCATAAACTGTTCTAAAGTCTAGTATGTCTCTACAGATTTCCTCTTAATTACCTTTTCTTCCAGATCAACCCCAGAAGGATAGCCAAACCTTGCAGCTAAAATTCCCCATCCCTGGAACAATATAGAACATAGAAAAATACAACCTAGAACACTACCTCAATAGGGCTTGCCTGACATCAGATGTATCGCATGCATTACCATGACCTCCATGATCCTATGTGATTTTATTCCAAGATCACAAAGGGGCAATAATATTGCCAGCAGAATACAATATACCTTCTTTATGAACTTCTTTTTTTCTCGCAACAGCATTACCAAAGACAGAAAATTTGATTCTGGAAAAGAATTGACAAACTAACAATGGGGTTCTGTTGGATGAATGGTAGCTGTGGGAAACATTAATGGAGACCGAGTGTAGTAGATGGGAACGGGCATTGGGGAAATTTGCTCAATGCGTCTCTGGAGGTAATGTACTGCATAAAATAAAGAAGATTAAATAAATGTTGGTTTCAATTATACGGCTAATAGCTTGTGTCACAAGTGTTATCGTTCTCCTCTGACACCTGCCTTATGAATGGAGTTGCATTATATTAATGGAGAATAAAAGTTAAAGACCAAAGAGCAGTAGCGTTTGATCAAGAGTAGGGTTAGATCATATTACTCCCCAGTGTGAAAATATGAACACTCATTTTTTCTAGATATTAAAAAGCAGAGATTGTGTACTCTGTGGCTACACCGAGAATTGATAACCTATTGCAAGCAGGAAGTTGAGGAGACGGATTTTTTCCCACTGGAAGAGACAAGGCTGAGAGAAGGTATGATTGAGTTTTTTAATATTATGAGCGAGTCCTACAAGATGAATCCCAACTCCTTTTTTTCTACTGGAAAATAAAGAGCAATTTGTTGGGTTTTGTTCTTTCCAATTGCACAAAACGTTGAAGCGAACACTATGGTTTACCACACTCAATGTTTAAAACAATGCCTATTGCATTGTTAAGTCTTACAGTATGGAAACAGGCCCATTGGCCCAACTTGCCCAGACCGGCCAATATTTCCTGGCTACACTAGTCTCACCTGCCCGCATTTGGCCTATAAACTTGTCCTATCCATGCACCTGTCTAATTTCTGTTTCTTCAATGCTGTGATAATCCCTGCCTGAACTACCCTCTCTGCCAGCTTGTTCCATATACACACACCACCCTTTGTGTAAAAAAGTTACTCCTCAGATTCCAATTAAATCTTTTCTACTTCACCTATGTCCTCTGGTTCTCGATTTCCATACTCAGGGCAAGAGACTCCATGCGTCTACCCAATCTATTTATCTCATGATTTTAGACACTATAAGGGGGAACCTATTTAAATTAGTCATAGTTACATTTGAATTAAAGGTCTCTAGCTGCTCATTGGTTAAATCGTTGAAAACATTAGCGACGCAGTGGTGCTGGTTTACAACGGGAACGGTGACGGACGCACCACACATCTCTGTCCTCCAGTTCCTGCAGACTTCCGCCCCTGGAAGTATAGGATTTTGGTGTGTGTGCTTTATCATCGTTCCTTACAATGCTATGTACGACAGTGATCGTAACCTCTACTGAAGTGTGGATGGCCGTTGGCTCGCTAGAAGCTCATCCACCCTTTGACAGGTCTTGTTTTTGGTCCTGCTGGGGGTCCACAGCCCACTCCTCACCTGGCGAACCAGTTGGGGGAGACAGTTTAGTCGCCGACTATCCGACCATGGAGCAGGTAGCACGGGATTACATGGTACCCGTGGCGGAGGGAACTCCCCCCGGCCGACCTTGGCTAAGTACAGAGTGGAAAAAGAAATTTCCCTTATGGATGGGTTTGTCAGAGTGCATCTAGGAAATAGTTTCATTCTACATCTCAAAGGTGTATGGGTGTGTAGGTAACTGACTGTGAAATATAGGGAGTGGATGAGAAAGTGGGAAAATAAACTGGTTTGAATGGGTGATCAATCGTTGTGGACTTGGTGGGCCGAAGGTCCTGTTTTCATGCTGCATGTCAAATTAAATTAAAACAGCAAGTAGACACAAAATGGTGCAGTAACTCAGCAGGTGAGGCAGCATCTATGTTACACTTTAACGCCAGATAGCCCTTGCTTTCCCTCTCTCTCCATCACCTCCCCCTTCCCAGTTCTCCCACCTGTCTTACTGTCTCCGTCTACATTCTATCTTCGTCCCGCCCCCTCCCCTGACAGCAATCTGAAGAAGGGTCTCGACCCAAGACGTCGCCCATTTCTTCTCTCCAGAGATGCTGCCTCACCCGCTGAGTTACTCCAGCATTTTGTGTCCACCTTCGATTTAAACCAGCATCTGCAGTTCTTTCTTACATAAACTAAAATAGCAATGGGTGGCACAGTGACGTAGCGGTGGAGTTGCTGCCTTACAGTGTCAGGGGGGGCGGGTTCGATTCCGACTATGGATGCTGTCTGTACTGAGTTTGCACATTCTCCCTGTGACTGCATGGGTTCCTTCCGAATGCTTCCGGTTTCCTCCCACATTCCAAAGACATGAGGCTTTATAGGTTAATTGCGTAGGATAGAACTAGTGTAGGGATGATCATCGGTCGGCACAGTCTTGGTGGGCTTAAGGGCCTGTTTCCATACTGTCTCCCTAAGCTAAACTAAAGAACGGAACTAAACTAAACAAAAGAGAATCAAGAGTGCTCTTAATAAATATTTGTTTTAATGGATATTGGAGAAAAGGGCAAGTACATAGGATTGTGTGGGTGATTCACTCAGATTCCTTTGATAGACCTCAGTGCACAGCACCTTCTGCACTACATAATACTATGAATATTTTATATAAGTAGTTTCCTCCTTCAATTATTGCCTTTTACTCCCTACCCTCTTCAAATGCACTCTCCATAACGACTGTCAAATATAATGGCAAAATGAATTCAATTATATTTTCATAATAGAAATTATAGGAGAATAAAAATTGAAGTACTTCTGCCAAGTTTTGTACTCGCTACTCGCTTGTACTCGCTGGAATTTGGAAGATTGAGGGGTGATCTCATAGAGACTTAAAAAATTCTTAAGGGGTTGGACAGGCTAGATGCAGGAAGATTGTTCCCGATGTTGGGGAAGTCCAGCACAAGGGGTCACAGTTTAAGGATAAGGGGGAAGTCTTTTCGGACCGAGATGAGAAAATCGTTTTTCACACAGAGAGCGGTGAATCTGTGGAATTCTCTGCCACAGAAGGTAGTTGAGGCCAGTTCGTTGGCCATATTTAAGAGAGAGTTGGATGTGGCCCTTGTGGCTGAAGGGATCAGGGGGTATGGAGAGAAGGCAGGTACAGGATACTGAGTTGGATGATCAGCCATGATCATATTGAAAGGCGGTGCAGGCTCGAAGGGCCGAATGGCCTGCTCCTGCACCTAATTTCTATGTTTCTATGTAAGTTATTTTATTATATGCCCTGTTGACCACCCCAGAGAGTTATTTTACTTTTTTACTTGCACCCATACACTTCCATTAAGGCGGCTACATGCACTACAATGGAGCAGCTACAGTGCATTCACTAAGTATTCAGACCCGTTCACTTTTTCCACATTTTGTTACGTTACAGCCTTATTCTAAAATAAATTAAATTCTTTTTTTTTAAATCATCAATCTACACACAATACCCCATAATAAGAAAAAGTGAAAACAGCTGTTTAGAAATGTTTGCAAAGTAATTAAAAAGAAATAACTGAAATATCACATTTACATAAGTATTCAGACCCTTTACTCAGTACTTTGCTGAGGCACCTTTGGCAGCGATTACAGCCTCAAGTCAAAGTCAAAGTATCCTTATAATAAAAAATAAAACACACAATAAACACAAATTTAACATCCACCACAGTGAGTTCACCAGGCACCTCCTCACTGTGATGGAAGGCAAAAGTCTTAAAGTCTTTGTCTTCTTCCCTCCTTGGTCTCCCTCTGCGCTGAGGCGATCCAGGCCTCTGATGTTGTCGTCCACTGGGCCCGCGGCCGAGCCTCCGATGTTGGGTCGCCGCCTGAACGCTGCCGCAGCCCCGAAGCCACGCCGCCACAGCTCTGAAGCCGGGTCCACCGCTGGAACGGTGGGTATGACTCTACAAGCTTGGAACACCTGTATCTGGGTAATTTCTCCCATTCTTCTCTGCCGATCCTCTCAAGCTCTGTCAGGTTGGATGGGGAGCATCGATGCACCACTATTTTCAGGTCCCTCCAGAGATGTTCGATCGGGTTCAAGTCCGGGCTCTGGCTGGGCCACTCAAGGATATTCACAGACTTGTCACGAAGCCACTCCTGTGTTGCTTAGGGTCATTGTCCTGTTGGAAGGTGAACCTCCGCCCCAGTCCGAGGTCCAGAACGCTCTGGAGCAGGTTTTCATCAAGGATCTCTCTGTACTTTGCTTTGTTCATCTTTCTCTCGATCCTGACTAGTCTCCAAGTTTAGAATTTCACAGATGCACAGATGTGTGAAAAATGTTTTTCTCATCTCGGTCCTAAAAGACTTCCCCCTTATCCTTAAACTGTGACCCCTTGTTCTGGACTTCCCCAACATCGGGAACAATCTTCCTGCATCTAGCCTGTCCAACCGCTTAAGAATTTTGTACGTTTCAATAAGATCCCCCCTCAATCTTCTAAATTCTAGCGAGTACAAGCCGAATCTATACAGTCTTTCTTCATATGAAAGTCCTGACATCCCAGGAATCAGTCTGGTGAACCTTCTCTGTACTCCCTCTATGGCAAGAATGTCCTTCCTCAGATTAGGAGACCAAAACTGTACACAATACTTCAGGTGTGGTCTCACCAAGACCCTGTACAACTGCAGTAGGACCTCCCTGCTCCTGGTTTCCTCCACACATGACACTTGGCATTCAGGCCAAAGAGATCAATCTTGGTTTAATCAGACCAGAGAATCTTGTTTCTCATGCCTTTTGGCAAACTCCAAGCGGGTTGTCATGTGCCTTTTACTGAGGAGTGGCTTCCATCTGGCCACTCTACCATAAAGGCCTGATTGGTGGAGTGCTGTAGATATAGTTGTCCTTCTAGAAGGTTCTCCCATTTCCACAGACAAACTCTGGTGCTCTGTCAGAGTGACAATCGGGTTCTTGTTCTCCTCCGTGACCAAGGCCCGGCTCTCCCGATTGCTCAGTTTGGCCAGGTGGCCAGCTCTATGAACAGTCCTGGTGATTCCAAGCTTCTTCCATTTAAGAATGATGGAGGCCACTGTGTTCTTCGGGACCTGCAATGCTGCAAAATTGTTTTATATCCTTCCCAACATCTGCGTCTCGACACATTCCTGTCTCGGAGGTCTACAGACAATTTCTTTGTCTTCATGGTTTGGTTTTTGCTCTGACATGCACTGTCAACTGTGGGACCTTATATAGACAGGTGTGTGCCTTTACAAATCATTTCAAAACCACTGGTGGACTCCAATTAAGTTGTAGAAACATCTCAAGGATAATCAATGGAAACAGGATGAACCTAAGCTCAATTTTGAGTGTCATAGCAAAGGGTCCGAATACATATGTAAATGTGATATTTCAGTTATTCCTTTTTAATTACTTTGCAAACATTTCTGAAAACCTGTTATTGCTTTTTTTATCATGGGGTATTGTGTGTAGATGGTGATTTTAAAAAAAAATGTTTATCCTTTATCCTTAAACTGTGGCCCCTTGTTCTGGACTTCCCCAACATCAGGAATAATCTTCCTGCATCTAGCCTGTCCAACCCCTTAAGAATGTTGTAAGTTTCTATAAGATCCCCCCTCAATCTTCTAAATTCTAGCGAGTACAAGCCGTGTCTATCCAGTCTTTCTTCATATGAAAGTCCTGACATCCCAGGAATCAGTCTGGTGAACCTTCTCTGTACTCCCTCTATGGCAAGAATGTCTTTCCTCTGATTAGGAGCCCAAAACTGCATGCAATACTCCAGGTGTGGTCTCACCAACACCCTGTACAACTGCAGTAGAACCTCCCTGCTCCTATACTCAAATCCTTTTGCTATGAATGCTAACATACCATTCACTTTCTTCACAGCCTGCTGCACCTGCATGCCTACTTTCAATGATTGGTGTACAATGACACCCAGGTCTCGTTGCATCTCCCCTTTTCCTAATCGGCCACCATTCAGATAATAGTCTACTGTTTCCTGTTTTTGCCACCAAAGTGGATAACCTCACATTTATCTTCATTATACTGCATCTGCCATGCATTTGCCCACTCACCCAACCTATCAAAGTCACCTTGCAGCCTCCTAGCTTCCTCCTCACGGATAACACTGCCCCCCAGCTTCGTGTCATCTGAAAACTTGGGGATGTGGCATTCAATTCCCTCATCTAAATCATTAATATATATTGTAAATAGCTGGGGTCCCAGCACTGAGCCTTGCGATACCCTACTAGTCACTGCCTGCCATCCTGAAAAGGACCCATTTACTCCTACTCTTTGCTTCCTGTCTGCCAGCCAGTTCTCTATCCACATCAATACTGAATCCCCAATACCATGTGCTTTAAGTTTGCATACTAATCTCTTATGTGGGACCTTGTCGAAAGCCTTCTGAAAGTCCAGATATAACACATCCACTGGTTCTCCCTAATCCACTCTACTAGTTACATCCTCGAAAAATTCTATAAGATTCGTCAGATATGATTTACCTTTCATAAATCCATGCTGAATTTGTCCAATGATTTCACCACTTTCCAAATGTGCTGCTATCCCATCTTTAATAAATGACTCTAGCATTTTCCCCACTACCGATGTTAGACTAACTGGTCTGTAATTCCCCGTTTTCTCTCTCCCTCCTTTTTTAAAAAGTGGGTTTACATTAGCTACCCTCCAATCTTCAGGAACTACTCCAGAATCTAAAGAGTTTTGAAAAATTATCACTAATGCATCCACTATTTCTGGGGCTACTTCTTTAAGTACGCTGGGATGCAGCCTATCTAGCCCTGGGGATTTATCAGCCTTTAATCCATTCAATTTACCTTACACCACTTCCCAGCTAACCTGGATTTCACTCAGTTCCTCCATCTCATTTGACCCCCCCAGTCCCCTGCTATTTCCGGCAGATTATTTATGTCTTCCTTAGTGAAGACAGAACCAAAGTAGTTATTCAATTGGTCTGCCATGTCCTTGTTTCCCATGATCAATTCACCAGTTTCTGACTGCAAGGGACCTACATTTGTTTTAACTAATCTGTCGATTAGTCGATTTCTGCTCCTTCTAAAGATGTAGAATCTAAAAATCAAGTACATGGAGATACTGGAAATCTGAAATAAAGCAAACTGATCTTTTGGTCTTAAGAAGAGGTCTGACCCGAAACGACACCCATCCTTTTTCTCCAGAGATGCTGCCTGACCCCTTAAGTTACTCCAGCACTTTGTGTCTATCTTTGATCTTTAGTTTAGAGAATCAGCATGGAAACCGGACCTTCGGCCCACCACAAGTTCTATCTTACAAACTAGGGGCACTTTACAGAAGCCGATTAACCTGCCGACCAGCGTGTCGTTGAGATGTGGGAGGAAACCGAATCACACAGTGAAAACCCACGCAGTCGCAGGGAGAACGTGTAGTCAGGTTCGAACCCCCGTCTCTGGCGTTGTAAAGCAGCAACTCTACCGCTGTGCCACTGTGCCACCCCCTCAAAAAACCAAAGTGCTGGAGTAATTCAGTGGGTCAGTCAGCAACTCTGGAGGACATGAATAGGAGATATTTCAGTCCGGGATCTTTTTACAGACAGATTGTAACAGGGATGAGGCGGCTGGAGAAAACCTCTTACACCTTTCTCCTGCCTGCAACAAAATCCATGCAAACAAAGATACTGACTTGAAACCTCATCTATCCATGTCCTACGGAGATGCTGCCTGACCCGTTGAGTTATTTCATCACTTTTATGTTTGGTAAAGAAGCATCTGCAGTTCCTTATATCTGCAGATCAGGCAGCCTCTGCACAGAGAGAACCAATGTATTTGGTAAATAAGATTTCATGAAATATTATTGACCTGAAACTTCAGATCCACTTCTCTCTGAATAAATACTGCCTGGCCTGCAGAATAGTTCCAGCATTTTGATTTACTTTTCCGCTATAATCAGTTGTTCACTCACACGGCAGCAAAAATCACTTCCACGCATGGATGTTGTTGTTAATAATTTATAGAAACCAGTCAAAAATCAAAAGAAAGCTAGGTTTGATTTATAGATTAACTTTGTTCCCACGATAGAATGGCTGAATTACTTGGAATATACCAATGGGAAGTAAGTGTTATCCAAAGAGAGAGCATTTTAAGACGAAAGTCAGTTTATTAGTAATCCAATTAGCAACATAGTAAATAGGTGCAGGAGGAGGCCATTCAGCCCTTCGAGCCAGCACCGCCATTCATTGTGATCATGGCTGATCGTCTCCAATCAATAAACCGTGCCTGCCTTCTCCCCATATCCCTTGATTCCACCAGCTCCTAGAGCTCTATCTAACTCTCTCTTAAATCCATCCAGTGATTACCACTAATCCTGATGTAACAAGTTGCTTATTTAGCAGGGATAACATTTTATGCAACAGGCGCAGTAAAGGATGGGCAAGATCCAAACATTGGCCATTTCATGCATTCAATTCTGTTTGCCAGTCAGGAATTTGTATGTTGCCATGGATGGGGGGGAAAAAGGGACTTGTTAAATTATATAGATTGCGTTTGGGAACCTGACACGATACATTGGGAAAGTGATAGGCTGTTTTATTGAACTGTGTATCTTTACGTCAAAATACATTCTGATATGGAACAGCATCCTTAGCTTTATCACATTAGAAAGATAATTATGAAATACGTCCAACCACAGGAAAATTACCATTGAAATAAATACAGGGAATAATAATCTACTTCCAACCCCACTGCAGAATGTGGATCAATTCCACACAACAGGGTTAATCTCCGTGGTATATAATCAGGCATTTTTATCAGCTGAAAAGACTCAGACAGAAGCCATGAGCAAAGCATTTGTAAATTAATTTTAAAGGTTATCCAAACCCTTGAGCATTGCTAACAACAACTTTATTTTGCTCTCACTAATCTCCTATTTTTTTCTCACTTTCTGGCCTGGATCTGATTTTCTATTTCTATTTGTGGTAATGAGTGATTGCAGGCCACAATCTACATCAGGCAAAGATACTGATTCACATTGGAACAATGCTAATGCAAATTATTATTTAGCTTCTTATTTATTAATCCATTTCAATATCAGCTATTGACATGATTTTAGTGATGCATAGAATGGGAGGATGAGAAATAAATTCACGAAGTGAGTTGTCATGCTGTAGAATGCATAGCCCAAGAAGAGCTACTGGAACTAAGTCCGAGCTGCAAAAGGCACCGTGACTTGCAGCGAAATGTGGACCCAGCCCAGACCATCACACAAACCAACCTCCCTTCCATTGACTCCATTTATACATCACGCTCCTCAGCAAGGCCAGCAGCATAATCAAGGACGACTCGCACCCCGGCCACTCCCCCTTCTCCCCTCTCCCATCAGGCAAAAGGTATAGAAGTTTGAAAACGCACAGATTCAGGGACAATTTCTTCCCAGCTGTTATCAGGCAACTGAACTGACTGGCCACAACAAGAAAGAACAGTCCTGACTACTATCTACCATTATCGGGGGACCCTCGGTCTATTATTGATTGTATTTTACTGGCTTTAACATGCACTAAATGTTATTCCCTTATCGTATTCCTGTACACTGTGAATGGCTCCATTGTAATCAATGTATTGTCTTTCCGCTGTCTGGATAGCCCGCAACAAAAGCTTTTCAGTGTACATCTGCACACGTGACAATATAGTAAAACTAATTAAACTAACTTGGAACTAGAAGTTTTTCTTGAAGGGGTGGAGAAAAGGCGATCGATCCTCTTCCCATGCTGGGCTCGGAAATTCTTTGCACAGACAATTAAATGGCAGTTAGATAGATAGGTAGCAAACTAGGCAGTTAAAGCCAAAGAAAATGGCTGCAATATTGTCAAATCCTATCTCTGAATAATTGCATGAATCTGTAGGAAGGAACTGCAGATGCTGATTTCCACCGTAGACAGACACTAACTGCTGGAATAACTCAGCGGGTCAGGCAGCATCTCTGGAGAAAGGAGTATGCGAGATTTCGGGTCGAGACCTTTCTTCAGACTGATGGATGAAATAAGTCACAAAGAAGGCTTTTGACCCTAAACGTCATCTATTCCTTTTCTCCAAAGTTACTGCCCATCCCGCTGAGATACTGCAGAAATGTGTGTCTATCTTCAATTGCATGAATCTCACAGGCAGCTCCATCCAATTTAGGTAGATTGATTAGGCCTGCTTGAATGGCAGAGTAGACTTGATGGGCCAAATGGTCTAATTCTGCTCCTATCACTTATGAACCTTAAACGCTTTCCCATTATACTTCCAGATCACCAACATTTTCCACATTGCCAGACATGGAGTTTTGCATTTGATTTGTAATTTACAGCTATTACACGGATCGTGACACTATGTTCTTGTGAAGACAAGGATTAATTTAAAGATGGGCACTTCACTACTCTATTGTGGCCACTAATGATGAGATAAAATGTAGACCAATTTGGAAATGGGAATGATTCATTTTTGGAGTGTGCGCCATTATAAACACTAACGTTCGGTGGTCCATAACTGTTCTGGAGAAGATAAAAGTAGGTGGCTCCTTGAATCAAGGGAAGCTGGAAAGGGTGCAGAACGATGCCTGGATCAGGGGGCATTAGCTACAATGCCAGTTTGCCAGAACGATGCCTGGATTAGGGGGTATTATCTACAGGGAGAGTTTGGACCATCTTGGATTGTTTTCTCTGGAATGCTGGAGTTTCTTGGGGAGTCCTGATGGAAGTATAAAAAATGATGAGTGGCAGGTAGTCAGACAGATAGGGGAGACAGTCAGAATCTTTTTCCCAGGAAAAATCAAATAGAGGGTGGACCTTTAAGGTGAGAGGGGCAAAGTTTAAAGGAGATGTGTGGGGCAAGTTTTTTTGTTGTTTTTTATTTTGAGTGGCAGGAACCCCCTGTCAGGGTTGGTGGATGAAACAGATACGTTAGTGGCATTTAAGATACTTTTGGATAGGCATATGGATATGTAGGGAATGGAGAGATATTAATATTTGCTGGTTGATAGGTAACTCAATTTTCAGAATAGGTAACTCAAATTTCACTGTACCTTAATTGGTACATGTGACAATTAAATTGAATCTTGAATCTTGATAAGTGATGGTCTTGGCATCATGTTCAGCACAGATATCGTAGTCCGAAGGGCCTATTCTTACGCCGTACCATTCTATGTTCTATGAATCACTTCAGTGTTCATGGTGAGGGGGCGACTACAATCAGGATTTTAATGTAAATCATAATCAAAGTAGTGTAGTATATTCAAAAAGATACCATGGTACATGGCTCAATGGAGACTTGCAGGTCTAACTGCTCCATACAGCTATGGCCCTTCTCGGGGTAATTTATGTGCAGTACAGGTACAGGAAAAGCTAGAGAACAGGTGAAATTCCCCTAGAAGGATAGAAACATAGAACATAGAAACTAGAAATTAGGTGCAAGTAAAGGAGCCTGCAGTCCAGGCCCCCGTAAAGCCACAAAGGGCCATCACTATACTCTCCAGAATTTTGTAAGTTTCTATAAGATCAGAGATGCTGACCCAGACCCAAAACATGACTCGGCTGAGAAACTGCAGCGTTTTTGCGGCCCGAAGCTGTTCACAATATTCCACACGTGGTCTCACAAGTGCCTGATAAAGAGTCAGAATTACATCTTTTCTTTGATCTTCTTGTTCCCTTGACATGAACACCAACATTGCATTTGTTCTCGTTACCACCGACTCAACGTGCAAATTAAACTTTGAGGAATTTTGTACCAACGCTCCCAAGTCCCTTTGCATCTCCGATCTCTCAATCCTCTCTCCATTTGGAAAGTAGTCCATACCTCTATCCCTTCTACCAAAGTGCATAACCTTATGCTTTGCTAATGCTGGATTCCATTTGCCACTTCTTTACCCACTCTCCCAACCTGTCCAAGTCCTTCTGCAGATTCCCTGCCTCCTCAACACGACCCACCCCTCCACCTAACTTCACATCATCTGCAAATCCGGTGTATACGATTCAGAATATCAGCCAGGGCACAATTGCTGCCATTTTCCCAGTATTGTAGCTTTTTGTTTAGAGATACAGCACACTAGCGATCCCTGCACATTAACACTACCCTACACACACTAGGGACATTTTTTACACGTTTATAACCATGCCACTTAACCTACAAATCTGTACGTCTTAGGAATGTGGAAACAAACCGAAAATCTTGGAGAAAACCCACGCAGGTCACGGGGAGAATGTACAAACTACCTTCAGACAGCGCCTGTAGTTACGATCGAACCCAGGACTCTGGCACTGTAAGGCAGTAGCTCTACCGCTACGCCTCCATCGAGGAAATATTAACTTGGCAGAAGATATCCACCACAAAAGAATTACATTTTCATAGAATAAACAATATGCCATACTTCCACCTCTCCACCAATTCGAATATTGGTGGCCATTGGGGGGGGGGGGGGGGGGGGGGGGGGGCTTTCTGGAGCACTAGTATGGGTGTTGTGGGCTGAAGGGACTGGTTTCCAGAGGGCTAGTATGGACATTGTGGGCCGAATGCATTCTTGGGCTGGCGGCTCAGTCACTCAAGCCTGTTGTGCTGGCAGCTCACTCACTCACAGCTGGTGGGCTGGCAGTTGACTCACGGCCATTCCTTGAAATTTCATTTCAAGCAGGGTGCAAGACCACCAAATTCAAGGGCAGTTTCTTACCACTTCAAGCAGGATGCAAGGCCACCAAATTCAAGTGTAGTTTCATACCATTTCAAGCAGGGTGCAAGGCCACTAAAGACAGCGAGTTGTGACCTCTCCCTCCTCCATCTTGCAGAGACTGAGCCATGCCCACACACCTGGGTTTTATGGTCCCTCCCCCGCTCCCACCAGAAGGGGCATGGCCTTCATTGCATGATTGACAGGTGAGAGAATCTCAACATTTTTAAAACACTAATAACTCTTTTATTTTTAATCGATGGGAAAAATCCTCGGCACCTGATGAGCGGAGGTGGACTGAGATGGCCAAAAATCACAGCCGTACGTGGTAGCTTTCTTCCTAAAATCAATATACAGCGCAAACAGGATGTGGTCAAGATTAGACTTTTAATTATATAGACGGCAAGGCAACTTTAGCATTCTCAAACCAACTTTTCAATTAGGCAAGGCAACTTTAGCATTCTCAAACCAACTTTTCAATTAGGCAAGGCAACTTTAGCATTCTCAAACCAACTTTTCAATTAGGCAAGGCAACTTTAGCATTCTCAAACCAACTTTTCAATTAGGCAAGGCATTCTCAAACCAACTTTTCAATTAGGCAAGGCATTCTCAAATCAACTTTTCAATTAGGCAAGGCATTCTCAAATCAACATCAATTAGGCAAGGCAACTTTATCATTCTGAAAAAACTTTTCAATTAGGCAAGGCAACTTTAGCATTTTCAAACCAACTTTTCAATTAGGCAAGGCAACTTTAGCATTCTCAAACCAACTTTTCAATTAGGCACGGCAACTTTAGCATTCTCAAACCAACTTTTCTTTTTTTTTAAATAATATTTTTATTAAAAGCATATGTACAAATAGCAATAAACGACAAACTGGTTACAGAGTTCTTACATGGCTTCATTTTTTAAAGTTTTTTTTAAGAAAAGAAATAAAGAAAGAGATAAGAAAAACTATAAACTAATAGAAAGAAAGAAAGCAAGAATGAAAGGAGATTACAAATATAAAGATTGCGGAGATAGATAGGCAAACTTTAGCATTCTAGACAAAATTCCAACTTTTAAATTAGGCACGGTAACTTTAGCAGTGTATCTCATCGTAACCAACTTTTCAAAACCAACTTAAATAGGCAAGGCAACTTTAGCATTCTCAAACCAACGTTTCAATAAGGCAAGTCAACTTTAGCATTCTCAAACCAACTTTTCAATTAGGCAAAGCATTCTCAAAGCAACTTTTCAATTAGGGAAGGCAACTTTAATTAGGCAAGGCAACTTTAATTAGGCACGGCAACTTTAATTAGGCATGGCTACTTTAATTAGGCACGGCAACTTTAATTAGGCAACATGGCTTTATCATTTCCAAACCAAAGTCAACACAGCTTTAGCATTTCCAAACCAAAGGCAACACAGCTTTAGCATTTCCAAACCAAAGGCAACACAGCTTTAGCATTTCCAAACCAAAGGCAACACAGCTTTAGCATTTCCAAACCAAAGGCAACACAGCTTTAGCATTTCCAAACTATATTTTCAAACCGATTTTTAATCGATGGGAAAAATCCACGGCACCTGATGAGCGGAGGTGGACTGAGATGGCCAAAAATCACAGCCGTACGTGGTAGCTTTCTTCCTAAAATCAATATACAGCGCAAACAGGATGTGGTCAAGATTAGACTTTTAATTATATAGACGGCAAGGCAACTTTAGCATTCTCAAACCAACTTTTCAATTAGGCAAGGCAACTTTAGCATTCTCAAACCAACTTTTCAATTAGGCAAGGCAACTTTAGCATAAGGGCACTGACAGGTCAGTAAAACCACTCACAGTTTAGTAGACATGTGTTCAGTGTTATTCACAGCTCAGACTGAGAGACGTGACCCTCTCGCTCCACCATCTTGCAGAGACTGACTGAGGCACTCAACACTTCCGCGTTTTATAGTCCCGCCGGAAGGGGCGTGGCCTTCAGGAGAGAGAATCTCAACATTTTTAAAACACTAATAACTCTTTTATTTTTCATCGATGGGAAAAATCGTCTTGTCCCGCACAGCGGAGGGGAGCTCTAAATAAGATGGTCAAAAATCACAGCCGTAAGTGGCAGCATTTTTTTTATAGAATCAATATACAGAACAGCAGGAAGTGGTCAAGATCAGACTTTTAGTAATATAGATAAAGAAACCAGAGGAGTCTTTGAGCAACTTTTTCCTCTCTCCGGACTGCTTTGGAAATAACTTGTTGTTGTGCAGAGCAGCTGTCTAAATTTCATTGCCTGTCAAATCATCCACACCAATTAATTACGTGGGGTCAGCCCTTGCCAGATGTACAGGGAGTTGAGGTGGCAGAGTAGGAGTCCATTTCTGACAACATTCAGACTTTAATAAATGGAAACCTAATTTCAGTCACTTTTCTTCAGTTAATGAAGCAGCTCATGCCTGCCTGCTATGAGCAGTGAACAAAGTCTAAAACAAGAGCAGGAACAGGTGACAGGTGGCCACAATGTCCATACAGCCACAGTGGGTGCTGCTTGTCCAGTTATGTTTCTTTGTAATGACAGCAGGAGTGAAAGTAGTTTTAATTTCTTACTGGTATGGTCATATTGCTAACATAGCCAATTTAACACATTTGTACCGATTATGTTAGTGACTCTCTGACTGTAACCACCTTCCTATAGGAACGATGATGTCAAGCTGGAAAGGGTGCTGGGAAAATTTACAAGTGACCAGCAATCCCCGCATATTAACATTATCCTATGCACATTAGGCACAAGATTTACATTTACCAAGCCTATTAACCTACAAACCTGTACGTTTTTGGAGTGTGGGAGGAAAACAAAGATTCCGAAGAAAACCCACGCAGAACAAAGTCAGAATGTACAAACCGCACAGAGAAGCACTCAAAGTCCAAACCAAACCTGGGTCTCTGGCGTTGTAAGTCAGCAACTCTACCGCTGAGCCACTGGTGGTGGAGGCGGATAGGATCATGGCAATTGAGCGGCTTTTGAGTGCTGGGGGGATATTCATTTCAATGATACTTTGTCACATGAACCTAGGTACAGTGAAATGCTTTGTGCTGTATACAACCTGCACACGTCACCTAGGCAGCACACAAGAGTGGCCATGTTTCCCTTGCTGACAAACTGACAAAAAGGTTAATCGAACCGTTCATTGAATCGTTGGTATTTGCTCCAGTGACACAAGTAATTTAAACCTTCACGTACCACCTATGGGCAGATAAGATCAGCTTGGTATCAAGTTCGGCGCAGATATTGTGGGCCGAAGGGCCTGTTCCCGTGATGCACTGTCCACGTTTCGTTTTATGTCTCTGCTTACTTGGTGATCTCGAGTCGAACGTTACCATTTCAAAACACAATAAGGGAAAGATGAGGAAGGATGAAGTATAGGTCAAAGAACGACGAAGATGGATTTCTCAAATACAATCTAATCGTGTCCAATTTCAGACTGCTAAAAACATCTTACTAGGTTCCAGAAATCAATGTCCATATTTTCACCAGCACTTCATGGATTTCTAATAATAGTCTAATTAACTTGCCGAAGGAGCAACAGACCATCAGTGACCCCAGACCTTATGAATTTCAGACTGTCAGTGCTCAGTAGCTGAGGCATTTCACAACATGTCATGGTGCATTTTAGAAGTGCTAAATTTCAGAACCTAACCTGTATCCACAGACTCAGTTTCAGAATACATCAGATTCCACCGAGAGTCTTGTCATTTCCAATTGCTCCATTATGGAGGTCACTTTGCGTAACCTGGGATTGAAATCAGGATTATACACATCCAATTTAAAATCTATTTCTGAACACATCAAGATGCACCATTTTTATATTTAAACACAGTACCCTCAGCTAACCTCAGCTCAACTGTTATCAGGCAAACAACTTATCCTACCACAACTAGAGAGCAATCTTAAATTACGGGTCCGAAGAACGTCACCCATTCCTTCTCTCCAGAGATGCTGCCTGTCCCGCTGAGTTACTCCAGCTTTTTATGTCTATCTTCAATCTTAAATTATTATCTACCTCACTGATGTCCCTTGGACTGATGGCATACCTGGTCGTGTTTTAAAAACCTGTGCGGACCAACTGGCTGGAGTTTTTACGGACATTTTCAACCTGTCACTTCTGAGGTCTGAGGTTCCCACCTGCCTCAAAAGGGCATCAATAATACCGGTGCCCAAGAAGAGCAAGGTGACGTGCCTCAATGACTATCGACCTGTGGCACTAACGCCTGTGGAGATGAAGTGCTTCGAGAGGTTGATCATGGCGCAAATCAACTCCTACCTTGACAAAAACCTGGACCCACTGCAGTTCGCTTACCGCCACAACAGATCAACTGTGGACGCGATCTCGCTGGCCCTCCACTCCGCTCTGGACCACTTGGACAACAAAAACTCATATGTCAGGCTGTTATTCATTGACTACAGCTCGGCATTTAACACAATCATCCCCTCCAAGCTGGTTACCAAACTCGCAGAACTGGGTCTCTGCGCATCCCTCTGCATTTGGATCCTCGACTTCCTCATTCACAGACCACAGTCTGTTCGTATTGGTGGAAATGTGTCAGACTCGATAACAATCAGCACGGGAGCACCTCAAGGCTGCGTGCTCAGCCCCCTGCTGTACTCACTCTATACTCATGACTGCGTAGCCGGTCACAGTGCGAACTCCATCATCAAGTTCACTGACGACACCACTGTAGTGGGACATATCACTGATGGGGATGAGTCGGAGTACAGAAGAGAGATCGAGCGACTGTCCATATGGTGCCAGCACAATAACCTGGCCCTCAACACCAGCAAAACCAAGGAACTGATTGTGGACTTTGGAAGGAGTATGATGGGGACCCACAGTCCTGTTTATATCAACGGGTCGATGGTTGAAAGGGTCAAGGGTCAAATTCCTGGCGTGCACAAACGTGAAGATCTTTCCTGGTCCGAGAACACAGATGCAATTATTAAGAAAGCTCATCAGCGCCTCTACTTCCTGAGAAGATTACGGAGAGTCGGTCTGTCAAGGAGGACTCTCTCTAACTTCTACAGGTGCACAGTAGAGAGCATGCTGACTGGTTGCATCGTGGCTTGGTTCGGCAACTTGAGTGCCCTGGAGAGGAAAAGACTACAAAAAGTAGTAAACACTGCCCAGTCCATTATCGGCTCTGACCTTCCTTCCATCGAGGGGATCTACCACAGTCGCTGCCTCAAAAAGGCTGGCAGCATCATCAAGGGCCCACACCACCCTGGCCACACACTCATCTCCCTGCTACCTTCGGGTAGAAGGTACAGGAGCCTGAGAACTGCAACAACCCGGTTCAGGAATAGCTACTTCCCCACAGCCATCAGGCTATTAAACCTGGCTCGGACAAAACTCTGAACATTAATACCCCTCCATCTGTTATTTGCACGTTATTAATTTACTAATTAATGTGTGTATTTAAGTATATAACTGTAGTCAATGCCTACTATGTTCTGTTTTGCTATGCAAAGAAAGAATTTCATTGTCCTGTCAGGGACACATGACAATAAACTCTTTTGACTTTGACTATCTTTGGTCGGACTTTACCGCCTTTATCGTCAACTAAACATCAGTCCCTTATCATGTATCTGCACATTGTAAATGGCTCGATTGTAATCATTATATTGTCTTTCCTGCTGACTGGTTTGCACGCAACGATAGCTTTTCACTGTACCTCGGTATACGTGACAATAAACTAAACTGAACTAACCCTGGATAGACGTAAAATGCTGGAGTAACTCAGCAGGACAGGCAGCATCTTTGGAGAGCAGAAATGGTTGACGTTTCGGGTCGAGACCCTTCTTCAGTCTGAGCTGTCCTGCTGAGTTACTCCAGCATTTTGTGTCTATCTTCGGTTTAAACCAGCATCTGCAGTTCCTTCATGCAGTGAACTAACCTTGAATGGATGTGTACAAAAAGAAAGAGGATTAAAAGAAAACTTAGCAGGCATTTGTATGATCTTCAGTGAAGTCTAAAGTGGAAAAAAGCCGATGAACATTTCTGTCTTATGAGACTGAGGAAAGGTCCCAACCCAAAATATTATCTATCCATACGCCCAGGAACTGCTCAGTTACTCCAGAGTTGTACTCCTTCTGTTTTATCTGTGAGAGGAGAAACAGGGACGGTGACAAGCCAGGCAGGGTGGCATTGTGGCACAGTGGGAGAGTTGCTGCCTCACAGCGCCAGAGACCCGGGTTCAATCCTGACCTCGGCTGCTAGCTGTATGGAGTTTATACATTCTGCGTGGGTTTTCTCCGGGTGTTCCAACTTCCTCCACATTCCAAAGACATAGGTTAATTTGCTTCTGTAATTTGTCCCTAGCGTGTACGATAGAGTGACTGTAGTGAGGATGTTTCAACTAATGGGAGAGTCTAGGACCAGAGGCATCAGCCTCAGACTAAAAGGACATGCCTTTAGAAAGGAGATGATGAACCTGTGGAGGCCAAGTCAATGGATATTTTTAAGGCGGTCTTTGACAGATTCTTGATTAGTAAGAGTGCCAGGGGTTATGTGGATAAGGCAGAAGAAAGGGGTTGAGAGGGGAAGATAGATCAGCCATGATTGAACGGCGGAGAAGACTTGATGGACCGAATGGCCTAATTCTGCTCCCTAACAACTTATGAACATCAGCATAGTACTAGTGCCCGGGTGATCATTGGCCGGCACTGACTCGGTGGTCTGTAGGGTCTATATCCATGCTATATCTCCAAACTAAAAACAGTTAGAGACATTCGCACTGGCCTGAGCCCTCCATTATTCTGCACACAAGTGACTCCGATCATCACATCATCAGAGCAATTTACCTTACACGGCCAAAAATAGACACAGAATAGGCGGGAAAGAGGAGTCAGTGTCATTTTGCAAAGTCATATTGTGGTTGGAGACCAGGATTAATGCCATAAAATCACTCTGGAGGCAAAAGATATCTGAAGTGATCGAAAAGAAAGCAAATAGTACCGGGAAAACATCTGATGTTGCTGAAAACATCCTACCTTGTGCGTGTCTGTGTGGGAATTATTAATGCAAAGGGTGGTTGAGGGAAACAGCTGCAGGCTTATAAAGCTCAGCCCAAGGCAATGCCGAAGTTTGGGAGATTGGAGAAGATCCACAGAGTTTCAATACAGTTCTCATTTTATCCTGGCCTGCATGTGGACTGACTAGGGAATTACGCACTTTGGAGCTTAAGAGAAGCACACCAAGTTTTGAAAGGCTATCTGCATTCTTTCAGAGCCTCGGCTAATGAGCATTGCACTGAAAGTATTCTACCTGCTTATCAATGTGAATGGTGAAGATGGGAACATTTGTAAAGAAGCACATGTTACATGGCGGTCTCTGCAAATACGCAGCTGGCAAATGTGATCTTTCACGAAAAGGATTGGTTTTGGTTCATATGAAAAGGTTATAATCTTGAGAAGATGCAATCTGCTACGTATTCACCCACATCCTATTCTAAAGAGAAAGGAAATGAGAGGTAGGCAGTCAATCTAGAATAAGGAGACAAGTCAGTCATTGAAACCATTCGAAGGAGCTGGATTTACTGCTTACATTGAACAAAAAGATACAAAGTGCTGGAGTAACTCAGTGGGCCAGGCAGCAGCTCTGGAGAACATGGATAGGTGACGTTTTGGGTCAAGAGCCTTCTTCAGATTGATTGTGTGCGGGGTTTGGGGGGTGGGAGATAGCTGGAAGAGATGAGGGGTGGGACAAAGCCAAGCAAGGTGGACACAGCAGAGGGTGGTTTTGATTAGCAGATGGTTGGACAAAGGCCAGAGATGAAAAGGCAAACAGTGTGAGATAAGGAGATAAGGATAAAAGAGAGGCAAAGCCAAAGGAAGGAATATAGATGGGGGAGAAATAGGTACAAATCCAGTTGCTGCACAGGGAAAAGAGGGAGGACGGGAAGGAGATGGGATAGAGGGGGGGGAGGGGGGGGATAGTCTTTGTAGGATAGTTAACAACAATTGGAGAGTTCAATGTTCAAACTGTTAATCATTCATATTTTTAATCATTGCTGGTCATACATTCTTTTGCTCTGAATTCCATGTCATCGCCCAATCTCTCCTACTTCAGAATGCAGTTAATATTGGTATTGGGCAGACACAATGAACAGCAGATGCTGGTTTACAAAGAAAAGAGACAAAAGTGTTGGAGTTGACAAAAGTGCTGGAGAAACTCAGCGGGTGCAGCAGCATCTATGGAGCGAAGGAATAGGCGACGTTTCGGGCCAAAACCCTTGTTCAGACTGAATAGGGTGGTGGGGGGGGGGAGAAGCATGTGTTGAAGTCACTCAGCGAGTCATGCAGCAGCTCTGAAGAACATGGATAGATGACATTTTGACCCGCTGAGTTACACCAGCACTTTGTGTCTATTTTTGGTATAAACCAGCATCTGCAATTCTTTGCTTCTACAGGTCAATGGTACTGCTTTCATTAACAATTAAAAAATAAATGAGAACAATAATTGAAATTCTGAGATGATCTTTGCAAAATCTGGAACACTACCAAGGTTACATTTATCAAACCTGAGGCAAGAAAGAGGTAAGACTGTTCAAAGGTTCAAAGGTATTTATTGGTCACGTACACCATTTGGTGCAGTGAAATGTTTCTTGCCAATACAGCACATGAAAAAAAGAATACAGACATAACAATAATAAAGAGATTTTAAACACAAAAAACATCCCCCCACAATGGTCCCCATTATGAGGGAAGGCACAATGTCCAGTCCCCAACCCTTGTCCACCGATAGTTAGGCCTATTGCGGCCTCCGCAGTCGCCTTCACGGAGGCCCGCTGTTCCAGGTCGTTCTCGCCTGGTAATGGTGCCCCGGCGTCAGGAGAATCCTCTCAGCGGCTTGGGACATCTGGAACGGCCACTTCCTTACCGGAGTCCACGGCTTCCGAAGCCAACAAGGCCGCTGTGAATGGAGCTCCCCCACTGGCTCCCGATGTTGAAGTCAGCGCCGCCGCCCGCAGCTGGCTGCTCCACAGACCCGCGGCTCCGCAATGTTTTTTTTGTCGGCGCTTTCAGCTCAACGGAGCTCCAGCGCGGCGACCCAGGCAAGGCATGCACCGCCCTGCGCTGGGCTCCAGCGCTGCACCGGTGCTGCACCGCTGCTGAAGCCGGGGTTCTGGGCAGTCTCCTCAAGAAACGCCGCTCCAGGCCCGCTGGTAGGCCGCGAGGACGGTTCGAAGATGCAACCCGGAGAAATGCTGCCTCTCCGACCAGGTAGGGACCAGGAAAAGTAGTTTCCCCCTTCCCACCACCCCCCCCCCCCCCCACTGTTGATGTGTAGGAAGGAGTTGCAAATTTAGTTTAGTTTATATCACGTTTACCGAGATACAGTGAAAACCCTTTGTTGCGTGCTGACCAGTCGGCAAAAACACAATACATTATTACAATCTATCCATTTACAGTGTATTGATACATGATATGGGATACCATTTAGTGCAAGATAAAGCCAGCAAAGTCCGATCAAGGATAGTCCGAGGGTCATTAAAGAGGTAGATAGTAGTTCAGCACTGCTCTCTGGTTGTGATAGGATGATTCAGTTGCCTGATTGGAGAGGGGAGAAGAGGGAGCGGCCAGGATGCAACTCGTCCTTGATTATGCTGCTGACCTTGCCGAGGCAGCTCGAGGTATAAGTGGAGTCAATGGAAGGGAGGTTGGGAGAAAACTTTGGTGTATGATGGTCTTTAAAATGATGAAAAGGGATAGACAAGAGTTGACGCGTTTTTCCCATGAGGGTAGCAAACAAGAGGGGCAAGACATGAGAATTAAGGGACCATAATGAGGGGAACTTCGAGGGTGGTGGCTGTGTGGAATCAGCTGGTAGAGGCAGGATCCGATTTTAACACTTAAGAGTAAAATTATGGACGTGAAGGGAATGGAGGGGTATGGTCTGGCAGGACTGGGCCGAGACGCCTGTTTCCCTGTAATTGTTATACTGATAATTCGCTGCAATTTCTTGCGGTCTTGGATGGAGCTGTTCCCAAACCAAGCTGTGATGCATCCTGATAACATGTTTTCAATTGTGCATTTGTAAAAATTGGTGAGCGTTGTAGGGGACATGCCAAACTTCCTAAGCCTTCTAAGGAAGTAGATGCTGGTTTATACTGAAGATAGACACAAAATGCTGGAGTAATTCAGTGGGCAGGCAGCATCTCAGGAGAAAAGGAGTAAATTGATGATGATGTTTCTACAGGACTTAGTGAATGTAGATTTAATGAAATGAACAAAAGATTACTGGCCCAAAGTTTTTTTGGAGTTCAGTATATCAAACATGCAGAAGGTTTTGAGCAGGAGTAGAGCTTACTTTAGCCCAATGCTGCAAATAGAACCAGAGGCTACAGGCATGCCAATGAAAACACTGCAAAATCAAGCAGCTACACTTCCGATTAGTCTGAGGAAACAGATCAGGGTCAAAGCAGTTTGACATCAAAAACAGAAGTGCGAAAGTCAGAATGAATGAACATTATGCAGCTGAAGTGGGAAAATATGCAAATTCACAAAGGAGATAAAAGTCTTGCATGTGGATCAAACTGCCAATTATGTGACAAAATCAACCTTTGAAAAGAATATGTAAATTGAAAGAAGATGTTTGGGGAAATATTTAGTTCCGAGATTCAGCATGGAAGCAGGTCTTTTAGCCCTCCAAACATAACTGATTATGAAGGGAGGAACTGCAGATGTTGGCGCACACCAAAGATAGATACATTGAAAGTAGACTTTAGGAGAGCTCCCCCTCCCCGCTCCCCATCAACAACACCACAGTCACATATGTGGAGTCTTTTAAGTTCCTTGGAACCATCATCTCTGGGACCTTAAATGGGAGGCCATCATCGACTCAACGGTCAAAAAGGCCCAACAGAGGATGTACTTCCTGCGGCAGCTGAGGAAACACAATCTGCCACAGGCAATGATGGTCCCATTCTATACTATCATCGTAGAGTCTGTCCTCACCTTGTCCATCATGGTCTGGTTTGGCTCAGCCTCCAAGCACGACATCCAGAGGCTGCAGCAAATCATCCAATCAGTTGAGAAGGTTATTGGCTGCAACCTTCATTGACGAACTGTACACTGCAAGGGCCAGGAAGCGAGCAGGTAAGATCATCTCTGACCCCTCTCACCCTGGCCACAAACTCTTTGAAACACTTCCCTCTGCAAGGCGACTCCGGACTGTCAAAGCCGCCACAGCCAGACATAAAAAGAGCTTTTTTCTCCACGAGTAGTAGCTCTACTCAATAACCAGAAGTCTGTAGCCTCAGTTTGTTCTGGCATTTTATTTCATTCACATGTTGTAACTTGCGAGTGGAGCACCAAGGCAAATTCCTTGTATGTGTACATACTTGGCCAATAAACTTATTCATTCATTTATTCAAAATGCTGGAGTAACTCAGCAGGTCTGACAGCATCGTTGGATTAAAGGAATAGGTAAATTTAAGTCAGAATTGATATAACTTCAGCACTACATAACCAATTTCTTTTTCATGAAAAATCTATTTTGTCAATGAATTTTGTACTCATCGTTTTAAGGTCAATGCTGTCAGCCTGAGTGGAACAGATTTTAGATGTGGATGATATTGAGTGCACCCAGATTCAAAAATATGTTCAAGTCACAATCTAAGTATGGCAATCCCATTGCGGCTTTCAGAGACTTGTCAGGCCACAATGTGGCTCTTCTAAAATAGAGTTCAGTTTTATATCAAGTTTGCATCCCTGCAGACAGGCAAGACTTGGAATTCCATAACCGGTGCTGAACTGCAATTGTGTTCCCGATATAAACTAACTAACGCCAATTCAGTGCAAGTCCCTGTATCTCCCCTCAAGCTTCATTAGAAGACCAATAAAGTCTGAAGAAGGGTCTCGAACCCAAAACGTCACCCATTCCTTCTCTCCAGAGATGCTGCCTATCCCGTTGAGTTCCTCCTGCTTTTTCTGTCTATCTTCAGTTTAAACCAGCATTGGCAGTTCCTTCCTGCACATGTCCCTGCCCTTGTCTTCCCTTATTTAATAGAGTTGCCATTCTACCGGGCTTTACTATAGAAATTATACTGCATCAAATAATATACGAGGTATTAGCACGGCTCATCAACATAGAGTTTTTAACGGCCTTTGCTGGAGACTGATTTCGAGAGCTCCACTGCGGGTGCCTGCAGGACTTTAACATCACGGAGCTTGCAATCCCTTTGTCAGGGATCGTCCTGTGAGCTCTACTGACTTTAACATCATGGAGCTCGCAATCCCTTTGTCAGGGATCGTCCTGTGAGCTCTACTAACTTTAACATCACAGAGCTTGCAATCCCTTTGTCAGGGATCGTCCTGTGAGCTCTACTGACTTTAACATCGCGGAACTCGCAGTCTCTGGTCAGAGACAGACTTCAGGAACTTCAAGCCACGGCGCGGGAGGTTCGATCGCCCCGACTGCGGGAGAATAAACGAGGAAGAAGTTGGACTCTATTACCTTCCTACACAGTGTGGAACCCGCTGTGGTGGATGTTCATGTTAACTTTTATGTAGTTGTGTGTCTTGCTGCTTTGTTTTTTAGTATGGCTGTATGGTAATCTGAATTTCACTGTACCTTAATTGATACATGTGACAATAAACTGACCTTGACACCTTGAACTAATGCTGATTACTACGATATTAAAGACTCCAGCAATTGTGTTTTATTTGTAATATTAATATCCACAAAACAAGCAGGCAATGGTCATCTTTATCTACCCTTGAATTCCAATGGCATTTTTTCCATCACCAAATATCCCATTATTAATTCCCGGTCGTGCTCATTTACCTGTAGTTTAGTCCAGTTTAGTTTTATTGTCACATGTATTGAGGTACAGTGAAAGTCTCTGGCGCTGCAAGGCAGCAGCTCTACCACTGTGCTGCCATTGTTCATCCTTAATGTTTTCTCTTTCCCAAGTGATATGTCCAATCAAGAACTCACAGCTTGAAAAAAAGAAAATTTACATGACTTTTGAAATTAATAAAAACAATCAAAAATCAGAAAGCGTGCCAAACAACAAGATGGCACAGAAACTATGGTGTGCACTTAGGAGTGATACAACTTGGAAACAGGGCCTTTGTGCCAACTTGCCCATGCCAACCAAGGTGCCCCATCTACACTAGTCTCACCTGCCCGCATTTGCCCCATATCCAAGAGAGTCAAGAGTGCTTTATTGTCATGTCCAGATGGAACAATGAAATTCTTACTTATAACCATATAACCATACAACAATTACAGCACGGAAACAGGCCCTCTCGGCCCTTCCAGTCCGTGCCGACCATTTGTTTTCCCCTAGTCCCATCTACCTGCACTCAGACCATACCCCTCCATTCCCTTCACGTCCATATACCTATCCACTTTACTCTTAAATGTTAAAATCGATCCTGCCTCCACCACTTCTGCTGGAAGCTCATTCCACACAGCCACCACCCTCTGAGTAAAGAAGTTCCCCCTCACGTTACCCCAAAACTTCTGTCCCTTAATTCTCATGTCATGCCCTCTTGTTTGAATCTTCCCTACCCTCAATGGGAAAAACGTATCCACGTTAACTCTGTCTATCCCTTTCATCATTTTAAAGACCTCAATCAAGTCCCCCCTTAACCTTCTGCGCTCCAAAGAATAAAGACCTAACTTGTTCAACCTTTCTCTGTAACATATTTGCTGGAACCCTGGCAACATTCTAGTAAATTTCCTCTGTACTCTCTCTATTTTGTTGACATCCTTCCTATAACTAGGCGACCAAAATTGTACACCATACTTGTAGCAGCGCAACAGAATATGTAAAGACAGTGCACTGTAAACAATATAATAAATGAGAAAAAAAGTTCAGTGTGTGTGTGCGTGCAAATATATATACACACACACACACACATACGTACACATACAAAAACAATAATAGTGCAATAATAACAATAATAATCTGTTGTTCAGCGCTTAAGGACCTTTAAACCTTTCCTATCCACGTACTTTCCAAATGTATTTTAAATAGGTAAACTATTGGAACACATGTTGTGAGCCAACCTGCATTTCTATGATCAGCCTGCCATTGCCAGCATACTTACAGGATTGTCTTTACACGCTGAGATTGGTGAGTGCGGAGAGTGCGTCAATAACTGGAAGGCCAATTGAAGCATAGGGTAGGTTTAGGAGAGTATTAAGACTGGCCAGACACTGAGGGTGGGGAAGGATCAGAAATTAAAGGTAGCCTTGCGAAACTCGAAGGCTCAGGGAGGTGGCCAGCACTGGGAGAGTGAAAGGGATATATGAAGGAAGGACATTTATTGATTGGGGGGGGGAAAGAGACTTCGGTGGGTCGGGGTTTGTGATGATAAAGGAACTAATGGTGTTACTGAGATACATCGGTGGAGAATGGATTTGTCACCCTGTGGGGTTGAGTAAACGTCAATTAGTCAAGAATAAAAAGTAAGTGAATGGATTTATCTTCAAAAGATTGGAATCTATTCCAAATCTTCAAACCTGGTCACGCAATGAGTACACTGCAATGTTAACCAGTGGGACAGTATAATTTAATTATACCCTCAATGGTGCAAAAGGAGGATTATATAAGGAACAACATTACCTGATGGATATCGGATATGAATATTGTGTCAGCGGCATGAGCTCAATTCACACCAAGGAGTGTTTGATTAAATTCCAGCAGAGACACAAAATGATCCAGAAATACTTGCTATTACACTTCACTCCAGAGGAATCTATTCTCAATTGTGTAGCATCAAAATAAATTGTGCCATGTGATCGGATTTCTAAACGAGTTGCTCTTCTGATATTTGTAAAACAGTGATCACCAAGGCTGAGACATGCTGTGGTTCCTTCTGTAGTTGGACCACACCTATCGCCATTAATACACAAGAGGGATCATCAAACCTTGAAGATTTTGAGGCCAAAGCAATAACTTAAGTGCTGGTGTTGTTGCTCATCCTTTGTAGTTTTTCACGCAGAGAGTGGCGAGTCTCTGGAATTCTCCGCCACAGAAGGTAGTTGAGGCCAGTTCATTGGCTATATTTAAGAGGGAGTTAGATGTGGCCCTTGAGGCTAGAGGGATCAGGGGGTATGGAGAGAAGGCAGGTACAGGATACTGAGTTGAATGATCAGCCATGATTTTATTGAATGGTGGTGCAGGCTCGAAGGGCCGAATGGCCTACTCCTGCACCTATTTTCTATGTTTCTATGTTTCTAAGACCCTGACTTCTGTGTTTTTGGCAGAAGCCCCTTCACAGCTGCACAGTAGAAGCGAAGTGGCCGATCGCTCCCGTTCCGGTGCGCCCCTTCCCATCCATGCCTCCGCCAGTGGGCGGTACGGGAACTGAAGTCATAACTTGCGCTTGACTTGGACTAAAATGAGGGAGGAGTTGCGCAAATCGTCAGCCTCACTCTCTCCAACGGCCTATCTGGATTCTGTGGCAAGACATAGTCAAGACGGCTGGCGATAGGTCAGGATGCAGTGGATGGCCACCAGTGTTCTACGTGAACATTGTGCCCTGATCGCACTCCACGAGACTTGGGCCAAGTAGCATGTCTAAAGGACATTGATAAACGAGGCTTCAGGTCAGGATCTTTTTGCAGATTGATTGGAAAATCAGTCTGAAGAAGGGTCCTGACCCCAAACGTCACCTATCCATTTCCTCAGGAGCTGCTGCCTGAAGTGCTAAGTTACTCCAGCATTTTGTGTTTTATTCATAAATGAGCATCTGCAGTTCCCTGTGACTCTATAAAAATAAGGAAGGATTGGAGAAGTTTAGGTTTTCTTGATTGAAACAAAATGCTGGAATAACTCGGCAGGACAGGCAGCATCTCTGGAGAGAAGGAATGGGTGACATTTCGGGTCGAGATCCTTCTTCAGACTTTGTCCTTCAGAACTTTGACCCGAAACTTCACCTATTCCTTTTCTCCAGAGATGCTGTCTGACCCGCTGAGTTCCTCCAGCTTTTTGGGTCTATCTTTGGTTTAAACTAACATCTGCAGTTCCTTCCTCAACATTCAGATTTTCAGGACTCATTTGGGCTTCCTTATCAGGGAACCTTTGGTGAAATGTATTGATTTCAATGGTTCTTTATTGTCACAAGTGCGAGGTCCAAACGCAGAGTGAAATTATTTTCTAACAACCCAGTAGAGGATCACCTGGAACAGTAGAGTATGATCTGAAACATACACTCTGTTTACCCTCCACTTGCTGAGTATTTCCAAGACGGTTTCCTGAGAGAAAGATTTTGGGTAGATGTACAGGGTCTCTTGCCCAGAGTTGGTGAATCGAGGATCAGGATCAGAGGAAATAGGTTTAAGGTGCAGGGGAAAAGATTTAATAGGAATCTGTGGGGTAACCTTTTCCACACAAAGGGTAGTGGGTGTATGGAACAAGCTGCCAGAGCAGGTAATTGAAGCAGAGATTATCCCAATGTTTAAGAAACAGTTAGATGGATAGAAACATAGAAACGTAGAAAATAGGTGCAGGAGTAGGCCATTCGGCCTTCCGAGCCTGCAAGGTGATGATCATGGCTGATCATCCAACTCAGTATCCTGTACCTGCCTTCTCTCCATACCCCCTGATCCCTTTAGCCACAAGGGCCACATCTAACTCCCTCTTAAATATGGCCAATGAACTGGCATCAACTACCTTCTGTGGCAGAGAATTCCAGAGACTCACCACTCTCTGTGTGAAATATGTTTTCCTCATCTCGGTCCTAAAGGAATTCCCCCTTATCCTAAGACTGTGACCCCCTGTACTGGGCCTCCCCAACATCGGGGAACAATCTTCCTGCACCTAACCTGTCCAACCCCTTAAGAATTTTGTAAGTTTCTATAAGATCCCCCCTCAATCCTCTAAATTCTAGCGAGTACAAGCCGAGTCTATCCAGTCTTTCCTCATATAAAAGCCCTGACATCCCAGGAATCAGTCTAGTGAACCTTCTCTGTACCCCCTCTATGGCAAGAATGTCTTTCCTCAGATTTGGAGACCAAAACTGTACACATTACTCCAAGTGTGGTCTCACCAAAACCCTGTACAACTGCAGTAGAGCCACCCTGCTCTTGTACTCAAATCCTTTCGCTATGAATGCTAACATACCATTTGCTTTCTTCACTGCCTGCTGCACCTGCATGCCTACTTTCAATGACTGGTGTACCATGACACCCAGGTCTCGTTGCATCTCCCCTTTTCCTAATCTGCCACCATTCAGATAATAGTCTACCCTCCTGTTTTTGCCACCAAAGTGGATAACCTCACATTTATCCACATTATACTGCATCTGCCATGCATTTGCCTACTCACCCAGCCTATCCAAGTCACCTTGCAGCCTCCTAGCATCCCCCTCACACCTAACACTACCCCCTAGGTACATGGAAAAGACAGGTTTGGAGGGACATGAGCCAAACATGGGCAACTGGGATATATTGGCCAGTGTGGGAACGTTGGGCCGAAAGGCCTTTTACCATGCTGTATGATTCTATGACTTTCTGCTTTAATTTAACGTTTACACATTTCCCATAAGATTTGATCAAGAACTAGAATATTTTTTTCTATTGGTTCAAAGTGTTAATTGTGGGAGTTTTTACTGTTAGCCCTGGGAAAATAAACCAAGTCTGATTCATGCATCTCTCAATAATATTGTGGCATCATTGTTAGTCATTAGATAATGAAAATATATTTCTAGCAGATAATCTTGTTAACAAAGAATGATTTATTGGATATTATTTCAGCATTTCAACAAATAAAATCAACATTCCCGTTTAATTTAATGCTTTTCCAATAAAATATCTGATTTGAAATCATTTTCTTTCTACTCTTCATTTCCTGGGATCTTTAAGGCTGAAAAAAAATCTTAAAATTAATTGATATCAGGATTGAAGCAATCCTTTATTTTGATATTGCTGTTTTGGGGGTACATGTGATAAATAAATTGCTAAAATTTAATGCAGAACAGCCATTTTCTTTCACAATACCTTTGCACAATCTGTTCACCTGCAGACATTTTCGTTTTTAAATTAATCTGTATAATCTGGATTTTCATGGCACCCAAAGTCGTTCTGTCTCAAGCACACATCTTCACAAAGTCAATTCCTTTTATTATAGAATCACTACGTTCTAGAAATGCCAAAAAATCTAGGATGAGTGGTCCACCTATTTCATTGCTACCACTTCCAGCATTATTATTAGTCAGCCTTTTCCTGTCTGTCCTATTTTCTTTCTCCTTGGTGTCTAAATTGTATTTGCTTTTTCCTATTTTACTACCTCCTCTGGGTACGATTTTCAGGCCAGCATCACAAATTGAAGTTGACAAATCATGATATAAAGGGTTGGTAAAATTGGCCCATTGGGAAGGATGGTAAGGGGGAGCTACTCTTTATGGAACCTGCGCTTGACACATCTCGGATCTCCCACGACTTGCTACTTATTTGATGTTGCGAGAGAGATAGAGAGAGAGCGAGAGAGAGCGAGCGAGAGAGCGAGAGAGCGAGAGAGCGAGAGAGCGAGAGAAGGCCAGATATTTGGTATGTGTAATCCCCCTGGAACAAGTGCTACATATAGACAAACCTTTTAGACCAAGGAGTGCTTCCATCCCTGGATCTCCTGTTATCTAATATCAAAGATTTTAAAAAAAGTAACACAGGCGAAACCTTGGTGTATATTGAATGATTGGAGCAGAGGTCATTATAAGGTCATAAGTGTTAAGAGTAGAATTAGGCTTTTCGGCCCATCAGGTCTACGCCGCCATTCAATCATGGCTGATCTCTCTTTCCCTCCTAATCCCATTCTCCTGCCTTCTCCTCATAACCTCTGACATCAGTTCTAATCGAGAATCTATCTCTGCCTGACTTGGCCTCCACGGCCTTCTGTGGTAAAGAATTCCACAGATTCACCACCCTCTGACTAGACATTTCTCCTCATTTGCTTCCTAAATGAACGTCCTTTAATTCTGAGGCCATGACCTGGTGTTTTAGACTGTCCCACTAGTAGAAACACCCTTCCCACATCCACTCAATCCAAGCCTTTCTCTATTCTGTATGTTTCAATGAGGTCCCCCTCATACTTCTAAACTCCAGCGAGTACGAGCCCCATCTATTGGCCAGCTATAACAGAACGAAGCATTCACCTTTTGCTCTTCCTGTTGTACTTGATTATGTTTAGTATTATCTGTTCGGATAGCATGCAAAACATAGCATTGTAACAAAACCTTTCATCAGAGGCACTCCAGATCTGCCCACTGTACAAAATGCAGGTTTGTATTGGTTGTTGGAGAGGTATTGATGAAAATAAATTTGTTTTGCTCTTCCGTTCCCACTTTTAAAAAAAAGTTGCTGGTCGATTGCATCGCTGGATTGAAGTTAAACGCAACTTCTAACGCCCTCAACATCACGGATCAAAATCAACATCAAGGACATCCATATCAGGACAAAACAAACGTAATATCATTTATTTAACATCTTACCTTGCTTTTTGGTGTGGTTTAATTTTAATCTGATGATGTGAAATATGTTATTTAGGCCTCGATATCGGCTGTGTCTTGCCTGCCAATATCTTGCCCGCCGAATCTTGGCAGCGGCCACATTCCCATCTATCACGATCCACTCTCAAGATAATCAAATTCGTTTTTTTTTTTGCACAGTCATGTAATAAGAACATCTAACTCATCTATATTTTGTGTTATAATCTACCCATGATCAATATTTTCATACTAAATATCTGATTGAAAAAATCCACAGTACATAGATTTTCGTTTTTAGAAAGGTTTAGTATGAAAATATTGATCATGGAGAGACAAATAACACAAAATATAGATAATTTAGATGTTCTTAACAACAATTACAGCACGGAAACAGGCCCTCTCGGCCCTTCCAGTTCGTGCCGACCATTTGTTTTCCCCTAGTCCCATCTACCTGCACTCAGACCATACCCCTC
This sequence comes from Okamejei kenojei, assembly GCA_035221665.1. NCBI lineage: Eukaryota > Metazoa > Chordata > Chondrichthyes > Rajiformes > Rajidae > Okamejei > Okamejei kenojei. The sequence goes on along the minus strand of CM069143.1, from coordinate 58,078,567 downwards.
CATTCCCTTCCCGTCCATATACCTATCTACTTTACTCTTAAATGTTAAAATCAATCCTGCCTCCACCACTTCTGCTGGAAGCTCATTCCACACAGCCACCACCCTCTGAGTAAAGAAGTTCCCCCTCACGTTACCCCAAACTTCTGTCCCTTAATTCTCATGTCATGCCCTGTTTGAATCTTCCCTACCTTCAATGGGAAAAACGCTTATCCACGTCAACTCTGTCTATCCCTTTCATCATTTTAAAGACCTCAATCAAGTCCCCCCTTAACCTTCTGCGCTCCAAAGAATAAAGAACTAACTTGTTCAACCTTTCTCTGTAACATTAGTTGCTGGAACACCAGGCAACATTCTAGTAAATCTCCTCTGTACTCTCTCTATTTTGTTGACATCCTTCCTATAATTAGGCGACCAAATTATTGTACACCATACTCCAGAATTGGTATTACCAATGCCTTGTACAATTTTAACATTACTTCCCTACTCCTATATTCAATGCTCTGATTTATAAAGGCCAGCACACCAAAGGCTTTCTTTATCACCCTATCTACATGCGATTCCACCTTCAGGGAACTATGCACAGTTATTCCTAGATCTCTCTGTTCCACAGCATTCCTCAATTCCCTACCATTTACCATGTACGTCCTATTTTGATTTTCCTGCCAAGATGTAGCACTTCACACTTATCAGCATTAAACTCCAACTGCCATCTTTCAGCCACCTATCTTAGTATCAACTGCATACTTACTTGTCCAATTTTCCACCCCATCATCCAGATCATTGATGTACATGACAAACAACAGTGGACCCAACACAGATCCCTGAGGCACCCCACTGGTCACCGGCTTCCCAATCTGACAAACAGCCATCCACCATTACTCTCTGACATCTCCCATTCAGCCACTGTTGAATCCATCTTGCTACTCCGCCATTAACACTCAAAGATTGAACCTTCTTAACCAACCTTCCATGGGGAACCTTGTCAAAGGCCTTACTGAAATCCATATAGACAACATCCACTGCTTTACCCTCATCAATTTCCCTAGTAACCGCTTCAAAAAATTCAAGAAGGTTTGTCAAACATGACCTTCCAGGCACAAATCCATGTTGACTGTTCCTGATCAGACCCTGTTTATCCAGATGCTTATATATTATCTCTAAGTATCCTCTCCATTAATTTTCCCACCACTGACGTCAAACTAACAGCTCTATGATTGCTAGGTTTATTCTTTGAACCCTTTTTAAACAATGGAACAATGTGCGCAGTACGCCAATCCTCCGGCACTATTCCCGTTTCTAATGACATTTGAAATATTTCTGTCATAGCTCCTGCTATTTCTATACTAACTTCCCTCAATGTCCTTGGGAATATCCTGTCAGGACCTGGAGACTTATCCATTTTTACATTTTTCAAAAGTGTCAGTACTTCCTCCTCTTTGAATCTCATAGTTTCATTAGCTACTCTACTTTTTTCCCTTACATCACAGTTCAATATCCTTCTCCTTGGTGAATACCGAAGAAATGAAATTGTTCAATATCTCCCCCATCTCTTTTGGCTCTGCAGATAGCTGTCCATTCTGGCTCTCTAATGGTCCAATTTTATCCCTCGTTATCCTTTTGCTATTAATATAGCTGTAGAAACCCTTTGGATTTACTTTCACCTTTCTTGCCAAAGCAACCTCATATCTTCTTTTAGCCTTCCTCATTTCTTAAGATTCTTTTTACATTCTTTATACTCCTCTAGCACCTTATTTACTCCATGCCTCCTATAATTATTGTAGATATCTCTCTTTTTTCGAAACAAGTGTCCAATTTCCCTTGAAAACCATGGCTCTTTCCAATTTTTACTATTTCCTTTCAACCTAACAGGGACATAAAGATTCTGTACTCTTACAATTTCCCCTTTAAATCTCCTCCATTTCGCCTCTACATCCTTCCCATAAAATAAAGTGTCCCAATTCACTCCTTTTAAATCCTTACGCATTCCCTCAAAGTTAGCCTTTCTCCAATCAAAAATCTCCACCCTAGGTCCAGTTCTGACTCTCTCCATAATTATATTGATACTAATGTTATTGTGATCACTGGTCCCGAAGTGCTCACCAACGCATACCTCCGTCACCTGACCTACCTCATTTCCTAACTGGAGGTCCAGCACTGCCCCTTCTCTAGTCGATACCTCTATGTACTGCTGCAAAAAACTATCCTGCACACATTTTACAAACTCCAAACCATCCAGCCCATTTACAGAATGTGTTTCCCAGTCTATTTTTGGAAAATTGAAATCTCCCACAATCACAAATAGAACAAGTTGTCCAATAACTTTAGGGTGTGCACACCATACGCAAGAAGAAGAAGAAGATCAGTGTCGAACAGACCTCTCATATGCTAGATTTATTGATCTTCCAATCTACCTCAATGCAGCCCTTGCACTTTAATTCACATTCATTCTGTAGCTGTAACACTATATTTTGCACTCTGTTTGCTTTATCTTTTCAACAACCTGATGTAACCCATGTAGGATATGATTTGCCCGTTGACCATGCAAAACAAGGTTGTTCACTATATTTCGGTACACTTGATAACAATAAACCAATAATAATATTGTTTGATAGTCAAAGCAATCTTGCAAAATGCGTAACATTTTAATGCTGATCTTTGATTGCCATTAAAACCTGTACACCTTGCCAGTTTATCAAAAGTCTGCATAAAGCTTCCAGAAGACAAACACAGTATTCATATGGTCTAATAATTATGTTCACCTAATACCAGGAAGACATGCAGTGATTCAGCCTAGATAGAAAGGCCAATTACCATTAAGTACGGCAAGGTTAGTTCCAGGTCTTTGAAGAACTTGCAGTCCTTTCTTAAAGCATGCTTCTTAAAAATGAAAACTTGTGTACCTCCGATGTTACAGATGGTGTGGTGGCACAAAAGTAAAGTTGCTGCCCGACACCCGGGTTCGATCTTGACTATGGGTGCTGTCTGTACGCAGTTTGTGAGGTTATCCACTTTGGCGGCAAAAACAAGGGGGCAGATTATTATCTCAATGGGGTTAGGTTAGGTAAGGGGGAGGTACAGCAAGACCTGGGTGTCCTTGTACACCGATCAATGAAAGTTGGCGTGCAGGTACAGTAGGCAGTGAAGAAAGCCTTCATAACAAGGGGATTTCAGTATAGGAGTAAAGAGGTTCTTCTGCAGTTGTATACGGCTCTGGTGAGACCACATCTGGAGTATTGTGTACTGTTTAGGTCTCTTAATTTGAGGAAGGACATCCTTGTGATTGAGGCAGTGCAGCGTAGGTTCACGAGATTGATCCCTGGGATGGCGGGACTGTCATATGAGGAAAGATTGAAAAGACTAGGCTTGTATTCACTAGAGTTTAGAAGGGTGAGGGGCAATCTTAAAGAAACATATAAAATTATAAAAGGACTGGACAAGCCAGATGCAGGAAAAATGTTCCCAATGTTGGGCGACTCCAGGACCAGGGGCCACAGTCTTAGAATAAAGGGGAGGCCATTTAAGACTGAGGTGAGAAAAAACCTTTTCACCCAGAGAGTTGTGAATTTGTGGAATTCCCTGCCACAGAGGGCAGTGGAGGCAAAATCACTGGATGGATTTAAGAGAGAGTTAGATAGAGCTCTAGGGGCTACTGGAATCAAGGGATATGGGGAGAAGGCAGGCATGGGTTATTGATTGGGGACGATCAGCTATGAGCACAATGAATGGCGGTGCTAGCTCAAAGGGCCGAATGGCCTCCTCCTGCGCCTATTTTCTATGTTTCTATGTTTTCCCCGTGGATTTTCTCCGGGAGCTCCGGTTTCCTCCCACACTCCAAAGGCATACAGGTTTGTAGGCTATTTGGCTTGATAAAATTGTAAAGAGTCCCTAGTGTGTGTCGGATAGCGTTAGTCTGCAGAGGTCGCTAGTCGGTGCGGATTGGTTGGCAGAAGGGTCTGTGTCCATGCTGTATCTCTGAAACTAAAAACTAAATATGACTGGATGCCCAGCATACATTTGGTATCTAATTATAATTAAGCCATGGAGTGCCTGCATCCAGAATTCAACCATGAGATGAGCACACAATTCAATTCAAAAGTTAAAATGTACTTATACAAATATAAAGCAAGTCAAAGAAACCTAAAAATTGGACAGAAGCATGAATGAATATAGATAAAGCTAGGATAATAGGGAAGATTGAAAGAGATGTTAAGCATTTCAGTGAATATACTGTACATTTCAAACCAGATAGTAAGAAGAGTAAAGTCAGGGCTGTAGAATGAGATGGAATGCATCATCCAATTGAGTAACTAAAGCAGGGCAACTACATTAAAGAAAACATAGCCTGGGCAGTCGTTTCGCTGAACACCTTCGGTAAGTCCGCCTGGACCTACCTGATCTCCCAGTTGCCAAACACTTTAATTCCCCTTCCCATTCCCACACAGACCTTTCTGCCCTGAGCCCCCTCTATTGTCAGAGTGAGACCAAACTCAAATTGGAGGAACAGCACCTCATTCACTTGGGCAGCTTGAAAACCTAGCGGTATGAATATTGATTTCTCCAACTTCAAATAACCAAGCAACCCTTGCATCCCCCCCTCCCTTCATCCCCTCCACCACCCAATTCGTACTGGCTTCAAAGTCATCTTGTTGAGTCTCATTGTCTGCAATTCGTTTTCACCTAGCCCTCGGCTAACAATGGCTTTTCATTTCTCATCGCTACTTTTTTTGCATATCTTTCATTCATTTGTTCTATCTCTCTCTATATCACTGTCTATATCTCCATAAAGAAGACCTCATCCTTCCCTCTCACGCTTTTATAATGGCAGCATCTGTCGAATCAGTCTGAAGAAGAGTCTCATCCTGAAACATCATCTGTCCATTCCCTCCACAGACTCGGAAGAAGGGTCTCGACCCGAAACGTCGCCTATCTCCTTCGCTCCTTAGATGCTGCTGCACCCGCTGAGTTTCTCCAGCTTTTTGTGTACCCTCCACAGACTCTGCCTGACTCACTGAGTTACCCCAGCACTTTGTGCCTCCCTTTTAGCAAGAGAAAATAACCTGAATTTGTATTTAATAAAATTAAACAATACACAACGGAAGAGAGGCATGCCAAGAGACTCTTTAACACAAGCCAACGTCCTACAAACAGTGAAGGTAGGTAATTAGAGTAAGGTAATAGCGCATCCACTTAAACCATTATGTACCGTTGATTGTAACTTGTTTTATGTCAATCACAGTCCTGGCAACTCAAGCCCCCTACTGTTAAACAATGTCAATTAAGATGAAGAATGGAGTAAATATTTCGATTTCTGTGGCGCTTTAAATTGCAAAGCAAAAAAGATAGAAATGACAACATTGCATCTCTTTCCTGCTAAATATAATATAGTCAGATTAGCATAGAAGGTGGAAATAGCAGATTCACTCACTTAATCAGGTCTATACATAGAGCCTTGCAGGGCCACTATCTCAAAGTTGAGCGTTTTTTAAATGAGTTTCCAAATGTTCATTAGGTGACAGAATGCTGTGAAGAATATTCCTAATAAAAATTAGGTCAGTTAATTAATTTTGCATAATATATTTGTACAACAATGAATAATGCATACAATCTCTTAATGTACAAATTATTCTCACATACCTGTGGCAGTGGAACAATGGAATGGCATACCTATGTCTGAACACAATTTACACAGCGTACTATTATTACATTCACCAATAATAGACATATATAACCAAAAGGATATATATTAATAGGGCAATGTTTAATATTTAACCTTAATATTTAACATTGACCAAAGATGTAATAATCTTAATCTTAAGAGTGTCAATAAATGTCACAATGTGGTTATGAGTAATTACATTTAATATGAAAAGTTTATTAAGATTTAATGTCAATGGTGCTGATTTTCATCCCAGCGGGAACAATCTGCAGAAAGGAACTGCAGATGCTACTGGAGCTGGGACATGTTGGCCGGTGTGGGCAAGTTGGACCGAAGGGCCTGTTTCCAACCTCTAGGACTCTATGCTGGTTTATACCGAAGATAGACACTAAATGCTGGAGTAACTCAGCAGGAACAGGCATTATCTCTGGAGAGAAGGAATGGGTGACATTTCGGGTCGAGACCTTTCTTCAGACAATCTGCATACCGCAGTGGGTCACTTACACCACAGATTACCATGTTTTGGCTGCTGTAATGTTGACACAGGTTGAAGATGACAGGTGAATTGGGTTCCTCTTTTATTGGGGAGAACCATACGAGTCCATTGATAAGCAAAGGAATCTCCTGATAATTTTAATAGAGAAGAGCGACTTGTACTTCTGCCATTTGTAAAAAAAAATATTGAAAGAATCACAAACGTTGCTGCAAGGACAGCTGAAGATCTATCAATATCAGGACCTTAATTAATAAGTTATTGACACCGTTTACACCTCACGCTGCCTCGGCAAGGCCACCAGCATAATCAAGGATGAGTCGCACCCCGGCCACTCCTTCTTCTCCCGTCCGGGCAAAAAGGTATAGAAGTATGAAAACGCATACCTCCAGATTCATGGACAGTTTCTTCCCAGCTGTTATCAGGCAACTGAACTATCCTACCAAACACTAGAGAGGAGTCCTGAACTACTATCTACCTCATTGGAAATCCTTAGACTATCTTGATCAGACTTTACTGGCTTTATCTTGCTCTAAATATTATTCACATAATTCCCTTTATCATGTATCTGTACACTGTGGATGGCTCGAATGTAATCATATATTGTCTTTCCACTGACCAGTTAACATGCAACAAAAGCTTTCACTCTACCTCTATACATGTGTCAATAAACAAACTAAACTCATTTTGTTGAACAATGTGCTCCTACCTTCAGCCCTGCATGCCAACCAAGCTCTTGACAAACCAATAACTATTTAGACAAAGGTTATCTTGACAATGAAAGCCTAATTAAGCAGTTATGGGCCTGTCCCACTTACATGACTTTTTCTCGCGACTGCTGGCACCCGTCATAGTTCATTGCAGGTCGCCGAAAATGTTCAACATTTTGAAAATCCGGCGGCGACCAGAAAGACGCTTCGCCTCATTGGGCGACTGAGGTGACTACTCACGACCATACAGGTGACTCAAGACCATACGGGTGAAGCCTGTATGTTCGTGAGTAGTCGCCCAAAGAGTTGTATCTTGTTCTGGTCGCCGCTGGATTTACAACATGTTGAACATTTTCAGGCCAAAGGAAATTTTAAGGAAACTGAAGATCTCAGGGAAAACCCACATGGTCATGGGAGAACGTACAAACATCGTACAAATAGCATCCGTGGCCGGGATCGAACCCGTATCTCTCGCACTGTAAACGCTGTAAGGCAGCAACACTATCCACTGTGCCACCATGCAAGGCATTTCTTTGGTAACGCCTTGAATATATAAAAGTTAAATCAAGATAATAATTTTAACTGAGCTGTTAACAAAATGGAAATTGTAATTTTGAGCATACACATTTTCTTGCATGGCATTGTAACCAGTTGACATTTTTCCCCATTGATTGAAACACGGTTGACTTTATTTTCTCCAGCAGCAGGTCCATAAAGCAGCAAAATCCATCAATGCATGAGTGCATCCAATCACGGCAAGGAGACGGCCTGTATTTGTATGTAGACATGCATGTGGATGTGTAATTAACACTCAAGAGAACGACACTCTATCAACATGATACAACACCAGCAATAAGGCATTGGTTAAATTATTTCAGAACTGGGAGGGAGATTAGAAGAGTCAGCAGGCAATCTTTGCTGATAACTACTAGACTGTATGGAAAATAGTGATAGATATGATTAAGATACATTGCTGATGCCAAATAATGAAAAAAAAAAAAAAAAGAAACAACAGGGGCCAAACTTAGTTTAGTCCAGAGATACAGCACGGAAACAAACTCCTTGGCCCACTGAGACAGCGACGACCAGCGATCCCCGCACATCCTACTAACACTATCCTACACACTCACAATTTACAATTTTACCAAGCCAATTAACCTACAAACCTGTAGGTCTTCAGAGTGTGGGAGGAAACTGGAGCTCCCAGAGAAAGCTCCCAGATACAGGTCATGGGGAGAATGTACAAACTCAGTACAGTCAGCATCCTTAGTCAGAATTGAACCTGTATCCCTGGCGCTGTAAGGCAGCAGCTCTACCGCTACGTCACCGTGCAGCCCTTGGCACTAAAATCATTCAGCCCTTGGGCAATAAAATCATTCAATATTTATGATACCGAAGGAGGTCTGTGGCTCCTCGCTGGTTTAAAAAGAAAGGTATTTAATCAGATCGCGCCCTCCAGCACTAGATCCTAAGCTGTTCCATTCATAGCTCGTCAAGTGCTCACCCAAGTGCTTGCTAAATGTGCTGACACTCTCAACTTCTACCACTCTTTCAAAGGCTTTATTTATGACTGCAGCATATGACATTGAATCTGTTTGAAGCTCCTTACCTTGTGTATTCTGGAATCAGGAGTAAAGTGTGTTTCATTATCGTGTGCAGCAGTAATGGAACAATTAAATTCTTACTTGCTGCAGATTGACAGGCCCAATTAAGTAGCGATGTTACAAAACCTACCTTCAGCGGTGCGGGCAGACCTGCCACTGGCTGTGTGTGCGACTCCGGCGCCTTTGAAAGGGGGGGTGGGGTATTAAAATGTAGGTTTGTATCGCTTGTCGAAGAGGGATTTCCTCGGGCTGCTAGTCGATGAAGAAAAATTGATCGGACTTCCGCTTCGGTTTAAAGAAGAAAAACAAAAAAGGAAAAAAAAAAAATTGCTTTACAATTTAATACTTGGATTAAAGTACAAGGCGACTTCGAACGGCCTCAACGCCTTCAACATGACGGATCATAATATCAGGACAAAACAAAGGGTAAGTCGTTCATTTCACATATAATCGTGCTTCTAGCGGTGGCTTTGGTCTAATTTTACAATGCAAAAATATTATTTAGGCCCCAAACGATTTGGCCGGGTCTTGCCTGCTGATATGGGGTTAAAATTCACGGCAACGGCAACGTTCCAATCGATCGCATTCCAGAAATACCCACTCATAAGATGATTAAAACTCTCTTTTTTTTGGACAATCATGTCATAAGATCATCTAAAGCATCTATATTTTGTGTATTTGTCTATCCATAATCAATATTTTTATACTAAATATCCACAACCGTTTTAGTCACATGTATTGTGCAATAAAATAATAATTTTGATTACACTGAGCGTGGATGTTTCTAGATTAATTTATGGGAATTTAACATTAAAATCCTTCCATTTAGCATATAAGTTCATGACAGTGAGATTTAAAAATCATGTTATATTGTGAATTCTTGTGTGAATGGGATTAGTTTGTTATTTGGATACTTAGGCTATTTCAAAAAATTAGCCTTTTCTTAAGAAATGGATAGATGTTTAGATCCAGTAATTGAATTTAGATGAATTTAAATGATTAGATGAATTTAATTGATTTGATGAAACTGATGAATATTAATTTTTTGTTGGGTATTTACTTTTTGTTTTAGCGTTTAACTTTATCATTAGGGTTAGGGTTTTTCTAAAACTGCAAATAATAACTTGTTAAAGTTATTCAGTGATTTTATTTCCTTTACATTTTAAACAGATGGCTCCGAAGAAGAAATGCTAAATTGTCAAGCCAAATGCCCAGCAAAAGAGACTGATTTAGACAGCATTCGCAGAGATTATCCGAATTTGGACTACTCCAAATGCGATGATCTACAGGATATTCTTAATGGGAAAGTAGTGGGCAGAAAGGCATGTCATGCGTGGTTTGAAGAGCAAAAACTTGTAGTTTACAATGCCAAAATTGAAAAGTTGAGGAAAAACAAGGTGTACAGAGTTGCTTATTGGTTACAATCTGAGGAGTATGAAGATACTACTGATTATGATATGCCAATGTACCAGCTAGCAACTGATCTTCTCCATAAAGACTTGGTCTATTGCTAGAAATTGTTATTTATTTACCTATCTGTTACGGACTTATAGCATATAATACAATAATATTAAAGTTCTGGTCCTGAGAATATCACATTTTTGAATTTTCAAGGCAGTCTGGGTGTTTATTACTATTTCCCTCACAACGGTCAATTTAGTAATTACCTTCAATTAGGTAATTAACTAATTATATGCTTTAATTTCAGGTCATCCAAGTAAGATGTTTCATATTTGTTTCAGAATGCTTCAATCTATAATAACTGAAAATTTCATTGAGTTCTCTTAATTTTTAAGAAAGTTATGGGCTTTTGACTGTCCTCGATCTCAGCTTTTGTGTTAAGTCAATGGAAAGGCAATGGGGAACAAGATGCTAATTTCCGAGTATGAAAATGGCCATAACTTTTTTAATACTGAAGATATGAAAGTGAATTAGGTATCATATTAAACTTCGTTTTATGCTTTATCTGATGGGATAAATTGCAGACTTGATTTTTTAAATCTGAAAATGTTGTAACTTTGCTGAATTAAGCAAAGCACACAAATAAATAGAAAATGATTAATAATTCAATAAATGAATAGTAATAATAATCAATAACTAGATCATAAGAGTGCATATCCGAGGTCCGTAGTACAACCAAAACAAAGTCCATTGTACATCCAAGTTGCTCTAGTGATTAGTGCAGTGTTCAAAGGCCTAATGGCTGCTGAGAAGAAGTGGTTCTTGAACCTGGAAGTAATGATTTTCAGGCTCCTGTATTTTCTTCCCAATGGTAGCAGCGAGATGAGAGAGTGGCCAGGGCAGTGTGGGTATTTGATGATATTAGCTGCCTGCAACACTTCCTGTAAATGGCTTTGAAAGGGGAGAGGTCAGTACCCAGGATGTAGTGGGCAATATCTACTCCGTTCTGCATTCTTTTTCATTCCTGAGCGTTTGAGTTAACAGACCAAGCCGTGATGCAAGCAGCCAATATGCCCAACACCATGCACCTGTAGAAGTTTGAAGAAGTGACAAATATTTAAGGCAGAGATAGGTAGATTCTTGATTAGCACAGACTTGAGGGGTTATGGGGATAAGGCAGGAGAATGGGGAACGATAGATCAGCCATGATTGAATGGCAGAGTAGCCTTGATGGGTCAAATGGCCTAATTCTGCTCCTATCCCTTATGAACAAAACAAATCTCCTCAATAGTTGAAAGAAAGTAGAGGAATTAATTAGTTTTTTGTGATTTTATCAAATATAATGGGCCCAGCACATCTCTTCAGAGAACTGCAGGCACAGGAACTTGAAGGTATTGATTCTCTCCAATGCCATGTCGTTGATGAAGCCATGTTCATGGGTCCTCAGCTTTCCCCTTCTGAAGTCAACAATCAGTTCTTTGGTCTGTTGAGAGCAAGATTGTTACCCTGGCACCATTCAATTAGATTGTCAATCTTCCTCCTATACTCTGACTCATCATTACTTGTTATTCAATCCAGTAATAGTGCTATCATTGGCAAATATAACATTGGCATTGGAGCTGTGTGTGTGGCTACACAGTCGTAGTTACAGAGAATAGAGGTGGGGCTGAACACAGTTATGAAGTGCTTCTGTGTTGATGGTTGATGAGTAAGTGTTGCCACTTCTTACTGATTGTGATCTGCTGATGAGGATCAAATTGCAGTTGACCAGAGACCCAGTTTGATGATAAGTTTTGAAGAGATGAAGGTGATGAACAACAGCCTAATGTCGGTGTTCATCTTGTGCAAGTGGATCAGTGCAGAATGGAAAGCCAGTGAGACTGCATACCTTGTTGATTGGTTGTGGAAGTATATGAACGGTGGTGGGTCCAGATCCTTACTAAGTGGAATTGATAGACGCTATAACCAACCTCCCAAAGAACTTGAGAGCACAGATGTTAATGCCACAGGTTGGTAATCATTGAGACATGTCACCTTGCTTTTCCTGCATTATGGGTGTCCTTTTTAAGTAGGTGGGGACCTCAGACATTTGTAAAGAGACATTGAAAACGTCTGCCATAACTCCAGGCAGCTGATCTGTGCAGATCTTAGGAATGCAGCCAGGTATGGCGTTGGAACTGGATGCTTTGCCAAGGGTTCAAAGATCTTCTGGCATCGGCCTCGGTGACTGAAATTGAATGAATGACTGATACTTTGTCACGTGATATTCTTTTGTTTGCACACCCAAGGTATGCAAAGAGTCACCACATAAAGTTACAAAGTATTCCATTTTACACAAACCATTTTTAACTCATTCTATTGGTAGTCCCCCTTAGTTCTCCATCACTGCGGTTCCTCCTTTGTTTCATGTCGGGACCTTCTTACAGTGTCATTGGAGTTATGGGGGCTCTGGAAAGTACATTGATCTTCTCCCTTTCAAAGCAAGCTTAGAAACCATTGAACCTGGCTGGGAGGGATGCATCACAGTCGCTTGAGCCACTCATATGTTTTGCCTTACAAGAGGTAATGCCACAGCTGATGAACGTCACTGCTCCTGGGGTGCCGGATGAGAGAGAAATTTAGTTTAGCTTAGATATACAGCACGGAAACAGGGCCTTCAGCCCAACGGGTCTGCGCCGACCAGCGACCCCCGCATATTAACATTAACCTACATTTGCGAAGGACAATTTTTACATTAACCTAGCCAATTTACCTACATGCCTGTACGTCTTTGGAGTGTGTGAGGAAACCGAATTTCTCGGAAAAAACCCATGTGGTCACGGGGGGTGGGGGGGGGGGGGGGGGAGAAACGTACAAACTCCGTATAATCAGCAACCGTAGTCGGGTTCAATACAGGTCTCCAGCACTGCAAGGGCTGTAAGGCAGCTGCTCTACCGCTGCGCCACCGTGTTGCCAGAAATATTCCTGGAAAATCCTCATGGGTCAAATCCTCAACTGGGCAACATTTTCCTTCTGGCCGGTTGCCTAGCTCTGTGCCCTGTTCCCCTCTGTGACTTGATCAACTTTAGGGGGAATGGCAGGGTATCGCAATAATTTCTGGGAGCCTTTGCTTTGTTACCCAAATATTATCATGGTCAAATCTTTATTTTTCTGTGTGGACTCCACAAGCAATGGTTTTCTCCAACCATATAAGAAATAATCTGCAACCAACTCAACAAGTCGTTGAATATCCCTTTAATGCAAGGTAGAGAACCCTCCTGCTAAAAAAAAAGCCCATCCTCCATGTGTGAACACATGGCATTAAATGAACTATTGAGGCTCAATTGGCAACAGAGCCATCAAATTGCATATTCATCTCATGATCTTCCTACTTTGCATTCTCACGACATAATAAGGTGTCACACATGTTAGCAGCTTCTCCCAATATGACATGGCTTGCAGCATTAATGTACATGTGCATCCACGCTAATTATGGAGCTGAAAAATTCCTCATTATACCATATACCAGGGAAGAGTTACTGTTGCTTATTCAAATTCAGTCTCACAATGTACACAGTCATGCATGATCTCCAACTCTGCAGTCATTTGGCTGCCATTAAAACTACATTTTGTCCCAATTAGTACAACTCTGGGTGTGTTTTGATATGTAATGCATATTCAGAAATCTCTTCCGCCCGCCGGTTCCCACAATAGCTCTTTGAAAGAAATTAGTGCAAGCAGACAGAGTGAGAGGGGTAGAAAACCTTGAGAGGGGTGGGGGGGACCAGGAGGTTTACACAGAACTTCCATGAGCTGAAGGCATGTTTGCCAACAATTGCGTGGGACTGCAATGATCAAGAGGCGAGAACTGGAGGAGTGTTCGTTTTTTAATGCAGGGGCAAGTTGGTTGTAAGAAAGAGTCCCTGACAAGATTTGGAATCATTAATTTTGGAATGAAGAGCAGCTTAACGTCAAGAAACAATCTCCTTTCTTCTCAGGTTGATCCTTCCGATTGGAACATTTGAATATTTGCGAGTTTCCAGAGGCAGTTTTAAATTCCTTAAATTCTGGTTCATTGTTAGCGCCATTATTCAGCAATCTCTTCATGCTTGCTTTTCACATCATTTAAATTATAAGAGATATCAAATATAATGCACATCTTCATAAAATTTTCAATTTCTGGTGGCAGGTTATATTAACTGAAAGGCTAGCCCTGTCTCTTCACACTTGCTTTCAAATTGCCACCATGTGAAGTATTTCCCTTTTGTATGAAAATCCAGCTTCTCTGTATATTAAAAAAAAACTACACTTCAAATATAAAAAAAGACAAAGTGGACATTATGCATTGACATGAAAAGGAATTTGTTGCATTTGTTCAAGGGGAAATGTGATTTTGAACAGAGATAACATCAGTACCAAAGATTTGGCACAAGTTAAAGCAGAACGTTATTTAAGATGCATACAAGCCATTCCTAATCACTAGCCAGAACGGTTTGGACCAATTTCAAAATGTTCCAGGGTCACTGAAGAAGTAAATTTATTGCTGAATTGTAAAAACAAATGATGAAAGTGGCTCTGATGTGTGTAAAATGTAGTAGTTTAACCTCAAATTCATTGACATCATGGACTCTTCTCATTATTGGGGGAGAAGTTTTAAGCCTTCCTGCAGACGTACAGCCCGCTTAGTCTATGCCGACCATTCACATGAGCTCTTTGTTATCCCACTTTCCCAATCCCAACACACTACGTGCAATTTTTAGAGGTCAAATAGCCTGCAAATCTGCGTGGGCTTATGTAGGAAGAAACCAGAGCACCCGGAGAAAACCCACACGGTCACAGGGCCAACGTGAAAACTCACACTGACAGCAACCAAGGCGAGGATTGAACCCATGTATCTGGCGCTGATACATCATCTTTACCTGCTGCATCACTGTGCCGCCCTGTTCTAAATACACTTCCCCCTCCATTCAATAAAAGTCAGTTAACCAGTTCCAAAGATGGTAACGATATATCCATCTTGGGATCACACTATCCCTAGCCAACAATTGGCTTATCAGGGAACCAGCCTGCCCAAGCTCATCTGTTGGCGGTCCTGATTCGTCCTCATCTTTCGTTGCTTCCATTCCACCCACCCCCCCCCCCCCCCCCCCCCCCCATCTCCCTACAAGCAGTCTGTAGAAGGATCCCGACCCAAAATATCACCTATCCATTTTCTCCAGATGCTGCCTGGCCTCCGAATTAGTAATTTTTTTTTTTTTTAATATCTTTATATATTAGAGGTACCGTAAGTTACATCAGTGTGCATCCCTTATATTGCATTACTCATTGTACCCCTTAATTTTTTTAAGGCTTTAGAAAAGAGAGAGAAATAACAGCAAAGAAAGTAGAAGAGTGAAAAAGAGATGTGAAAGTGCAAAAGCATGACAGAGGGAAAGGAAACCCTTGAAGGGTTAGAGACCGGAGATTAAGAGATAGACCCTGCAGAGGAAAAAAAAGAAAAAGGGAAAGAAAGAGAAGGAAAGAAGAAAAGCCAGTTACTTTATTATAAACATCTCGCAAAAGGAGTCTACCAACTCGGCAGTTTTTCATCCCCCTTTACCAAGACCCGACACCGGTACTATTTTGAGGTATTCTTGCACCTTATCCTTGTAGTAGATTTATAAATGCAGACCACGTCTTATAGAAACAGTCTGATTTTCCTGCTATCGGAGTCTCATATCTTCCAAGTGTAGTGTTTCGAACATAGTTGAAATCCACATATTAACTGTTGGTATAGGAGTATTTTTCCAGAATTTTAAGATGAGCTTTTTTCCAGTTATTAAGCCGTATTCAAATAGAGTCTTTTGAAACACATTTAATTCAGGGCTATCTTCCGATGTCCCAAAGATAATCCAGTCTGCTTTTGGAGTCAGTTTTATTTTAAATACTTTTGTGAACATTTCAAAAATTTCAGTCCAAAATGTTTGAGTTTTTGTACAAAAGACAAATGAGCATGCTATATTAGCTTCTTGACATTGACATTTATCACATATAGGTGAGACGTTGGGAAAAAGTTTACTTATTTTAGTTTTTAAATAGTATAATCTGTGTAAGATTTTAAATTGTATTAAGGTGTGTCCTATATTAATTGAACATTTATGCCCATTTAATATATATTCTTCCCACCTTTCTTTGGGAATTTTTATACTTAATTATTTTTCCCAGTCTCTCCTGATACTAGGTTTGCTGATTCTGTCTTTGTATTCATTACTTCTTCTAGTAAGTCTGGAGACATATTGTGATAGTCTTGTGCATATTTTTTCAGATAGTCACAGATTTGGAAATGTTAAAAATACTGATTGTTTCCCAAATTGTAATTTAGTTGTAATTGTTTAAATGATAATAGTTTTCCCAATTTATACACATCTCCAAAGATTTTAATTCCAGCTCTTTCCCATTGTATAAATGCTTTATCTATAGTTGAGGGATTTTTACCGATAGGAGATAAGAGATAAATTTATTCATTTTAAATTGTGTTTTATTTGTTTCCAAATTCTAATTGTGCTGTGTATAATTGGATTATTGTTGTAATTTGTATTATTCATCGACGTTGGAGAGAGAAGGATTGCTCCAATATTATAAGGAGAGCAATCCTCTTTCTCCATAATCGTCCAATCCGGTTGCTGGGGAGAGTTATCCAGCAATTGGATCATGTTTCTAATATTTACAGACCAGTAGTAATACATAAAGTTGGGGAGTGCTAATCCCCCTACTACTTTGGGTTTATTCAGATGAGCTCTTTGTATTCTGTGGGATTTAAAATCCCAAATAAAATTTGTGATATTCGAGTCCAGTTTTTTAAAAAACTTTTTGGGTAAGTATATTGGAATAGATTGGAACAGGTATAAAATTTGCGGCAGAAAAATCATTTTTATAGCATTTATTCGGCCTATTAATGACATCGGAAGCGTTTTCCAAAATTTAATCAAGTTATATAGTTTCTTAAGTAGAGGGTTATAATTTTCATCAAACATGTCTTGATGTCTTCTAGTAATTTCGATGCCCAAGTATTTAAAATTTTCCATAGCTATTTTGAAAGGAAACTGTAAAAGATGCATAGAGTCTTTCGGTTTTATTGACATGATTTCACTATTATTCCAATTTATTCTATATCCTGAGAATGATCCGAAGACCTCTATTAATTTTAAAATATTTGGTAAAGTAATATGAGGTTTTGTGATGTACTATAGTACATTGTCAGCATATAATGATATTTTATTGTTGGAATATTTTGTTTTATATCCATGGATATTCGGATGTTCTAAATCTTTCCGCTAGGGGTTCAATTATGAGAGCAAATAACAACGGTGATAATGAACATCCTTGTCTGTTACCCCTTGACAATTGAAATTTCGTAGATAAATTATTGTTAGTTAATATTCTGCCCGTTGGCTTATTATATAGTAATTTAATCCATAGAATAAAATTCTCTCCCAGTTGAAATTCTTGCAATACCCTGACCATATATTCCCATTCAACCTGATCGAATGCTTTCTCTGCATCCAACGATATGATTGATAGTTTTTGATCTTCCGTTTGGTGTGAATGCATTATATTGAGCAGAAGTCTCAAATTATTAAATTGTCTCTTAGGGATAAACCCCGTTTGATCCGGATGTATTAATTTACTAGCATATTTACTTAGTCTTCTAGCTAGTATTTTCGCCAATATTTTTTGATCTTTATTTTGATATATTGTGTTTAACAATGCAATAGCTCTGTATGATCCAGGTTCTTCCACATCTTTATCTTTCTTAAGTATTAGTGTGATCGTGGATTCTGCTAGTGTTTCAGGTAGTATTTGTGCTTTGAAGGCATAAGTATACAATTTCTGTAGGTGGGGGGGTAAATATGTCATAAAAACGTTGATAGAATTCATTACTAAATCCGTCGGGTCCTGGTATTTTTCCATTTTTTAATGAGATTATTGTTTCTTCTATTTCCGTATTTGAGATCTGTGCTCCCAATTCCTCTTGTTCCTGCAATTCTAATTTAGGAAGGTTACAATTATCCAAGAACTCTGTAACTTTATTGGTGTCCATTATCGTTTTAGATGTATACAGATTCTCGTAAAATTGTGCAAATCTTTTATTAATATCACTCGGCAAGGTCAATATTTCCCCTTTGTCTGATTTAATCTTTAAAATTGTGTGATCCTTTTCTCGTTTTTTTTAACTGACGTGCCAGATGTTTATAGGGCTTATCCCCAAATTCAAAGTGTTCCTGTCTTGTAATTTGTAATAATCTTATGACTTTCTCTGATAATAATTTATTTCATTTAAATTTCAGTATTATTATTCTATTATGTTTATCCGTAGTGGGGTCTTTAGCGTTTTCTATGTCCAGTTGTCTAATTTGTTCTTCTAACTGTCTTTGTTCGTTCTTATTTTTCTTATTTTGAAAAGCTTGGTATGAAATTATAATGCCTCGAATAAATGCTTTAAAAGATCCCCATAATAGTGTTCGTGATATGTCTGGTGTGTCGTTTATTCCGAAAAAAAGGTCCATTTGCTCTTTTAAATATATACTCCTTTGTGGGTCTTTTAATATTTGAAGATTGTACCTCCAGAACAGTTTGTTCTTAGTCATTCCTTCCATTTTTAGAAAAAAAAAGTTATTGGGGAGTGATCTGAGATCGTATTTATCGTATTATGATGAGATTAGTAATTACTCCAGCATTTTGTGTCTATCTTGGGTATGAGCCAGCATCTGCAGTTCCTTTTTATTACATTAGGTGTTCTAACGTTTACCATTAGATACTAACGCATTGTTAATGATTAGTCTACTCCATTTATTTCCTCATGACACAATCGTGTTCCTCCATTCACTCATTTAAAGTTAAATAACCGATGAGCCCCAGGAAACTATATGGTCATTTTTTTTTTGTGCATACTCTCACTTTCTTTAGCTGACAGATTTGGGTTGAAATGTATCCTTGGTGTCCTGCTCAACGCACATTATAGTACTGCAGCACTTAGTGTCTGTTTTTATATATGGCCTTGGCTGCATGTTATACTCTACTTCCAAGATTTGTTTTCATTGAATGAATGATAACTTTATTATCACTTGACATGTCACAGTAAAATTCTTCATGTTGCATACAATACACAAAGCATGCAAAGAGTCGCCACGTACAGAAGTCATCAATACCAATTTCCCGACGGTTACTAATACATAACTGTATCTCTGTTGCAACTTTAGCTTAATAGAAAAAAAAATGCGACCTGCAATTGTTACCACAACCAGAGAGCAGTGCTGAACTAATGGCAGTGAGATCTGTCACTTTGATCGGACTTTGCTGGCTTTACCTTGCACTAAACGTTATTCCTTCCTCATGTATCTATACACTAACTGGAGATATTGTAATCATGTATTGTCTATCCACTGACTGGTTAGCATGCAACAAAAAGCTTTTTACTGTACCCCGGTACACGTGAAAATAGACAAAACCTCCTCAGTCTGAAGAAGGGTCTCGACCCAAAACATCACCGATTCCTTCGCTCCATAGATGCTGCCTCACCCGCTGAGTTTCTCCAGCAATTTTGTCTACCTTCGATTGTTCCAGCATCTGCAGTTCCTTCTTAAACATAAACAAAACTAAAGTCATTTTGTCACTTATCTACCATGTTACCATTGTTAATAATATGCTCCAAGTAACATTGCAGGGTGAACCCAGAAATGTCAAGTGGATATTATATCAATTTTAATTTGTTAGTCCTGGACTATAATATGACCTGCATTTAACTCCTGCTACATTTCAGATAGCTCAGATTGAAAAAATGCAATCATTTCTTGGAATGGGATAGTTGTGCCAGATATTCTCCCCACCCTTTTGCTAAACATTTTATTTTTAAGAGCACAGTGTGGCACGGCAGTGCAGCGGTAGAGTTGATGCCTTACAGCGCCGGAGACCCAGGTTTGATCCAGACTATTGGTGCTGTCTGCATGGAGTTTCTGCGTTCACCCCGTGACCGCCTTGGGTTTTCTCCGAGATCTTCGCTTTCCTCCCACTCTCCAGAGCTGTACAGGTATATAGGTGAATTGGCTTGGTACAAGTATAAAATTGTCCCTAGTGTGTAGGATAATGTTGATCGCTGGTCAGCGTGGACTCGGTCGGCCGAAGGGCCCGATTCCGCACTGTATCCCCAAACTAAAGAGATCACCACACAGTAATGCTATCATACACACTAGGAACTTAGAAAATAGGTGCAGGAGTAGGCCATTCGGCCTTCGAGCCAGCACCGCCGTTCATTGTGATCATGGCTGATCGTCCCCTATCAATAACCCGTGCTTGCCTTCTCCCCATATCCCTTGACTCCACTAGCCCCTAGAGCTCTATCTAACTCTCTCTTAAATCCACTAGGGACCATTTACCTCAATACCAAGCCAATTAGCCTAAAACAAACCTGTATATCTTTGGAGCGTGGGAGGAAACTGCAGGTCACGGGGAGCACGTACAACATCAGTACAGACAGCCCCCCATAATCAGGACCCAATGCGGGTCTCTGGTGCTTTCAGGCAGCAACTCTACCACCCTGTTGCTGATAATTGGGCCAGGCTTTTCTTTTTCACTGAGCTAACCTGCGTTTAACAGCTGGACGAATTCTGCAGGTGGACAGAAGTCAACCAGAATAAATAAACCTTTTTGGCCAGGCTCCCTACCACAAACAAAACAAACCAGCAACTGTTGAGTTCAGATAATTAACAGCAATGCAAATCCACACACACAGGTTTAAGCAATGCTCATGAAATAGAGCAAAAATAATTGTAAAATAACAGATTTTTCCAACGGATTAACCTATAGATGCATCTCCACAGATGGCCTGAGAATTACTAAATCATCAGGCTGATGTCAGGAAAAGAAACATCAGCAGACGCAAGAATGTGTGATGTTAATTTATACATTATGCATTTTCTGTTCATTATGTATGAAAAACAGCCTTTAGGCCTCTCAGCATGTAATGAAGTTTGATACCCATTTTTATTTCCTGCAGTTGAGGACATATTCATTTTTTTTCTGCGTTGCTTGGAACTGTAAATAAACTATTACCTGCAATGGTCAATATAAAATAAAGCTCTGCTGAAAATAAACAGCCGTTTTATTCTCCTCCATTGCTTCAAAAAGTCTCAATCATTGAATAGTTAGTTCTTTCAGTTTAGAGATTAGGTGCGGAAACAGGCCCTTTGGCCCACTGTCATAGAAAACGTAGAAAATTGGTGCAGGCATAGGCCAGCACCGCCATTCAATATGATTGTTGCCAATTCGAGTCTGCACCTACCAGTGATCCCCACACATTAACACGACCCTACACACACGAGGAACAATTTTACATTTATACTAAGCAGATTAACCTAACAATCTGTACCTCTTTGGAGTGTGGGAGGAAACCAAAGATCTCAGAGAAAATCCACGCAGTCACACGGAGAACATACAAACTCCGTACAGACAGCACCCGTAGTCAGAATCAAACCCAGGTCTCTGGCGCTGCAAGGCAGCAACTCTACCACTGCACCACCGTGTTGCCCGACTACGCCGAAACAATGTAAATGTTGTACAAAGTAGTGAGGCAATGGATATACTGTTAGGTCAAGCATTTTAGAGGCATGCCATTCTGGTCATTGATTTACAGGAATCGAATAAGTTAACATTTCTCTATGCAGAAGTGAATCTAATCACAAAAGCAATTAGAGTCATGCAGCGTGAAAACAAGCCTTTGGGTCCCCTTGCCCACTCTGACTAACATTCCCACCTGCCTGCTTTTTGCCCATAACCTTCCAAACCTATTCATGCACCTGTCTAGGGTACACAAAAGGCTGGAGAAACTCAGCGGGTGCAGCAGCATCTAAGAAGCGAAGGAGATAGGCGACGTTTCGGGTCGAGACCCTTCTTCAGACTGGTCAGGGATCAGGGAAATGAGAGATATAGAAGGTGATGTAGAGAGATAAAGAACAATGAATGAAAGAAATGCAAAAAAAGTATTGATTATAAAGGGAACAAGCCATTGTAAGCTGTTTGTGGTGTGAAAATGGGAAGCTAGTGCGACTAGGGTGGGGGAGGGAGATAGAGATAGAGGGAATGCCAGGGCCCGAGGGCTGAGGGAGAGGTGGGAAGGGGAGGAGACAGCAAGGGTTAACAGAATTGAGAAAATTCAATGTTCAAGCCCAGAGGATGCAGACTCCCCAAGCGGAATATGAGGTGCTGTTCCTCCAACTTGCGGTGTTGCTCACTCAGCCGTGGAGGAGGCCCAGGACCGAGAGGTCGGATACGGAATGGGAGGGG
The DNA here is from genome assembly GCA_035221665.1 of Okamejei kenojei. Taxonomy (NCBI): domain Eukaryota; kingdom Metazoa; phylum Chordata; class Chondrichthyes; order Rajiformes; family Rajidae; genus Okamejei; species Okamejei kenojei. Next base: position 58,056,406 of record CM069143.1, on the reverse strand, counting down.
GAGTTGAAGTGCTGAGCCACCGGGAGGTCGGCTTGGTTATTGCGGACTGAGCGGAGGTGTTCGGCGAAACGATCGCCAAGCCTCCGCTTGGTCTCACCGATATAGATCATCTGGCATCTGGAGCAGCGGATGCAGTAGATGAGGTTGGAGGTAACCTGTCTAAATGTTACTTAAATGTTACAATAATACCCACCTCATCTACCTCCTTGGGCAGCTTGTATCATGGGCATTCCATTATAGCAGCACAGAAACAGGTCCTTCAGCTCTGTTGATAATCACTCATCATCAAGCATCCTCTTACAATCATCCTACCCTAGACTCGTTTTTGACATGTGGGAGGAAATCAAAGCACCCAGATAAGTTATGGTCATAGGGAGAACATGCAAACTCTCGTTTAGTTTAGAGATAGTCTGTTGCCAGCCCTGAATTGTTCTAGCCTTTTCTAGTCTCCAGATTCCACCTCTTCCCTCTATTTTCCGGTCTTAAGGGTTCCAACCCAAAACGTTACCTCTTCCCGTCCTCCAGAGATGCTGCCTGACCCACTAAGTTACCCCAGCATTTTAACATACGCCTTTAGTGTTCCTCTTGCCATTTTCTTCATATGTTCACCTTCATTTCTGAATGTAAACAAAATATCAGTCTGCATGCAGTTAATATGGTGGGATATAAGATCCACTTCAAGTTTCAAATGACTGAATTCATATATATTTTTGTAAACACCATCTGAATCTAGATGAACACCAAAATAATGTATTTGCCACTGTACGAGAATGGATGATACTCATGTTCATACCCATTTACATTTCTTTGCATTTTGTGCTCATTCAAATAGAGAATGGCGGAGGAACAGAATGAAGTATTTTTTCCTTTGCAAGGACTGACTGCATTAAGCAACAACTGGTCAGGTTATATGTTGTATATATCACCATTTTAAATGTAGCTTTCCGATAAGGATGCTTTCCCTTTTCCCACACCATGCAGGCAGATATGACAATATTTTGGGGATTGGATCCCTTATCATTTATTTTTTTCAACATTGCCAACTTACCACACAGAACCCTGCCACATCAGCCACCATGATCATATTGAATGGCGGTGCAGGCTCGAAGGGCTGAATGGCCTACTCCTGCACCTAATTTCTATTTCTATGATGCTCTTCATAATTTTCCCGTTTTTTTCTTCTGAAGCTGATTTTTCTTGAAGGTTGTGGTACAATTGCAGGGATATACTTTGCCTTCCGCTCCCTCAAATAAAAATTACATTGAAAGATACAGCATGGAAAAAGGTTCCTTCAACCTACCATACCAACCATCGATCACCCGGTTCACACTAGTTCTATGTTATCCCACTTTCTTATCCACTACCTGCATGATGGGGGAGGGATTTATAGAGGCCAATCGACCCACAAACCCCCCACATCTTTGGGATGTCGGAGGAAACTGGAGTACGTGAAGAAGGATCTCGACCTGAAATGTCACCCATTCCTTCTCTCCAGAGATGCTGCCTGTCCCGCTGAGTTACTCCAGCTTTGTCTACCTGGAGGAAACCCACCGGTGCACAGCAAGAATGTGCAAACAGATAGCAACCCAAAGTCAGGATCAAACCCGGGTCTAAGGTGCTGTGAGGCACAGCAAAAAAAACTGAAGAATTATGCTGCCTTAATCCATTCTTCAACCATCAAGTCTGAATACAGTATACAGTCCCCAATAGCCCACACTTACAACATGTGGTAACCTTTCTCAGACAAAAGCAATTTCTAGTTGCATTGAAATAAATTTCAAATTTGCTACATACATACAGCTTCTTAACCACTGTTATTTCCAGCAAGTTAATTAAAACAAAAGAACATCTCCATCGTTCAAATGACTTAAATAAAGTCTATCAACTAAATGAAACAGATTAATTCATTTGTTGAATGAATGTTCATTGTAATAAGGTAGTAATGTCCAGATGTATAATCAGCTGAAACAAGAGTCCATCTGTTCTTGTTCAAGAACTAACAGGCTTTGCTTGTTCTTTGTGTTATTGTTCCGACTGATGTGTCAGCTATCTGGATTGTACACAACATGGTGGATTAACTGTTCTCTACCACTCTGCAGCAAATTAATTTAAACTTGACTGTTGTTTTTTTTTTTTAAATCGACCCATCACATGTGGAAGATCTTGCTTGCTCACCAAAAATATAACAAGCAGGCAGGTAGGTAGGAGAAGTGTAGCTGAGACATGTTTGCCGGGGTGGGCAAGTTGGGCCGAATGGCCTGTTTCCACATTCTATCACTCCATGACTGACTAAGTGGTACAAGAGAACAGACTCAGACAACAAATAAAATGGAAGCAGTAATCAGACAAGCAGAGGGGACATTTCAAGTGGAATATGCTAAAGGATTAATGTTTTCACCTTTGTTGCTCAGCTAAAATAAATTAAATGATCATGCATTCTATTATTGATTGTGAGACCTCACGGTCTACAAACCCTCACCAATTTTCACTTGCACAATCACAATTATAACATGAAATACGTTGAGATATTGTCATAAAGAGAATTCCACAAATGGAAATTCTTCCACTCATTAAGCTTGTGAGCACACTGATAACACCATTAAATCTTTTTTCTACAGAACATTTCATCCTTTCACTTTGATAGTCTCTCATCTATATTACTAAAAGTCTGATCTTGACCACTTCCTGTTGTTCTGTATATTGATTTTAGAAGACACGCTGCCACTTACGGCTGAGATTTTTGGCCATCTTACTCAGAGTCCCCCTCTGCAGCGCAAGACAAGAGGATTTTTCCCTTCGATGAAAAATAAAAGAGTTATTAGTGTTTAAAAAATGTTGAGATTCTCTCTCATTAACGCCACGTCCCTTCCGGAGGGACTATAAAAAGTGTTGAGTGCCTCAGTCAGTCTCTGCAAGATGGGGGAGCAAGAGGATCACGTCTCTCAGTTTGAGCTGTGAATATCACTGAACATGTCTACTAAACTGTGAGTGGTTTTACTGACTTGTCAGTGCCCTTAATGTGGTTTGAAAATATAGTTTGGAAATGCTAAAGCTGTGTTGCCTAATTAAAGTTGCCTTGCCTAATTAAAATTGCCTTGCCTTCTATATAATTAAAAGTCTAATCTTGACCACTTCCTGTTTGCGCTTTATATTGATTTTAGAAAAAACTCTATCACTCACGGCTGTGATTTTTGGCCATCTTACTCAGAGTCCCCCTCCGCTCATCAGGTGCCAAGGATTTTTCCCATCGATGTAAAATAAAAGAGTCATTAGTGTTTAAAAAGTGTTGAGATTCTCTCTGCCAATCACGCCATGAAGGCCACGCCCCTTCTGGTGGGAGGGGGGGATGGGGGGAGTGGACTATAAAACCCAGAAGTGTAAGCATGGCTCAGTCTCTGCAAGATGGAGGAGGGAGAGGTCACGACTCATTGTCTTTAGTGGCCTTGCACCCTGCATGAAATGGTATGAAACTGCACGAGTTTGGTGGCCTTGCACCCTGCTTGAAGTGGAATTTCATGGAATAGCCGTGAGTTAACTGCCTGCCCAACAGCTGTGAATAAGCTGCCAGCTCAACAGACTTGAGTGACTGAGCCGCCAGCCCAAGAATCCATTTGGCCCACAATGTCCATACTAACCCTCTGGAAACCCAGTCCCTTCAGCACACAACACCCATACTAGCACTCCAGAAAGCCCCACCCCCCCCAACTGGCCACCAATATTGGAATTGGTGGAGAGGTGGAATATTGCTTTGGGGGACCAGCCCTCCAGTGTGATGCTGGGACCCAAAGGGGCCCACTTAGTCTAGTATTTTTATATACCTGTAGACACAAGATACTGCAAATGCTGGAAAAACTGTCTCCCTCTCCCCTAACTCAGTCTGAAGGGTCACGACCCGAAACGCCACCTATTCCTTTTCTCCAGAGATTCTGCCTGACCCGCTGTGCTATTCCAGCATCGTGTCCATATCTTTGGTGGAAACCAGCATCTGCAGTCCTTTCCTACACTAACTGCTACCCGACTCTCCAATTTCCTCCAGCATTTTGTTTTTTTCCCTTTTTAATATCCGCTTTAAAAAAATATGTTATTTTAAGGTTTAGCAGTGTAATTATCTAATGAGAGCCAACAAATCCCAGCAATAACTAAAAAAGTTGCCATTTCATATATTCATTCCTTTTCTCTGCCCGTCCCAGAATAGAATGATAGCAGACACTTACAATGGTTTTGTGTTATTGAGTTGTTATGAATTCAAAACAATTTCAGTACATAATTGAGAGAAAGATCCAGTATGCTACACTGAAGCCATCAGTTGATACTTGATCTTTTTTCTGGTTTGTCTAAAAATGATGACTTTGCAAACCCTTACAATATTATCATTAAACAAATACCAGGAAAATGGTTTTTAAATAAATCTTAGATTTACAAATCTGTGTGGTTATTGCAAACTCAGATTTGAACACAAATTCTATTCAGCCCCCTCCAACTTTGTGCTTTGAACTCGCATTTCTGTCAGAAACCAGTATCTGCATTTCCTTGTATCTCCATTACCTTCACAATTTGATTTGATTTGATTTAATTTATTGTCATCGTCTTCAATTAAAAGACAATTAAATTATTTTTCTCTTGCAGTCATACAAAAAGAAATAAAAAACACAGAACACAGTAGTCCACAACCCAAACATCCCCACAGCGCACCAACGTTCCCCACTGTGAGGGAAGGAACCAAAGTCCAGTCAATCTCCTCACTGATGTTCCCCAATATTCACCCGTGGTCGGGGCCTCCCGAGCACCCCATAGTCGCCGCCACGAGCAGCTCAATGTTCAGGCCCTCTGAATCGGCCACCTTCCACCGGAGTCCGCAACTCCCGATATCCACAGGCCGTGCTGGGCGGAGACTCGCGCTGGCGACCCCCGGCAAAGGGTTCCAGGATACCACGATGTTAAGGTTAACGCTGCCCATGTTGGGAGCAGCGGCCCAACACTCCGGAGCTCCAAGCGGCACTACTCCTCGCCCGCTCCGCGATGTATCAAGCGCAGAGCCGCAGCTGCTGAAGCTCTGGTCCGGTCCCGGCAGGAAAAGCCGTGCCAATCCAGCTGGTAGGCCGCGGGGTGGGGGGGGTGGCGAGGATGCGACTTGGATAATAGCCGCATCCTCGCCAGGACGGTTCCCCCCTTACCCTACCCACTTCCCCCAATATAAAATACTGAAAAAGAAACAAAAAAACTAAAAAAACTCTAAACATAACAAAATAAATTAAGACAACCAGACCAAGGGCAGAGGCAGCTAGTAACAGCGCCACCGGATGCCCAATGTCAGTGCTTGGAGAAATCGATTGGGGTTGGTGTTTATGCTGCTGGTTTGTAGTCAAGTCAAGTCACATTTATTTATATAGCACATTTGAAAAACAACTCTCATTGGCCAAAGTGCTTTACATTTGTTATAAGAGTAGTATACACATGCAGGCTACATACATATATACAAATAGCCCTCGCTCAGAGGACGTCAGGAAAAGCTTGGGAGAACAGATACGTTTGTAGACTACCTTGGCAGAAAACAAGATGCCACAAGACGTCTAGAGAAGATACATCATGCTGAAGCATCTCAGGAAGTATCTCAGGAGAACATGGATATGCAACATTTGAATCTGAACATCACCTATCCACATTCTCCTGAAATGTTGCTTGACCAGCTGAGCTACTCCAGCATGTTGTGTCTTTGGTAAACCAGATTCTGCAGATCCTTGTTTCTACATATTCTTCCGGTTTGCATTTGGTTAACCTTGGAAGTGGAGAAGGTCAAGGTCTGACACGTCAGTGCAAGGATGGGAAGGGGAGCAGAAATGCAATGCAATGGAGAGCTTGGGATAGTAATTGCAGATAGAGCACAGGTGTTCTACAAAACAGTCATATAGTCTACACTTGGTTTCACTGATGTAGTAGAAGTCACATGAGAGTAATGAATGCAGTAGACAAGGTTGGAAGAGAAGCATGCGAATCCTCACCTGACCTGGAAAGGCTTTTCAGATCTTTGGATGGTGGTAAGGGAGGTTAAGGGATGAGTGTTGCATCTCCTGCAGTTCCAGAGGAATGTATCAGGGGATGGGGAGAAGAGGGATGAGTGAACCATTGAGTCATGGAGACAGTGGTTCCTGTAGGAAGGAGAAAGAGTTGGGGAAGGCAAGTTGTGCCTGGTCTTGGGATTGAGTTGCAGGAGAACCCACGTTTGATGAAAAAGGAAGAAATGTCAAATGTCATGCAATGACATGAGATTAGATGTTGTGGAGATAATGTCCTTACAGGAGAGACAGTGAGAGCAAGCGTATGCAAGGTAGCTATGTCAGTTGGGTTTATAGTTTTAAAAAAAAGTCGACACAAAGAAACTGCAGATGCTGGAACCTTGAGCAAAATGCAAAGTACTGGAGGAACACAGCAGGTCAGGCAGCACCTGCGAAAGGAATGCACAGGCCTCATTGTAATTCGGGATCCACTTTCAAACTGTTGAACAGTCCAGACACAAAAGGTTGTCCGTCCATTCCCTCCACGGATGCTGCCCGAATTGATGAAGCACTTTGCGTTTCTGATGTTGAAGTAAATGCCAGTGGCTAGCTTGTCTCCTGTGATGGAGACAAATATCAACAAAAGAATGTCAGAAATGATCCAAGTGAATTTGATGGTGCACAAAAGGCTGGAGAAACTCAGCGGGTGCAGCAGCATCTAAGGAGCGAAGGAGATAGGCGACGTTTCGGGTCGAGACCCTTCTTCAGACTGGTCAGGGATCAGGGAAACGAGAGATATAGACGGTGATGTGGAGAGATAAAGAACAATGAATGAAAGATATGCAAAAAAGTATCGATGATAAAGGGAACAAGCCATTGTAAGCTGTTTGTGGTGTGAGAATGAGAAGCTCGGTCCGCATTAACCAACCTGACCTCCCGGTGGCTCAGCACTTCAACTCCCCCTCCCATTCCGTATCCGACCTCTCGGTCCTGGGCCTCCTCCACGGCCAGAGTGAGCAACACCGCAAGTTGGAGGAACAGCACCTCATATTCCGCTTGGGGCGTCTGCATCCTTTGGGCTTGAACATTGAATTTTCTCAATTCTGTTAACCCTACCCCCAATACCATGTGCTCTAATTTTAGTCTCCAGTCTCCCGTGCGGGACCTTATCAAAGGCTTTCTGAAAGTCTAGAGACACTACATCCAGTGCCACCCCTTCATCTATTTTACTTGTCACATCCTCAAAAAATTCCAGAAGATTAGTCAAGCATGATTTCCCTTTCATAAATCCATGTTGACTTGGACTAAGTAGGGAGGATAGTTTCTCTGACCTTTTGTGTATGAACATTGAATTTTCTCAATTCTGTTAACCCTTGCTGTCTCCTCCCCTTTCCACCTCTCCCTCAGCCCTGGCATTCCCTCTCTCTATCTCTCTCCCCCACCCTAGTCACACTAGCTTCTCATTTTCACACTACAAATAGCTTACAATGGCTTGTTCCCTTTATCATCGATACTTTTTTGCATATCTTTCATTCATTGTTCTTTATCTCTCCACATCACCATCTATATATCTCGTTTCCCTGATCCCTGACCAGTCTGAAGAAGGGTCTCGACCCGAAACGTCACCTATCTCCTTCGCTCCTTAGATGCTGCTGCACCCGCTGAGTTTCTCCAGCCTTTTGTGTATCCTCGATTCTCCAGCATCTGCAGTTCCTTCTTTAACAAGTGAATTTGATTGTAGGCGTGGAAGTTACGTGTATTTTTCATTCATTTCCATTTTCCCTTTCTGTCAGAAGCCAAATGCATGGCCAAAAATAAAGATTAATCCTTTGTTTTACCACACAACCTAACAATGAAAGGCCTGGATAGAGTGGATGCGAAGAGAATTTTTCCACGTTGGAGAGTCTAGGACCAGAGGTCATAGCCTCAGGAGAAAAGTTTGTTCCTTTAGGAAGGACAGGAGGAATTTATTTAGTCAGAGGGTGGTGACTCTGTGGAATTAATTGCCACAGTAGACCATGGAGGCCAAGTCAACGGGTATTGTTAAGGCAGAGATCGATAGATTCTTGATTCGTAGGGGTGTCAGGGGTTATGGGGAGAAGGCAAGAGAATGGGGTTAAAAGGGAGAGATAGATTGGCCATGATTGAATGCCGGAATAGACTTGGCCTCATTCTGCTCCTATCACTTATGAACATTTGGGCTACAAACAATTAAGTGCATTACCCAACTTGAATATTATAAGCATGTTTGTACATTGGAGTCTCCTCCCACCTGGTTGAAAAATAAATCGACAAAAACGTTTTTGATCCACGGAGTTATCTTCTGATAGGAATCAGCTGAATTCAACCAAGTTTGATTTGTTTTGCCAGTGTTCCTTGGAGCCACTAGATGGAGCAGGATAAAGCTGGGAATTATTCCACTTGTGGAACAGATGTGCAGATGTTAAATGTTTTGGTGTAATCTATATTTAAAAATATGAATGTACTGAATTGATTATCTTGCTCACTCGTTGTAATGAGGCAGCACCCTTTAGATACATTTCTGGCCTTGAAACTCCTAGATAAAAGAAGCACATGCAGATTTAAAAAAAAATAATTTGAATCTTCTAAGTCAAAATGTGATTCAGGTACCCACTGAAGTTTCTTGTTCGATCTATTTCCATAAATCATGCAAAATGATTTTGGCAAGAGAAAATAAGTGTTGAAGCAATAATGTTGACCATTAACCCATGATGATTCCAAGCAGAGGGTAAACATTTATTTTAGTTTTCGTTAGAGACACAGCATGGAAACGGGCCCTTCGACCCACTAAGTCCGTGCCGACCAGCGTTTCCCGCACACCAACACTATCCCACACACACACACACACACTAGGGACAATTAATAATTATATCAAGCCAATTAACCTACAAACCTTTGTAGTGTGGGAGGAAACTGGAGAAAACCCACACAGGTCACAGGGAGAACATACAAACTCTGCACAGTCAGCACCCATAGTCAGGATTGAACCCAGGTCTCTGGTGCCAAGGCAGCTACTGTACCACTGTGCCGTCGTATGCACACATATTAGTCAGTAACTAGTATACAATTGGCCAAAGTTTACAGCAGTATATAGATCGGCTACAGAAATGGATGGGGAAATGGCAGATGGAGTTTAATCCAAGCAAATGTGAGGTGTTCTACTTTGGGCGGTTGAATGTAAAGGGCAAGTGTACAATTAATGGCAAGACCTTTAACAGCATTTATGTATAAAATGTCCACAACTCCCTAAAGTGGCATCCCAAATGAATAGAGTGGTAAAGAAGGAATATGGCATGCCTTCAATGTCAGAATATCAAGTTAGGAAGTCATGTTCAGCTTTATAGGACTTTAGTTGGGCCACGTTTGGATCATTGCATGGAGTTCTGGTTACTCCATTATGGGGAGGATATGGAAGCTTCGGAGACAGTGCAGAAGAGGTTTCCAAGAATGATGCCTGGATTTGAGGGGGTTCGTTTATAAGGGGAAGTTTAACAAACTTGCATTGTTTTCTCTGGGATGTCAGAGATTAGGTTAAGATATTATAGAAGTGTGTGAAATTAGGAGGCATAGATGGGATAGGATAGAGTCAGAACATTTTTCCCCAGGGGGGAAATATCAAAGACTAAAGGGCATAGCTTTAAGCCGAGACGGGCAAAGTTTAAAGGAGATATGCGGGCTAGGAATGTTTTTAAAAATAGATTGGTGGGTGCCTGGAATGCACTGCCAGGGGTGATAATGCAAATGGATATGGTGGGGGCATTTAAGAAGCTTTTAGATAGGCACAAAGATATGCAGGGGATGAAGTAATCTGGATCTACATAGAAGGCATCAGAGGCCTAGTCCATGGATATTTTTTAAGGCTGAGATAGATAGATTCTTGAATAGGACAGGTGTCAGAGGTAAGACATAGAAAATAGGTGCAGGAGGAGGCCATTCGGCCCTTCGAGCCAGCACTGCCATTCATTGTGATCATGGCTGATCATCCACAATCAGTAACCCGTGCTTGCCTTCTCCTCATATCCCTTGATTCCGTTAGCTCCCAGATCTCTTTTAAATTAATCTAGTGAATTGGCCTCTACTGCCTTCAGTGGCAGGGAATTCCAAAAATTCACATCTCTCTGGGTGAAAAAGGTTATGGGGAAAAGACAAGAAAATGGGGTTAGGGGGGAGAGATAGATCAGCCATGATTGAATGGCGAAATAGACTTGATGGGCCCAATGGCCTAATTCTACTCGTATTCCTTATGGATCACGTGCAGGCAACTGAAGGGATATGGATCATGGACACAAAATGCTGGAGTAACTCAGCGGGTCAGGCAACATCTCTGGAGAGAAGGAATGCTGACATTTTGAGTCGGAGTCATTCTTCAGACTGGTATGGATCATTTGCAGGCAAATGAAGGGATATGGGTCATGTGCAGGTGATACCTAGCATCATGTACGACAGGGTCAAAGGACCTCTGTGGGTCAAAGGGCTGTTCTTGTACTGTACAGTTCAATGTTCACTAAAGATAAAGTCAGAAAGATCACAGAATTGATGCCCATTACGAATGAACAGTTAAAATCAAGAAAGGTGGCTGCTTGCATTGTTAAAACTGGCAGCAAATTCACCAGGCCAAGCAAAAGCTTAAAGAAAATTAAGCTGCAGCACTCTTGTTGGCTTCCCTGTGATCTCTGCTAGATAATCAATCCGTTTCTTTCTAAAGATTCCTCTAGTTTAGTTTAGAGATACAGCGCAGAAACAGGCCCTTCAGCCCACCGAGTCCTCGTTGACCAATGACTCCCTCATACTAACACTATCCTACGCACACTAGGAGCAATTTACAATTATGCCAAGCCAATTAGCCTAGCAATCTGTACGTCTCTTGGAGTGTGGGAGGAAACCAGAGCTCCCGGAGAAAATCCACGCAAGTCACGGGGAGAACGTATAAACTATGTACAGACAGCACACAGAGTCAGGATTGAACCCGGGTCTCTGGCGCTTGAAGGCAGCAACTCTACCACTGCGCCACCTTACTGCCCACAACCTCTACCTCCTATCCCCTTTGAACTCACCGCCAGGATGAAGTCTTGGGTTAAGCACAAGTAAATATTTGGTGCTCAGATTGTTTTGCCTGAAGTGTCACTACTTTCCACAATGTAAATGGTAAAAAGGGGTCGGGGAGAGGAAGTGGATGAGACGCTGAGGGTGCAGCATGCTTGAGAGTTAAGATGAAGATAAACCCAATCCAACATGTCTGAAATTCTTTTTTTTTAAATTACATTGACTTCACATGGCACTTTCAGAGCATAAATCAAGATAGGATCACTGAGCCTTACAGCATCGACAGGTTCTTCGGCCCAACTTGTTCATGCTGACCAAGATGTTTATCCAAGCTAATCCCATTTGCCTGTGAAGTGTATATATCCCTCTGAATCTTTTCTATCCTTGCACCTTACCAAATGGCTTTTAAACATTGAGGTTATACCCAAGGCTACAGCTTCTGGAAGCCAGTTTCATATACCACCACCATGTGTGGGAAGAAGTACATTTCTTCTACTGCAAGATTCTCCAAGTTCATTGTTTAGAATTGTTTTAAGTAAAAGGTGTCTATTTTTAAACATTTTCTGCTTTGATTCGCTTTTTGAAACATTTTTTCCTTAAAGTGTTCCTTTAAAAGAAACATATCCTAACAAAGATAGACACAAAAAGCTGGAGTAACAGGTCTGGCAGCAAACCTGAAGGGGCCCAACCCTAAACATCACGCATCCTATTTTTCCCCCCATAGATGCTGCCTGACCCACTGAGTTACTCCAACACATTGTGTCTCTTCAAGACATTTATTATCAGCATGGACGTTAGTTGGTACAAACCAGCGTCTATAGTTCTTTGTTTCGTATATACACCAACAGCTGAAGTGACTAAATGATTGGGAGTTACAAATTTTATGGTATCAAGTTCAGATATTCCATCAGCCATGTGCGAATTAAGGATTACTTTTGTTTTTTAATTATCATTCTGGTTTTCAAATCCCTTCAAAAGGTCTTGACCTGATCCTTACTATTTTTGCAATCTGCTCCATAAACATCCAAGATATCTGCAATTATCTACATCTGGCCTATTGCTTATCCCGGAACCAAATCACTGGAGCAGTGGCAGCCAAGTCATCGACTGCCAAAGATGCTCAAGAAGTCTTTCTAACCTTATGTACTTCTTGAAGATTAGAAACTGCACTCAAACCTACCATTATGCCAAAGCTTTCGATCATTTGATCTAAAACGTCAAGACATTACTTACTGTTATTTTATTTTTTTAAAAACATGTCTAAGACAAAGTGTTTGCTGTGTTAAAAGAGACGTTTGTTCTTGTTACATTTTGTAGCAAAATCTGCCTTTTGGAAATGACACAAAAACATGGGACATGGTGCAACACAGGTAATGAGAAGAACAGCAATTATTAAACTAATGGGGGATAACGAATAAATCCAGGCAACAGAAGAATGAATACATCCAGGCAAACCACAGCAGGGTAAATGCAGTAGGGAATGTGAAGACCCAGGGGTGAGTTCTGTAAAATAGTGACAACACAATAGCAAATAAAAGTTATAAATAATAGGCAAACAGGAGAAGTTTAGTAAGTTCCTAATTGAGTTATTGAAGAGATGGCCATAAGATAAAGTATGAATTAGTGACAATTTGAGACCAAATGCCAACATGTGGGAAACCAAGTATCATTGGCCATACACTTCCCGTCAACGAGTAACAAAATATTTCATTCATTCAGTTTCACTGCTAAAGCATTCACTCCTGTGGAGAAAGTGGAGGGCAAGTAGTTAAAGATTTAAACAATGCAAAGGGGAAATCCCAATTTGAAAACTCGTGTACACCTGTTGCATGAAGGCTACGGGTCCTTCGCACTGCACTAACCTGTGGTTTACTCTGATGTACGTGTTCCAGATAGATATCACCCCTCACGTACTTTGTTTTGGGTATTGTATCCTTGCGTGTAAAATAACCCCCCACCCGGCTTGTAGCTGAACAAATCGTCAATATACTTGGGAGGCAAAACAAAGTTTGGTCTCGGAAACGACGAGGGAGGCTGTCAATTGAATCCATTACGAGAATTCTGCTCTTATGAAATGTTACTTGGGAGACAACCATTCATCACTAAAAGCAAGAAAACAAAACCATACACACAAAAATCCCCTCAAGTGTCCAATCTGTTTGCAGACTCCCGTCACAATACAGGCAATCCTGGTTGCTTGCTCTGGTTACACTCAACCTCATCGCAACTCTCCACAGCTCCTCTGTGTGCTGGTACCATTAGCCCAGTTATGAGCCAAACAGCACCACTTAGCAGATACATTATGGCTAAATTAATCTGCACAAAAAAAAAAAACACACACACATACACATTTCTTGTCACCAAGCATATAATTCGAGCACATACATTTCGCAAATTCAAAAATGCAACACGTCTCCTCAGAGAAATATTAAGAGAAACTTTGTCCCGTAGCATAAATCACCTTCAGCTCACAGTGGCCAAAGTCCTCTGAAGGTCACATAAAGAGTAAAGGTCCTTCTGCCCAGAGGGGGTTTTTTTCCCCCCCAAGTGATTCGGGTTTTTGGATGAAAAGCTGGCCCATCGCACTGGACTGTGCCGAGCTGTTTAACAGCGATAACCGAATGAAAAGCTGATGTGAAATAGCTTCCTACCTGGTGCAAGCGATGACTCCCTTCCTCATTGATCTGTAACCTTGTGCGCTCTCTGCTTCTCAGTGACTGAACATTCCGAGACCGATACAAATTGCACTTCAATGGGTCTGGGGAGGGCTAAAGGGGGGGGGGGGGGGGGTGGAGGAAGGTGGTGTATTTAAAAAAAAAAATAGGATGCGTGCTGGAATCTTCTTCAGACCGTTTTATTCATGTGCTTCTGTATTCAGCTCCTCACTTCACAAGCAAACAGTTTCAAGCAAGTAAGAGTGTGTTTATCCTCAGCTCCGTTGATGCACGTTTGTACGATAAACTGCATGTTCCCTGCAGTGTAGCAGGCGAGATGTGATGCGCATACCAAAGCAGCTTGTGTTACACGGGGCTTGGCAAGCAAACTCCACCTCCATGTCCCTGTACCCAGACTCAGTTCTGGGGAAGAGTAGCAGAAGGAAAATGATGTTTCCTTTTGCTAACCATTGGCGGTTGTCAGTGCACAGCCAAACCGATATCACGACCAAGAAAGCAAAAAGCATTCAACACCCTGCGAGATTCTGGTTGATGGCTGGTTTAAAGAAAGCACAGGTGGTTAGGACTATTAACCTCCAACATGCCTTCAAAGTTTTGCTAAATTGACTATCACTCAGAATGGTCCCAACCTGAAACGTTGCATATCTGTCACCCAGAGATACTGCCTGATCAGAGTTACTCCAGAACTGTGTCATTGTTTTGTAAACCAGCATCTGCAGTTCCCCGTGTCTCCAACATAAAATCCTTCAATCACACCAATCGTATTTTATCAACCAGTTCAACCCACTACATAAATTACTTTGCAGTTAGACTTTTCAGTGTCTGAAAAACATTTCTCAGCAATTTGAATTTGAACAGAAGTGCATAAGTAACTGGAGCACTCATCCCTTATACCTGGTCCAGAATTCAATAAATTCACAGTTGAAGCAAGGAACCACAGATGCTGCTTTACAAAGAAAAAAAAATGCAAAGTCCTGGAATAACACAGCAGGCCAAGTAGCATGGAGAACATGGATGGGTGATCGTTCAGGCCAGGTTCTTCAGATTGATTGCTGGGGGGGGGGGGAGGTGGGGAAGTAAGCTGAAAGAGAAGCAGAGCAGAACAAAGCCTGGAAAGTTAGGCACAAAATGCTGGAGTAACTCAACGAAACAGGCAGCATCTCTGGAGAGAATGAATGGGTGACGTTTCAGGTCAAGACCCCTCTGTCCTACAGCCTGGAAAGTTAGAGGTGGATACCGGTGAGGGTTTTCTTTTTGACAGGCAGAAGGTTGGACAATAGCCAGAGGGAAGAGACAAGGTGAGATAAAAAGATTGAAGAGTTGCAAATTGTGAAGCCAGAGGAAGGAATGTAGTTGGAGGGAGAGTACCAGAGGGGAGAAATACGTGCGTAGGCAGGTGGGAGAGAGGGGGGGAAAATGGGGGTGGGCGGGAGATGTTTTTTTAGTTACATAAAATTTGAGAATTCTATGTTCATGCCATGGAATTGTAAGCTACCCAAGTGGAATACGAGTTGCTGTTAGATATTAGTTCAGCACTGCTTTCATTTATGAACCCCATATACCTCGATACCCTTAATAACCAAAAACCTTTTGCTTGCTGTCTCCAATAACTCAGCAACTGAGCCTCCAAAGAGAATTCCAAGGATTTATCACCTTCTGATTTCAAGAAATGTCATCTCCTCTCAACCCCGAAAGGCTCATGCTCTATTGTGAAAAATAATATTTTTACCTTGCAAAACAATAACAAGAGGACATGGGTTTAAGGTGAGGGGGGACGGGGAAAGATTTAATAGGAACCATAGTGGCATTTTTAATTATTATTTATTTATTTGTTTGTTTTTTAAACCACAAAGGGTGGCACATACCATATATATATATATATGGACTGAGCTGCCAAGGAGGTAGTTTAGACAAGTGCTATCACAATGTTTGAAAAAAAAACATCTGGATAGGATAGGTTCAGAGGGATATGGGTGAAACAACAGGCATGTGGGACTAGTTGAAATGGGGTATCGTGGCCGGTGTAGGCAAGTTGGGCCAAAGGGCATGTCTACAAATTGTATGACCATGATTTGTTCAGAACAAGGTCACAAGTAATAGGAGCAGGACTAGGCCATTCGGCCCATCAAGTGTACTCTGCCATTTTATCACGGCTGATCCAACTCTCCCTCCTAACCCCATTTTCCTGCCTTCTCCCCATAACCCCTGGCAAGAATCTATCCATCTCTGCTTTAAAAATATCCACTGACATAGCCTCCACAGCCTTCTGTGGCAAATAATTCTGCAGAATCCCCACCCTCTGACAAAAGAAATCCCTTCTCATCTGTTCATTGATCACATCAAGCACATGACAAGATTTCCTTTGATTTTTCCAAATTATAAGGATACATGCCCAGCCTACTTTAATCTCATCATAGGACAACATGTCCCACCACTGTAACTATTCCAGGAATCAACCTAGTGAAGCTACATTACACTCCATCTCAAGTATATCCTCTCTTGTGTAAGGAGACCAGACCTGTGCACAACGCTCCAGGTGTGTTCTTGTCAACCCCCACAAATAATTTGAGTGGAATGTATTTACGCTCAAATCTAATCTCCTTGGACAAAAGGCCAACACAACATTTGTCCTTAATTACCCCGTGTACCTTCACTGATTAATGTGCACCAACATCTAAATCTCTCTGAAGACAATCCTTGCATTTTGTTTTTCATCATTTAAAAAGATTCTGCTTTTCTATTTAAAAAAAAATCATATTACATTCCATCGACCTACACTCGCTCATTAACTTAGCCTTCCTATATTCTGTGAATCCTCTCCAAAGTTCCATCATTTATCACACTGCCACCCAGGTTTATGTCACCTGCACATGAAAATATCACATTTAGCCTCACCATTCAAGCGGTGGTAGAGTTGCTGCCTTACAGCACCCGAGACCTGGGTTCGATCCCGACTACAGGTGCTGTCTGGACGGAATTTGTACGTTCTCCCCGCAGGTTTTCTCCAGATGCTCCAATTTCCTCCCACACTCTAAAGGCACACATGTTGTAGGGTAATTGGCTTTGGTAAAATTGTAAATTGTCCTGAGTGCGTGTAGGACTATGGCCAGTGCGGACTCGATGGGCCGAAAGGCCCGTTTCCATGTGGTATCTCTAAACTAACCCCAAACCAAAAATAAATTATCTTTTGGGTTGTCTATAGTCAATTCAATCTATGTCATCATCTTGGTTTCTCATTTCCACCATATAGCACCCCCCCCCCCCCCCCCCCCCCCCTCCCCCTCCGGATGGCCACCAGGAAATTTACTCGAGTTACCACAACGATGTTGTCGCTCATTATAAACTGTGGCGTCGGGGCTGACACCAGGTTCGGCAGTGACCACAATGACACAAGGTAGGATGTGCTCACATGGTGTGGTATTTACAGTGAGGAGTCCAGAACTGCATGGGGGCACTGTCCCTCCCCACCGCTCACCCTCGACTCAAAAGGAGGCGCTGGCAGTCCCAGGTTTATCCTGGCGGCTCAGCTCTAGAGCTTAAAGAGGTGGCACTAGCGGTCTCGGGATTATCCTGGCAGCTCAGTCTTCGCCTCCGTGCATGGGCGCAGTCACTTTTTGATCATGGGCAAGACGAGTCACAGGCCCCTCCACAACACTTGTCCCTTCACCTCCCCCCTCCACTCCTTTCAGGGACCCAAGCAGTCCTTCCAGGTCCGACAGAGGTTCACCTGCACCTCCTCCAACCTCATCTACTGCATCCGCTGCTCCAGATGCCAGATGATCTATATCGGTGAGACCAAGCGGAGGCTTGGCGATTGCTTCGCCGAACATCTCTGCTCGGTCCGCATTAACCAACCCGACCTCCCGGTGGCTCAGCACTTCAACTCCCCCTCCCATTCCACATCCAACCTCTCGGTCCTGGGCCTCCTCCACGGCCAGAGTGAGCAACACCGCAAGCTGGAGGAACGGCACCTCATATTCCGCTTGGGGAGTCTGCATCCTTTGGGCTTGAATATTGAATTTTCTCAATTCTGTTAACCCTTGCTGTCTCCTCCCCTTCCCACCTCTCCCTCAGCCCTCGGGCCCTGGCATTCTCTCTATCTCTATCTCCCTCCCGCACCCCAGTCGCACCAGCTTCTCATTTTCACACCACAAACAGCTTACAAAGGCTTGTTCCCTTTATCACCGATACTTTTTTGCATATCTTTCACTCATTGTTCCTTATCTCTCCACATCACCGTCTATATCTCTCGTTTCCCTGATCCCTGACCAGTCTGAAGAAGGGTCTCGACCCGAAACGTCGCCTATCTCCTTCGCTCCTTAGATACTGCTGCACCTGCTGAGTTTCTCCAGCTTTTTGTGTACCCTCGATTCTCCAGCATCTGCAGTTCCTTCTTTAAAACGAGTCATAGGCATCTCAGGCACGTTCTGGCCACTTAGTCTTTGCCTCAGCGGAGGCACATGCTGGGTGGGGCTTCCTTCTGACAGCCCGGTCTTGACCACATGGTGGCATTGGTGGTCTCCGGTTTCTTCGACCAGGGAGCACGGCTAGACTTCCTCACTGGACTGTCTGGGCTTAATAAAGAGTTGGCCGACAAGTTTCAGGTGGCCAAACCAATATTAGCTACAGTAATTGGACACAGCTGTTACCAATGATGGTGGGGATTGGCCTCTCCTGGCCTGTCAGACAGTGATAGGGATCAGGGCATCCAAGAGAGGGGGCGCCATCACAAAAACACTCTCTCTCTCCTCTCGTAACTCCACCTCTATCCTTCCTGTAGCGTTTGCATCCCAGAACATTCGAGGGACCCTCAACCTTGACCAATTCCTTCTTTCCAGAGATGCTGCCTATCCCGCTGAGTTTCTCCAGCATTTTGTGTCTATCCTCAGGCTCCCAGATTAGTCTCTTCCTCAGCTACATTTCTACAACAGCTATAATATTCCTGTCCCACGTACCCATCCATTCCCCGAGTTCATCAGCGTTTTATCCAGTCCGCCAGTTCATATAACATTACAGCCTTCTCAAATTTCATCCACTGATTTCCTCTTACCCATTCTGTTTGTTGCAATCAAAAATATCTATGAGAATTTTCAAACATGCTTACCCTTTGTTTTAGATTTTAGAGATGCAGTGTGGAAACAGGCTCTTCACCCCACCGAGTCCCTGCTGACCAGCGATCACCGCTGTGGACAATTTACAGAAGCCAATTAACCTACAAACCTGTACTGCATTGGAGTGTTCAAGAAAACCGTAGCACTCGGAGATAACCCATGTGGTCACAGGGTACCCAGTCAGGATCGAACCTGGGTCTCTGGCACCGCAAGGTAGCCACTCGACCACAGCGCCATTGTGCTGCCCTTTTATTGACCCATTATTATTTTCCAAGTGGCCTGTTACAAATTCTATTATAATAAATCCTGGCAATTTCCCCCACTCTTTTCATTATTACATTTCTAATTATCACAAAGGGTGGCGGGTGTATGGAATGAGCTGCCGGAGGAGGTAGTGGAGGCAGAAACTATCGTAACATTCAAGAAACATTTGGACAGGTACATAGATAAGATGAGTTTAGAGTGATGCAGGCAAAACGCAGGTGGATGGGATTTGCGTCAGTAAGGCATGTTGGTCAGCGTGGGCAAGTTGGGATGAAGGGCCCGTTTCCACACTGTGCGACTTGTGTGGCAATTTCATCTGCCACCCCAACAACATGGGAGTGGGGCTTTGCCTTATAAATGAGATATTACAACTGGAGCCATGATCGTCTTCTTAAACTGATGAGGAAAATCCCATCCTGTTCCTTTTTGAAGATGCAAGCAGTTATCAGTGATCAATGTTGAGTCTCCAACAATTGTAACTGCAGTAGATTCTCTCATTATCTACATTTTTCCTTGATCTCAATTCACTTTGACATATTTTCACACCATATACTTCTGAAAGGTCACCCAATCCTTCTCTCCAGAGATGCTGCCCGTCCCACTGAGTTACACTGGCATTTTGTGTCTATCTCTCATTATCACATTCTGTTTACCATGTACAGCTTGACCGCTGTTTCCCCATACCACAATAAAGTCAGTTAGATACATTGTGAGAGCATGAAAGGTGCTACATTAGTTAATTTCTGGTCATTTTAAATCATGATTATGACTACAATTTTGCATTTTTCATATGCTGCGGTCAGAAATTGGTTAATGCAATCAAATTAGCAACAGTCAAGGCAGCACACCAATGTGTTTAGTTCCTTAGGAGATGTAGGAAATACAGCAAACCTCCAATGACTGTTGCAAACTTCTACAGGAGCATCACAGAAACGGAAACAGCAGCCAACAAAGTCTTGTCCCACGCACAACCATCCTTTTGTTCTCCTGGACCCATCGCGCAGTAGACACAGAAGCTTGAAAGTGGCACCACCAGACTCAGGAACAGCTTCCTCCCTTTGTTATCAGTCTCCTGGCTCCTATCAGCTTAATTCTGCTTCCTACTAGATTCAGGCTCGAAGGGCCGAATGGCCCACTCCTGCACCTATTTTCTATGTTTTCTACTTGTATGCGATAGTGTGCATCATTTGCAAAACTCCCACCTTCTGGAATCGCCCCCTTGCCAAAAAGAAATGGAATATTGCAACCAAACATTTAGCTTGTAGGTTAATTGCCCCTGGTGTGTAGAGCATGGATGTCAAAGTGGAATACAATATAATTAGTGGGTGGTCAGTGGACTAGCTGGACTGATTTCCATACAAACATATCAAGCAAACTTGTAACCATCTCCTCTTTGTCTGTTTTAGTTCTATCCAACATTACTACTGTAGCTTGTTCTACTTTTACTGTAGCTTTCAACATTTATCTTTACTTAACAACTAAGACTTAATTTGCTTTGTGTCGTCATATGAACTTGTCAACTAGTATCTAGTTAATTCAACTCTCCCTTTGACTCTTGATAAACCTACTAAAATTCTTAATAAATTCGTTCTGACATTCACTTATATTTTCCCCCAACAGTGGATAATACCATACTGATTTTTTCTATTTTTTTCATGAACTTTAACCAGCACTAACATCAATCTTTCTCAATTAGATTTCCTAGATTTATGTATCTTTATTTTATTTTAACCTGGAGCTAGGGTAAAAAATAAATTAATTAACAGCATGGTCATATCACCAATAAATGCTAAAGTTACCCATTTGCATTGTTGGTGGCAGTTTTCTTACCGGGCTCGTGGCTCGTATCATCTTAATTTTGCTTCAGAAGATTGGAATATTGAACCAAAAATTGTAAGCACCTCTTTATCCATTTTTGTCCAACCCAACATTCCTTATCCTGCAAAGTGCTGGAGTAACTCAATGGGTCAGGCAGCATCTCTGAAGTACATGGATTGTTGACATTTTTGGGTCAGGAACCTTCTGAAGAAGGGTCCTGACCTGTAATGTCACCCATCCAATGTCCTCCAGAGATACTACCTGGCCCACTGAGTTAATCCAGCACTTGTCTTATTTTTGTAAACCAGCATTTGCTTCGTTTCTATGTTGCGTTGTCACTTTCACTACTGTTACATTGTCCATCAGTCTTTATCTTCATTAACAACCAAGTCCTCATTTGTTTCCTCTATCTTAATATGAAGTTGTCAATGAGCTTCCAGTCTTTTCCACCTTTCCTTACTCATTAAATAAGAATTTTAAATTTAGTTTAGAAATACAGCGTGAAAACAGCCCACCGAGTCCATGCTGACCTACCATCACCCATACGCTAGTTCTATCCCACACACTAGGTACAACATACAGAAACCAATTAACCCATACATCTTTAAAATATGGGAGAAAACCAGCACACCCAGAGAAAACCCACGTGGTCACAGGGAGAATGTGCAAACTCCATACAGACAGCACCCGTACTCAGGATCGAACCCTGGTCTCTGGCTGCAAAGCAGCAACTCTACTGCTGTGCCAGCCTTAAATCTTATGGTCCCTTTCATATTTGACCACCAACTTGTTTCATGCACTGATTTTGCCCCATATTATTCCCCCATTTAGATCTCCCCTGCATATCCGACATTCAACAGGTCTTATCCTTTTTGTCCACAATCCAATATTGTTTGGAGGGCTAAAATATTTCACATCACTGAAATAAACATTATTTATAATCTTGGGCAATAAAAAGCAATCCATCACATCAGACAAAAGAACAAAATCCTAATCAAATTGATTTCAGTTTACAGTCACATTAAGTAAACAACTTGTGAGTCTGCTGTGATTGTCATCAAACCTAGCATGCTCATTTCTGCAGAGCTCTCTTTTCCCAAGGCTATTTTCCACTTGGAGGATATAAAAACCACAAATTATCTGGAAGGTGTGGGCACTGGTAATGCAAGCCACGACGTCAGATACTAGATGCAAGGCTCCTAATTTCCTGGGTGCAGAAGCCTAGTAATATCTCACGTGCTCTGTACTGCACAATGCACAGCATCTGTATTCTCAGCAGATTGTCCAAGTAGTAAGTTACATGAAGCTGACAAGTGTTCATTTTCCGATGTAAATACAATTTTGAATGTGGTTGTAGAATCTAAGAATCTCTCCAGCTCTTGACACGGTACAATTTACATTTTAGCCTGAAAGCAATTTACATTTTCACCTAAAATTCTGGTGTAATTCAGCGGGTCAGGCCGCATCTCTTGAGAGAAGGAACAGTTGACATTTTGGGTCTGAACCCTTCTTCAGAACGATTTCCTCTAGTCTTTTCTCATCTCCAGTTTATTCGTTTGCAGATGACATTACGATTGCTGGGGCCACGGACTGTGAGGAAGTCTAGCAAGGAATACATCAGGAATCAGATCAGCTTCAGAAATGGATAGAGAAACAGCAAGTGGAGTTTAATCTGAGCAAGTGCGAGGTGTTGCACTTTGCAAAGTCAAAGCTGAATTTTCTTTATCATCAGTATTCATTTAAATTGGTTATTTATCCATACTTTTATCCTAAAGTCATGATGCTTCCCATACTTTCCATCAATTCTGAGGAAATTGTACATCTGGTCCTAGTATCTGAAGTGAGGTTAATGTTATGTAGGATATGGACACAAAGTGCTGGAGTAACAGCAGATCAGGCAGTATCTCTGGTGAAAAAGGATGGGCGACGTTTTGGGTCGGAACCATTCTCAGACATGTCACGCAGCTTCACTAACTGTATATATTTATACTGCACAAAATTCCTCTGTATGGAGAGATTGCATTAGTGGCATTGCTCTGGTTGGTCATTCTTTATGGGGAGAAGGCAGGAACGGGGTACTGATTGTGGATGATCAGCCATGATCACATTGAATGGCGGTGCTGGCTCGAAGGGCCTACTCCTGCACCTATTGTATTTAGATTGATGTTCCATCAGTAATGTCACTTATTCTAACACAGATTATACTTCAGCTAATTAACGAACAAACCTGCACGACTTTGGGATACGAGGGGAAAACGGAGCACCCGGAGGTCGTACAAACGCTACGCAGACAACACATGAGGTCAGGATTGAACCCACTTCTATGACACTGCATCAGTGCTGCTGTGATGAATAGATTCAGTCCAAATCATTAAACATTCAGGGGCTTGTATTTGCCCTTGCCATAAAAATTGCCAGTTCCATTAAAATAACTGGAAAGGCATGGCGTCAATAATTGTACAAACATTATGGTAGTCTGTAGACAAAGGGTAGAGGGAAATGCTCCATGTTTGAAATTAGGTGGGCATCCGGACAAAGAACTGCATGTGCTGGCTAATACACAAAAGGACACAAAGTGCTGGAGTAACTCAAGAGGTCAGGCAGCATCGCCGAAGAGCATGGATAGGTGATGGTTTTGGTTAGGGCTACTTAAGGCTGCTCTGTCTATTAGCAGTAAGGTTTGAAGATGGAACTATTTTAGGAATTTACAGCACATTTCTTCCCCCACATTCTGGTACAATTCCACTCCTAATCCAATATTAGCTGGATCTAAACTTCCATTTAGAAAGCTACTGGAAAAGTGCATGAGAAGTTCAAAATTCTCATAAATGAGACAGAAGCTAAAGCCGCTTAGAATTCCTTACAATGTAAATGAGAGCCACTTGGTTCTTCATAACTATACGGGCTCTTTGAACATTCCCATTCTCCCACTCACTGAGCTCAACATTTTAGGTTTTTTTTCCCCACGTATACAAACTTCCCCCCTGATACAACTGGCCCTGCCCTCCATTCAAGCTAGTGGTAATTTACAGAAGTTAACCTGCCAGCATGTTTAAGGAAACCAGAGCACATTGGTGGTGTGGGGGGTGGGGGGTGGGGGGACAGAAGAAGTGTTTCAGGTAAAAATACAATTGAAAACAGAAAACAACCAAGGTCAAGATCAAACCCAATGTCATTAAAGTTGCGTGGCTCCTGCTGCTGCGCTACCATGCTCTCCACCCACAGAGTTCATGTTGGAACCCCAAACCAGAGGGCACGAATTCCAACATCAGAGTTAAATGGAACAAGGGAAGAATATATGCCTCAAAGATCAAACCTGCCAGCTTTTACTCTTATCACTTCTGAATTTCAATTCTGTTGCATTGTGCAGCCTTAGTATCCAGCTATGCTATAGCTTACTTGGATTTAGTTTATATTGATTTATGTCGATCCCAGGTGCTGCAAATACAACCTGCTAAGAATCCTGTACATTTGGAATGTCCGAAAAGGGTCCCGACCTGAAATTGTATTATTTGTCAGAGAGTAGAAACAAGGAAACTGCAGATTAGTTTAGAGATACAACATCTCTAAAGTGAAACAGACCCTCTAGCCCACACCGACCAGCGATCCTCGTACACTAGTTCCATCCGACGCGCTAGGGACAATTTACAGGAGCCAATTAATCCAAAATCCTGCATGTCATTGGAAAGTGGGAGGAAATCAAAGCACCCGGAGAAAAC
Organism: Okamejei kenojei; assembly: GCA_035221665.1. Lineage (NCBI taxonomy): Eukaryota > Metazoa > Chordata > Chondrichthyes > Rajiformes > Rajidae > Okamejei > Okamejei kenojei. The sequence continues at coordinate 58,031,762 of CM069143.1, read as the reverse complement.
CCACAAGGTCACCTGGGAGAACGTACAAACTCTGCACAGTCAGCACCCGTAGTCAGGATCAAACCTGGGTCTCTGGCTCCGTAAGGTTGCAACTCCACCGCTGCGCCTCTGTATGCCATGTGCAGATGTTGGTTTATTTAAAAAATGCAAAATGCTGGAGTAACTCACTTGGTCAGACAGCATTGCTGGAGAACATGGAAAGAAAGAGTAGGGGGATGGTGCCAATGTACATTTGGAATAGGTCTGAAAAGGGTCCCGACCTAAAACATCACCTACCCATGTTCTCCAGTGATGCTGCCTGACCTGTGGACTTACTCCAGCACATTGTGTCTTTTTTTGCGCTAATATTTCTTCATGCATTCAAATGGCCATAGTTTAAAACTAACTGTTTTTTTTAAATTAAGGATGATCTTTGAATAAAATGTGATATCAAAATCAATCTGAACCAAAATCTCTGCAGAGAAGTAAAATGTACTCCCAATTTCCCTTGATAACATTAGTTACAACGATTCATAAAGGTATTTTCTGACCGATGTAGTTCCTCGAGATTATTATTGTCGCAGCCCAGACCACACAAACCAACCTCCCTTCCATTTATACCTCACGCTACCCGAGCAAGGCCAGCAGCATAATGAAGGATGAGTCGCATCCTGGCCATTCCCTCCTCTCCCCGCTCACATTGGGCAAAAGGTACTGGTGTGAAAACGCACACCTCCAGATTCAGGGACAGTTTCTTTCCAGCTGTTATCAGCCAACTGAATCATTCTACTGCATACAGTGTGCAGGCCTGAACAACAATCTACCTCGTTGGGGGACCTTTGGACTGTCCTTAATCAGACTTTACCTTGCACAAAACATTATTTCCTTACCATACATCTATACACTTTAAATGGCTAGATTGTAATCATGTATTTTCTTTCCGCTGACTGGATAGCACGCAACAAAAGCTTTCACTGGACCTCATAATGTAAATACACTCCTAAAGCTTACCCCCCCCCCCCCCCCCCCCCCCCACCACCACCCCCCCACCACCCCAGTCTAGTTCAGTAAAAACACTGACTAAAGCACTGGACCAACTAATCTTTATTTTTAGAATGAACACAAATTCCCCTATACACTATCTAAACCATTGTGGGTTCAATCCTTGTCTCTGCCTGGCCTGGCCCTTCAGCCTCGTGCAAGCAGACACTGCCCAAAAGGTCACACAGCCCTAAGCACACTTCCAGAAGATCGACACCGATCAAAAATGGGGCTACCTTTTATAGGTCCAGGAAACTTGAGGGGCCGAGCTTTGGATTGGATTGTAAGGTGGTCCCCTTACAATCCAATCAAACATATCAATTACATCAACACATTATTGACAGTTCCCCAACCCAATTACAGAGAGTCTTAAACAATGTTTCTTACAGAAGCTTCTGGAAGGAAGTTAGTCAACTGAATAATGCAACATTTACCCTGGAACATAAAACAATTCTGCCAGAGCTTAACACTTTGGCCAATCAACAAGCAGCAGGGTAACTGTCTTGCAAGATTATTTACAATTCATTTGCAGCAATCCAATCAAACTCATGCATTTACAATACGTTGGAGGTCCTATGCAAGATTCTCATACATACTAACAATTGCAAAGAAACTTTCTTATCTGAAGCACTGATCTGGGACCTAGACTTCCCGGCACCAACTAGCAGCCTGTGTCTTCTTATACAGACATACAGAAATGGGCAATAAAGGCTTTGTGAATGCATGAATCCTCTGCTTTATTTTGGCTCTATTCTGGCTCTATTTTGGCCAGAGTTTACAATAAAACATGACAATAAACTAAACTGCGATTAACTGCATTGGTATGTTCATTAAAGCAGTTACTCAGTCACAGTATTAGCCATGAAATGGACTGCACTGAAAGGAAAGTGGAAAGCTGGTTAGTCACACTTTTGATATGAGAGCAGTTTTTCAAACCCAACTCATGGGTGGCATCAGTTAGATTGGTCAAAAAGGCTCTCAGCACATTGGCCTTCATCGATGAGGGTACTTAGTATAGAAGTTTTTTAAAGAAGGAACTGCAGATGCTGGAGAATCGAGGGTACACAAAAAGCTGGAGAAACTCAGCGGGGGTGCAGCAGCATCTAAGGAGCGAAGGAGATAGGCGACGTTTCGGGTCGAGACCCTTCTTCAGTGGAGTCTGAAGAAGGGTCTCGACCCGAAACGTCGCCTATCTCCTTCGCTCCTTAGATGCTGCTGCAGCTGAGTTTCTCCAGCTTTTTGTGTACCCTACTTAGTATAGAAGTTGGGATGTCATGTTACAGTTGTACAAGGTGTCGGGGAGGCCACATTTGAAATACTGTGTTCAGTTTTGGTTGCCTTGTTACAGGGAGGATGCTGTCAAGTTAGAACCAGTAGATTGAGGATGTTGCCAGGATGCAAAGGGCTGAGTTATAGGTAATTGGACAAGCTAGGGCTTTATTCCTTGGAGCACAGGAGGATGGAGGGGGGGGGGGGGGGGAAGGAGGTGATCTTACAGAGTGCATAAAATCATGAAGGGACTCGTTTGGGTAAATGCACAGATTTTACACAGAGCATGGGCATGAATAACCAGAGAACAGAGGTTTAAGGTGAGAGGGGAAAGATTTAATAGGAACCCGAGAGGCAACGTTTTCTACACAGAGAGTGGTGAATGTAAAGAGTAAGCTGCCAGAGGAGGTAGTTGAGGCAGGTACTATAACAATATTAAAAAAGGCATTTGGACATTTACATGGATAAGGAAGGTTTAGGGGTTTAGAAGATGTGGGCCTTGCGTGTTCCTTGCGTGGGCAGGTGGGACAAGTGCAGATGGGGCATCCTGGTTGGCATGGGCAAATTGGGCCGAATGGCCTGTTTCTGTGCTGCATGACTCAACTCCAATTGTCTTTTGTTAAATACCTGGTTTAGTTTAGAGATGCAGCCTGGAAACAGGCTTTGCAAATGCACTGCCAAAAACCAATTAACCTACATACCTGCACTGACCTTGCACACTCTTACTGCACAAACCTACCTATTCAGCACTATTCAACAATGTTAGCCAAAAATACAAAAGGATGGTCCAGTAAATGCAAACAAAAATCTTACAGAAATATTCTCTATATATAAAAATTGTATCCAACTTATTTTAAAAAAAAGGCAGCCAATTTAAAACAAAACATTTCCCAGACCATGTTCAATAATGATGTGATGGAATTTCTGAAGGCTAATATTAATACATGGAAAAACTGGAAACCATACAATAAGTGCAAAAGTAAATTACTGTATCTGCAAAAAAAGTTAAGGAAATATATTTTTTCAGTCTTCAATTTAAATGTAATAATGTAGATGATAGAATCTGTATGAACGACCAGAAATAAAAAATGCCATAATTGTAATCATAAAACTCAAACATAGTATAAGATATTGGTGAAAAGGAATAGGTGGCATTTCGGGCCATTTCTGGAGAAAAAGGATAGGTGATCAGATCAGGTCTGATCCGCTGAGTTACTCCAGCATTTTGAGTCTATCTTTGGTTTAAACCAGCATTTGCAGTTCCTTCCTACTACATACAAGATCTTGGTTGTGGTTGAATATAAATGCATCAGAATTAAAGACACTGTAGCAAAAATAAAGGAATACTTTTTAAATGCAAATTCCATGTCCTGTAAAAACTGTAGAAAGTCCCTAAATCTGTAATTATATTTGGAAACTGTCCTTCATGCCTTAATCAATTCTAGCCGACCAAACCATCAGCTCACACCAATACCATTAGCATGCTCTTCCCCCACAATTCTTATAATTTATCTTCCTCAAGTCTGAGACACTGTCAGACAACTGTAATCCAGAAGAATATAATTTGCAATTGATATCAGTATTTATCTTGATTTGTTCAGACAATTAGTTGACAACAGTCAAAAGATGACACCAATAATTTTGCGACTAAAATGATGTAAGATGTCATGTGGGATATGTGTCAACAGCATTTAACTTTAATTGATGTGAAAACTCAGAATTGAAAATACCTGTATTGTAAAAGTCTACTTCTTCAATAATTCAGTTGCAAGGCTAACCCAAATAGCATAGCTACTGCAGTTGGAAATGTACCAGCATAAAATCCACAAAGTTTTACACAATCATGAGATAGCTGCTGGAACTGGTTTCATTGCAATTTGTTAGAAATTACAATGAAAACAAACTGGTTGTGGGCCTGATCTCTGATAACAAGGAGAAGGCCTACCGGGAGGAGGTGGCTGATCTGGCACTCTGGTGTCAGGACAACAGCCTCCTCTTGAATGTCACAAAAACTAAGGAGCTGATTGTGGACTTTAGAAGGGCTCAACATCTGAGGACATATACACCACTGGAGATAAATGGGACTACTGTGGATAGGGTGAGCAGCTTTAAATACCTGGGAGTCCACATCACAGAGGATCTGACATGGACAACACACGCTGCCGCACTGGTGAGTAAGGCAAGGCAGCGCCTTTACCACCTCAGGCAGCTGAGGAAATTCAGAGTCTCTCTGAGGATCCTTCAGTGCTTCTACTCTGGGGCTGTAGAAAGCATCTTGTCCGGCAACATCACAATCTGGTTTGGGAACAGCTCTGGGAACCCTCACCCATGCAGGAACTAAGAGGTTGGACAGGCTAGATGCAGGAAGATTGTTCCCGATGTTGGGGAAGTCCAGGACAAGGGGTCACAGCTTAAGGATAAGGGGGAAATCCTTTAAGACCGAGATGAGAAAGACTTTTTTCACACAGAGAGTGGTGAGTCTCTGGAAATCTCTGCCACAGAGGGTGGTTGAGGCCAGTTCATTTGCTATATTTAAGAGTGAGTTGCATGTGGCCCTTGTAGCTAAGGGGATCAGAGGGTATGGAGAGAAGGCAGGTACGGGATACCAGCCATGATCATATTGAATGGCGGTGCAGGCTCGAAGGGCTGAATGGCCTACTCCTGCACCTAATTTCTATGTTTCTATGTTTCTATGGAGGAGCAGATCCAGAGCCAGCAACATTATGGGGGACCCCTACCACCCCAGCAACGGACTGTTCCAGCTGCTACGGTCAGGCAAGCGCCTCCGCTGTCACGCTGCGCAAACAGAGAGGATGAGACGGAGTTTCTTCCCACAGGACATCAGGACTGTAAACTCTAATCTCACCAAGGACTATTTTACTGTTGTGCTGTCTTTAATTTTTTTTTTCTCTAATAAGTAAATACTGGTTCTGTTCTATTGTTCTGTTGTTCTTGCACAGTCCGCAGGCATTGCCACTTTCATTTCACTGCACATCTTGTAAGTGCATGTGACGAATAAAGTTGACTCGACTCGACTTGAGAAAGGAACGAAATATTAGCCAGGGTTCTAAAGGTAAGCACTATCTGTCCATATTATACAAGTACACTATGCAGGAATAATGGCCCAACAAATTGTTGGAGATGCAATGGAGACCTCTATGGAGGAGATGGAGAGATGTCAATGGATACATGGTGAAGGGATCTAGACTTGTCTCTGCCACCAACAGGAATAAACCCCCCCCTAAAGACCACATACCTGATCAGGGTGAAGGGGTCAAAGGGCTTGCTTCCATGCTGTATAGCTCAATGATTCTATAAGAGCAGAGAGGTTTTTCGTACAAGTTGTAAAACATTGGTTTCAGCCTCAGCTGGAGTACTGGACACATTTCTGGTCTTCACGCCATCTGAAGGACATGATAGCACTGGATGTGGTGTAGAGGACATTCACCAGGTTGTTGTACAAGGAAAGGCTGGGTTGGCTTTCCTGGAAGTGGAGGATACTTGGAGAAGGGAAGGCACCAAGAGAGATTCAGAAAGGTAGGACAACTATAGCAGGTGCCATGGTGGCTCAGGGTAGAGTTGCTGCCTTACAGCGCCAAAGATTGCTATTCAATCCAGAGTACGGGTGCTGTCTGCTCGGAGTTTGTACGTTCTTCCTGCAACTGTGCAAGTTTACTCCGGCTTCCTCCCACATTCAAACGATGTACTGATTTGTAGGGTTAATTGGCTTTGGTAAAAATTGTCCCTAGTGTGTAGGATAGTGCAAGTGTCTGGGGATCGCTGGTCAGCACTGACTTGGTGGGCTGAAGGGCCAGTTTCCATGCTGCATCTCTAAACTAAACTAAAAATAGAGGGGAGACTTTTTTAACATTGCACAGGAGTGTAAAAAGACAGCAGACGAAGGTTAAGAGCAAGGGGAAAAGGTTAAGAGTGGATCCGAGGAAGAGTGTTATCATTCAGATAATGGCTGAAATATGGTGAGCACTGCTTAGACGGAGGCAGGTACTGTCTTACAGATTTAGGTTTTAAAGATCCAGTGTGGGAACGCCCTTCAGCCCACCGAGTCCGCACAGACTAGAGATCCCCGCGACAATTTTAACATTTATACCAAGCCAATCAACCTGCAAACCTGTACGGCTTTGGAATGTGGGAGGTAACTGAAGCTCTCGGAGGAAACCCACGCGGTCAATGTGCAAACTCCATACAGACAAGCACCCGTAGCCGGGATCGAACCCGGGTCTCTGGCGCTGTAAATGCTGCAAGGCAGCAACTCTACCTCTGCCCGACGTGCCGGTACGGTCATGGTTGGTAAGTATAGAGATGAACACTTGAATTGCCATTGTATAGAAGGCTTCTGACGTATTACTGCTAAATGCGATTTGTATAGGTACTGTAGATACTCGATGGTTGGCATGGACATGCTGGGCCAAAGGGCCCCGTTTCTGAGCTTTATGACTCTATAAACTTGTTGTGCGAGTCGTTCCAACTGGTTCACTTTGCAGAGTAGGCCGATTGTAATGTTAATCTGCATGAATTGTTACTTGATGCATTGCTGCCTGTTTAGAGTTCATCTCTCTGGCTAACAGCCCCCTCATACTACAAGGACCCACGGCTCAACACATGTTCAGCTGGCAGACGCACAGCAGCGATGTTAAGAGTAATTAGCACTTACCTGCTGGCTGATTCTTACAAACTCTCGCAATAATTGTTTTACAGGTGTGTTATGTCTTGAAGTAGTTTTATTTTTAAGTTGCCTGTATTTACAGAAATGGTGCGACAGGTGCCTGAAGAACAGGGCGCCAACCTCGAGGCCTCTGTAAATAAGGTTAGATTAATTGACATTTCCCCGCTGAATATTTAATGACTGTGAGAGCAATCATAGAGGCTGCAGGGCAGACAAGCTGCTGAAGAAGAGGAGGAGGAAGGCTCTCAACCACAGGACATGCCAATATGTGGCATTCAAACTTGGAGCTCAGCAAGGAGCAGTGTCTGCAATGTCAGTGCTCTAGTGAATATATGATCACTACACCCTGTCAACTTCCAAATGTGTGGAGGAGTGCATCGTCCCAAAAACTGTGTTCCTCAACCAGAAACCTTGGATGAACCTGGAGGTCCACAATCTTTTGAGGACCAGAAGATTGTGTATTCAAGTCAGGTATTTGTGTATTCAAGTCAGGTAATGCAGAGTCACACACAATCAGATATGATCTTGATAAGGCCATCAAAAAGGCCAAATGGGACTTTTGCTCCAGACTGGAATACAAAACGGGCATTCGGTAAAAGTGGCAGGGCATCACTTCCTACAAGGCAACACTAGGAGACAGCTCAAGTGTTGGTGAGGCATCACTCCTGGATGGGTTCAATTTGTCCTACATGTCCGTCGATAGGGACAAATCCAATATGCTCGCTTGTGCCTTATTGTCCAGTGCAGTGTCCCCATAATTTCCAATTGTATTGCAATCTCAGTTACTAAAGACGACATCAGAAGATCCTTCAAGGCTGATGCCTCAGAGTGTCTGCACCTTGTCACATTCTCAAAACATGTGTGGATTAACTGGTCCGAGCTCAATCTCACATTACTGGGGTCCGAGGCTCCCACCTGCATCAATAACACTGGTGCCCAAGAAGGGCAAGGTGACATGCCTCAATGACTACAGACCAGTAGCATTGACATCTGTGTTGATGATGTGCTTTTAGAGGTTGGTTAAGGCGCATATCAACTCCTAGCTGAACAAGAACCTGGAGCCGTTACAATTTGCTCATCCCCACAACAGATCAATAGAGGATGCGATCTCGCTGGCTCTCTATTCTGTACTGGACCATTTGGACTTCACCAAAACATTCTGAATTCTTGATTAGTCAGGGTGTCAGGAGTTATGGGGCGAAGGCAGGAGAATAGGGTCAAGAGGGAAAGTAGATCAGCCACGATTGAATGGTGGAGTACACATGATGGGCCAAATGGCCTAATTCTGCTCCTAGAACTTATGAATTTACAACTGTCGAGAGAGCGAGAGAGCGAGAGAGCGCAAGGGGGATAGAAAAAGGTCAAAACAATCAATGACAGAAGAACTGCGACAATAGGGTAGGGTATGTGGCATCAGTCATGGCATCAAATCAGCAATGACCACAGAGTCATACAGTGTGAAAAGAGGCACATCAGCCCAATTTTCCCACACCGACCAACATGTCCCATCTACACTGGTCCCATCTGCCTGCATTTAGCCCATATCTCTCTAAACCCATGCACCAGTCTAACTGTTTCTTAAACATTGCAATATTACCTGCCTCAACTACCTCCTCATTCCATACACCTACAACCCTTTGTGGGAAAAAGTTACTCCTCAGGTTCCCCCACCCCCTCAACTGAAACCTGTGTCCCCTGGTTCTCGATTCCCCAACCCTAGCCAGAGACTCTGTGCATTTACACAATATATTTCAAACTGGCACTCATCGTAAGATGAACTCATCCAATAGGCCTTATTTCCAAAAACAAACAGAAGGATCTAGAAGGCCACTTGCCATCAATGACACAGCACAGGTAAACTTGACCGCTTCTTCACCTGGCTAGACCTCCTGGGTGGAACTCAGACTTTATAAGGGTTAGGTCTGACAAGGATCAGATTAATTGGTCCAATAAGCATTAATTGGACCCAGTTGTGCCTCATTTGCCTGTGGACTGTTTGTTTGCTCCAGCCACTCGTTTACTCCAGAGTTCCGGCGTTTTCCAACCCCAAGATATTGTTTGTGATGCTGAATTTCGGCATTCTCTCCAATAGTTCAATAGAGCTTAATTTGTCACATGTGCAACATAGAAACATAGACATAGAAACATAGAAAATAGGTGCAGGAGGAGGCCATTCGGCCCTTCGAGCCAGCACTGCCATTCAATATGATCATGGCTGATCGTCCCCTATCAATAACCCCAGCCTGCCTTCTCCCCATATCCCTTGACTCCACTAGCCCCGAGAGCTCTATCCAACTCTCTCTCAAATCCATCCAATGATTTGGCCTCCACTGCCCTCTGTGGCAGGGAATTCCATAAATTCACAACTCTCTGGGTAAAAAAGTTTTTTCTCAGCTCAGTCTTAAATGACCTCCCCTTTATTCTAAGACTGTGGCCCCTGATTCTGGACTTATCCAACATTGGGATCATTTTTATTGCATCTAGCTTGTCCAGTCCTTTTATAATTTTATATGTTTCTATAAGAAAGCCCCTCATCCTTCTAAAATCCAGTGAATACAAGTCTAGTCTTTTCAATCTTTCCTCATATTACAGTCCCGCCATCCCAGGGATCAATCTCGTGAACCTACACTACACTGCCTTAATCACAAGGATGTCCTTCCTCAAATTAGGAGACCAAAACTGTACACAATACTCCAGATGTGGTCTTACCAGAGCCCTATACAACTGCAGAAGAACCTCTTTACTCCTGTACTGAAATCCTCTTGTTATGAAGGCCAACATTCCATTAGCTTTCTTCACTGCCTGCTGTACCTGCACGCCAACTTTCAGTGACTGGTGTACAAGGACACCCAGGTCTCGCTGTACCTCCCCCTTACCTAACCTAACCCCATTGAGATAATAATCTGCCCCCTTGTTTTTGCCGCCAAAGTGGATAACCTCACATTTATCTGTATTAAACTGCATCTGCCATGCATCTGCCCACTCACTCAACCTGTCCAGGTCCCCCTGCAACGTCCTAACATACTCTTCACAGTTCACACTGCCACCCAGCTTTGTGTCATCCGCAAACTTGCTAGTGTTGCTCCTAATTCCCTCTTCCAAATCATTAATATATATGGTAAACAGTTGCGGCCCCAACACCGAGCCTTGCGGCACTCCACTCGCCACTGCCTGCCATTCTGAAAAGGACCCGTTCACTCCTACTCTTTGCTTCCGGTCTGCCAACCAATTTTCTATCCATGTCAACACCCTACCCCCAATACCATGTGCTCTAATTTTAGTCACCAGTCTCCCGTGCGGGACCTTATCAAAGGCTTTCTGAAAGTCTAGATACACTACATCCACTGGCACCCCTTCATCTATTTTACTTGTCACATCCTCAAAAAATTCCAGAAGATTAGTCAAGCATGATTTCCCTTTCATAAATCCATGTTGACTTGGACCAAGTAGGGAGGATAGTTTCTCCAGCCTTTTGTGTATGAACATTGAATTTTCTCAATTCTGTTAACCCTGCTGTCTCCTCCCCTTTCCACCTCTCCCTCAGCCCTCGGGCCCTGGCATTCCCTCTCTCTCTATCTCTCTCCCCCACCCTAGTCGCACTAGCTTCTCATTTTCACACTACAAACAGCTTACAATGGCTTGTTCCCTTTATCATCGATACTTTTTTGCATATCTTTCATTCATTGTTCTTTATCTCTCCACATCATCCGTCTATATCTCACGTTTCCCTGATCCCTGACCAGTCTGAAGAAGGGTCTCGACCCGAAACGTCACCTATCTCCTTTGCTCCTTAGATGCTGCTGCACCCGCTGAGTTTCTCCAGCCTTTTGTGTACCCTTGACTTGGACTAATCCTTTTACTGGTATCCAAATGCTCCATTATTACCTCTTTAATATTTGACTCCAGCATTTTTCCCACCACCGAAGTCAGGCTAACTGGTCTATAATTCCCCGTTTTCTCTCTCGCTCCTTTCTTGAAAAGTGGGATAACATTAGCTATCCTCCAATCCACAGGAACTGATCCTGAATCTATTGAACATTGGAAAATGATCACCAATGCGTCCACTATTTCTAGAGCCACCTCCCTGAGGACCCTGGGATGCAGACCACCAGGCCCAGAGGATTTATCATCCTTCAATCCCATTAACCTACCCAATACTATTTCTTGCCTAATGAAAACGTCTTTCAGTTCCTCTACCCCCTTAGATCCTCTGTGCTCCAGTACATCTGGGAGATTGTTTGTGTCCTCCTTAGTGAAGACAGATCCGAAGTACCTATTCAACTCTTCTGCCATTTCCTTGGTGCCCATAATAATTTCACCTGTGTCTGCCATCAAGGGAGCCACATTTGACATTGCTACTCTTTTTCCCTTAACATATCTAAAGAGGCTTTTGCTGTCCTTTATATTCCTGGCCAGCTTCCCCTCATACTTCATCTTTTCAGCCCGTATCGCCTGTTTTGTTTCCTTCTGTTGTCTTATGAAAGTTTCCCAATCCTCCGGCTCCCGGCTACTCTTTGCTGTGTTATACATCTTTTCTTTTAGTTTTATTCTATCCCTAACTTCTCATGTCAGCCACGGTTGCCTCCTACTCCCCTTAGAATCTTTCTTCCTTTTTGGAATGAAATGATCCTGCGTCTTCCGGATTATGCCCAGAAATTCCTGCCATTGCTGTTCCACTGTCATTCCTGCTAGGATCCCTTTCCAGTCTACTTTGGCCAGCTCCCCTCTCATGCCTTCATAGTCCCCTTTGTTCAACTGCATCACTGACACTTCCGATTTAACCTTCTCCTTCTCAAATTGCAGATTAAAACTAATCATATTATGATCACTACCTCCAAGCAGTTCTTTTACCTCGAGTTCTCTTATCATATCTGGTTCATTGGACAACATTAAATCCATTAGAAGCTGCTCTAAAAATCCATCTCAGAGGCATTCTACAAACTCTCTTTCTTGGGGGTTACACAAAATGCTGGAGAAACTCAGCGGGTGCAGCAGCATCTAAGGAGCGAAGGAGATAGGCGACGTTTCGGGTCAAGACCCTTCTTCTCTTTCTTGGGGTCCTGAACCAACCTGATTTTCCCAGTCTACCTGCATATTGAAATCCCCCATCACCACAGTGGCATTACCTTTGTTACATGCCAGTTTTAACTCCTGCTGCAACTTACACCCTACATCCGGGCTACTATTTTGGGGTCTGTAAATAACACCAATTAGCGTCTTCTTGCCTTTACAATTCCTCAACTCAATCCACAGTGACTCTACCTCGTCAGTCCGTATGTCTTCCCTCGCAAGGGACTGAATTCCATCCCTCACCAGCAGAGCTACCCCCCCCCCCCCTCCTCTGCCCACCTGCCTGTCCTTTCTATAGGATGTATAACCCTGAATATTAAGTTCCCAGGCCCGATCCTCCTGCAGCCACGTCTCAGTAATCCCCACAATGTCATATCTACCAACCTCTAACTGAGCCTCAAGCTCATCTACTTTACTTCTTATACTTCGCGCATTCATATGCAATACTTTTAATTCCTTACACATCTCACCTTTCACATCGATCCCTATTACACTTGGCCATACTCTCCTATCCCTTTGTGAGCTTCCTTTCCCGTTAATTCTGGGTTCGATTCGACTATCCCATTTGACACCCCACCCCCATTATTCAGTTTAAAACCACCCCTGTAGCAGTGGCAAACCTGCCTGCCAGAATGCTGGTCTCCCACCTGTTAAGATGCAATCTGTCCCTTTTGCAAAGTTCCCACACTCCAAAACAGATCCCAGTGATCTAAGAATCTAAATCCCTGCCCCCTGCACCAGTTACTCAGCCACACATTCAGGTCCCGTATCTCCCTGTTCCTGCTCTCGCCAGCACGAGGAACTGGGAGCAAACCGGAGATAACAACCCTGGAGGTCCTGCATTTCAGCATTTTTCCAAGCTCTCTAAAGTCACGCTGCAGAATATTCATCCCCTTCTTTCCGACATCGTTTGTGCCGACATGCACTACCACTTCCGGCTGTTCACCTTCGCTCTTGAGGAGAGTGAAATTCTTATTGCACACATTACACATGCGTGCACCGCCATTTTTGCGCCATTATTCAAAGTCCAAAATACGGTCAGCCCACGCGCTCGATGTGCTGAAGCCGTTCCCGCGAACCGAAGTCCCTCTCTTCTCCTCTCCTCTCCTCGCCCGGCCATCTTTGTGTCACGGGGGCGCCTCCTGCAGCCGACCTCAGCTCACCTCCCACCCCCCACTAGCCCTTGCTCCTCGCATCCCATGTCTCCAGCTCCCTCCCGGTTATGCCGACCAGTAATCCCCGCACATTTTCGCTATCCTACACACACTAAGGACAATTTTCAATTATACCAGGCTAATTAACCTAAATATCTGTACGTCTTTGGAGTGACAATATTAGTTCAACAGATGGAGAAAGGTTAAAACTTTTGAGATGACTGAGAAAAAGAATCACTGATAGACACAAAATGCTGGAGTAAGTGGGACGGGCAGCATCTCTGGAGAGAAGGAATGGGTGACTTTCGGCTCCATCAGTCTGAAAACTGAAGATGGGTCTCGACCCAAAACATAACCCATTCCATACTGCCTGTCCCGCTGAGTTACTCCAGCATTTTGAGTCCCTCTTCAATTTAATCCAGCATCTGCAGTTCCTCCCGACACAAAAAGAATCACGGGGTGGGGGGGAGGAGGCAGTTATTAAGGTACAGAAATCAAAAGAACAAAGAAGAAGAAAAAAGAACAAGGTTTTAAGAATGAGATTGGTGGCAATGTGAGTTTAGAAGTCTTTCCAGCACCACTTTATCCATATGTGGTTAGAACAACGTTTGATTATCATTGTTTGAAGTCTACCAAAAATAAAATTGAAAAAGTATAAACAGCAATGGAAAGAAGAACATATGTTAAAGCCAACTACTGTTTATCTCATCCTAATTACAGGTAAAACGACAGCCTATTTTTGTGCCTATTTCTAATGCAGTGATTTAAAAGATGAAGGAAAACAGATGGAGGATATTGCACTTGCAGGAACACAACTAACACATCGCAAATAGTTGCACAATGATTCATTCCCAATGCTGAAACTAGATTTGGGGAACAGGCCATTACGTGAGAGTTGAATTGTGATATTTTTGGGCATTGAAAAATCTCTCATCAGTCTGTAGCAAAAATAGGATGTCCATTGGCATTTCTTGGGTGTGTAAAATTGGTCACGTGAGAAAAATTTAGCCCAATCTACTCATCTATTTTGAGTTGGAGATTCTGCATTAACTGAGCGAAAAGTTAAGTTCTTGGATGCTTTATGGTGACAATTGGCGTAAGTATGTGTGATAGTTCTAAAGATGTTTTTTTCTTAACTTTTAACAGAATGCCTGCACATTGTTTCCACACTACTAACTGCTGTTGCCGATATAAGTGAGTCAAAGAACCTTTCTCTGCTGGCAACGGATGATGGTTCTGCGAGGTGGCACAGTGGAGCAGCAGGTAGAGCAGCTACCTCACAGCCCCAGAGACCCAGGTTCGATCCTGACCTCGGGTGCTGTCTGTGTGGAGTTTGCATACTCTCCCCGTGACCGTGTTGGTTTCTTCCAGGTGCTCCGGTTTCCTCCCACACTCCAAAGATTTGTAAGGGTTTGTAAGTTAATTTGCTTTGGTAAAATTGTAAATTTTCCCGAGTGTGCGGGATAGTGCTAGTGTGTGGGGTGGTCGCTGGTCGGCGGGGACTCAGTGGGTCAAAGGGCAATGTGAGTTTAGAAGACTTGTCAGTATCACATTATCCATATCTGGTCAGAAAGATGTTTGATTATTATTGTTTGAAATCCCAGAAATAAATTTAAATTATATACAGCAATGGACAGAGAAACATATGTTAAGGCCAACCAGAATACAGTTTATCTCATCCAAAATACAGGTGCTGGCTGTGTGGAGTTTGCACGTCCTCCCTGTGGCCATGTGGGTTCCTTCCAAGTGCTCCAGTTTCCTCCCAAATCTCAAAGACGTGCGGGTTTGTTGGTTCATTGGCACTCTGTAAAATTGCCCCAAAGTGTGTACGAAGTGGATGAGTAAGTGGGATAAGTGTGAACGAGTGATCGACGGTCGGCGTGTACTCGATGGGCCGAAGGGCCTGTCTCCAAGCATGTATCCGTAAAACTAAAACACTAAAAAATTCTTCAATTTACCAGTTCCACTTCTGACCACCATGTGGTGCTGAGTGGAAAAGTACATAATGCAGGATGGTGTTAAAAGAAGTCTCGTATAGCACTGTTACTTCAAAAGTGAGCAGCATTACAAAAAAAATGCTTTGCAGTAAGAATGAAAGAGAATATTACAAATGTCCAACAAGCCAAGAATATTATATCTCTTTCGAGAGAAAATATACTCATGAAGTCTTTCTATCGAGCAGCACGAGAGTGCTAACACCAGTCAGGAGAAACAGCAGAGAGGAATGCAGATATTCTGCAGAAAAAAATGCATTTGAAGTATAAATTGCTTTGTTTGAAGTCATTATCAATTACGTAATTTATTCATTCATTGAGATTGATTAATTGTGCATTGATCAATAAGCTGAATTGCGGATTTATTTTTGCCTTTGAGCAAATCATGTACGGGAAAAATAAAATCTGCGACTATTTCAAAACTGAATGTCCGTATAAACTTGAGAACCGGTAGTTCTGGAGTGCTACTGGTGTATCAGTGGCATCATGAATTACATGCAAAACACAGGTATTTGGGATGCAAGCGATGCAGTTCACCTTCTGATTTAAGACTCTTGTCAAATTTAGGATCCCAATTGACTCTTGAATTTGTGCAATATCTATAATCCGTAACCATGATTCTGTCCCACAATGTGATTTTTGAGACTTCTAACATTAAGAAATAACAAATCATTTTCTGCTTGACAAAAATACACACCATAAAAATTTGGTTCCATAGCATCATTTTGTTAAGCACTATGGACACTAGTCTATTCCAAATTTCAATTGCATTTTTACTGCAGCCATGGAGTGCTTGGTAAATTACATCATGGGATGTTTCCCCACCAGAAGTTGTCACTCAGCGCTGTAAAGCTTCATGCAGTGTTGAATTGATGGAAGCAGTGCCAATGATCCAACTAACGCCTTAGGATAATTATTCACTCCCTTCCGGGCTGGAGTTGAGACCTCCATGGCACACAGGTCAACCTGGGGAGCACCTTCAGCCACAGACTCAGACAATGCTACACCTACTGCAATGCCCATTGCTGGACAATCCATGTACTACTGCACGCCTTGCACTTAACACTCCAACATTGTATTCAGCAGTGGCGTGCCACTGTAGTCAATAGGCAATAGACAATAGATGTAGGAGCAGACCGTTCGGCCCTTCGAGCGAGCCCCGCCATTCAATGTGATCATGGTTGATCGTCCCCAATCAGTACCCCGTTCTTGCCTTCTCCCCATATCCCCCGACTCCACTATCTTTAAGAGCCCTATCTAGCTCTCTCTTGAAAGTATCCAGAGAACCCGCCTCCACTGCCCCCTGAGGCAGAGAATTCCACAGACTCACAACTATCTGTGTGAAAAAGTGTTTCCTCATCCTGTTCCAAATGGCTTAACCCTTATTCTTAAACTGTGGCCCCTGGTTCTGGACTCCCCCAACATCGGTAGCCACAATGCATTATATAGCACAAGGACACAAAAGAAGAAGCAACAGACTGGTTCCACTAAGATGCAGCACAGAACGCCACCACGGGAGATCTTTCTTCCCTGTGGCTATCAAACTGTACAACTACTCCCCTTCTGTCGTGGGGTAGACTGACTCCCCTTCTCCCCCTCCCCCCCCCCAGTCGTTGCACATCCCCAAACCTTTCCACTCGTCACTTTAATTTCATGTTTCATGTATCTTGTGTTTTATGACTGTTGGCAGATCCATTTCCCTCCTGGGATAAATAAAGTTCTATTGTATCATATGTCGTAACTACGTCTCTGCAGCAGATATATGGGTGTCAGTCACTGACTGGGTCTCCAACGCGATTGTGTGGAACGAGAAAGGACCCAGGATTCAGAGCTGTCCGGTGAGGTGAGGTTTAGAGATACAGCGTTGAAACAGGCCCTTCGGCCCACCAAGTCTGTGTTGACCAGTTCACTAGTTCTGTCCTACACACTTGGGACAAGTTACAGAAGCCAGTTAGCCTATGAACCTGCCAAATGTCTTTGGGATGTGGGAGGAAACCAGAGTACCCAGAGAAAACCCACATGGTTCCAGGGAGAATGTGCAATCTCTGCACAAACAGCGTCAGTGGTGAGGATCGGACGGGGGTCTCCAGCGCTGTGAGGCAGCAACACTACCGCTGTGCTGCCCATCTTGCATTGTCTTCGGACCAACTAAAATTATGCTGACCAGTGTTTTGTAGACAATGTCCAGAGTATCACTAAGGGCAGTTCATTTTCTTTGCAATTCCTCATTGAACAAGCCAAGTCTTGATGTTTAATTTGACGACCAAACTACTTTTACATGAAGAATACGCAAGATCTTAACACCTAATTAAAGGAAAAAAACGATGAATGTGCTGCAATAAAAATAGAAAATTCAGGGGCTACTCAGAAGGTTAGGCAACATCGGTGGAACGAGGGAGTTATTTCAGGCCAATCAGATTTCAAGATTTATGACTTTGGGGCAAAGTTGTAAATGGAGGTGTTCCCACCTGATGAAAGTTGTGGAATTAGGATATACTATTGTAGGGTAGCAGCAGTCTACTTTATAGATGAATAGACTGGTAGCCATAATGCACCAGCGGTGGAGGGAGTTAATGTTCAGGGTAGACACAAAATGCTGGAGTAACTCAGCAGGTTGGGCAGCATCTTTGGAGGAAAAGAATAGGTGATGTTTCAGGTCAGAACCCTTCTTCGGACATCTTCAGAGGGTGGGAGATTGGATGTCATCTGTGCAGAGTTTGGACGTTTGAACATTCTCCCTCTGACCGCGTGGGTTTCCTTCAGGTTTCCTCCCACATTCCAAAGATGTGCAGGTTTGTCGGTTAATTGGTTTCTGTAAATTGGCTTTGGTAGGTTGTTAAATTGTCCTTGGTGTGTAGGATAGTGATAGTGTATGGGGTAATCGCTGGTCAGCACAGACTCAGTGGGCCGAAGGACCTCTTTCCACGCTATATCTCTAAAGCCTAAAGCCTTGTAATATTTCAGCTGCTGGATAGTCTTTTGATCATCTGATTGGGTTGGAGTAACATTGTGATTTACCTTATTTATTATCTTCCTTGCTAAAGAAAATAGTTTTCACAACTTTCCTGTTCATCCTAGTTATACCTTTTATAATTTTATACGTTTCAATTATACCTCCGTTCAATTTCTTTTGACCCTGGCTTCTGTGAACGGGTGATCAATAGACAGATGCTGGTTTACAACAACGATAGGTACAAAATGCGGGAGTAACTCCGTGGCGCAGGCAGGATCTCAGGAGAGAAGGAATGGGTGACATTTTGGGTCGCGACCTTTCTTCAGACTGGCATCAGTCTGAAGAAGGTCAGACTGGCGTCAGTCTGAAGAAGGGTCTCGATCCGAAATGCCACCCGCTGAGTTACTCCAGCATTTTGTGTTTACGAACAATGGTTAGTATGTACTTGGTGGGCCAAAGTTCCTATTTCCACACTGTATCTCTAAACCAAACTAAAGATATGAAACACAATCGTGATTATCTTGAGGCATGCCACATCAAAGGAAACATTCATATTCCCTGTCATTACTCTAAATTTCTGACCATTCTTCAATCTAAAGTCACTGAACAGGAAGCGCAGTGCATAAATAGAGCTTTGGTGGAGGTGAGTGGAAGCTATTTATCGTCTCTGCTAGATGAACACTGTCTGGTGTCGATCCATGTGTGAAACTGTGAAAACGGCCTGATGCCTACTGGTAATTAGGTGTTGTCTTTGGAACAGCTTAGTCTAATGCCGAATCTTGATGCTGTGCAGATTTTTTACTCTGCATCAGCATTTTGTGGAAATGCATCCCCATTTAAAATATATCATCATTTCTTAACTGGTACTTATCTTCTAAATAGACATGTGCAATTTTTTTCATTTTCTTTACTTTAGCTTGTGCTCAATTTTTAATCTGCTTCAACATTATATTCCCATTGAGACCTCATTTAGGGCGGCACAGAGTTGCTGCATTACAGCACCAGAGTCCCCGGGTTCGATCCTGACTACGGGTGCTGTCTGAATGTAGTGTGTGCGTTCTCCCCGCGATCGTGTGGGTTTCCTCCAGGTGCTCCAGTTTCCTCCCACATTCCGAACACGTGCAGGTTTGTAAGTTAATTGGCTTCTGTAAATTGTGTCTGGTGTGTAGGATAAAACTATTGTATGGGTAATCTTTGACCGGTGTGGACTGAGTGGGTCGAAGGGCCCATTTCTATGCTGTATCTCTAAACTAAAGCTAACTAAACTAAACCTCCTTTCATTTCCTTACAACATTTAAGGTATTATTTTTGACCAGTTGAGCTGGTGTTTCACAGCACCAGAGACCCGGGTTCGATGCTATCCATTTTGGATGCTATCTCTGTGGAGTTTGCATGTTATCCCTGTGACCATGTGGGTTTCCTCCAGGTGCTCCAGTTTCCTCATACATCATAAAGGTCTGTGGAATTGTTGGTTTATCGGGCTCTGTAAATTGCTCCCATTGTGTAGGAAGTGGACGAAAAAGTGGAATAACATTGAATTTGTGTAAACAGGAGATCAATGGTTTGTGTGGCCAAAAAGCCTGTTTCCATTCTGTATCAATCAATCTAGTGGGATGGGAGATTGCAACCTTCACGTGGTCCGTCCTGTTTCAACGAACGCAATCATCCTGGCGTGCACAATCAAATAAGATCAAACAGAACAAGTTGTCCTGCAACTTTAGGCTCTGCACGCCATACGCAAGAAGAAGATTCAATCGACTGACAATGAATGTCAGTTGGAACAGTTTATCTGAAGCCAAATCGCAAATAGAAAGTAAGATAGTGAGAAGGAAAGAAAATCATGATTAAACTAAAGATGAGAGATAGAAACAAAAAGATGATAATGACAATTACATCCATGTTTAAGTCACCAATAATAATGAAAGAATTAACAAATGAGACTACATACTTATAAAAACCTAAGTGTCAGAGGTTATTTGGCAGTAACTAAGATTTGGCATTCACTGAAAAATCGACTTACAATAAAAAGGAAAATACATACTGTAACATTTATGGGATTCTTACTACAAACGTAAAAAATATGAATTTATGCTTTTTTAAGGTTAGAACCTGCAGCCATACTACTGGTATGGAAAAACTCTTGGAAAAGCAAGGAAGTTATGACAGCATTTAAGTTTGTGTTTATTTGCACATGCCTAATTTAAAGAGTTCATCTATTAAAGGTAGCTTTAGGGGCTAGTGGAGTCAAGGGATATGGTGACGGGTTATTGATAGGGGACGATCAGCCATGATCACAATGAATGGCGGTACTGGCTCGAAGGGCCGAATGGCCTCCTCCTGCACCTATTTTCTATGTTTTTATGTTTCTATGTAGACAAAAGTGCTGGAGAAACTCAGCAGGTGAGGCAGCATCTATGGAGCGAAGGAAATAGGCAACGTTTCAGGCCGAAACCCTTCATCAGTCTGAAGAAGGGTTTTGGCTCGAAACATTGCCTATTTCCAAGAAGGGTTTCGGCCCGAAACGTTGCCCCAGCCCAAACAAATAGTTACAAATTCCTCAATCATTAGCTGCTATCATGAACACTCAAACCCAAGGGCCTGTAATAAAAGTGTCATTCTTGGCTTTTGTAATGGCAGTTTATAAATTGGTCCATATTTCGAGCTTAAATTCAGTACAGCTCAGGCTGTATAAATCTAATTTGCTCTGCGATGATTTTAGTTTTTTAGAAACACAATGCGGAAACAGGCCCTTCAGCCCCCGAGTCCGCATCAACCAGCGATCCCCACACATTGACACTACCCTGCACACACTAAGGACAATTTTACATTTACACTTACATTTACACCAAGCCAATTAACCTACAAACCCGTACGTCTTTGGAGTGTGGGAGGAAACCGAAGGTCTCAGAGAAAACCCAGGAAGGTCATGGGGGGAACGCACAAACTGCGTACAGACAGCACCTGTAATCGGGCTTGAACCCGGCTCTCTGGCGCTGTAATGGAGCAACTCTACCGCTGCGTCACCACGCTGCCCTATCATTATTATGCTATCTTCACAAAGAAGCAATTGTCTTTAAAAGACAGGTAAAAGGATGGTGCTCACTATATGCTGGCATGGCCAGTTGGTGCAATATATGTACAATACAGATGAGTGTGACCATTTAACATGAACTGTGCAGGAAGGGACTGACGATCTGGTTTACACCAAAAATAGACACAGAATGGTGGAGTAACTCAGCGGGAAAGGCAACATCTCTGGAGAGAAGGAATGGGGTGAAATGTTGTTGTTAAAGAAGGAACTGCAGATGCTGGAGAATCGAGGGTACACAAAAAGCTGGAGAAACTCAGCGGGTGCAGCAGCATCTAAGGAGCGAAGGAGATAGGCGACGTTTCGGGTCGAGACCCTTCTTCAAACTGAGAGTCAGTGGAGAGGGAGGCAAGAGATATGGAAGGGTAAGGTGTGAAAACGACAGGTCAAAGCAGACAATGCTCAATAAAAATGTAGAATGGTTCATTGTTAGCTGAGGGGAAGGTGGCAACGAGGCGTACGAACAGTAAAATTAATCAGGAGGACAGTGAAACCAGTCGGAGATCTAGGGTGGGGAGGGACTGAGAGAGAGGGAAGGCAAGGGTTACTCGAAGTTAGAGAATTCACACCGTACCACTGCGCCACTGTGGTCGAAGGGTCTCGACCAGAAACTTCACCCCTTCCTTCTCTCCAGACCGTTGGGTTGTAGGCTGTCCCATGAGCTTCAGTTTTACAATTCACTTCAGAAGAACTATAACCTTGTTATATTTTTAACTATACATCAAGAATTCTTAGCAAATTGTCCTTAAAAGACAGGTAAATGGATGGTGCTCAGTATGTTCTGACATGGCCGGTTTGTGCAATATATGTACAATACAGATGAGATCGACCATTTATCATGAACTGTGTAGGAAGGGACTGCAGATGCTGGTTTACACCACAACATGCTGGAGTAACCCATCTCTGGAGAGAAGGAAGAGGTGAAGTTTCTGGTCGAGACCCATCGACCACGGTGGCGCAGTGGTACGGTGGTGTAGCGGTAGAGTTGCTGCCTTACAGCGCTTGCCTCTCTAGAAAACATCCAGTGAATTGGCCTCCACTGCCTTCTGTGGCAGAGAATTCCACAGATTCGCAGATTTCTGGGTGAAAAAGTTTAGCCTCATCTCAGTCTGAAATGGCCAGTGATAAGGCCATGGTTCTGTGACCCTGGATCTGGATGGCCGAAGGGCTTATTTCCCTGGGCACGTTGCCTATTTCCTTCGCTCCATAGATGCTGCCGCACCCGTTGAGTTTCTCCAGCACTTTTGTCTACCTTCGATTTTCCAGCATCTGCAGTTCCTTCTTGAACATTTCAAACAAATGTCCTTCTCGGTCCCAATTTTGGTCTTAGCAAAGTTTCACAAACAGATCAGCCATCGGCACCATGAAAAGACCTGGAGAAATGCATCACCTTTATATTTTAAAGCCTTCAAGGAGAATAAGGAATGCAAAAATGCTTTCAAAGGAGAAATGGTCAAGAGTAGCCCGAGGCTACAGTGAAACATGAGGCTTGGAGGTCAGACCAGACAAGTCCCATTTAGCTAATGATGTGCTGAGGTAAGTGCCTACAGTTTTTTAAAATTCTTTTCTTTTGTCCTTGACTTTTTGTTTCAATCTGTTACTGTAACAAGTAATATCAGCTTTTAAAATAAGCACATAATATTAATGTTGGAAGAAAACAGAAGGGTGGACTTAGAGGGCCGAATGCCTGTTTCTGCACTATATCTCTTAAAAGAACACATCACTGAACATGAGATAAACAAAGCACTGATCCAATTATCTCCATAGTCGGTCATGAAGCATGAACACTTTCGCGACCGATTCATTTGTTTGAGACATATTCTGTCTCCTGTAAAGGTATCAAAGAATGAAGTTCCTTTCACTTTAGAGTTTATAGATACAGCATGGAAACAGGCCCTTCAGCTCACCGAGTCTGCACAAAAGGACAAAAGGAACAAAGGACATTTATTGTCACATACACGAGTTGGTGTAGTGAAATTTGACTTGCCAGATAAAGATGAGACACAACACTACAGAATTAACAATAAACATAAAAACATCCCCCCACAATAGTTCCCACTGTGGGGGAAGGCCCAAAGTCCAGTCCCATCCCCATGTCCACCCATAGTCGGGCCTATTGAGGCCTCCGCAGTCGGCACATCGGCGGCCCGATGTTTTAGTGCTTCACGCCGGGTGAGGGTGCTCCGGCGTCGGTAGACCCTCTCAGCGGCTTGGGACACCTGGAACGGCCGCTTCCTGACCGGAGTCCGTGGCTTCCGAAGCCGACAAGGCCGCGCCGGATGGAGCTCCACCCCTGGCGATCTCGCCGAGAGACCCCAGGCTCCCGATGCAAAAGTTCAGCGGCGCCGCCCGCAGCCGGCCGCCCCACAGACCCGCAGCTCCGCGATGTTCACCTGCGGTCTCAGCATTCCGGAGCTCCAGCGCAGCGACCCGGGCAAGGTATCGCCCGCTCCGCTCCACGATGGCGCTCCAGCGCTGCGCCGCCTCCGAAGCCGAGGTTCTGGGCGGTCCCCCTCAGGAAACGGCGCTCCAGGCCCGCCGGTAGGCCGCGAGGACAGGGTCGAAGTTGCAGCCCGGAGAAAGGCTGCCTCTCCGACCAGGTAGGGACCAGGAAAAGCAGCTTCCCCCTCCCCCCCACCACTCCCCACATAAAAAATAATACACTCCAAAACAAAACACTAAAACTCACTAAAATAAAAGAAAGAAGTTAAAAGACAGACAGCTGCAGGCTGGGCAGCCATACCAACTGGACAGCGCCCCCTATACTAACTAGCACTATCCCACACATCAGGGACTATTTACAGAAGTCAATTAACCTAAAAACCTGTACGTCTTTGGAGTGTGGGAGGAAATCAGAATTTTCGGAGGAACAGCCACGCAATCATGGGGAGAACATACAAACTCCGTACAGAGAGTCCCCGTAGTCAGAATCGACACCGGGTGTCTGGTGCTGTGAGGCAGCAACTCTACCACTGCGCCACCGTGCCACCCTTTTCCTTTGAGAAATATCCATTCTTGCACTTGGAAGTCACATTGGAAATAGCCATTTAAAAGAACCAATAACCCAAGGAAGTGGTTTTGAAGTGATGATTCTTTTATATGCAAGAATATACAAACACTTGGCAGGCACAGTGGTGCAGCGGTAGAGTTGGTGCCTTACAGCGCTTCCAGAGCAGGAGACCCGGGTTCGATCCTGGACACATGTGCTGTCTGCACGGAGTGTGTACATTCTCCCCGTGACCGCGTGGGTTTACTCTGAGATCTTTGGTTTCCTCCCACACTCTTTTTTTTTGTAAAATATTTTTATTAGAAGTAATTACATATTAAGAAGAAATAATATAAAATTCAAAAGAAAAAGGAAAATATTATTCGTCACATACATTCTTAATATTTTTAAAATTTAATCTTATTTGTACTTCTATATTTTTTTTATTTTATAACAGTAGGAAATAAAGATAGGTAATAAAAAGAAAAAGAAATAAGAAAGAGATAAATAAAATGAGTGGTATATTAAGCAAGATATTCTTCATTGGAGATATATTCATGATCATTTGTATATAATTCTTCATCTATTCCTTCATTCAGGCTTCAGTGGTTTCCTCCCACACTCTAAAGACGTACAGGGTCGTAGGCTAATTTGCTTGGTAAATGTAAAAATTGCCCCCTAGTGTGTGTAGGACAGTGTTATTGTGTGGGGATCGCTGGTCAGCGTGGACCCTTGGTGCAGGTGGGGGTGAAAGCTGGAAGAGAGGAGGGGCAGGTAAATGCATGGCTAAACCAGACTAAAAGGTGTGGAATGTGGCCATCTGGTGACTTTGTTTCAGAAATAAATGTCTGCCAGTTTCACTGTGAGTTGCAAACTCTGAGGCGCAAAGATTAGGGCTGGGCCTAGACATTTTTACAAAGTATATACGACTATGATGAATTCATCAGTGATATGGCTCCTGAATTTACTGAAAATATGAGATACGAAAGTAAAGTGAAAAGGACCTACAAAGGGATATATATATGCAAAGGCACACACAAAATGCTGGAGTAACTCAGCGAGTGAGGCAGCATCTCTGGAGAGAAGGAATGGGCGAAGTTTCAATCAATCAATCAATCAAGTTTTATTCATCACTTGCACATAAGTGCAAGTGAAATGAATGTACCAGCAGCGGAACAATAAAAAAGAACACACAATACACAATAAAAAATAAAAATAAAAATTTAACACAAACATCACTGTGGTGGAAGGCACAAAAATTGGCCAGTCCTCCTCCACTTTGCCCCGTGGTCGGGACCTCAACCCCTCGCAGTCGCTGCTGCGGGCGTCCAGACTGTGCCACTGATGGTCTTTAGTTGTGTCTCATCAGCACCTTCCTAACCCTTCTACATAATTAATCTCTAAATAAATCTAAATAGTCTGTAAATAATCAGCAGTGAAAAACAAAGGAACTCACTGGGCCAGGCAGCATCTGTGGAGGGAATGGACGGACAATCTTTCGGGTTGGGGCCCGTCTTCAGTCTGAAGAAGGTTTGAAAGCTAAAACGTTGCACTTCACTGATGCTGCCTGACCCACTGATTTCCTCCAGTACTTTGTATTTAGCTTAAGATTCTAAAATCTGCAGTCTCCTGTTATTTTCAATATTTTAAATGGGTGCTGTTTGTACAGAGTTTGTATGTTCTTCCCGTGACCGCTTAAGTTTTCTCCAGGTGTTCCGGTTTTGTCCCGCACTCCAGAGGCATGCAGGTTTGTAGATTAATTGGCCTCTCTAAATTGTGCTTATTGTGTAGGATAGAACGAGTGACCCTGTGATTGCTGGTGGGTGTGGACTTGGTGAGCCGAAGGGCCCGTTTGCACGCTGTATCTCTAAAACAAAAAAAAAACTAAAACTACTGAGAAAACTGAAGCGTTCCTCTTGAGTCAAGTTCATAAATTATATTTGCAAGCCATTGATTCCATTCCTCTTCAAGACGGCTCTGTGCAACTGAACAAGATTGTTTCCAATTTCGGTGTCAAATTCGACCACAAGTTGGATTTTGAAGTAAATCTACATGTCACCACTAGATAGTTCCACTTCCATTACATCACTCAAGTCTGTCCTGATTCAGTCCAACTGCTGATGAAACCTTCAGCCCCACCATTGTTGCCTCCAGCCTTCTGTAGCCAATGGACCCTGGCACTATGCCATCCTCAAAAGTTTTGTTTGAAAAGAGTATTTGATCAGTTGTTTTGCATTGTAGATATTGCATTGTAGACACCACTGTGTTGCCCCTTACTTTATTATCTTCTCTATAATAGCAGCAATGGGCTAAAGAGGGAGGAGATGTGTTGGTATGTTGGGAGGGAGTACGTATGTTGTCCTCATCATCTGCATTAAGTGTATAAGACAGGTTGTGCAGAGAATTGAATTCTGCTTCTGAATTTCAATGCCATAGGGTATGAATTTTGGAAGTAGCTGCTTGTTCACTACATGTAACTGGGAAATGACTCCTACTCCCAAGAACTTTCAGAGATGATGTGTTGATTTAACTCCTTCAACCAACAATCTTCTTTTTTTAAGCAAAACAACAAATGCTGGAGGCATTCAACAGGATAGGCAACATTTCTGGTGGAAATGGACTAACAACATTTCAGGTTAGGGCTCTTCTTCATACTGTGGAGAGTAGCGGAGAGAAAGCTGGAAAAGAGAGATTATGGATTAATCCTGCCGAGATTATAGACATTGTGCACCAAATATGATGTTCTTGTGTTGTCCTGTTCTATATTCTATGCGAGGTGAGTTAAGGCCAAATCTTGGCAACTGACAGGTGGATTCAGGTGAGGGGCGTTTTGATTCACTTGCCATGCTTTTACCTGCCCCTCTCTTCCAGCTTTCACCCCCTCCCCCTCCCCCCCACTATCAGCCTGAAGAAAGGTCTCAACCTTTCCTCCACAGCTATTGAGTAAAACTGAGTCCCTCCGACAATTTGTTTTGCTCAGGATCTCAACATCTACTATTCCTCATTTCTCCATTTTCTAAAGAGGAATTCAGAGAAATATGTGTATATCAGCAGAATGGAAACAGAATATTAAGACTGGGTTCTAGTAAAATATCACTCTTCAACCCTACGGCATGGTGGCGCAGCAGAGAATTGCTGCCTTACCAGCGCCAGAGACCCGGGTTCGATCCCGACTACGGGTGCTCTCAGTACGGAGTTTGTACGTTCTCCCCGCGACCTGCGTGGGTTTTCTCCGGGCTCTTTGGTCTCCTCCCCCACTCCAAAGACACACAGGTTTGTAGGTTAATTGACTTGGTGTAATTGTAAAAATTGTCCCTAGTGTGTGTAGGAAAGTGTAAGTGTTAATGTACGGGGATCGCTGGTCCGTGCGGTCTCAATGTGCACGACAAACATTGGAAAAACTGTAAAAAATGTGGGTAAAAAATATTGTTAGAAATGAAAAATACTGAATATAATTAGCTTTTTTTGGAGGCATAATTGGCTGAAATGATGATTATCTTTGTCCTCCGATCTTAAAGCAATTTTATTTTGGAAATCCCAAGCTGACATATTGATTGTCAGCTTAAAAAGCAGATGATTGAAAGGTATGAATTTTTAAAATGGCATCTGTGGATCTTTTATACATTTACTCTTGTTTGATGCCCTCTAGTCTTCATTACGAAGCACAAGCCTCACATTGCTGACATTTACACTGCTTGAAATTGTCGATTAGGGTCTGTCTGACTGCTTTCCTGGGTCAGACTGAAAGTTATCATGCTAACCAGGTATTTCTCAATGATTCAGCCACCTCTTTCCTGAGATGATGTCTTAATTATTCATTAGTTTAGTTTAGTTTAGAGACACAGAGCGGAAAAGGGCCTTTGGCCCACCGAGTCCGCGCCGACCAGCGATCCCCGCACATTAACACTATCCTACACACACTAAGGGACAATTTACATTTACACCAAGCCAATTAACCTACAAACCTGTATGTCTCTGGAGTGTGGGAGGAAACCAGGAGATCTCGGAGAATACCCACGCAGGTCACAGGGAGAATGTTCAAACTCACGCACATCCACACACATTAACCTGTGCATTGATCCTGTGGCGTGGTTCCCAGAGCAGACTGCCCAGCTTGTCTGGCAAAATGCCTCATCGCCAGAACTCACCAACAAGCACCAAGACCTGGCTTGGCTGGCGGTGAGGGGAGCCCTCCCAGCCAGATCCTTCCTGATCCGTCGGAACCTCACTACCTCAGTGCACGCTGCCCTCGGGACGGCTGCTATGGAGAGGAGACGGTTTGGAGGGATATGTGCCAAAATATGCCCACCTCTTTGTGAATTTGTGAAATTTGAGCCATGTATGTCGACTGTATTGAAGATGTTGTATAGCTTCCGAAAATGTCGGATCAATTTTCTGCGCTGTTCATGTATTGTATATATTTATTACCTGAAAAAGTCAATTTTGAAATAAAAAATACATTAGAAATAAAACATTAACCTGTAAGTCATTGGAGTGGGGGATGAAACCGAAGAACCCGGAGAAAACCCACGCAGGTCACGGGGAGAACGTACAAACTCCTTACAGACAGCACCCGTAGTGAGGATCGAGCCCGGGTCTCTGGCGCTGTAAGGCAGCAACTCTACCGCTGTGTCACTGAACAAAAGAACTATAAGCTGCACAGTGGCAGCCGGCAGTAATGACTTTTTCCTACGTGTGATTGAATTTCAGTAATCATCGTCTCCATCTTTTTCATTCCCAAAGTACCGTTTTGTTTTTATTTATTCACCGTTGTGCTGGTTCTGGTTACGCTTACACTTTGGCAGTGTCAGCGGCTCACTGATCAGAGTTTGTTTCTCTGCTCCCTTTGCACCTCAGGCTCTGTGAAGAGAGCAGAGGAAACACTGAATAAATTGAGCCAGACCAGGTGCGCATTGTGATACCATGACAAACTTTGCAGTGAATGAGGTTTGTCATCAATTGCCACCTAACAGAGATAGATAGATTCTTGATTTGAACGAAGGCAGACACAAAAAAAGCTGGAGTAACTAAGCGGGACAGGCAGCATCTCTGGATAGAAGGAATGGGTGCCGTTACGGGTCGAGACCCTATGGATAAGGGAAACGAGAGATATAGACGGTGATGTGGAGAGATAAAGAACAATGAATGAAAGATATGCAAAAACGTAATGATGATAAAGGAACCAGGGCATGGTAAGCTGTTTGTAGGCTGAAAATGAGAAGCTAGTGTGCCTTGGGTGTGGGAGGGACAGAGAGAGGGGGAATGCCGGGGCTACCTGAAGTGAGAGAAATCAATATTACCAGCCTGTCCCGCGGAGTTACTCCAGCTTTTTGTGTCTATCTTCAGTTTAAACCAACATTTGCAGTTCCTTCTTACACAAGATTCTTGATTAGTATGGGTGTCAGGGGTTATGGGGAGAAAAAATATCAGGAATTATAACTTCAACTTTTCAGAAGTTAATTGATCCTGTAAAAGTTTGTCACCACATGCTTTTTATCTTAGTATAATTAGTTTAAATTTATAATCTTGACGCACTATATATGTGTAAATGACCAAGCCTGCAATCTGTTTCCATAACCTATAACATAGAGTCATAGTAATACAGCATTGTAACAGGCCCTCCACCCAACTTGCCCACACCGGCCAACATATCCCACCTGCCTGCGTTTGGCACATATCCCTCCAAACCTGCTCTATCCATGTGCCTATCTAACTGTTTCTGAATTGTTGAGGTAATCCCTGCCTCAGCTATGTCCTCTGGCAGCTTGTTCCATACACCCACCATCCTATGTGTGAAAACGTTACTCCTCAGATTCCTATTAAATCTTTTACCCTTCACCTTAAACCTATGTCCTCTGGTCCTCGACTCACTTACTCTGGGTAAGAGACTCTGTGCATGTACCCGATCAATTCCTCTCATAATCTTATGCACCTCTATAAGATCATCCCTCATCCTGCTGCGCTCCAAGGAATAGAGTCCCAGTCTACTCAATCTCTGCCTGTAGCTCAAACCCGGTAGTCCTGGTAACATCCTCGTACATCTTCGCTGTACCCTTTCCAGCTTGACAACATCTATCCTGTAACACAGTGTCCAGAACTGAACACAATACTCTAAATGTGGCCACACCATCATCTTATACAACTGCAACATGTCCTCCCATCTCATACAACTTCAACATCACCTCCCACAGGTGTCAGGTTTGACAAGCATATATCTGAACACCGGACAACGCAAGTAATTAAGAACGTTCTGAAAGAAATAATGAGGGAAATTAAAACGTTTATGATAAATAATTATCAATTTTGGTTGTAGTACACAAATCGGACCACCAGACCATGTATCAGATGCTAAAAAAGCTGTTATCAGGCAACGGAACCATCCCACCACACTAGAGAACAGTCCTGAACTACTTTCTACCTCATTGGTGACCCTCGGCCTATCTTTGATTGGACTTTACTGCTTTTACCTTTGACTAAACTTTGTTCCCTTATCATGTATCTGGACACTGTAAATAGCTCGATTGTAATCGTGTGTTGTCTTTCCACCGACTGGTGAACACGCATCAAAAGGTTTTCTTTGGACCAGTGAAAAACTAAACTGAAACTGAGAGTCTAGTCAAAATCTACTTTGCCTAACACAGAGGAAATTGGAAGGGATATAACACAAGCACGCGAAGTGGAAATAGTAGCAACTCATATATTCACACAAATCTTCATTGTTATTCAATAAAATCCTAATCTGTCGGGACCTGTCCAGAATTCGGAAGATGACAACCTGTGCATCCAATATCTCAGTAGATACTTTTTTTGTTAGTTGCCTCGGATCCATGCCACCAACCATTTGGATGGTTAATTATATTTCCCTGCTTATTTACTTCACTACCAAACTCCCAGGTGCATGAAAATGTACCGGTTGCTTCAATTGAAGGGTCCCTCTGCCTGCGGACACTGGCTTCACCCTCAGTGTAGTGCAGGATAATACCCGCCGAGTTTGCAAGTTGTTTAGCCACCGGACACAATTACATTAATTTATTCTGAAATGTTTATACTTACTCTCCTGCCCGCAGCAACTAAGCTATTGGGTCCTGCGTGTGGCTATAAATTTTGGATGAAAACACAGCATTTTATGCTGCCTAAAAATATAATCAATGGGTGAAACACCATGAATTATAATTGCGAAGGATAGCTGAGAAAAACTCTGGGTACAATGTCAGTAGCCTATCAGTACAAAAAATACTGATTTACAAAAATACGGAAAGTTTTCTTTTCCAGTTTCATCACCTTCCTTTGGGGAATTTTTTTAAAAACTTAATTGATTGGAAACCAATTGTCTTGATTTTAAGAGCATGCTTTTCTGAGAAAGCTATGAATTTACTAAAATAAAAAAATCTGTTAGAACAGATGTTTCAAGAATTAGTCATAAAGTTGACATCAATGTTTTTTTCTGCCTATTATTTACACAGTTTAAAATAAGGCTTATTAACCAACTGAAGAATCTCCACACCAACATGTTAATACTTTTATAATTAGTAACGGAGACCCATCTAATAAAAATAGCTTAAGAGTTTGTGTTTTTTTTCTTGTATTTTCATTTCTTCAGAAATGTCCGCTTGAAGAATCCTCATAGCATTGTCATCCTAAGGACTAAGCCACTGAAATTAGAAGACCACCAGTTGCTGGATTTACTGTGACAATACTGTTGCCACTTCAGTTGGCCTCAACTCTGGTTACAAAAGTGAAAGTCAGCCATGGTTCTCATACATTAACCCCTGCTCGATTGCAGCTGAGAAATGGATCTGTTCTGTGTTTAACTCGCGTACCTACTTTGTTATCCAGGTTCAAAACATCACCAATGGGAAGGATAATACCCATAGCTTTTCTTTGTACCTCGGTTCATGTGACTACGAACTAAACTAAACTAACTAATTTTGAATAGACACAAAAAGCTGGAGTAATGCAGCGGATCAGGCAGCATCTCTGGATAAAAGGATTAGGTGTGTTTCGGGTCGAGATCCTTCTTCAGCCTGAGAGTCGGGGAGAGGGAAATGAGAGATATGAAGAGGAACATAGAACAAATGAATGAAAGGTGAGCAAAAGGACAAATCAAAGGCTTGGACTGAGTGGATGTGGAGAGGATGTTTCCACTAGTGGGAGAGTCTAGGACTAGAGGTCACATCCTCAGAATTAAAGGATGTTCTTTTAGGAAGGAGTTGGGGAGGAATTTCTTTAGTCATAGGGTGGTGAATCTGTGGAATTCATTGCCAGAGAAGGCTGTGGAGGCCAAGTCAGTGGATATATTTAAGGCAGAGATATATAGATTCTTGATTAGTACGGGTGTCAGAGGTTATGGGGAGAAGGCAGGAGAATGAGGTTAGAAGGGAGAGATAGATCAGCCATGATTGAATGGCAGAGCAGACTTGATGGGCCGAATGGCCTAATTCTGCTCCTATCACTTATGGACATGAAGTTATAAATGAAAACACCTTCCCTTTCCCCCCTCAGATGCTGTTTGACCCGCTGTGTTCCTCTTACGCTTAATGTTTTGCTCAAGATTCCAGCCTCTGCATTTTCCTTGTATCTCCTTTCTTTCTGTAGCTAAATTCAACCAAACTAGCAGTGAATGAAGCCTGGAAACATCTACTTTGTACAGCTCAATTATCTACTGCCTTTCCCGACCTTGCCACTCGAGAAAGTGAAACATTATAAATTTCTACCCTGACGAGTTAATACTGAAGTTGATAAAAATTACAATGCATTTATCATTTGTGATGGAAAAATTGATCTAACTCACTGCCATTATGGTTCTATAAAAGTCTAATGCCATTAATGTTCCAGGAATATTATTTTGTAATTGAAAAATTAAGGTCCGTGACTAGCTACTGGCTATGTTATATTTTTATAATTACACATCCTGCACTATGCAGTCACTCATGAACTGCATACACTGTAAATTATGTTGCCCCAAGATGTATTTGTAAGAGAGTGAATTTTAAATTTCACTCCTCGATGGAAGAACTATTGTGGTTGGCAACGATTACTTTTGCACTAAGACACAAGTTGTGAAAATGAGTGAGAATATATATTGGAATGATAATTAAATGCTTGCAATATTACATTCGGGTTTTAGGAGGGAGAAAAGGGCATGGTGGCACAGCAGTAGAGTTGCTGCCTTACAGTGCCGGAGACCTGGGTTCGATCCTGACTTCGGGTGCTGTTTGTATGGAGTTTGTATGTCCTCCTCGTGCCCTGCGAGGGTTTTCTCCAGGCGCTTCGGTTTCCTCCCATGCTCTGAAGGCGAATTGGCTTCTGTAAAACTGTAAATTGCCCTTAGTGTGTGTAGGATAGTGTTAGTGTGTGGGGATCGTTGGTTGGTGCAAACTCGGTGGAAAGGAGGGCCTTTTTTTGTGCTGTATCTCTAAACTAAACTAAAGATGATTTCAACAACAACAGAAACCTCAGTGCATGCATCGTGACAATAATTTGACAATGAATCCTTCCAGGGAAGCTTTTAATGCAGTCCCTGGAGAAATTACAAACCGTTTTGGACATCTTCATCTCAAGGCAGAACAACTATTTCAGTCTAAAGATTAGGAAACAATGCTGTTCATCTCTTGCAGGAGATACAGCTAACCCCGAATTTCAATCTTCTTACTATTAAATTATTTATCTGGCGATATTTCAATGTTCCTGGAGTTTAATTATTAATCTGCTAAATAGCTAACTTAAAATCCCATCATTATTATTCGGAAAGTTTTACAAACATTACTGGGACCAAATTTGATGTTCATCTTTAATCTCCTTAAATTAATTGGCAACGTCGCAAGTTATTGGTGATATGGTACCGTACAAAGTACATATATTATAGATATCTAAAAGCGTTTAATAATTTATACTCAAACAAGAGATTATCGTGAGTGATTAATAGACTACGTCAGTACGACTATCAAGACCAGAAGATGTGTCCACTTTCTGGAAATGCTTTGTAACATTAGGAACTATGAAATGAACACCACAGAAGAAAGACACAGAGCAAAACTATGTTTAGAGAATGATTCATAATATAGAGCACAGAAAGAAAACAAGAAGTCTGGTGGCACAGTGGCATATCAGGCGGTACGGTGGCATAGTGGTAGAGCGACTGCCTTACAGCGCCAGAGACCTGGGTTCGATCCTGACCACGGGTGCTGTCTGTACGGAGTTTGTATGTTCTCCTCATGACCTGCGGGATTTTCTCCGAGATCTTCAGTTTCCTCCCACACTCCAAAGACAGACAGGCTTGTGGGTTAATTGGTTTAGTATAAAATGTAAAATTGTCCCTATTTTGTGTCGGGTAGTGTTAATATGCGGGGATCGCTGGTCGGTGAGCCTCAGGGCCTGTTTCCGCGCTGTATCTCTGAAGTAAACTAAACTAATCAAACTAAAAAGGTGCCCCAGTCCAAAGATCTGCCTTTGTCCTACTAAATAATATCGTGCGGCCGTAAGAAGTGAAATCAATATTTTAAACAGCTTGCACCATTATTTGACAATAGTTTGAAAATAAACCATTTTTGAGAGCTTTGAAAAATAGACGATGATGGGTTTTTTCAAATGGCGGTAGTGAATTATTTACATCCTACTTCAAAAGTACTAAGGAAGGTCACAGATCCAATGATTCACTGATAATAAATAGTCCCAGCTGGATCTTTCCTTGACAGAAGCAAATGACCTTATACCTATGCCAGAGTGACATTTTTGACAAATTTAATGTCACTAGGTAGATGGATGCAGCGTTTTTATTTTACCCCTTTGGTACATCTTTCAAGCTCACTGGCTGCTCTTTTATTACCAGCTACACAACAAGAATGATGGGGAATGCATAAAGAATCACAGCAAGTAGCATCTTGGGACTTCACAGGACGTGGATGAGACAAATAAAATGTTTTTTTCTATGCCAATGAGCTTATCAATAAAAAACAATGTCATTCAACCCACCCTTTAGGTGTGGAAGCCAAAAAACACCATTCATAATGTGGAAAATGCCTTTGAGTTTAACAATTCTAAAATAGTTATTTTTTCCTTCTTTCCCTTAATCAGTGATTCGTTTTGACTGGAAGTTTAGTTTAGTTTAGTTTAGCTTAGAGATACAGCGCGGAATCAGGCCCTTAGTCCCACCGAGTCCGTGCTGACCAGCGATCCCTGCACATTAACACTCTCCTACACACAGGGAACAATTTTACATTGATACCAAGCCGTATTAACCAACAATCCTGTACATCTTAGGGGTGTGGGAGGAAACCGGAGATCCTGGAGAAAACCCATGCAGGTCACGGGAAAACGTACAAACTCTGTACTGACAGCACCCGTAGTCAGAATAGAACCTGACTCCTGGTCCCTGGTGCTGTAACCCAACAACTGTACCGCTGTGCCACTGTACTGCCTTAGTGGTTTCATTCTGCTCTTTTCTAAGTAACATATATCTCTGAGCTTTATTTATTTACCACTAGTTCCCCCATCATGGTGCAGAAAGCCTCTAAAGACCTGATATGCTTCAAATATTACATTAGGGCCTATCATTTGTGTGGTATTCTATGAAATCAGCAATAGACAATAGACAATAGACAATAGGTGCAGGAGTAGGCCATTCGAGCCAGCACCGCCATTCAATGTGATCATGGCTGATCATCCCCAATCAGTACCCCGTTCCTGCCTTCTCCCCATATCCCCTGACTCCGTTATTTTTAAGAGCCCTATCTAGCTCTCTCTTGAAAGCATTCAGAGAACCCGCCTCCAATCTTAAACATTTTTTTTCTTAAAATTACCTAAATGCCTAGCTTCAAAACTGATCTAATTAAATAAAAGTTTCAGTTAATACTGATGAATCTATTAATTTATCAATATGCGTTAAGGACTTGCTGAAGCAAGAAAAAAAAACAGCATCTTCCCCTCTGCTGATCGACATAAAGTGTTGGACTAACTCAGCAGGTCAGACGGAAGAAGGATCTCAACCCAAAACATCACCCATTCCTTTTCTCCAAGGATGCTGCCTGACCCGCTGAGTTACTCCGGCATTTGGTGTCCATCTTTACTTTAGTTTAGTTTAGTTTATTGTCAGGCTGTGCATAGTAAAGAGCAAAGTAATAATGATGACAACAATGAACCTAATCCTAAACCTATTGATGCTGGAAAACTGATATAAATTAAAACAGGTTCGATCCTGACAACGGGTGCTGTCTGTACGGAGTTTGTATGTTCTACCTGTGACCACGTGGGTTTTCAATGGGTTGCCCCAGTTTCCTCCCACACTCCAAAGATATAAAGGTTTGTAGATTAATGTGGCTTTGGTAAAAATTGTAAATTGTTCTTTGTGTGTAGGATTGTGTTAGTGTACGGGATTGCTGGTCGGTGCGGACTCGGTAGGTCTAAGGTCCTAATTCCGCATGGTATCTCTAAACTAAAACTAAAATATTGGAAATACACAAGTTAGATAGCATCTGCAAGAGAGAAATTGAGTTAATGATTCAGTTTGATGAATATCTATTTTAGAGTTGTTGCATTCAATTACATTTCCCGCTTTCTAAATAATCCTTTTAGGCTATTGCATTATCAGTGTGAAGTAGTGACTATAATTTGTTTTCCAGGATTCTGTTTGGGCAGATTCCCGAAGGAGGGTCCCCACATGAAATGACATCCACCCATGTTCTCCAGGGATGCTGCCTTACCTTTTTTGTTTAGTTCAGTTTAGAGATACAGCGCGGAAACAGGGCCTTCGGCTCACCAAGTCCGCGATCCCTACACACACTAGGGACAATTTACTCTTATGACAAGTATACAAACCCTACAAACCTGTACGTCTTTGGAGTGTGGGAGGAAACCGAAGATCTTGGAGAAAACCCATGCGGTCATGGGGAGAACGTACAAACTCCGAACCCAGACAACACCCGTAGTTGGGATTGAACCTGTGTCTCTGGCGCTGTAAGGCAGCAGCTACGCCACCATGCCGCCCTGTGTAGTTACTCCAATACTTTGGTAAACAGTATTTGCAGTTCCTTGTTATTACATTTTGCTTGGGCTGGCCTGTCAAGATTTTATTGTTTTATTTGGAAGCTTGCTGAAAGCTGAATGAGCATTTTATCTTCTTGGATAATACAGAATTCATCAGACTGTAATGGAGCCGACTGATAGAGCAATGTTCCAGTGTTAATTCATTTGTACATGCGTGAAAGATAACTTTTGCTGTTTGGCTTCATAATAATAGGCTTAAATAGTTTACAATATTTCAAAAAGGTCTGATATGCTTCTTATTAATATCTGAGCTTGATTATCATAATTGTATTTGTTTTGTCATGCCTATAATCAATTAGTCTGAATTGTAATAAAAAAAGGCACAAAGTGCTGCAGTGACTCAGCGGGTCAGGCAGCATCTCTGAAGAACATGGACAGGTGACGTTTTGAATTGGGACACTTCTTCAAACTTGAGTCTGAAGAAGGTTTTCGACCCAAAACCTGACCTAGTCTGAAGAAGTGTCCCGATCCAAAATGTCACCTATCCATGTTTTCCAGAGATGCTGCCAGACCCATTGTGATACAAGAGTACTTTGTGTCTTTTATGTGTAAACCATCACCTGCAAGATACAAGATACAAACATTTGTTTGTCACATGTACCAGTTGGTATAGTTAAATGTGTGATCACCATACAGCCATACAATAAAATAAAGAACACAACACACAATAGACTCCAACATAAAACATCCCCACACAGCAGAATCAAAGTTTCCCACTGTGAGGGAAGGCACCAAAGTCAGTCCTCTTCCCCTGATGTTCTTGATGTTCACCCGTGGTCGGGGCTTCCCGAGCCCACCGCAGTCGCCGCTACGGGTGGCCCGATGTTCAGGCCCTCTCGTCGGGATGATGTAAGTCTGACGTCAGAACGGGAGGACAACCTCAGCAGCTTGAACCTCCGAATCGGCCACTTCCTACCAGTGTCCGTGGCTCCCGAAGTCCACAGGTCGCGCTGGGCGGAGATTCAACGCTGGTGGCCCTCAGCAAAGGGATCCCAGGACTCCGCGATGTTGAAGTCAGGGCCGCCCAAGCTGGGAGCTCTACAAACCACAGCTCCGCGATGTTGATGCTACAGGCCCAATGCTCCGGAGCTTCAAACGGCGATCCAGGTAGGCATCGCCCTGCTCCGCCGTGAATCCAGCGCTGCGTCGCCGCTGCTGATCCTCTAGTCCGGTCCCCGGTCCCCGGCAGGAAAGGCCGCGCCAATCCAGTTGGTAGGCCGCGAGGAGGGGGGCGAGGATGCGACACGGAGAATATTCGCATCCTCGCCAGGAAGTTTTCCCCTTACCCTACCCCCTCCCCCACATATAAAAACTAAATAACCCTCCAAAACATACTGTTCAGACAAACTAAAATAATAAAAAGATACAAAAAATGGGCAGAGGCTGCCATCAATGCGGCGCCCCCTGGTGTACTTCCTGCAGTTCCTTGTTTCTACAACTAGTCTGAATCTTAGTCATATTTAGAAAGTCAAATTGCATATCATTAGTCAAATGTTCCTTTTGTATCATCACGCAATCTCACAAACTCTGTTTTTTGTGTATCTAAGCCACCAGTGACATTAATGTTTCAATCACCCACGTTATACCACGTGACTTCCTCGTCCATCTCTACTTGATCTGTACTATCCAATTTAACGCAGCTTTGAGAAAGCCCAGCATTGTTGAAGGGTGATAGACCAATTGTTTTGTAATATTCTGCCCAAGGTTTTACCTGTCAACCAACGGGTGGCACAGTAGCTCATTGGTAGAGTTGCTGCTTTACAGCGTCAGAAACCCGGGTTCAATCCCGACCACGGTTGCTCTCTGTATGGAGTTTGTACATTCTCCCTGTGACCGCGTGGGTTTTCTCTGGGTGCTCCGGTTTCCTTCCACAATCCAAAGATGTACAGGTTTGTAGGTTAATTGGCTTTGGTAAAAAATTGTAAATTGTCCCAGTGAGTGTAGGATAGTGTCAGTGCACAGGTGGTTGACGCTGGTTGACGCGGACTCAATGGGCCCAAGGGCCTGTTTCCACGGTGTATGTCTCAAATCTAAGGTAAAGTCTAAAGTCTAACATGATTCAAATGGTTTAATTGTCCATGCATTTGTTACTTGTGCTGCCCCACATCACATTGACGGTAGCAATGAAAGATTATTCATTGCGTTTGCTGAAATGTTTAGGTGGTGGGGCAAGTAAGGGACAAAAGGTCCATGTTATTCATCTAAAAAAAGCGTCTAACGTGGGGTCATGCCTGACAGACCCATTGCACTCTTGACGCCTCCTGGAAGGCCGCAGAGAAACCGAGGCCAGAGCCCCGCGGGCAGGAGCCAGGGCCTCGAAGGCCCGGAGCCTCATGGGTCAGAGACCCGCTGGACGGAGGTAGAGCTTCGCTGGTCGGTGGAGCCTCACGGGTCGGAGCCGAGGTAGAGGTCGGAGTCCCGTGAATCGACGGAGCCAACGGCCGATTGTGCCAGGATCAGCAGAGCCCACGGGTAGAGCCCCCAGGGGGGAGGGAAGAGCAATGGAGAACCCGGTGAAGATCCTTTGTAACTTTGTGGCAACTATTTGCATAGAATAAGGCATTAATGAATTCATTCATTCATTCGTTCGATTACAAATCTACAAATTTCAATTAGTTTAGTTTAGAGATAGAGCGCGGAAACAGACCCTTCGGCCCACCGGGTCCGCGCCGACCAGCGATCTCCACACACTAACACTATCTCCATACACCAGGAACAATTTTTACATTTACCAAGCCAATTGACCTACAAACCTGCACGTCTCTGGATTGTGGGAGGAAACCGAAGATCTCGGAGAAAACCCACGCTGGTCATGGGGAGAACGCACAAACTCCGTCCAGACAGCGCCCGCAGTCGGGATCGAACCTGGGTCTCCGGCGTTGCATTCGCTGTAAGGCAGCAACTCTACCGCTGCGCCACAGCGACCGCCCTAAATGTTGTGCCCCTCTCTAATTGACTGTGAAATAATTTGTAATGTCAATGTGTCGAAGTTTCTTCCTTTATTTCCCCTTGTTCTTTGATCTTTTTCTGATATTTCTTGGTTTTCCGTTTCAAACGGTTTTTCCACTAGAGATCACAGTGGGACAGGAACAACCCCTTTCATTTGTCAATCTTAATTGACAAGAACTTGTTCATCTGCCTTCCCTGCACTTGCATAAACAAGGAGATGAAAGACAAGTTTTAAAACAACAAGTGTCACCTGAAATGATATCAACTCCCTTTGCACTGGAAAATAGTTGAAAGATATTTTATAGAAAGTTGCTGTTTTAAGTCACTGAGTAACAAATAATTTGGACTAACCAAAGCTTTGTTTGTTCTTTTGAAATGTGTTCCCGGCTCGCCCACTGCGGACATCGACAGGACCTGCACCGCGAGAGCGAGAAGGGACCCGCAAGCAACAGTTGAGAGCAAGGGGGCCGGTCGGAGAGCGAAGCGGGCCGTCGCTGAGAAGGGCTGTCGGAGAGTGTGAGGTGCCCTCAGAGAACAAGGAGGGCTGTTGGAGAACGAGGAGGACCAGAGATGGAGAGCGAGTAAGGCCGTAGAGAACAAAATGGAGACCATACGGGGGAGGGGAGGGCTGTAGATTTGCTTCAGATGCGTTTTCTTTTTGTATGTAAAAACCCACTTGAGAACCATGGGCGATTTAAAAATTTTACAGCCAGATTTATCACTTCTGAAACTTTTTAGATGCCAAAGGAATCAAGAAAAAACACAAATAATGCCTTACTGTTGATGAAATGCAGTGAGCAAACGGCCAATATTCGCCAAGCACTTTGGCTGTTGTTGTCCCTTCAGCTGTCGCTTCTATCTACCGTCATTTCTCCTCACTTTTGGAATTCTGAAGTAGACTAAATGTCTCTCACGCTTATCCCGATTTCCATAATTATTTACAACGCAAAAATTGACCATTTCGGCGGGTTTTAATGGGCCCGCTACACTGGTCAGTGCTTACCTGCAGTTCATCGCGTGTACTCCAGTTGGCGTAGCGTAGCAACAGTACGGGTCATGGGTCGTGACCCAATTGCCATGCAACC
Source organism: Okamejei kenojei (assembly GCA_035221665.1). Lineage (NCBI taxonomy): Eukaryota > Metazoa > Chordata > Chondrichthyes > Rajiformes > Rajidae > Okamejei > Okamejei kenojei. The sequence continues at coordinate 57,990,469 of CM069143.1, read as the reverse complement.
TCCCTATAAATCATTATTGAATAAAGATTAATTGAATCTCATTGTATTGGTGATTCGTGATGCACTGAAGTGCCTCCATCTCAGTCAGCACACTGTTGGAATGACTTGCCAGCTCTTAAACTTTGGAGCATAAAATGCAATATTAATAAACTAATGGGAATATTCTGAGGACACTGAGCCATGTTGATAAGAATGTGATGATCAATTTCTCATAAATAATTTTTAAATTGTTCATGTTAACAAGGAAGATATTGCTTGAACGTTTCTTGAAATAGATCTGAAGAAAATATCAACGTGTCTGCTTTCGGTGAATGTGGATTTGCCATTCAATTACATAAAGCCAGTCTCTTCATCATTCTTTTGACAGTTATAAGCCTATTCAATTAAAATTACTGGTAAACTTGCAGCAAATTAAATGGTAACTATAAATATTAGAAATCAAAGGTGTAAGTGATTTTCATGCAAGCCCATTTAACTACTAAGCAGTTTTGTCACTCTTGTGTTATATATTGTGTAAGAAGGAACTGCAGATGCTGGTTTAAACCGAAGATAGACACAAAAAGCTGGAGTAACTCAGCGGGACACACAGCATCTCTGGAGAGAAAGAATGGTTGATGTTTCAAGTCGAGACCCTTCTTCAAACTCTGCTCTGAAGAAGGGTCTCGATCCAAAACGTCACCCACTCCTTCTCTCCAGAAATGCTGCCTGTCCCACTGAGTTACTCCAGCTTTTTGTGTCTATCTTATGTTATATATTGACGGATCTGGCCATTATACCTTTTAGTTTTAGTTTTAGAGATACAGCACAGAAACAGGCCCTTCTACCCACCGAGTCCACGGTGACCAGCGATCCCCGCACACACTTAACACTATCCTACACACGAGGGACAATTTACCTTTTTTTTTTTAACTGAAGCCAATTAACCTACAAACTTCTACGTCTTTGGAGTGTGGGAGGAAATTGGAGGGCCCGGAGAAAACCCAGAGGTCACAGGAAGAAAGTACAGACTCCATATAGACAGCACCCGTAGACAGGATCGGTCCCGGGTCTCTGGCACTGGAAGGCAGCAACTCTACCGCAGCACCTCCGTGCCGGCCCCAAAGCAGCAAGTCACAAATCTGCAAGACTGCACAACCCAGAGCAGCTGACGGAATAGCTGCTTAGATTCTCAGACACTGAACTCAGTGCAGTTAATGGGATTGAGACATAGAAACATAGAAATAGGTGGAGCAACAAGCATATGGCTGATAATCTAAAATCAGTACCCTGCTCCTGCTTTTTCCCCATATCCCTTGATTCCTAAGAGCTAAATCTAACTCGCTCTTGAAAACATCCAGTGAATTAGCCTCCACTGCTTTCTGTGCTGGAGAATTCCACAAATTCACAACTCTCTGGGTTAAAAAATGTTTCCTCATCTCAGTCCTAAATGGTCTACCCCTTATTCTTAAATTGTGACCCCTGGTTCTGGATTTTTCCTGCAACTAGCCTGTCCAATCCTGTAAGAATTTTATATGTTTCTATAAGATTACCTCTCATTCCAGTGAAAACAAGCCCAGTCGATCCATTCTTTCATCATATGTCAGTCCTGTCATCCAGGGAATTAACCTGGTGAACCTAAGCTGCACTCCCTCAATAGCAATAATGTCCTTCCTCAAATTAGGACACCAAAATTGCATATAATACTCCAGCTGCGGTCTCACCAGAGTCTTGTACAACTGCAGTAGGACCTCCTTGCTTCTAAACTCAAATCCTCTCGCAATTAAGGCCAACATGCCATTAGCTTTCTTCACCTCCTGCTGTATCTGCATGCTTACTTTCAGTGAATGATGTATAGGCACACTCAGGTGTCGTTGCACTTCCTCTTTTCCAAATCTGACACCATTCAGATAATAATCTGCTTTCCTGTTCTTGCAGCCAAAGTGGATAACCTCACATTTATCCACAATATACAGCATCTGTCATGCATCTGCCCACTCACCCAATCTATCCAAGTCACCCTGCAACCTCAAAGCTGCCACCCAGCTTTGTGACATCTGCAAACTTGAAGATGTCACATTTAATTCCTTTCTCTAAATCATTAATATATATTGTAAATAACTGGGGTCTCAGCACCGAGCCTTATGGCACCCCACTAGTCACTGCCTGCCATTCTGAAAAGGACCCTTTAATTCCTACTCTTTGCTTCCTGTCTGCCAACCAGTTCTCTATCCATGTCATACAAATCTTCATATCTTGCAAAACATACTTGGCTAATAAAGTATGATTATGATTATGAATATCCTACCCCCAATACCATGTGCTCTAATTTTACACACTAATCTCTTGTGTGGGACCTTGTCAAAGGCTTTTTCAAAGTCCAGATGCACCACATCCACTGGCTTTAACTTATTCATTCTACTTGTTACATCCTCAAAACATTCCAAAAGATTAGTCAAGCATGATTTCCCCTTCATAAATCTATGCTGACTTTGACTGATCCTGTCACAGCTTTCCAAATGTGCTGCTATAACATCTTTAACAATCGACTCAAGCATTCTTCCCCATTACTGATGTAAGGCTAACTGGTCTATAATTCCCTGTTTTCCCTCTCCCCCCTTTCTTAAAAAGTGGAGTTATATTGGGTTCCCTCCAGTCCACAGGAACTGATCCAGTCGAGAGAACATCGGAAAAATATCATGCCAAATGCCAAACTAGGATCCAGAACCTGTATAGCCACCTTTATTGTCTGACCAAAACGTCTAATGGAGTCTGTCAGCAGACCTGAATCCTGCCTCTACTGTAGATAGATGCAAAGTGCTGGAGTAACTCAGTGGGTCAGGCAGCATCTCTGGAGAAAAAGGATGGGTGATGTTTTGGGTCAGAATCGTTCTTCAGACTTCAGGACCTTCTTCAGGACCAGAGGTCATAGCCTCAGAATTAAAAGGCATCCATCTAGGTAGGAGATGAGGAGAACATTCTTTCATCAGAGGGTGGTGAATCTGTGGAATTCATTGCCACAGAAGGCTGTGGAGGCCAAGTTAATGGATATTTTTAATGCAGAAATTGATAGATTATTGATTGGAACATGTCAGGGGTTAGGGGAGAAGGCAGGAGAATGGAAAGATAGATCGGCCATGATTGAATGGTGGAGCAGATTTGATGGGCTGATTGGGCTAATTCTGCTCCTATCGCTAATGAACATAAACCTATGAACTGAAGACTCAACTAGGGCATATTGTTCTTCTTACAAATGGTAAAAATGCAAAATTAATTCCACTATAAGGAACATGCACATTGCATTCTAATTTTAAACACTCAGCTTAAAGATATGAAATGATGATTCATACGAAAGGAGGAACTTATACGCTTCTCCTGTGACCTTGTGTGTTTTCCCCAGGTGCTCCGGTTTCCTCCCACATCCCAAAGGTGTGCAGTTTTGTCAATGAATTGTCCTCTACCAATTGCCCCTAGTGTGAAGGGAGTGGATGGGATGCTGCAATAAAGTCATGGTGTGAACAAGTAATTGACTCGGTGGGCCAAAGGACCTGTTTCAAGCTATATCTTTTAATCAATTAATGATGATTCTAATGGTTTATTATGCCTTTCTAAATAATATTTCTTCCACTAGCAATATACACCAATGTTCTGCAACCATTAATTAAACATGATCATAAAATCAACACAGAATCACTTTTTCCCTATAGCAATTATTCATTAATGTTTCTCAAGCAATTAATAACTTTACCCAAGACTATTGTAGCTTGCTAATCCACTATAAGGTGCATATCTTAAATAAGAAATGGCATTACGAAGACCTAATCCAATAACGAGTAACTCAAAGCTTTCAAAACTCAATGGTACAAACATATTAAGGGTTTGGACACGCTAGAGGCAGGAAACATGTTCCCAATGTTGGGCGAGTCCAGAACCAGGGGCCATAGTTTAAGAATAAGGGGTAAGCCATTTAGGACGGAGATGAGGAAACACATTTTCACACAGAGAGTTGTGAGTCTGTGGAGTTCTCTACCTCAGAGTGCGGTGGAGGCCGGTTCTCTGGATACTTTCAAGAGAGAGCTAGATAGGGCTCTTAAAGATAGTGGAGTCAGGGGATATGGGGAGAAGGCAGGAACGGAGTACTGATTGTGGATGATCAGCCATGATCACATTGAATGGCAGTGCTGGCACCTACTGCACCTATTGTCTATTGTCTATTGTAATCATGTCATTCTTCTTACTAATTATTTGACCGTTGCATTTTTGATACAAGTGGTCCTGTCCTCAAAATGGCCTTTGACATTTTTATAGTTTTTCTGATTTTATTTCATATTTATGCCCTTTAGAAAAACAAAATGCTGAGTATGCATTCAATATATTTAGTGATACTAGCTTCAAGGGACACTGCAACATGAATGTTATTGTGCACTATGATAGTACTGTACATAAAATTAAACCAAGTATTGAATTTAACTACAAAGAACCCAGATTCTCAATTTGTAATTCACATTACATTTTTAGGAACTAATTGAAGTTTGAAACAAACACTGAAAGCAAATGCAATCAGTGGAGTAAATGATGCATGAGTCATTAATACATCATTCAGCAGTTATTGGTAACAGTGTAAATTGGCTTGTTCAAGGTGTTGCAGAGTGAGAAGATGTTGCCTTGCAGAACTTTATAAAATGAAACTTAGCACCACCTTGCAAAGTATTGAAGTGCAATCTTCAGAAGTTAGAACTTGTAGTTTTTGGTTCCTCCTTCAATTTGAGCACAAAAGGTGTTTTTGTTAATTCAAACAAACAGATTATAAATCTATAGCAAGTTTAGAGATACAGCGCGGATATATAGATACTAGTAATATTAAAGATGTTTGGAGAATGCAAAAGCCAGCGGGACGGGAATACTCATTTTACTCACCTGTGCATAAAACTTATTCAAGAATAGATTATTTTTTGGTAGATTTAAAACTTATCCCATTCACTTATAATTCAAAATTTCATAATATTATAATTTCAGATCTCGCACCTTTAACTTTCATGATGAAAATAACTGGTAAAACGGAAAAACAGGGACATTGGAGATTTAACCCACAAATTTTAAAAGACAAAATAACTCAAGAATACATCACAAAACAGATCAAGATTTTCTTTGAAATAAATGATACGCCAGAAATATCTTCGTCCCTATTATGGGAAAATTTTAAAGCGTATCTTCGGGAAATTATGATATCCTCTCAAGTATTTTATAATAAAGAGAATCGGAAGGTACACCAGGCATTGGAAAGATAGATTAAACAGTTAGATACAGAAAATGCTGTTAACCCAACCGTAATAAAACATAATAAAATCTTTGCATTGAAATATAAATTAAATAAAATACAGTCAGACCAAACTATACCAATATACTAAACAAATACAATTTGAATTTGGAGATAAACCACAAAAATTATTAGCTCGTCAATTACGAAAATTGGAAGGAGAAAAATTAATCCATAGGATTAAATCAGACAAAGGGGAATTATTAGTACAAGCTAAAGATATAAATGAGAGATTTTTGCAATATTATAAAAATTTATATTCAGCCAAAACGACAGAAAATCGAATAGGAGTAGAAACATTTAAAAAAAATTGTAATCTAAAAGGACTGGATTCAGAAAATAGAGAATCACTCAACGCTGAAATAACTACTAAAGAAATCGAAGAAGCTATTAGGTCATTAAAAAATGGTAAAACTCCAGAACCGGATGGTATTGGATCAGAATTTTATAAAACCTTCTATGATATGATAGCTCCACGTTTGAAGACACTTTATGAACACATTTATGCACAACAGAAGTTACCAGAAACATTAAATGAATCTATTATGACACTTATACCTAAATTAGATAAAAATCTGGATGATCCAGGGTCGTATAGAGCCATAGCTCTTTTAAATACTGATCAAAAATATTAACTAAAATACTAGCACAAAGACTAAATACAGTGATTAATAAAGTAATTCATTCAGACCAAACAGGATTTATACCGAGTGTTAACGAAGAAACTGCAGATGCTGGAGAATCGAGGGTTACACAAAAAGCTGGAGAAACTCAGCGGGTGCAGCAGCATCAAAGGAGCGAAGGAGATAGGCGACGTTTCGGGTCGAGACCCTTCTTCAGACTGGTCAGGGATCAGGGAAACGAGAGATATAGACGGTGATGTGAGAGATAAAGAACAATGAATAAAAGATATGCAAAAAAGTATCGATGATAAAGGGAACAAGCCATTGTAAGCTGTTTGTGGTGTGAAAATGAGAAGCTAGTGCGACTAGGGTGGGGGAGGGAGATAGAGATAGAGGGAATGCCAGGGCCTGAGGACTGAGGAAGAGGTGGGAGGGGGAGGAGACAGCAGGGGTTAACAGAATTGAGAAAATTCAATGTTCAAGCCCAAAGGATGCAAACTCCCCAAGCGGAATATGAGGTGCTGTTCCTCCAACTTGCGGTGTTGCTCATTCTGGCCATGGAGGAGGCCCAGGACCGAGAGGTCGGATACGGAATGGGAGGGGGAGTTGAAGTGCTGAGCGACCGGGAGGTCGGGTTGGTTTTTGCGGACCAAGCGGAGGTGTTCGGCGAAACGATCGCCAAGCCTCCGCTTGGTCTCACCGATATAGATTTATACCAAAACGATACTCCTCAAACAACGTGAGAAGATTATTCAATTTTAATAAAGAAACATTAATAAAGATCTATCAATTATTTTGTTGGATGCAGAGAAAGCTTTCGATCAGATTGAATGGTCTTATTTATTTTCGGTTATGGAAACTTTTCGGTTGGGAGAGAAGTTTATAACATGGGTTAAGCTACTATATACCAAGCCAACAGCTAGAATATTAATAAATCAAATGTTAACAACTAAATTTAATTTATTCCGTGGCTGTAGACAAGGTTGTCCTCTATCTCCACTACTGTACGCACTGGCAATTGAACCATTAGCACAGCGCGTCAGATTACATCCTGAAATATATGGGTATGAAACCAAAGAAACTGAAAATAAAATCCCTTTATACGCAGATGATGTATTACTTTATATTACAAAGCCGGAAATTAGTATTCCTAACTTATTAGATTTAATAACTCAATTTGGATTGATTTCAGGATACAGAATTAATTGGAATAAAAGTGAACGTATGCCAATAATGGGAAACAACTCACATATATTACAACAATATCCTTTTAAGATAGCAAATGAAAAAATCAAATATCTTGGAATTCATGTAACAAAAAGATATGATTCTTTATTTAAATCTAATTTCCCAACCCTATTGAATAAACTACTTAAGAATATCCTATATTGGAAAAGATTACCTATTTCAATGCTAGGTAGAATTAATGCGATAAAAATGATTTTTCCTCCGCAATTATTATACCTGTTTCAACTGATCCCGATATATCTTCCTAAAAATCTTTTTATTCCAATTATAAGAGCCATAGAATAAATAAAAAATATCTATGTAAATCAAAAATAAATGGAGGTTTTGCATTGCCTAATTTTATGTTTTATTATTGGGCAGTTAATATTAAAAATATGAACTTTTGGTTGGAAGAAGTAGATAAACAACCAAACTGGTTAAAAATGGAAAAGGAAGATTGTTCACCTTTTGAAATTTTGAAAGCTCGATTTTATTTGCTAATACTAAAATACATTAAAAAAAGTTATAGAGGAAATCCAATAATAGAAAGTGGCATACGTATTTGGAAACAATTAAAGAAAACATTAAAATTAGAAAGTATACCACTGGCTCTTCCCATTGCAAATAACATCACTTTTAAACCTTCAATGATGGATAAAGGTTTTTTAAAATGGAAGAACTATGGAATAAATAAGATGGGTGATCTCTATAGGGAAAGTTTATTCCTTTCATTTCAGGAATTACAACAAAATTATGGATTACACTCAAAAGGGTACTTTAGATATCTACAAATTAGAGACTATGTTAAATCAAACACACAGGATTTTAGAAATAGAAAGACAGAAATTTTAGATGAATGTCTAAATAAATATCCGAATACAGAAAAATTAATATCATATATTTATAATATTTTACTGGAAAATGATTTACCAAACTCAGAAATATATAGGCAAGCATGGGAAAATGAATTAGGACAAACAATTAGTGTAGAAGTATGGAATGAAAGTTTACAACATATACACCACTGCTCATTAAATGCCAGACATTCCCTGATACAATTTAAAGTTTTACATAGATTACACTTTTCGAAATCCAAATTAAACAGAATTTTTGCAAATGTTTCTGCTATATGTGATAAATGTCAGCATTTAGAAGCTAATCTAACGCATTCATTCACAAAATGTATAAAAATTGCTAATTTTTGGATAAAATTTTTTAACATAATCTCGAAAGTAGTTAATGCAAATTTGGCTCCATACTCAAAATTAATTATATTAGGAATAATAGAAACTTATCATCTACTAACAACACAGCAACTAATTTTTATTGGTTATAGTTTAATAATTGGTAAAAAACTAATACTAAGATTTTGGAAAGGTCCTACATCCGCCACAATCAAAATGTGGATTACAGAAATGTTGGAGACACTTCATCTGGAAAGACTAAGACTTGTCCTTTTGGACAAGCTAGATCAATTCAGAGGAATATGGTCTCCATTTATTGAATACTTAAAGTTCGAGGGCCTGAGTTGAAGCCTGAACGAAGGAATGAATGAAGAACTATATACAATAGACCACGCATATATCTCCATTGAAGAATATCTTGCTTTATACTCCACTCATTTTATCGATTTTCTACTTCTATTTTATTTATTTTTATTATTTCTCTTTACTATTTTCTTTCTGTTATAAAATAATAAAAAATATAGAAGTATAAATAAGAACGACAGTAAACTTTAAAAATATTAAGAATATATGTGATGAATAAGATGTTTTTTTCTTTTTTTGATTTTATGTTATTCCTTCTTAATATGTATTTAATTCTAATAAAAATATTTTACAAAATAAAAAAGAGATACAGCGCGGAAACAGGCCCTTCGGCCCTCCGGATCTGCGCTGACCAGCGATCCCGGCACATTAACACTATCCTACTCACACTAGGGACAATTTTTTACATTTACTAAGCCAATTAACCTACATACCTGTATGTCTTTGGAGTGTGGGAGGAAACCAAAGAGCTCGGAGAAAACTCACGCGGTCACGGGGAGAATGTACAAACTCCGTACAGACAAGCACCCGTAGTCGGGATCGAACTATGGTCTCCGGCGCTGCAAGTGCTGTAAGGCAGTAACTCTACCGCTGCACCACCGTGGCCACCAAGCTACTTTAAAGGAGTTCCTCCCCTCTCTCTGAGACCCTCTCTCACTGTTCCTCCTCTGCAATTCCTACCGCTCTCCTGCTGTTCGAACATATTCAGATTCAGACTCACTACTAATTGAGAGTTATTGGGGTCGGTCCCAATGAGAAGCGTGGACGAGTATGGAGATGTGCGCGATATCGCACGGAGCTCCGAAATTAAATCTTTGCGCGCCACCGGCCTGTCGTGTAACTGATGGTCAAAGTGGGACAGGCCCAAGACCCTGGCATGACACAACGTCTCACCTCCAAAAGCAGCAGAAGCAGGCAAACGATCATCAAACTCGTCCTGGGGCTCACGGCCGTTGCGGTCCGGATCTGCCCCCACTTCTACTCCCAGAACAGGGCCAAGAAAATTGAAGATAGACACAAAATGCAGGAGTAACTCAGCGGGACCGGCAGCATCTCTGGAGAGAAGGAATGGATGACGTTTCGGGTCAAGACCCTTCTTCAGTCTGAAGGAAGGGTCTTGACCCGAAACGTCACCCGTTGCTTCTCTCCCGAGATGCTGCCCTTCCCGCTGAGTTGCTCCTGCATTTTGCGTCCATCTTCAAATGACGTAACGCGCTCCAGTCGGCTGTGCGGACGCATCAAGTCGCGCGCGACCTTCACGGGACCGTCGCGCCTCAACGCGACCACTTAGTGCCAAGGACACGTAAGTGGGACAGGGGCTTAACTCAGAAACACTGGATAGAAGGAATGGCCAACGTTTCGGGTCGAGACCTTTTTTACCTACCATGCTTTATCCTGGCCCTCCTCTCTTCATAAGATCATAAGATCATAAGTGATAGGAGTAGAATTAGGCCGTTCGGCCCATCAAGTCCACTCCGCCATTCAATCATGGCTGATCTATCTCTCCCTCCTAACCCCATTCTCCTGCCTTCTCCCCATAATAAATGACACCCTTTTAGTTTTCTTTTCCCCCTTCCCAAAATCAGTCTGAAGAAGGTTCCTGACCTGAAAAGTCACCTTTCCATGATCTCCAGGGACGCTGCCTGACCTGCTGAGCTACTCCAGCACTTTGTGTCTTTATTTTAACTGCAATAGATAGTTTCCGATCAGTGCATGGAGCTGGTGTCTTGATACCAGAGCATCGTCAAGCACCAAATTGGTTTCCATGCTTAATTAACGCTGTCTAAGAGAAAAGCTCAGGCTTTTTACTGGAACCTCATTCTAACAAATGGCCTGAAGTAAAAGCAATCCTGATACAGTTTTAAGGCAATCTATATCTATTAAAGAGTGTGTTTTTTGAAGAGGATCTAAAAAGTGTGGAAATAATACAACTCAACCTCCTCACGACAAGAGCTCCAGGCTCAAACGATTCAGAGTAATGAATGCATGTTTTTGAATCAGCCAGGAAAGTGGAAATTATATGGAGATAAATTTCAGGAGATAAACTTCAGGGTAAACCTTTTATATTCACAAGCACAAATGAAAACATATAGTCTTGGGGACGCAAGGAACTGCATATGCTGCAATCCTGAGCGAAACGCAATGTACCGGATGAACTCAATGTGTCAGGTAGGGAGTGGACAGATGAAGTTTTGGGTTGGAAACCTTCAATTGATGGACTCGAACCGAAATGTGACCTATTGCTTTTCTCCAGAGATGCTGCCTGACCCACTGAGATACTCCAGCTTTCTGTGCCTGTCTTTGATACAATCTGTAAGTGATATGGAAATACCAGTGAGATAAAGAGCTAGTGTCGCATGCCTATGACTCTTAATCAGAATTGGAAAATTGAGAAAACAAACCTAACGGAGAATGACAAGGGTGGAGAGAACTGCTTGTGTTAGGGTGGAGACTCAAGCTGTCTCGATGATTCAAATGCTTTTCTACATCTGGGAGAGAAAATTGAAGCTTGTTAATCGTAGCTAATGTCATCTGGTGGAGTATGAATGGAGAAAGATGGAAGAGGACAAAGAAAAAACACGCTGAAAATACGAAATGCAGAACTCCGCAGTTGCTAAGAATCTGAAATAAGGATGGCACAATGGCTCAGTGGTAGAGTTGTTGCCGAATAGGGCCAAAGATCCAGGTTCGATCCTGTCTGTATGGAGTTAGTACGTTCTCTCCATGACCGCGTGGGTTTTCTCCGGGTGCTCCGGTTTCTTCCCACACTCCAAAGATGTAGAGGTGTTTATGTTAATTTGGCTTTGGTAAAAATTGTAAGTTATCCCTCGTCTGCAGGATGGTACCAGTGTACGGGGATCGCAGGTGGGCACGGACTCGCTGTGTCTCTAAACAAAACTAAACTAAAAGCCAAGCTGCAAATATTGAGCGGGCCAAAGCGCATTGGTGGAATTAATAACATTTGAGTTAATGTTATGATTTGCATAGTCTTGCATTGGAACTGTTTATTAACTGTTTATATAACTATTTATTTATGTGTATGCGTGTGCGTGTGTATATATGGTCTATGCAATATAGACATACTGAAATGTTCTGTATTTACGTTTACAATACTCTGTTGTGCAGCAGTAAGGATCAATTTCATTATCCTATGGGACACACAACAATAAACTCTCTTGGGTACACAAAAAGCTGGAGAAACTCAGCGGGTGCAGCAGCATCTAAGGAGCGAAGGAGATAGGCGACGTTTCGGGTCGAGACCCTTCTTCATAAACTCTCTTGACTTGAACTAGTCAGATCTGAGGAAAAAAACTGTTGTGCATTTGCTGAACTCAACATTACATACCGAATGTCATAGACTTCAATGAAAAAAGGCAAATAGTGCTGGAGTAATTCAACGGTGCAGGCAGCATCTCTGGGGAGCATGGCTAAGTGACGTTTTGGATTGGAACCATTCCACAGATCAGCGCCCTTATTCAGACCTGACCCGAAGCATCACCTATATTCAGACCGGAGATGCTGCCTGAGTTACTGAGATACTCCACCACTTTGTGCCTTTTTTGGTAAACCAACATCTGCAGATCCTTTTGTTTATACGTAGACAGAAATTGCCATGAGGTATGTTGAGCTTTAAGGGAGGGGCATAGAAGGATAAAGATAGAGAGGTGATAGTGGGAATGAGATGGAAGTTAAAGCAACAGGCTTTTGGATGCTCTGGGTGACCTTTGTAGATGTAATGAGACTGTTTTGCAAAGCTGTCAATACAATTTGCAATTTTTTGCAAATCAGCAATAGCTTTCTCTAAGGTAGAGGGGAGAGTGTTGAGAAAGTGAATCTCTGCTTCACCTGGAAAGACTGTTTGGGTCGCTGATGCTCAGAAGGAAAGAGGTACAATGGCTGGCACAGTGGTGCAGCTGGTAGTGCTGCTGCCTCACAGCGCCAGAGACCTGGGTTTGATCCTGACCATGACAGCTGACTCTGCGGAGTTTGCACGTTCTCCTCCGGGTGCTCCGGTCTCCTCCAACATCCTAATGACGCGCAGGTTTGTAAGATGATTCACCTCTGTAAATTGTCCCTTCTGTGAAGGGAATTTGTAAAACTAAGTGATGTGAACGGGTGGTCGATGGTCGACTTTGACTCGGTAGGCTGAAGGGCCTGTTTCCATGGTGCATCTCTAAAACTAAACGGTAAGATGACAGGTTTTGCAACTGCGGTTGCATGGGAAAATGTACTAAAAGGGACTTTGGTGAAGATAAAACATGAGCCAAGTATTCCCGGCATTTTTATTTATTTATGTTTCAGATTTCCTGCATCTGCGATTTTAAAAAATGCTCTTGAAAATTTTACAATTAATTTCTAATGAAATGACATACTCAAAAATGATATCTTGTGAAGTTGCTGAAAATTAATTGATTAATATCAAGTAAATCAAGGCTTTTAATAAAAAACAAATTTCGCTGATGTCTCAGATTAGTTCGGAAGAGTCTAAGTGTGTCTTGTAGCTGATTAAGTAAAGCAATGGTTTTAATGTTATTACAAGCTAACAATCGTCAATGAAGTCCCCTTTTTGTGAATGACTTCCTGTTGAGATCTTCTGAGCAGACTTTTCATCTTTTATAATTACATTCTTCAAGATGAAATATAGTAAGAATGAAGGAGGCAATAGAGAAAGATATCAGCATGTGAACTGAAGAGATTTGCAGTTTAATAACAACACATAACTTTATGGGAATAAAACCTATGTACTCTGATCAAAATCAATTGTAATAACTACACTTAAACTTGAAATAAATGCAGAAAAAAAAATCAGGGGGTGGCTTTGACAAACTTCCATTGTGATGTCCATCCCACTCACATCTCCCCTTCCTGCTCCCCCCGTCCCTTTCTACCTTTATCCATTGCTTCATATTTCATGCCTTTTCTTTCCCGATCTCACAATTTTGTCGTCATTTTATCTCTGGCCTTTGTCCACCCATCAACTCCCACCTCACCTGTATCCACCTATTACTTTCCAATCTTTGTTCTGCTCCCACCTCTCTTCCAGATTTCTTCGTCCACCCACTAACCCCCCCCCCCCCCCCCCTCTCTGCACCCCCATTACAAGTTGCCTGAAAGATCCCAACCCAAAACATTGCTTCTTCATGTTCTCCAGAGATGTTGCCTGACCTGCCGAGGTACTCCAGCATTTTGTGTTGTTTTTTGGTAAACCAGCATCTGTTGTTCTTTGTGGCCAAGTATTCAAATCCGATTTTGCCATCAACAGATGGTAAAACCTAGAAACTAGTTCAGGACACTTATAGAGTCTTACAGTGTAGAAACACGCCCTTCAGCCCAACATGTGCCATCTACGCTAGTCCCACCTACCTGCATTTGGCCCATATCTCTCTAAACTTTACCTATGTACAAATGTTTTTTAAACGTTGATAGTACCTACCTCAACTACCTCCTTGTTCTATATACCTACCACCCTATGTGTAAAAATGTTGCCCCTCAGTTTCCTATCATGTTCTTGATTCCCCTACTTAGGGTAAAATACTGTGCAATTACCTTCTCTATTCCTCCCATGATCTTGTCCTCCACCTTGTCCAGCGGAGTCGGGGGATATGGGGAGAAGGCAGGAACGGGGTACTGATTGGGGATGATCAGCCATGATCACATTGAATGGTGGTGCTGGCTCGAAGGACCGAATGGCCTACTCCTGCACCTATTGTCGATTGTCGATTATCTAGAAGATCACTCGTATGTACTATATGATTTCCCTGCATTGTACCACAATGACTCGCCTGTGGTGGATTTAGCCACTTCTGCAAACGTGGCCATTTGCCACAGGAGTCAGGCCTGCTTCCAGAGTGAGGAGGTCACTTAGGGCCATGAAGCTAATCAAGGCAACAAAAACAAATCAAGTGAAAATGGCAATTAAGCAGTGAACACGGGTGGCACGGTGGCCCAGTGGTAGAGCTGCTGCCTCACAGCTGCCGGGACCCGGGTTCAATCCCGACTATGGGTGCTGTCTGTACAGAGCTAGTACGTTCTCCCGTGACCGGTGTGGGTTTTCTCCAGGTGCTCCGGTTTCCTCCCACACTCCAAAGACCGACAGATTTGTAGGTTAATTGGCTTGGTAAAATTGTCCCTAGTGTTTGTGTAGGATAGCGTTCGTGTGTGGGGATCGCTGGTCGGCGCGGACTCGGTGGGCCGAAGGACCTGGTGGGCCTGATCTCCGATAACGATGAGAAGGCCTACAGGGAGGAGGTGGCTGACCTGGCACTCCGGTGTCAGAACAACAGCCTCCTCTTGAAAGTCACTAAAACTAAGGAGCTGATTGTGGACTTTAGAAGGCACAACAACCAAGGACGTACACGCCATTGGGGGTAAATGGGACTATTGTGGATAGGGTGAGCAGCTTTAAATACCTGGGAGTCCTCATCAAAGAGGATCTGACATGGACAACACGCACTGCCGCACTGGTGAGAAAGGCAAGGCGGTGCCTTTACCACCTCAGGCAGCTGAGGAAATTCAGAGTCTCTCTGAGGATCCTTCAATCCTTCTACTCTGGGGCTGTAGAAAGCATCTTGTCCGGAAACATCTCGACCTGGTTTGGGAACAGCTCTGCCCAGGACAGGAAGGCTCTGCAGAGAGGAGTGCATTCGGCCGAACGATCCATGGGAACTACACTCACCCTCGTGCAGGACCTGTACACCAGGAGGTGCAGATCCAGAGCCAGCAACATTATGGGGGACCCCTACCACCCTAGCAACGGACTGTTCCAACTGCTACAGTCAGGCAAACGCCTCCGATGTCACATTGCAAAAACAGAGAGGATGAGATGGAGTTTCTTCCCACAGGCCATCAAGACTGTGAACTCTGAACTCACCAGGGACTAATTTACTGTTGTGCCTTTTTAAAAAAATGTAAATACTGGTTCGGTTCTGTTGTTTTGCACAATCCCACAGGCATTGCCACTTTCATTTCACTCTAAATCTGGTATGTGTGTGTACGTGACAGATAAAGTTGACTTGACTTGACTTGTATCTCTAAACAAAACTAAAGTAAACTGAAAAACAATCTAATACAGGCACCAGAGCTTGCCCAGGGAACCCCCTGATATGACCCTAGCACAATGGATATCCATAAACAGCAGACTAATTAGCAAACCCATCCAGAGATTTCAGATTGAAGAGAGACACAGAATGCTGGAATAACTCAATGGGTCAGGCAGCATTCCTGAAGAAAAGGAATAGGTGACGTTTCAGGTCAAGACCCTTGTTCGAAACAATGATGTAGAGGTTCACTTGCACCACCTCCAGAGGTGCTGACCCCTAAACGTCACCTATTCCTTTTCTCCAGAGACGCTGCCTGGCCCGCTGAGTTACTCCAGCTCATTTGTGACTATCTTCGGTGTAAACCAGCAGCTCCATATCCTTCCTACACAAGACTTCAGATTGTTTTCTGGTTGCAGCAGCGAAGGATCCTGACCAGCGGAGACTCAATAAATAAGCCAGGAAACCAGGCAGAGTTTCTGTGACAGCCCAAAGGCTTTCAGTGACCTGTAACTAAGTTTGTTGACTATGCAGCAACGCTTTAGGAAACTTCAAGCCAATGCTGCTTTCCGAATATCTTATGAATATTAAACCATTTCAATATTTCCATAAACATGAAAACTCATTTTAATATAGTAATGACATTCTAATGGGTACACCCTGTGGAGGAAAAAAAATAATTCTACCCAATCATTTTGGTTAAATAAATATAGGGAACATTGTCGCAATAAAATACTGCCTAAACAAGCACTCTTCTTGAACGAGTTTCCACATTTATGGCTGCAAATAGTGACAAGACTTATTGTGATTACTCAAGTATTTGCCATTGGAGATGACAGTTCCATTATATTTGTTTATTACGTTATTCTTTTTATATTAAAGAATCATAATAAGCATGCTGCTAGAATAGTTTCCTTCAGCATAACACAGCTACAATAAAAAAATATCTCAATGACGATTTGGGGTGTCACGGTGGCGCAGTGGTAGAATTTCTGCCTCCCAGCCTCGGAGACCTGGGATTGATCCTGACTACAGAGTCTGTATGGAGTTTGTGCGTTCTCCCTGTGACCACGTGTGTTTTCTCCAGGTGCTCTGGTTTCCTCCAACATTCCAAAGATGTGCAGAGTTGCAGGTAAATTGGCCTCTGTAAATTGTGTACAGGTGATTACAAAGTCAGTACAGACAGCACCCGTAGGCAGGATCGAACTTGAGTCTCTGCCGCTGTACGGCAGCAACTCTACCGCTGCTCCATCTCCATCTAAGTATGGAAGTAGTGGTGCTGCCCAAGCAGCTGCTGCTCGCCTGCAGTCCATCGGTCTTTCCTTTTTTTGTTTTCTTTTTGTCTTGTTAGATGTATGTTTTAGTCTATTTTTTAGTTGTGTATATGTGGGGGAAACTTTAAAAAAAAAAATCTCTTCCTTCAATGGAATGCAACCTTTTCCTTGTCGCATCTCCGTCTCCGTCTGCGCCGAGGCCTAATATCGTGGAGCTGGCGGCCTCCAACTGGAATCGACCTTGGGGGCTCTGGTGGCAGAGCCTGTGGACTCACCATCGCGGAGCAGGCTGACCTCGGAGGCTGTGGTGGCGCGGTGGCTGTGACCCCACTTCGGAGCTTCGGGGGCTTTGGCCACGAGCCCTGTGGACGGTAACATCGGGAGCTCGCAGGTCCCTAGTTGGTCCCTGATTTTTAGGAGCTCCCGCAACAGCAGCTTCATCCGCTTTGAATGGCGGAGTTTGAATCGGCCCGTTCGCGGAGCTTAAAATAGGCCACGGGATTTACCATCACCCGGCGGGGGCTTCAGGAGCCTCGATCGCCTCGACGCAGTGGGAGAACAAGCAAGAAGAGATAAGACTTTTTGCCTTCCATCACAGTGAAGAGGTGCCTTGAGCGTCACTGTGATGGATGTTTGTGTTAAATTGTGTTCATTGTGTGTTTTGTTGCTTTTTTCTGTCATGACTGCATGGTACAAAATGTTGTTCAAACTTAATTGTTTGAATGACAATAAAGGAAATTCAATTCAATTCAATTCAATTCATTCAATTCAATGTATGGTATATCGGATCTGAATGGACAACCTGAAAAACAAAGCAGTTCACTATACCTTGGGACATGTGACAATAGTAATCCTAAATCTAAACCATTCAAGTGTGAAACACGACAATGGCTATTGCAAGGTAAGACCCAAAATGCTGCGGTAACTCAGTCGGACAGGCAGCATCTGTGGAGAACAGGGATAGATGTCGTTTTGGGCCGGGACCCTTCTTCAGACTGAATACTGCAAGGCTCTCAGCAGGTGATGCTTTGTGACACTGTGTTCCTCCAGTAGTTTGTCTTTGCTCAAGATGCCAGCGTCTGCAACCTCTCGTGTCTCAACTATTGCGATGCTTTTCAATTGAAAGATCATCGCAGCCAGCCACAATCTTGTTCTCATCTTATCATGGAAGTTAAAGATTGATTAATTGCAACAAAGCTGTGACCTTTCCAGTGGCACAATAAAGCAGGCGATCTGTTTCTGGTCAGTTTGCATTAAACTGGCTTTGAAGTTCCACAACTCGATAACTCGATAAACTAGAGGAAGGTTCCTGGAGGAATGGAGTTTCCAATTGAAAGCTGCAATTGACAGTATACTTTAGCTGATGTGCGTATTCCCATCAGGGCCGTTGAGACCTTTCAATGGCAGAATCTCAAATGCTATATGTTCGGAGATAAAGGAAACCCATCATGCCACAAGAACACTAGTGAGCCTTGCTATTCCAAATTCCTCAACCTTCTAATGCCGCTGTCCCACCTAGGAAACCTGAACGGAAACCTCTGGAGACTTTGCGCCCCACCCAAGGTTCCCAGAGGTTCCCGGAGATTTTTGTCAGTCTCCCTAATGGTCGAAAGTGGTTTCCTTTTTAAAAATCGGTAATTTTTTAGTCGAAGTCGGTTGCGATGCTAGTTGAAGGTGGTTGCCGGAGGACAAAAACCTCCGGGAACCGCATGGAAACCTTGGGTGGGGCGCAAAGTCTCCAGAGGTTTCCGTTCAGGTTTCCTAAGTGGGACAGGGGTATAAGGTAGCAACAAGCAGGAGAATTCTCTTTTGTTTAGTTTAGTTTAGAAATACAGCACGGAACAGGCCCTTCGGCCCAACGAGTCCGCGCCGACCAGCGATCATCGCGCACTAGCACTATCCTACACACTAGGGATAATTCTACAGTGTTACCAAAGCCAATTAACCTACAAACCCGCCTTTGGAAATGTGGGAGGAAATCGGAGCTCCCAGAGAAAACCCACGCGTTCACGGGGAGAACGTACCAACTCCGTGCATATGGCACCTGTAGTCAGGATCAAACCCAGGTCTCTGGCACTGCAAGACAGCAACTCTGCCGCTGTGCCACTGTGTCGCCCCTTGTCTAATGCTTTTTTAAAAAAAAATCATAAACTGGTCAGAAAAGGTACAACTTTACAATTTAGCGCACAGAGAATATCTTTGAAAGAGTGTGTAAAACACGAAGTGCTGGAGTAACTCAACGGGTCAGGCAGCATCTCTAGAGGACATGGATAGGTGAGGTTTCAGGCGGAGTTTGAAGAAGGGTGCCGACACAAAACATCTCCTATCCATGTCCTCCAGAGGTGCTGCCTGACCCATTGAGTAAAACCAACACTTAGTGTTCTATGCAAGATTCCAGCAATTGCAGTTCCTTGCATCTACTTCTTTGAATGAATGACGTGGCTGCAATACATAATTGGAATGATGATGGCTATTTTCTATGTCTGTGGAGCAGATTGCAAATAAAGCTTTCTCGGGAAATGATAGCTTGAGTGTTGCTGTGTATAAGTCCCCATTCATCTCTCCGGCTACCACACGCACGCTGCATCAGAAGCACAAAGAAAACCATTCTGATAGCCGGTAAGCAAGGTGGAACAGATTGCTGGGCAACGAGCATGTAGACCTTTTAAACTGCGTAGCCGTGCTCTGTAAATAAAGTTTGAAAATCTGTGAAACATTTAAACAGCGGTATCGATCACCATTGTAGACAAATGGCTTCTATAGACAAGATGTGAGAGGACAGAATAAATTATAGCTGTCCTGAAAGTTACACTGCATATTACTGAATTGTTGCTTTGAGTGATGGATGTATATCTGAAGGAATATTGATTAGAAACACTGACAAACGACTTCTACAGACAGAGCACAAAAGAGCAGCAGGAAACGTGAAATGAAAGCCATGCACTACTGACAGGTATTACCCAAATCCATGAGACATCGGGTTACTGAAAGGAGATGTCTCAGTAGTGGAAAAAGGACCATTGCAAAAAAAGGTGATGGTTCGCCATTAAAGCTCCTTCCCCCCAGTGCTCTTGATATCACGTTGCTCGGACTGAGTCCGGCACCTTATTGTAATAATTCAATTGTGCAGACAATGCAACTAATTCTGCCAAATGGTGATCAATAACAGTAATTGAAAATTGTCACAAACAAACCGGCTTGCAATGGGAATATTTCAATCAAAGACATCTGAGTGCAAGCAACCAGACACATTCTGGCTCGCCAACCTGATGCGGCAAAGTTGCCAACACATTACGTTAGACAGAAAATGCTGGAGAAACTCAGCGGGTGAGGCGGCATCTATGCAGAGAAGTAATTGGCGACGTTTCGGGTCGAGACCCTTCTTCAGTCTGAAGAAAGGGTCTCGACCCGAAACGTCGCCAATTCCTTCACTCCATAGATGCTGCCTCACCCGCTGAGTTTCTCCAGCATATTTTGTCTACCTTCGATTTTTCCAGCAAGTGCAGTTCTTTCTTAAACAACACATTAAGTTGACATTTTATCTTAGCAAATAGGTCACTAAATCTGAATTATGTTGTATCTTAAGCCCTTCAAAACTTATAGGGATGTTTGCGTAAGGTTAGAGGAAATGCACTAAATTGTGATTAGGTTATCAACCATCATCTGTCTCCATCTAGGGACATTCAGTTGGAATGTACTCAATGGAGCCGACATTGGGAGGTGACTCATAAATTCAGAAGTTCATTAGTTGTAGTAGAATTAGACCATTTGACCTTTCAATCATGGTGGATCTATCTTTCACTCTCAACCCCATTCACCTGCCTTCTCCTTATTACCCCCGACACTCATACTAGTCAAGTATCTGTCAATCTCCGCCCTAAAAATATCAATTGACTTACTCTCCACAGCCTTCTATGGCAATGAATTACACAGATTCACCACCCTCTGACTAAAGAAATCTCTGCTCATCTCTCTTCTAAAGGTACATCCTTTTATTCTGAGGCTATGGCCTCTGGTCCTAGACTCTCCCACTAGTGGAAACATCATCTCCAGATTCACTCAATCCAGGCCTATTACTATTCAGCAAGTTTCAATATGGTGTCCCCTCATCCTTCTGAACTCCAGTTACAGTGACAAAGTGCAAATTTATAAAGTGCAAAGTGCAAAGTCTGCCAGTAGGAGATGTATCTTGCTGTGTATGAATGAGTTGGGCTGAAGGGCCAAATTTCATGCTGTGTGGTTCTATGAATCCACATCAAAATTGTAATCCTGTGCAAGCTCCCATTAAAACTATGATCATTTTAAAAGTCACTGGGAAATTTCAAATGCACTGCTTTGAAGGGCAGAAGCAGAAGAGATGAGATGAGAGAGAAAGATGAAGCAGCATTCTGACATGAACCACTTCCATTTCCATCCAAATTGAAAGTTCACTTGACTACATATAATGATCATTCTTAAAGTATGAATGCAGAATGTCAAGTCAAGAGTGTTTTTATTGTCATATATCCAAGATAGAACAAAGAAATTCTTACTTGCAGCAGCACAACAGAATATGTAAACACAGTGTTCTGTAAACAATATAATAAACAAGAAAGACAAAGTCCCTAGTGTTTGTGTGTAGGATTGTGTTAGTGTGTGGGGATCGCTGGTTGGTGGACTCAGTGGGCCGAAGGCCTGCTTCCATGCTGCATCTCTAAACCAAACTACATTTCTAAATTGATGGAAGCTCATAAGGTCATAAGTGATAGGAGCAGAATTAGGCCATTTGGCCCATCGTCTACTCTGCCATTCAATCATGGCTGATCTATCTCTCCCTCCTAACCTCATTCTCATGCCTTATCCCTATAACCCCTGACACCCGTACTAATCAATAATCTATCTATCTCTGCCTTAAAAGTAGCCATTGACTTGGCCTCAACAGCTTTCTGTGGCAATGAATTCCACAGATTCACCATCCGCTGACTGAAGAAAGTTGTTAAACTGTCATCTCTTTTATCCAATCTTGACTGTCTTTGCATTGTTGGGTCTTTTTGGACCAGGGGAGAATGCGAGGATGTCATCCACACAATGCTATGCAAGTCACTCATCTGATACAGTAACAAATAATTTGTGAAAATACAATGACATTCCTATGAAAGGCAGTGTACAACTGACCTCCTTTAATTAATGGATTTCTGAAGGGCTGCTGCTGTAATTTACATGGACGTCAATGTATCAGTTTCTGGTCTATTTTCTGTCTTGGTTAATAGTGCCCTGGGGTTTCATCCATTGCAATGCACTGAACCAATAGATAGATGGAAACCTAATCAGGTAATTTAAAAAAGACCTATAAAACCGATGCTTTGTTGAATAACACATGCTCGCAAAATCTATTTGTCTCACTGACTCTGAATAGCAAAATACGAAGTCGCACGTCAGCATCTTGTACTTTAAGAATAACTCATTTTCAAGATGCCATTAGGAATGCATCTTGAGAATGGGCACCGCAGTGCTCGGGCTGCTGCCTCACACAGAGACCTGGGTTCCATCCTGACCTTGGGTGTGAAGCTAGACACAAAATGCTGGAGTATCTCAGCGGGACAGGCAGCATCTCTGGAGAGAAGGAATGGGTGACATTTCGGGTCGCGAGCCTTCTTCAGACTAAAAGACTTCAGACTTCTTCAGACAGGCACAGCTGTCTGCGTGGAGTTTGCACATTCTCCCTGTGACCGCGTGGGTGCTCTGCTTTCCTCCCACACCCCAGAAACGTGTGGGTTTGCTGGTCGATCGGCCTCTGTTAAAAAAAATAAAATTGCCCCTAATGGGCAAGGAGTGGATGAGAAAGTGGGATGACACAACTACTGTGAACGAGTGATCAACGGGCCAAAGAGTCTGTTTCTATGCTGTATCGCTGTAAATGATCAGCAAATGTCAAAATCTTAACGTTAACAAAATGAATAAAATAAATGTTACGTCCCAATCAAAGTGCACAGTAAACCAGCAGGAATGGGAAGAGCAAGTCTAATGTTAACTCCATTCACTGATGTTTAAGTGCCATCTAAACTACAAGAAGCCTGAAACAGGAAGAGGATACCATGGCAACAAATGGCTGCAGAACTACAGGAGTCAGGGATTGAAGATCGCATTAAGAGTCAAATACTGGCAGTGATAATGATGCAGAAAAGTTGGGCAAAACAAGAAAGCAAACCCTCAGAGGAAAGAATATAGTTCTAAGAGTTATTTTTATATTCAAACATTTGCCAGCAAACGTCAATCACCCTCAGAATTTGATTTAGTTTTTAGTTTAGCTTAGAGTTACGGTGCGGAAACAGGCCCTTCAGCCTACTGAGACTGCGTCAACTAGAGATCCCCATGCATTAATGCTATCCTACACACTAGGGACATTTACAATCTTTACCAAAGCCAATTAAGTTACCAACCTGTATGTCTTTGGAATGTGGGAGGAAACTTGAGCACCCGGAGAAAACCCACAGACAGCACCCTTAGTCAGGATCGAACCTGGGTTTCAGGTGCAGAAAGGCAGCGACTCTACCGTTGCACCATTGTGCTGCCCCTATTGTTTTAATAGGATCTACTCCCAACCTTATTAATCTAACAGGTATATTGACCCAATCTTCTGAGCAGTTTCTCTGTATGTCAAAGCTTTGATTCAAAGAATCTAGTGAACCTTCTTTGCATTTGCTCTATTGCAACCATTTCCTGAATTAAATATGGAGAACAAAACTGTACTCCAAAATCGATCCACAACCCTGTAAAATAGTTTCCAAATTTCCTACTTTTAAGCTTAATGCCCTTTGTAACAAAGGAAAATATTTAATTAGCCTTCTGGCCCCTGTCCCACGATGCGAGTTTACCCAAGAGCTCTCCCAAGTTTAAAAATAAAATCAAACTCGTGGTACTTCATCACGAGTATTTTTGTACTCTTGGAAAATTTTCCCAGTGTTGAAAAAACTTCACGAGTTACACGAAATACCCGCGTTTCCCGAGTACCTGCCGTTAGCATTACGAGCTGCTACAAGATGTCCACGAGCTTTGATGTACCCGCTACGTACATTCTACATACTTACCACGAGTTTGATTTATTTTTAAACTTGGGAGCGCTCTTGGGTAAACTCGCATCCTGGAACAGGCCCTTTTTTGCTATTACTGCATGCCAGCCTTTAGTGTTTCATGAACCAGAACCTCCAGACCCCCTTGCACTACATTAATTTGTAGTATTTCAAAACTTGGCATGACAGGCTCTCAGCGGCAAAACTCTTGTATTCGGTCAAAAATTGAGAGCATAGAGCTTATCTTTACTGTCATAATCTGAAGAGCAGACCAGTTTGATGTGGAGTGTGTGGGGCCATGCTAAGAAAAGCACCAGAGAATGAAGTACCAGTTTGGTGATGTTGGAACAAGGGACCACATGCATTTCCAACACGATGGAAGATGCATCAGATGCATCAACTTCGGGAGCACCAAACGCAGGAGCTTCCACCAGCCCAATCGTGGGAGCACAGATCGCCCCGATGCAGGAGCTTCGACCGCCGTCTGCGGAAGCTTCAATCGCCCCCGACTGTGAATGGTTCGACTGCCTGGTCCGCGGGAGAACAGGAGGGAAGACGATAACATGTTATTTCCTTCGATCACAGTGGATGTTTATGTTAATTTTTATGTAGTTGTGTGTCTTGTTGCTTTTTTTGCTATGACTGTACGGCAAATCAAATTCCTTGTATGTTTTTACATACGTGGCCAATAAATAAACAAATTAAATAATTAATTACAATTACAATAGATTGGACTACTCAAAAACAATGCAACTGGGCAACCAGGTTGGGCAGCCCGCAGAGCGACCACAGATACGATTCGGAAAATTATCGCATTTCCGGCAAGGCAAGAGTTTGATAAAAAGGTTTTCCCCAACCCCCTCTCCCACCCCCACATCAAACAAATCAGAGAACATTAACACAAACTTTTAAAAAATAATCAAAACAATAATCAAAAAATAATCAAAACAATATCAAAAGGACGGACACCGAGGCTGCCATCGCGGCGCTACTATCTATCAATATTATTACTAAAACTCTTATCTTGAACACTTCCTGTCTCCGTTGTAATTAAATTTGTGCAAAAATGCTACTCTATATCTATAGGATTTTTTCGCCACCTTACTCAACATTCTCCTCTGCTCCAATCCACCAAGTGTTGTTCTGATCGGTGAAATAATAGAAAGGTTACGAAGGTTTAAACAATCGTGAGATCAGCAGATTGGTCTTCTCGCCTGTCAGTCACCATGAAGGTAACGCCCCTTCCGGGGCGAGGAGAATAAAGCCTCGGAGGCGGGGCGTTAGTCAGTCCGGAAGCCATGAGTGACAGTTGAGTCCAGAACTGAGAGTCCACCAGCCGTTAGTGAGTGAACTGTGAGTCTACAAGCCGTGAGTGACTGAACTGTGAGTCTACAAGCCGTGCTGAGTGAACTGTAAGTCTACAAGCCGTGGCTCAGTCCAGAGGTCATGCTCAGTCCAGAGACTGTGCTTAGTCTGGAAGTCGCGCTCAGTCCAGAGGTCGGGCTCAGTACAGAGGTTGGACCTGAGTCCAGAAGTCGCGCTCTGTCCAGAAGTCGAGCGTGAGTATAGTTAAATGAGTTGTACTGTCATATGTCCAGATGTGTGTGTGTGATGGAGGGTGTGTGTGCGTGTGTCTGTGTGAGATGGAGCGTGTGTGTGAGATGGAGGGTGTGTGTTTGTGATGGAGTGTGTCTGTGTGGGTGTGAGTGAAATGGTGGCTGTGAGTGTGTGATTAAAGAATCCATCATAAAAAATTTCTACATTTTTAATTGCAGACTTGTTATTTGAGGAACAGGAATTTGTTTCCTTAAATGGAAGAGAAGCCAGATCAATTTATTGTTCTCTTTTCAGACATCTGCTGTTTACAAAATATTATTAATGCACATTGGCACTTGGGTTTACAACAGTCATTGGCCACAGATGGAAAATCACTGTGTTAAGTGTTTGAGAGGGAGCTATTGAATAACATATAATACAAAAGAGAAATATTTTTTAGAAAGTTTTCATCTTTGTGAAAAATATGCATCCCCAGCATTAATCAGGTCCACGCACTGATTGCCATGTGCACAGTAAATTCCATTCGAGATGTAAGAAGTTACCCAGGAAACTCCATAATCAATGAATGATTGGGGTCCAGGAAAGAGCGTTTATGTCACGCCCCTGTTTCCACCAATCATTCCACCAGCACGCACAAGAAACACAAGAAGTGCAAGACAGACGCCATTGTGTGCAGATGCCGAGAAGTGTGATGGACAACTTCTAATCTTGTGTGTGGACTCGATAAGAAGATGGATGAACGATTGAGTAGGTTGGCACTGATGATGTTGACAAACCACAACAAATTGATACCATCAGCATGAAAACCCCCCCTGAATTTTTATGATATGATTATTCTTCAATTTGTTTTCCATTGCAATTTATGTATGTGTGTGTGTATATGTGTGTGTATATGTGTGTATGTGTATGTGTATGTGTACGTATGAATATGTGTGAATATGTGTGTCTCTGGCTGTATATTTATGTGTATATACAGTATACACACATATACACACACACACACACATATACTATGTATATATACACACACACATATGTATATGTATATACACACATATGCATGTGTATGTGTATATATCCACACATATAAATGCACACTCATGCATATACATATATATATATATTTTTTTAAATACATATACGCACACACTTATATAGACACACACACACACACACACACACACACACACACACACACACACACACACACACACACACACACACACACACACACACACACACACACACACACACACACACACACACACACACACACACCTACTTGGCATTGCAAGGCAGAGGAAAGAGTTACTCCCAGACAGTGGTAGGATGTAAAAATCCAGTCACAAAAACTTCCCCTTTACTATTTCGTGACTCTTTTGGCAGTTCAATTTATTTTCATTCTGAAACAAGGCTTGATCAACGGGCAAATTATTTCGAGGACTGTGTAAAGGGCAATTTGCCACTGCTTGTTCTGCGCCGTTGCCCACCCCTTGGATTTGTCAGCAAACTTCTTGTACGTGGCTTACAGTATTTTAACCAGCATTACGGTTGCTCTGGGAAATGAAAGGATTGACATGCTATGCTGAAAAATGAGTTGGAAATTAAATCTCAAATGTAAAAATAAAAGACTCCTTTTGCCCTTATATTTTTTCGATTTCTGTATGTAACATACTACAAAAACAATGACTGTTTATGGCTCACAAGAACAATTCTTAGAGGATTCCCATTCGCTGTAATACACCTTGGAGAGCAAGGGTTTTGGTTCCACGCTGCAAGCATGTAATTAGATGTATTATACTCCTACGCATGTTGCTTCCAATATTTCACAAATCTGTAACTGGAAAGAAACCGAACATGCCAATGGTGGAAAGCAACGGACATTTCAACAGAAGATAGACACAAAAAGCTGGAATAAATTTGCGGGTCAGACAGCATCCCTGGAGAAAAGGTATAGGTGATATTTCGGGTCAATACCCTTCTTCAGCAGAAGGGTCTATACGAAATGTCACCTGTACCATTTCTCCAGGGACGCTGCCTGACCCCTTGAGTTACTCCAACTTTTTGTGTCCATCGTTGGTTTTAAACCAGTATCTGCTGTTCCTTCCTAGACATTTCAACAGGGCAGAATCATTTGCCTGAAGACAGTATCACATGGGGCATACTGTAAGGGGAGATTCTAGGACCAGAGGTCAGAGCCTCAGAATTAAAGGACGTAACTTCAGGAAGGAGATGAGGAGACATTTCTTTCGTCAGAGGTTGGTGATTCTGTGGAATTCATTGCCATAGAAGGCTGTGAAAGGCCAAGTCAGTGGATATATTTTTAAAGCAGAGATGGATAGATTCTTGATTAGTATGGGTGTCAGGGAAAGCAGAAGAATTGGGTTGAGAAGGAAAGATAGATCAGCCAATATTGAATGGCGGGTAAACTTCATGGGCCGAATGGCCTAATGCTGCTCCTATTACATATGAACACGATCTCCAGAGCTTTGTGGTGTTAATCATGCAATGGTGGACTTGAGGGCCTGGGCTGTACAGAGAGATCGGGCAGCTGGAACTACTCTCCTTGAACGCAAGATGATGGCGGGGGTGGGGGGGGGGGGGGGGGGGGGGGGGGGGGGGGGGGGGGGGGGGGGGGGGGGCGGTGATCTTACAGAAGGACATAAGATAATGAGGCAAATAGATAGGGTAGATGCACAGAGGGGAATCGAGAACCAAAGGGCATATGTTCAATTTGAGAGTAGAAATATTTAATAGAAATGTGAGGAGCAACTTTTTCCAGCACAGAGGGTGTTGGGGAAATGCAATGAGCTGCTGGAGGAGTTATTTGAGGCAGAAGCTGTAAAAACATTTAAAAAAAATATATGGACACATACATGGATATGAAAGGTTTAGAAGGATATGGGTCAAACACGGGCAGGTAGTGGGGATGTGTGATGGGACACCTTGGTCAGCATGGGCAAGCTGAGGTGAAGGGTCTGTTTCCATACTGTATGACTATGTCCCTATTACTGAAGCCAAACCATTTTTATTTGAGGTTTGGAAGTGACATGTGTGACTATTTTCATTAGTGAGTCCAAGATTGCTCATCCTAACTAGTCAGGGTGAAGCACACATTGTAAAAGTTCCAGTGAATTGTTGGGTTAGTAAATAAGACAGCAGCAAGATCAGTTTAGTTCAGAGACATAGCGCGCAAACAGGCCCTTCGGTGCACAGAGTCTGCGCTGACCAACGATCCCCGTGCACCAGCAACATCACACTAGGGACAATTTACAATTTTTACCAAAGTCAATTAACCTACAAACCTGTAGGTCTTTGGAGTGTGGGAGGAAACCGGTGCACCCGGAGAAAACCCATGCAGTCACAGGGAGAACATACAAACTCTATAGAGACTGCACCAGTAGTCAGGATCAAATCTGTGTCTCTGGCGCTGTCAGGCAACAACTCTACCACTGAGCCACTGTGCCACCCACCCATTGAGCTTTTGCAAGAACGCTGTTTGCTTTCACCCCAGTAAAACTTTTTCTGTTTTTCGTCCTTCTGGAGAAAGTGAAATTAACATTATTGTTATTGCATAAGTGGCATAATTTGTAAAATTTCATTACACTATTGTCCTGGCTGCTTTGCATTTTAATAGGATGTAATACAACACTTGAAACATTCATTTCACTCCAGTTAGAGGCTAACATTTGTGGGTAATCAGTCATGGAATGGATATTAAAAGGTCTGAAGAGAGTTGGGCAAAAGTCAGTTGTTGCTGCTAACCTCACTGAACTCTAGAGCTGAGAGATATTAATTAATGGTACAAACTCACCTGTACTGACATTGATGGGAATGTCACTACGCCTCTCGTGCAGCAATCTCAGCTCACAAGGTCTTATCTAACCATTGCTAAGAACTCAGAGAAATCTCCACCAGTTTGAGAAGGTACTTGGGACACGAGAGGAATAGATCGGGTAGACGCACATAGTCTCTTGCCCAGAGTAGGGGAATCAAGGAGCAGCGGACATAGGTTTAAGGTGGGGGGGGGGGGGAAGATTTAATAGAAACCTGAGGGGCAACTTGTTTACACAAAGGGTAGTCGGTGTATGGAATGAGCTGCCAGAGGTGGTATTTGAGGTAGGGTGAGGCAAAGTTTAAGGAACATTTAGACAGGTACGTGGATAGGACTGGTTTAGAGCGATATGGGCCAAATGCAGTCAGGGGGGACTAGTGTAGAAGGGACATGTTTGTTTGGTTTAGTTTAGAGATACAGCATGGAAACAGGCCCTTCGGCCCACTGGGTCTGCGCCGACCAATGATCCCCACACATTAACACTATCCTACACCCATGAGGACAATTTTTACATTTACCAAGCCAATAAACCTACAAACCTGTACGTGTTTGGAGTGTGGGAGGAAACCGAAGATCTCAGAGAAAACCCACTCAGGTCATGGCGAGAACGTACAAACTCCATACAGACAGCACCCGTAGTCGGGATTGAACCCGGGTCCCTGGTGCCGCATTCGCTGTAAGGCAGCAACTCTACCGCTGCATGTGAGAAAGTTGGGCTGTATGACCCTATGACTTTCTCTATGACTATGCTGGTGGATTGGTTAATGGCAACAAGTAAATGTATGGTGGGGACGTAAGTATTCCGTAAGATGCTGAAATCTGGAGCAAAAATCAAAGCATTGGAAGAAATGAGTGGGTCAGGCTGCATGTGTGGAGTAAAATGGATTATATTTTGGGTGGGGAATATTCTTCAGACTGATTGATAAAAGGGAGAAAGCTGAAAAGAGTTGAGGGGGCAAAACCTGGTGACTGATAGGAGGATAGAAACATAGAAACATAGAAACATAGAAAATAGGTGCAGTAGGCCATTTGGCCCTTCGAGCCTGCACCGCCATTCAATATGATCATGGCTGATCATCCAACTCAGTGTCCTGTACCTGCCTTCTCTCCATACCCTCTAGCCACAAGGGCCACATCTAACTCCCTCTTAAATATAGCCAATGAACTGGCCTCAACTACCTTCTGTGGCAGAGAATTCCACAGACTCACCACTCTCTGTGTGAAAAATGATCTTCTCATCTCGGTCCTAAAAGACTTCCCCCTTATCCTTAAACTGTGACCCCTTGTCCTGTTGTTCCCCAACATCGGGAACAATCTCCCTGCATCTAGCCTGTCCAACCCCTTAAGAATGTTGTAAGTCTCTATGAGATCCCCCCTCAGTCTTCTAAATTCCAGCGAGTACAAGCCGAGTCTATCCAGTCTTTCTTCATATGGAAGTCGTGCCATCCCAGGAATCAGTCTGATTCTCTGTACTCCCTCTATGGCAAGAATGTCTTTCCTCAGATTAGGAGACCAAAACTGTATGCAATACTCCAGGTGATACAGGGGGGGAGGGTGAAGTATGGATGGGTGGAGAAAGAAAACACGGGGTAAGGGGAGTAATGGAGGAGTGATTTGTAAAGCCAAGGGAGGAAGAAGACAGGGGGCAGCACAATGGCGCAGCGGTAGAGTTGCTGCCTTAGCACCAGAGACCCGGGTTTGATCCTTACTGCGTAAGGTGCTGTCTGTGCAGAGTTTGGACGTTCTCCCGTGACTGCGTGGGTTTTCTCCGAGTGCTCCAGTTTCCTCCCACACTCCCAAGATGTACTGCTTTGCAGGTTAACAGGCTTGGTAAAAATTGTAAATTGTCCCGAGTGTGTGTTCTATGTACTAGTGCAATGGGATTCGCCGGTATGAACCCCACAATTCAAAGCATTTTTAAATCATCCGCTCAAATTAGTCTGAAAGAAAAGAAAAGACTGTACAGTGAAATAATGATGTAGCATTGCAAAGAAGGTTATTTAATGAGGCTGATATTAGAATAAGTCCTGCCCAGTGATTGCAGTAATATGTGATAGTTTGATTAGTGTCCCTTGATTCTCATATGCACTTGTCCCTAAAGTACACACCAATCTACTTTAAACATCAACAACCATTTCCAAAGCACATGCCACCACCTCAATCTCTCGACTGCAGACGTCCGACATCTGCTACTATTTCGCTGAACGCTGCCTGGGGATTTTACCTACCAATTAGAAACTGGAACCTATTGAACCAGAATCTCTTTGGAGAAGGTGGGGACAAAATAGCACGAAGCTTTGATGGCTGAAACATGCCAGTCTCTCTGCAACATTGACAGAGAAATTAAATGATGGCAATCATCTATCACTGAGACTGGTGGGCTGGGTGACTAATTGGCCTATTTTCTGAGCTGTCAGAATTCTCAAGCAATTTCCCTCAATTACAGGCTCAAATCAGAACACCTCTTTTCCCAAGCTTCAGCTGGTTTGAGGACAAAAACATGACCTGACCTCATTTGGACAGCTTCACAGAAAGCACTTCTCACCGCGATAAAATTCGTACACAATGCAACTGCGCAGGCAGTAATATTAAGCCGCATTCACACAACCAGCACTGGACCTGGTAATTACTAATTACAAAACGATACACATTTGTCGGAAACCAGTAACAATCGTGCCATAATCATAGATCTTCCTAATTGAATAACTTAGGACAATTATTCCCAATGCCAGATGAGCCACATTACCTGTAATCATTTAGGATTAAATGATTTGGTCATAAATCTGGCAAAAAAAAAATCTTAACATAAGTGAGTATTTCAATAACCGACCACAGTGTGGAACAATTCCATGATTGAACCTTTAATCACCAAGCTAAATTGTACTGCAGTATGTTGCTGAACAGAGACTGTTTTTTTTTAAAATTTGAGTGTAAAAAAAAATTGTATCGCACAAGAAGGATTATCGGCTGCTTCATCTTACCCACAGAAGCACACATTTGTCCTTGCATGCCCATGCAAAACTCCATTTAAAACAGATTGGAAGCAACATATTTTAGTTTAGTTGAGTTTAGTTTAGAGATGCAGCACAGAAACAGGCATTTCGGCTCACCGGGTCCGCGCCGACCAGCGATCCCCGCATATTAACACTCTCCTACACACACTAGGGACAATTGTTAAATTTATACCAAGCCAAGTAACCTACAAAACTGTACGTCTTTGGAATGTGGGAGGAAACCGAAGATCTTGCAGAAAACCCACGCAGGTCATGGGGAGAACATATAAACTGCATAAAGACAGCACCCGTAGTCGGGATCGAACTTGGGTCTCCGGGGCTGCAAGCACTGTAAGGCAACAACTCTACCGTTGCGATCCCGACTACGGTTGCTCCATCGTTTTCTCGTGGTATTAAAAGATTCAGCGGTATGAATGAAAAATGGCGAGGAAGTCCTGCAAACTATGTAGGTCACAAGGTGATAAGGGATAGGAGTAGAATAAGGCCATTCGGCCCATCAAACCTACTCCGCCATTCAATCATGGCTGATCGATCTCTCCGTCCTAACCCCATTCTCCTTCCTTCTCCCCAAAACCTCTGACATCTGTACTAATCAAGAATATCCACTGACTTGGCCTCTACAGCCTTCTGCGGCAAAGAATTCCACAGATTCACCACCCTCTGACTAAAGACATTTCTCCTCATCTCCTTCCTAAAAGAACGTACTTTAATTCTGAGACTATGACCTCTAATCCTGGATTCCACTAGTGGAAACATCCTCTCCACATCCATTCAATCCAAGCCTTTCACTACTCTGTATGTTTCAATTCCTCATTCTTATAAACTCCAGCGAGTACAGGCCCAACGTACTCGCTTTATAAATTTCATCACACAATGCAATGGAGCTCGACTCTCCAAACCTAAAAGGTGTTAGTTGTGTTCCTGGAGGTAGCACACACTACTCATCTTTGGAGCACAGCAGAGTAACAATATTATTTTCCGATGGACAAGTAGGTATAACTTTAAAAAAAAACCTTGGGAACTTTTCTATTGAGGCCCAATGGTGAAAACATAATTGTGGCAAATATAAAGTATGCCATGATAAACGTTCTGCATTTATAACATTAACAGAGAGGTCCACATTAAATAGGACAGCACAGCACCAGAGAGCCCAGTTCAATCCTGACATCCGTTACTGTCCATGTGGAGTTTGCAAGCTTTCAATTTGACCATGTGGATTTCCTCTGGGTGCTCCAGTTTCCTCCTACATCCCAAAGATGTGTGTGTGCTTGTAGGTTAATTGGCCTCTGTAAATATCCCTGAGTGCAGGAAATGTATGAGACAACAATGGGACAACAATAACTGGTGTGAATGGGTGATCAATGGTTGGCGTGGATTCAATGGGCAGAAGGGGATGTTCCCATGCTGTATTACTAAACTAAATCTAAACTAAATTTAAACTAAATCTGAACTAAATCCAAACTAAAAATAAACTAAAACTAAACATGTAGATTTAAAATCCAATTTTAATTCGGAATCACGTGAGTGACTTCGTGAAGACCCTGCCAGCACGCATGCGCGACATAGCGTCGTACGCATTGCACACCGACAGGCTGGGAGGAGCGCAGCCCCTCTACCGGCAAGCTTAAAAAAAGGAACCCTCAGGTAAGTACAGCTAACCTAGAGTGGTTAGGGCACTCTGTCTACCAAATCTGTTGTTTCAGAGTACCTACTATCGAGCATGGGCAAAGCTCGAGGGAAGAAAAGGACCACGTCCCGGCAAACCACGGAGGACCGCGGGATTGTGGGCAGGAGACAGCGGCAAACAACGGCGGAGCTGGCCTTTGACATACGGCAGCCCCCGACTTCACCGCTACAGTTCGGAGGACCACCGCGGACTGGCGGCAAGGCCACGTGGAAGCCAGGCAGCCCCGTTCAATCGGTAGGCACCGACTCCCCACCGCTACAGTCCGGAAGACCACCACGGACTGGCGGTAACGCCACCCAGAATTCGGGCAGCCACATTGACTCGGCTGAGTCCGGGCCTGACGACCTGCCGTTCGCAGACAGTGATGGCGGTCGTTTATCCCGCATGGAGCGGATGGTGGAGCAACGTGACCTACGCCAGCAGGAGTCTGGTCACTGTGGGTCTGTTCGCAGACCCACGGCAGTACCCTATTCAGGGCTGCCCAATGTCTCACCCTCCTTGCAGGGGAGCATTAGGAGTCAGGGCTGGGCTGACTCTGAAGAGGGGTTGGCTGAAGAACCCAACCTGCTGGGGGTGCAAGAAGACGAGCTCCTGGGTATGGTATCGAAGTTTGCAATACCATCCCAGAAGGGACAGCCATTACAACCGCAGCTGGCAGCGAGTACCAACTACCTAACAACACACCAGCTGCAGGAGCAGGTTATGACGGATACCACAGGCAAATATCTTGCTCCGGAGAACTGCGTGTCTCTAAACGTACCGGCAGTCAATAACCCCATCTGGGGGATCATTAGCCCCAGTATCAGGGCTCAAGAAATTAAGATGCAGAAAATACTGAGACTGCTAGCCGCAGGAATCACTGCATTTGCCAGGTCTGTGGATGGCACTGACATGACGGATGAACAACAGGACACGTTAGCACGACTTTGCAACGTGCAGTTTGAAATCAACTGTTTCAGAAAAAGCGCGATCCGTCCAACGCTCAACCCTAAATTTGCGGGGTTGTGCAAGACTAGCAGCACAACACTGCTTACTTTGCTGTTTGGAGACAACCTGCTGAAGCAGGTTAAAGACCTGGATGAGGAAGCAAAAGCGGTGGGCATGATTAGACCACCGTCTACCATCAGGTCAACAGTAAATCGGCGGCAGCACCCCTATGCAACCGCCAACAGGCCCCGCTACCATACCGAGAGGATAGCGGGTGAAACACCGAAGGCCGCACCATTCACGCAAAGGTCTTTTTTTTTAGGCCATGCCCCCGAGCGGCCTTCGTGGAAGATGTGTCAACCCCACACCACAGCGCCTCCACCTCCCAAGAACCAAGGACAGAAGAACCCGACCAAACGCCACCGGTAACCATGGGGGTAGGTGGGTCTGGCTGCCTTGGGAATACTGCATGTATAACTTCACAAATAGGGGCTAGGTTATACCTGTTCAGGGATGCATGGCGTTCTATAACTTCTGACCTCTTTATATTGCACAGTATTCAGGGTTATAAAATTGAATTTATTAACAAACTCCTCCTACCAGTTCAACGTGTACCTAGCCGGAAATTTATGCTTTCTCAAAAAGAGAAAGTGGAAGGACATGCAGAACTACTTAGATTATATTCTAAGGGAGTAAAACTAAACATGAACCTCTTGAGTTTGTATCAAACATCTTCACCAAAACCAAAAAGGATGGTGGATGCAGCATTATCATTGACTTAACACAGCTGAATACTTTTGTGCAATATACCCACTTCAAAATGGAAACATTTGTAACTGCTAAACAACTAGTTTCCAAAGGGTACTTCATGGCTTGCATTGACCTAAAAGATGCATACTATTCAATACCCATACATAACGATCACCGCAGATATATGAAATTTATCTGGATGGGGCAGCTATGACAGTATAAAGCACTGCCTAATGGGCTAACAACAGCTCCCAGACTATTTACCTAAATGTTGAAACCAGCATTGGCGTCTTTACGGAAACAAAAGCATATTGGCATGGCTTATCTAGATGACATCCTAATTGTGGGGAAAACCTTGGAATTGGCTAAATTAGCTGTGACAGCCACCAAGCTTCTATTTCAAAAACTGGGATTTATCAACCATCCAGACAAATCCAAGTTAATGCCCTCTGTAATAATGGATTATCTGGGGTTCACGATTGACACAGTTCACATGACTGTCACCTTGCCAAAAAACAAGGCGACAGACTTAATAGAGGCATTCAATAGCCTTGTTTGCGCCAGTAAACCGACCATTCGGCACACTGCCAAGGTAATCAGGAAACTTGTGGCTACATTTCCAGCTACACAATATGGACCATTACATTACCAAAATTTACAAAGAGCCAAAATTTCAGCACTCAAATCTCACGCTGGACATTTTGACAGGCCAAAGCAAAAATCGAACTGCGATGGTGGATTAGCAATATTCGACATTGCTTTAATCCCATCACAATTACAAACCCTTTGGCTGTGTTACAAACTGACGCCAGCGCTCACGGTTGTGGAGCTACCGATACCACCTCCAGTTGTGGTGGTAGATGGAATATGCACGAATCTACCTTACTTCAGACACAAGGTATTAACTATTTAGAAATGTTGGAAGCGTTTCACGGGCTACGGGCCTACTGTACAGATATGGACCATCTGCATGTTCGCCTACAAATAGACAACACCACAGTGGTGGCATATATTAATCATATAGATGGTATCAAATCGACATCTTGTGATGAATTGGCAAACACAATCTGGCACTGGTGTATAGAAAGAAACATTTGGATTTCAGCTACCTACCTTCCGGGTAAACTAAATACAGTGGCGGACACCAGGTGATGCATATGCAATGACAACACCAAATGGATGTTGAACCACCAGGTATTTACTGACATTATAGCTCAGTATGGAACGCCAGATATCGACCTTTTTGCATCTAGACTTAACCATCAGATACCAACATATGTTAAATGGGAACCAGACCCTGGGGCAGTAGCGATGGACGCTTTCTCGCTACATTAGGGGAATTTGTTTTTCTATGCATTTCCCCCTTTCTGCCTCATCAGTCGGGTATTGCGGAAAATTCAATTAGACTCCGCATCATGGGACTTCCGGTGGCGCTATGGAGGGCTAAAGGACAACGCCAGCCAGCTACGTGAAAAAAACGGGACAAAACGGGGGATTAACGGACCTACCTGCTGCCTGCTGCTTGCTGCCTGCCGTTTCTGCACTGATTGTTGTGAGTGGCATTATCAGGCGTGTGACTAGTTATGTCTACAACACGCAGCCCTACCGATAAACAGAAAAGTCGACCAACCCGGCAGAGACTGGCAGAAGGCCCAACTGAAGCCTCGGACTCAGGTAGGACCTTATCCCAGGAAAATGTATCGAAAAGAACAGGGAAAAAAGCGGAAAGTGAAGAATTGAAAACTTTCATTTCTCGCGAGATTGCTGGTTTAAGGGAAGAAATAAACCAGATGAATACTCAAATGAAAGAATTTCAACAGGAAACAAATTCAAATATTAATAATAAGACCAAGAAAATATCAGAAGATTTGAAGAAGGAAATTACAGAAATGATGAACAAAATGAGAAAGGAGATGGATAATAAAATTGAAAAGGTCAAAAATTACTTTGAAAAAAGGCTGAAGCCTATGGAAGAGGTACTGGAACAACAGACGGTCAGTATAAAAGGCCTTAAAGAACTAGCTGCTACCAGTGCTATGACTACAGCAAAGCTGATTACAGAAAACGAACGTCTAACGAACTTACTGACTAAAATATCTGAGAAATGTACTGAGCTAGAAGGTCGCCAGAGAAGACAAAACCTAAGAATTGCAGGTATTCCTGAAGGACGAGAGAAAGATGAAGATCCTCGAGAATTTACTGCGAACTTATTACAACATGTTTTATCTCTCGAACAAAAGCCTTTATTAGCCCGTGCTCACAGAGTCAGAAGACGTCAGACAAGAGCAAATGCCCCTCCAAGACAAATGATTATAAAGCTACAATACGACTTTGTCTTGGATGAGATAATGCGGAAATCCTCGAGAAATAGAAATCTGGAATTTGAAGGTCACAGGATCAGTATCTACCGAGATTATCCTGCAGAGGTTTCCAGGAAACGGAAAGCATTCAACGAGGCTAAAAGTCTTATGAGAGGAGTGGCACACCTGAAATATGGCCTGAATTACCCAGCTATTCTAAGAGTTACCTTCAAAAACGAGGAGCATTTCTTTTCCAACCCAGCAGCAGCAATGGACTTTGCTCACCAGATCCAGACCTGAGAAGCAGCTACTTTCAAATATATTGACTCTTAAGAATGCTACAAGAATCTCCAATACTTCGCAAGACTCCACAAAACAATGCAGGACTGGACTGAACTGGGCAACGTTGGATGGAAGTCGGAAAAATAAGTGGATCGGAAAACTTCACTTGGATACTAATAACTAACATCATTACACTATTAATATAAATAACTAACACATATTACAGACACACTGCGGTATTTTTACTAACACCATTTTTACTAATTAATATTAATCACTATTACTAATAATTAATGATTTTCTATGTTGGAATGAATAGAGTTAAAATTAGGGATTGATTTCATTTGAAGATTTTTTCTTTTTTGCCAGCAATATTTTATTTTCATTCTTAATTTCTGTTTTCTTTTTGTTGGATGGATTTTTTTCTTTTTTCTTTTTATCTTTTTTTTGTGTTCTTTCTGTTTAAAATTGTTAGATTTTTAATTAAGTTCTAAATATGTATTTTGATATCTTCTTTTTTTTGTTCCTCTTGTTTATAATAATTAGATTTTTAAATAAGTCTTAAATAATTGTATTTCTATACCTTTAATTGTTATAATTTAAATATGCCTTTACTAAATAAGTCTTTATTTTTATCCCTCTTTTTTCCCTTTCCTTTTTTTTTTTTTTTTTTTCCTAATGCTACACCCCCGGTAAAATATTTTTATGGAATAACAATTCCAAAAACCTGGGAGCTGGTTAAGTTACCAACATCAACGACGGAAGTCGGTAGATGGTTAGCCATGCTAGTATGGCTAGCACTAACTACAGCAACTCTAGATGTAGTTTTTCCTTTCTTTTTGCACATTACTAACCTCTTAATCTATCCTTTGTTCTTTTCTTATATAATCGATTATGTTTTTTTTCAATTAGAATGGAGTTATATACTGGATCAATGGAGATATATACGTGAGAGACATGCACAAGACTTAAAATTCATCTATTCGATGTTCGGATGTAAGGTCGGGTCTGATGTGCTGAACCATAGACTCTATTGCAGACCTCCATAGTCATAAGATGCAAGACCCAAAAATAAATATAGGGAATGAGGGAATAACTTTTTGTAGTTGGAACGTTAAAGGTATTAATGAACCGATTAAGAGAGGAAAAGTTTTTGCACATTTAAAGGCAAATAAAGCTGATGTGATTTTTATTCAAGAAACACATCTAAAAAAAGATGCTGAACATAGATTGAAAGCTAAATGGATAGATAAAATGTATCACTCTTCTTTTACACATAAATCGAGAGGTGTAGCAATATTATTTCGTAAAGGTATTTTATTTAAACATACATCAACTATAACTGATAAAGATGGAAGATATATTATCGTCATAGGAGAATTAAATACACAAAAAATGATTTTTGTTAATGTATATGGACCAAATTTTGATAGCCCATTGTTTTTTAAGAAGGTATTTAATAATATTCCGGAATTAGCACAACATAATCTAATAATTGGAGGTGACTTTAATTGTACACTAGATCCATACTTAGATAGATCTACAAGGCAAAGGAAAGTTAAATCACACTCTAGTGATTTATTAAATGCATATATGGAAACTACTAATATCAAAGATGTTTGGAGAATTGAAAACCCTACTGGACGAGAATATTCTTTTTACTCGTCAGTACATAAAACTTACTCAAGAATAGATTATTTTTTGGTGGACGCTAACTTATCTCGCTTACTTATAAATCCCAATATCATAATATCATAATTTCTGATCATGCACCATTAACATTCAAGATCAAAATAAATGGTAAATTACAAAAATCAGAACAGTGGAGATTTAACCCACAAATATTAGAAAATAAAATTAACCAGGAATACATTACAGAACAAATTAAGATTTTTTTCGAAATAAATGATAAACCGGAAATATCTTAATCCTTATTAAGGGAAACATTTAAAGCATTACCTCCGGGGAATCATGATTTCATCTCAAGCATTTTATAATAAAAAGAAACGTAAGGAGCAGCAAGATTTGGAAAAGGAGATTAAACAATTAGATGTACAGAATGCAATGAATCCAACTACTATATTACATAATAAAATTGCAGCATTGAAATATAAATTAAACAAAATATTTACAGACCAAGTCGTTAAATTTTATCAACATACTAAACAATTACAGTTTGAATTCGGTGATAAACCTCAAAAATTACTGGCTCGTCAACTAAGGAAAATGGAAGCTGAAAAAATAATTCATAGGATTAAATCACATAAAGGCGAACTGTTAACACAGCCTAAAGATATTCATGAACGATTTATGCAATATTATAAAAACTTATACACTGCGAAAACAACAGATAATAAAATAGGAATTGAAGCATTTAAAAAAAAAATGTAACTTGAAAGGATTGGATTCACAAAATATAGAGTTATTGAATGCCGATATTACGATAAAAGAAATCCAAGAATCTATCAGATTACTAAAAAAGGGTAAAACACCGGGACCAGACGGCATTGGCTCGGAATTTTATAAAGTATTTTATGATCAGATTGTACCACATTTGAAATTACTATATGATCATATATATACACAGCAAAAACTACCAGAAACATTAAATGAATCTATTATAACACTTTTACCCAAAATAAACAAAGACTTGGATGAACCAGGATCATTTAGAGCAATAGCTCTTCTAAATACCGATCAACAGATATTAACTAAAATATTAGCACAAAGGTTAAGTTTAGTTGTTACTAAATTAGTTCACCCTGATCAAACAGGATTTATACCAAAACGATACTCTTCGTATAATTTGAGACGGTTATTCAATATTATATACTCGAAAAGAGATAGTAATAAAGACCTAGTAGTTATTTCGTTAGATGCAGAGAAAGCCTTTGATCAAGTGGAATGGCCTTACTTGTTCTCGGTTATGGAAGCTTTTAAACTGGGAGAAAAGTTTATTAACTGGATCAAATTGCTATATACAAATCCGACAGCTCAAATAATAACAAATCAAATGTTATCACCTAAATTCAATTTATCTCGTGGTTGCAGACAAGGTTGTCCTTTATCCCCTTTATTGTTTGCATTGGCAATAGAACCGTTAGCCCTGATGGTGAGATCACATCCGGAAATATATGGATACGATACTAGAGACACTAAAAATAAAATCTCTCTATATGCGGATGATGTGCTACTTTACATCACAAAACCAGAAACTAGTATCCATAATTTGTTAAAATTAATAACTGAATTTGGATCCTATTCAGGATATAGTATTAACTGGAATAAAAGTGAACTTATGCCAATAACGGTAAACAATTTACATATATTACAACAATTCCCTTTTAAGATAACAAATGAAAAATTTAAATATCTTGGAATCTTTGTAACAAAAAGATTTGACTCCTTATTTAAAGCT
The DNA here is from genome assembly GCA_035221665.1 of Okamejei kenojei. NCBI lineage: Eukaryota > Metazoa > Chordata > Chondrichthyes > Rajiformes > Rajidae > Okamejei > Okamejei kenojei. The sequence continues at coordinate 57,948,649 of CM069143.1, read as the reverse complement.
AACTTTCCACTATTATTGAACAAATTAAATAAGAATATTATATATTGGAAAACTTTACCTATATCGATGATAGGCAAAATTAATATAATAAAAATGGTGTTTCTTCCACAATTATTATACCTTTTCCAATCAATCCCGATATGTCTCCCTAAAAATTTCTTTAAAAAGGTGGACTCCTTAGTCACTAACTTCATTTGGGATTATAAGTGCCATAGAATAAATAAAAAACATTTATGTAAACCAGAAATAAATGGAGGTCTAGCTCTACCAAATTTTATGTTTTATTCCTGGGCAGTTAACATTAAAAATATGAATTTTTGGTTAGAAGAAATAGATAATCAACCAACTTGGTTAAATATGGAAAAAGAAGATTGTTCTCCTTTTGAAATTAGTTCTATAATATTCGCTAATACTAATTTAGCTAAGAAAACATATAGTGATAACCCAATAATAGGAAGTGGAATACGTATTTGGAAACAAATAAATAAAACATTAAAATTAAAATCTATACCACTATCTCTTAGCATTGTAAATAATGTTACGTTTAAACCTTCAATGATGGATAAAGCTTTTTCACAATGGAAAAATAATGGAATTATTAAGATTGGGGATCTCTATAGGGAAAACTCCTTCCTTTCATTTCAAGACATACAACAAATTTATGGACTACAATCTAAAGAGTACTTTAGATACTTACAAATTAGAGATTATGTTAAAGCAAATACGCAAGAACTCAGAAATAGAAAGATAGAAATATTAGATGAATGTTTGAATAAACATCCAAATACAGAAAAAATGATTTCATATATATATAACATCTTATTGGAAGGTGATGTTCCATCAACAGAAATACATAGACAATCGTGGGAAAATGAATTATGTCAAACTATTAGACCAGAAATATGGGATGATAGTTTACAACATATACATAATTGTTCGCTAAATGCTAAACACTCTCTTATACAGTTTAAAATATTACATAGATTATATTATTCAAAAACCAAATTACATAATATGTTCCCAAAAGTATCTCCAATCTGGCACACTCATTTACAAATTGTATAAAAATTACAAAATTCTGGATTGAAATATTTAGGATAATTTCGAATGTTGTTAATATATCTTTGACACCCGATTCAAAGCTAATAATACTAGGAATATTGGAAACAGAACAAATAGTAACAACAAACCAGAGAATTTTTATTGATTATGGGTTAATAATTGGGAAAAAATTAATATTAACATTTTGGAAAGGCCCTACATCCCCTACAATCAAAATGTGGAATACAGAAATGTCGGAGACTCTTCATCTGGAGAGATTGAGGCTTGTCTTAATGGACAGGTTAGATCTCTTCAGAGGGAAATGGTCTCCATATATTGAATATTTACAGAGTAATAATGGATCGGTACGAGGGCTTGACTGAGGCCTGAATATTAGAATGGATGAAGAAAGAAATATAATAAATCATGCCTATATCTCCAATGACGGAATAACGATTAATACTCCATTCGTTTTCATATTTTTTTCATTATTTATCTCTATCTTTTCTTATCTATCTCTATCTTTATAAAAAATAATTAAAAAAGCGTATAGCATATAGTCCTAAATCTCAATATTAGTAATAATATTCATATTATTAATATTATGAAAGTATTTAATGATGTATTTTTGTTTATGTAAAATATTGCAATTTTCATACATATGTTTCTATAATAAAAAATATTCATCAAAAAAAAAAAAAAGACTCCGCATCATGGATACTGATAGTACCCGACTGGCCTACACAGCCATGGTTCCCGGTGGTCCTCGACATGGTGAACGAGCCATGTCTTCTGATTCCTAAATGCCCGAATCTCCTGGTTCATCCCGTGACAGGGGCAAATCATGATTATATGAACCTGTTGGCTTGCAGGTTCTGAAAAGACCACTCCTGGAGTTCGGGCTGACGGACAGGACCATGAACATCATCACAGTGTTGTGCAGGGAGTCCACTAGGAGACAATATCTTACCCATGTTAAAAAATGGGAGGTATTCTGTTCCAGAACTGGTACCACATACAACTCTGCTACCATTACGGACGTACTGGAATTCCAGGCGAGCTTTCACTTCGATGAGGGCCTCAGTTACAGTTCCATAAACTGTGCTAGGAGTGCTTTGTCATCCTACCTCGGACTTGGAGTAGGATCCCATTCCCTGTTGTCTAAACGCATGAGGGGTATTTTTAATTCTAACCCTCCCAGGCCTCGATACTCGCAAACCTGGGATATAGGACTGGTTTTGACCCTACTCAGGGGTTGGGCACCAGTCACGACACTCTCATTGACTAAGCTCACCTACAAGGTAGTGATGCTGATGGCACTCGTTACTGAACAGCAGGTCCAGGCCCTGCATAAATTAAAATTGGATAACTTGGTGTGAACTCCTAACAAAGTGACCTTTTATGTAAATGAGTTACTAAAACAGTCCATGACAGTCCATTAGATAAACGCCTTTGTATAACCACCCACCTTAGACACTACTTAGAGGTTACTAAAAATCTCAGGTGTGCGGAAATGCGTCTTTTAATAAATTTTAAACGCCCTCACCATAGGGTAACTGTACAGACCATTTCAAGGTGGCTCAGGGTGGTGTTAGGTGCAGCAGGGGTAGACACTGACATCTTCAAATCTCATTCTACCAGGGCTGCATTTACATCAGCGGCGAGGATGATGGAAATTCCCATGGACCACATCCTCGCAACAGCGGGTTGGTCCAATGAGGCAACCTTTCAACGGTTCTATAACAAACCTGTGGCCACACCCGCAACTTTTGCAGACACTATTTTAAGTTCTGTTTCTTAACTCCCCAAAGTTAGGGGTTGATTATTTGTTGTTAATAAATACATTATTGTTTTTTAGCTCTGTTTCAAGTCTGAAATACATTAACATACTTCCTCCATTAGCCATTATGGCAGTGTGTGAGCATGGACTCGTTTCCAGGGCATGAAATCACAGAGCTTTGAAATCTTCACGAAATCACTCAGGTGACTCCGAAGTAAAATAGTAAGATTAAACGAGAACTTACCAGTTCAAAATTTGATCTTTATTTTATGAGGAGTTACAATGAGGGATTTTGTGCCCTCCACTCCCAACCCTCTATTATAAGGTCAACTGGTATGTTATTTTCCCTTAATCTTACTATCTTCAGTCAACTCTATTATCTGTGATTTCACACCACTGCTTTGAAGAATGTCACGCATGCGTGCTTGCGGGGTCTTCACAAAATCCCTCATCGTAACTCCTCAATAAAATAGGGATCAAACATCGACCTGGTAAGTTCTCGTTTAATCTTACTATTATAGTTTTAGGGCAAATCATTAGCTTAAACCATATAACATGAATCATCTACAAAGCATTGGAGTAACTAAGCCAGGCTGTGGACAGAATGAATAAGTGATGTTCCCTCCAACGTTGCTGTCTGACCTGTGGAGATCCTCCAGCACTTTGTGGTTTGTCAAGATTCCAGCATCTGCAGTTTCGTCTGTCAACATTAATCATCTGTCCAACTGTCATTAATTATGATAGAAATATGATGAATAATAATGTGATATTAGTTTATCTTAATAAACTCTTAAATCATTTATTTTCCAATCTTTGGATGAAGAATGTTTTTATTGAAGATTGAATTGCAGACTCAAAATGTTATAATACAAATGGAAGCCATTTGGCCAATTGAAATGATGGTGTTTGCGTATGGAGCTGTTTAGTCTACTCTTATATTCCCTCTCCCGGCATTTCAAGTCCTTCCTTGCAATCCAAACTTTCATTTAATGTGCTAGCTTCCAGGAAAAACAGAATTGGGGTGAACAAAGAAAACAATTGGGTTGAATTTCTCTACCACCTTTCCATACACTTGAGCTTTTTAAGTTTCATCAACGTAGAAGCAGCTGATAAAGCTGCTGCCTGACAGCGCCAGAAAACCTGGGTTCAATCCTGACCTCGGGCGCTGTCTATGTGGAGCTTGCACATTCTCCCTGCGACCGCGTGGGTTTCCTCTGGGTAGTCCTATTTCCTCCATGCCGGTTGATAGGTTAATTTGCCTCTGTAAATCTCCCCGAGTGGATGCAAAAGTGGGAAGACATGGAACTCTTCTCCTTCTCCTTCTCCTTCTCCTTCTCCTTCTCCTTCTCCTTCTCCTTCTTCTCCTCCTAAAGTTGTAGGTCAACTTGTTCTATTTGATCTATTTGTTTGTGCACATCGGGTTGAATGCATGAGTCGAAACAGGGTGGACCACGTGAAGGTTGCAACCTCCCACCCCGTGGAACTAGTGTGAACGGCTGATCAAACAAATCGTTTGACTGTCGTCCGAATGGGTCGAACGGGTGCAAGCGTGTCGGCAAGGTCTCTGTGGACTGAAGGGCCAGTTTCTATTGTGTAGCTTTCCTAAGGTCATAACTGATAGGAGTAGAATTAGGCCATTCGGCCCATCAAGTCTACTCTGCCATTCAATCATGGCTGATCTATCTCTCCCTCCTAATCCCATTCTCTTGCCTTCACCCCATAACCTCTGACACCCGCACTAATCAAAAATCTATCTATCTATGCCTTAAAAGTATCCACTGACTTGGCCTCCACAGCCTTCTGTGGCAAATAATTCCACAGATTCACCACGCTCTGACTAAAGAAATCTCTCCTCATCTCCTTCCCAAAAGAACTTTCAATCAATTCAATACTTTATCAAGCAAAATTGGCTACCTGTACTCAAAGGAATAAGTTATGTAAGATGAGATGGGGGGTTAAAAACTTCCTGAGGGGAAAGTCACAAATAGAGGATGTGTTTTTGGGGAGGGAATTCCTGAGCTTCTGTCCAAGCCAAGTGTGGGCAACTCCAGTGGTAGATCAATGGAAATATTGGATGAAAGTGTGATCAGGTCAAAGGCAGCACAATGGTGGAGCTGGTGAAGCTATTGTCTCACAGCACCAGAGACCAGAGTTATGTACATTATTAATTATATAGATTAATTTAGTTTAGTTTATTATTATTTATCACATGTACCGAGGTACAGTGAAAAGCTTTTTTGTTGCGTGCTATCCAGTCAGTGAAAAGATGAAATAAGATTACAATCAAGCTGTTCACAGTGTACAGACACAGGATAAAGGGAATAATGTTTAGTGCAAGATAAAGTCCAATAAAGTCCAATTAAAAAGAATTTAAGGGTCTCTAATGACTGTGGTAGGTGGTAGGTCCGGATCAGTCTCAAGTTGGTGATAGGATGGTTCTGTTGCCTGATGACAGCTGGGATGAAACTGTCCCTGAATCTGATGCAGTCCCTGAATCTGGAGATCAGAATCTGAAGCAGTCTAAAGAAGGGTCTCGACCCGAAACATCACCTATTTCCTTCACTGCGCAGATGCTGCCTCACCCGCTGAGTTTCTCCGGCATTTTTGCCTACCTGAATGTGGAGGTGTGTGTTTTCACACATCTGTACCTCTCACCTGATGCAAGAGGGGCGAAGAGGAGTGACCAGGATGAGATTCGTCCTTGATTATGCTGGTGGCCTTGCCGAGGTAACAAATCTCTTATGGATTACGGATAGGATGAAGTGTGCCCATGGAAACATTTTAAACCTGGAGAAAAAATTGTATGGTAGAAAAAATATGCATTCATTAAATCATGTAATAATGACGATAGAATACAGATCTCAGTAATTAGAGTTTAGAGATACAGTGTGGAAACAGGCCCTTTGGCCAGCTGGGTCCTTGCCAACCAGCTACCCCCACACACTAGCACTATCCTACACACACTTGGGACAATTTACTATTTTACCAAGCCAATTATCCAACAAACCTGTACGTCTTTGGAGTGTGTGTGGAAACCGGAGTTCCCAGATAAAACGCAAGCAGGTCATGGGGAGAATGTACAAACTTTGTGCAGACAGCACCCCGAGTCAGAATCGAACCCGGGTCTCTGGTGCTGTTGGGCAGCAACTCTACCGCTGCACCACCGTGCCAACCTGATGGACCATATTGTGAAGGTGCAAATGGAAACAAAGTAAGCTTCAGACTCTAAAATATTTGGGCCAAGATGTAATTGAAAAACGATGGAAATCATTTTCGTCCAAATCAACAAGGGTTGGTGCACCTTTAATATTTTGCTTGCACTTGGCCAATTTTTAAAAATTGATTCCATAATGTATTATTAAATAGAATTTATAATGTTGAAATAGTACCTGGATCGTAATGATATCACACGAGATCCATAATGGAATATATTTATAATGCATTGAGCAGCTGCATCTGCAATAGAGCCTAATAACTCCCCATGTTCACGAATTTCAAACTCAAAATGGAAATATGGAGTCTTAATTTCAATCATTCAGCCATCTGGTCCCACCAGGTAGGAAGGATTATATATTTTTCTCAAATTAAAAAAAAAAGGGAAAATATATTTTCCGACACCTACATTCCAGCAAAGAACAAAATAGATATATATTGGCGACTTGCAGGGAATTTATCATAATTAGCTGCAGCTGGAAGCATTAATAGCTCATTACTTCACAAAATAAAAATGACTTCAATTAGTGCCCACCATTCCATGGCTCCAACTTGATTGAGCATTGTGCCTCATGCTGTTCTCGATGCCTCGATGCATCAGTGCAGTTTGCTTGAAATTCGGTTGATGCATCACCACATTTTCTCTGTTGTATTAGATGTTATGTTTTAAACTGTGTGCAAGACCAACCCATGGGCTTACTATTGGTCTACTCTTCTGCAAGCCACCAGACAGCACAGTGACACAGCGGTAGGGTTGCTGCCTTACAGCACCAGAGGGTTCAATCCTGACTACGGGTGCTGTCTGTACAGAGCTTGTTTGTTCTCCCCGTGACCTGCGTGGGTTTTTCCGGGTGCCCTGGTTTCCTCCCATGCTCCAAAGATTGTAAATTGTCCCTAGTGCATAGGATAGTGTTAGTGTGCAAGGATCCCTGGTCGGAGTGGACGTGTTTGGCTGAAGGGACTGTTTCCGTGCTGTATCTCTGAACTAAACTAAACTATTGGATTGCTTAAGGGTCTGTCCCACTCAGGCGATTGCTTAAGGGTAAGTCCCACTGTCAAGTTCTCGGCATTCGCTGAAAAACCGGGAACTGGAATGGCGAGTGTCAGAGTGGAACACACACGCACGCACACAAACACATCGCAAAGGCGGGGGCCAGGGAAAGCGGGGGAGCGTTGCCTGAAACTCACAAGGTGCAAAGACAAGGTGATACAGAAACACAAGAAGGTTAAGACGGCTAGCACAGTGTATGGTAAAAGTCCTTAGAAGGGGGGAGAAGGGGGGAGGAGGAATGGAGACTCTTTTAAGAAGCGAGACAACTTTTAATAAGCCAGAGATACACAGCTGTGAAGTTCGGCGGGTATTTAACATTACCGGTCGGTTAACCTTGGTTCTGAAAACTCGTGCTTACTTTTCTTTTCCCCAATGAGCCAATGAAAATGCCCGGTCAGCAAAGGCGATTAACTAAAACTGCCTACGACTACCTCGACTACCCATAACTACATGGCGACCCCACTACAACTGCACCTGCGACTACAGGATTATCGATTTTCTCCATGGCGACCAGTTTTTGGTCGCAGAAAAAATTTTCAACGTGTTGAAAAATTTGCTGCGACCATACTGAGGCCACGACTAGTCCCCAGAATGCGGGAACTCCTCGCGACCGTGAAGGAGATTCACCAGAGACCACCAGTGAACATGTGGCGATTATGTGGCGATCATGAGGCGAGCGTAGAGACTCCTGCACTCGCCTAAAAAGCCGTCTAAGTGGGACAGGCCCTTAAGTGTCTTGGATCTCATCATCTTCTAATTTTAATGTACACCTGAACTAATACCAGAATACAAAACTGGGCCGACAGCAGTTTGCACAATAATTATCATATTTTCGGGACAATGTGGATAAGAGATGGCCTTCACACGATGTGCGGCACAGAGACTGTGGCCTGTTTGTGCTGTATGTGTATCTGTGCCCGCTCCCAGTGCGCGGGGATCGTTGATCAGCATGGACTCAGTGGGCCGAAGGGCCTGTTTCTGCTCCGTATATCTCTAAACGAAACTAAACTATAATAGTTGGGAAGTCGTGTTGCAGCTGTACGAAACCGAATATTGTCTGCAGTTCTGGTCACCACATAAGCATGTGGAGAAGAGGTTCACCAGGATGTTGACAGGATTGGAATTGTAAGGAGAGGTCGGACAAAATTGCATTCTTTCTCTAGAGCTTTGGAGGATGAGAGGCAACCTGATAGAATTATATAAAATTCTGAGAGGCATAGAGAGCCAGAGTCTTTATCTCAGGATTGAAAGGTGAAATACCAGATAGAATTGGTTCAAGACAAGAGGGGAAACGTTGAAAGGAGATGTGCAAGGCATTTTCTTTTTGAAACACTGAACCCAGGTGACTCTTTGCATGCTGGTTCCAAATGTGGATCTGTAATCATTAATTTCTAAGTTTTGTTTAGTTTAGTTTTAGAGATACAGCTCGGAAACAGGCCCTTCGGCCCCCCGGGTCCGCACTGACCAGCGATCCCCGCACACCAACACTATCCTACACACACTAAGGACAGTTTTTACATTTATACCAAGCCAATTAACCTACAAATCTGTGCGTCTTCGGAGTGTGGGAGGAAACCGAAGATCTCGGAGAAAACCCACGCAGGTCACGGGGAGAACGCGCAAACTCCATACAGACCGCACCGGTAGATAGGATCGAACCCGGGTCTCTGGCGCTGTAAAGCAGCAACTCTACCGTTGTGCCCCCGTGCATCTGTGACCAGTTCCATTCCACAAGGATGAGTGCTGGGTTTTCACCAGGTAACATGTGCCTGGAACATACTGCCAGCGAAGGTAATTGAAACTGATACGACAGCAACATTTGAGAAAGGTTTAGACGTGCGAACAGGCATGGAGTGCAGTGATAAGGACAATGTGCAGGCGAGATGCATCAGTTTAGATCGGCATTATGGTCACTACAAACTTTGTGGGCTGACGGGATTATTCCTGTGATGTATTTAAATTTAATTCATATTGTAGACTAAATTATTCCATAGAACTTTAGTCAGTAGAATCGATTGGGGTTGGACATTTTCAGAAATAAGACTATATTACTCTTTTTTAAATGCCATTCTATATTTCTCTACGAAGCTATCCCAAAGCAAAGCTGGACGTGAATACTGCTCTGGTTCTCTTTTGATCTCTCGGGTATTTCCTTGAAAAGCAATTCTTTCATTCTTTATTGGTTGGATTGGAATGGAATATTCTATTGTCACATGAGACAAGGCACAGTGAAATTCTTTGCTTGCAGACCCAAGGTATGTACACAGCGGCCACCCACGATGCTGACAAAGTTACAAAGTACTCAGGGTCCTCCATTATTCTTTCCCCTCCCTCACAGCATTTCCCCCACACTCACCACCGCCGTTGAAGAAGGGTCTCGGCCCGAAACGTCACCTCTTCCTTCACTCCATAGATGCTGCCTCACCCACTGAGTTTCTCCAGCATTTTTATCTACCTTCGATTTTTCCAGCATCTGCAGTTCCTTCTCAAGCAACACTTTAATCATAGAATCATAGAAAATAGGTGCAGGAGTAGGCCACTCGGCCCTTCGAGTATGCACCGCCATTCAATATGATCATGGCTGATCATCCAATTTAGTATCCTGTACCTGCCTTCTCTCCATACCCCCTGATCCCTTTAGCCACAAGGGCCACATCTAACTCCCTCTTAAATATGGCCAATGAATTGGCCTCACATGAGTAATACTTTACTTTATCTTGCTTCTATATCTTTTTGGACCACTATTCATGCATATTATCTTTTATTTAATGCGCAGGAGCATGAAACTCCCTATTCATTGTCATTGCCTTATGGAGTTCCTGCTTCACCCCTCTCGTCCTCTTTGTTAACACATACTGTCGTTCCTTCAAGTCCGCTCTTTGACTGTGCCATCATCTTCTCACCGCAAGCTCCAGCACCCAATGTTTATTTATACGTTTTTAATTTCGCTTTGAGCACCACGTTTGCTCTGGATGAAGCCTGTATCAATTTCTGATAGTTCAATGTCTTATCTACAAGAGTGATTGCTGCAAAAAGGCAGCCAGCATCATCAGAGACCTACACCACCCTGGCCACACTCTCATTTTACACCTGCTATCAGGAAGAAGATATTGGAGCCTGAAAACTGTAACGTCCCGGTTCAGGAACAGCTTCTTCCCTACAACCTTCAGGCTATTACACACAACAACCTCTAAATAAGCTCCAAACTATATAGACTTGGGGGCATTATTATTTTTAAAATATTTATACTTCCTGATTTTTTGGTTTTACTTATTATGGGTTTTGCAGAGTACTATGTCTGAACAGAGCCTGAAGAAGGGTCTCGACCCGAAACGTCACCTATTCCTTTTCTCCAGAGATGCTGTCTGACCCTCCGAGTTACCCCAGCTTTTTGTGTCTTTCTTCGGTTTAAACCAACATCTGCAGTTCCTTCCTACACATGTTTACATATATGTTGTGCTGCTGCAAGTAAGAATTTCTTTATTCTGTTTTGAGACATATGACAATAAAACACTCTTGACTTGACTTTGTAGACTTTAGACATAGAGCACAGAAACAGGCTCATCAGCCCATTGAATCCACACTGACCAATGATCCCCATACCATAGCACTATCCTACATCCTAGGGACAATTTACAATCTTTACCAAAGCCAATTAACCTACAAAACTGTACATCTTTGGAGTGTGGGAGGAAACCAGAGAACCCGGTAAAAACCCATGCGGTCACAGTGAAAAAGTACAAACTCCATACAGACAGCACCAGTAGTTAGAATCAAACCCAGGTTTCTGGTGCTGTGAAGCAGCAATTGTACCGCTGTGCCACCGTGTTGTTTATTATGGGTTTTACAGAGAACTATGTTTACATATTTTTTGTGCGGCTGCAAGTAGGAATTTCATTGCTCTGTTTCAAGACACTTGACAATAAAACAATATGACTAATTCAGAATTAAAGGGCGCTCCTTTAGAAAGGAGGTGAGGAGGAACTTCTTCAGTCCGAGGGCAGTTAATGTGTGGAACTCATTGCCACAGAGGGCTGTGGAGGCCAAGTCAGTGTGTATTTTTAAGGCAGAGATAGACACATTCTTGATCAGAATGGGTGTCAGGGGTTATGGGGAGAAGGCAAGGAAAATGGTATTAGGCAGAGATCAGCCATGATTGAATGGCAGAGTGGACTCGATGGGCCGAATGGCCTAATTCTACTCCTATAACTTGTGAACTCGTGAACTCTCTTGATTCTCTCAACAGCTTACATCATTTGCTCTGCCTTTCTCATCCACCTTAGAAGTGTTCAGTTTTCATAATGCCACCTGTCCACCTGTCCTAACATAAGACAATAGACAATAGGTGTAGGAGTAGGTCATTCGGCCCTTCGAGCCAGCACCGCCATTCAATGTGATCATGGCTGATCATCCCCAATCAGTACCCCGTTCCTGCCTTCTCCCCATATCCCCCGACTCCGCTATCTTTAAGAGCCCAATCTAGCTGTGAAACTTATAAATTAGCATTGTCCCCAATCATCACACCCGAAATTCACATTTATATTTAGCATTTTGATATGTTAATTGTGCAGATATTGCTTTCCGAGGATGAATACTATGCTCATACTCAAGAAGGCAAGGAATAAAAAGATCTAATTTTTCCTTCCTTGTGGTGCTTATAATACAGAGAAAGTGGACAACAACTAGGTGAAGTTGGTGAAAAGCTTTCCGCACTTAAATCCAGTAAATGGTGGTGCTTTTAGAGGGTACCTCAATGAACGTTCAGTTCAGTTTAGTTTATTGTCACGTGTACTGAGGTACAGTGAAAAGCTTTTGTTTGCCTCGTAACTAGCCAGTGGAAAACCAATACAAGATTAAAATCAAGCCATTCACAGCAAAGATCCTACAGCGAGCAAGATCGATCACGCGACGAAGACGACGCAGTACGGTCATGGGCAGATTCATGGGTCATTTTCGGCCCCATTTCCGTAACCGGCTTCTGTCTCCGCACCAAAGATCCCATAGCGGAGCAAAGATAACTAGTGCGGAGACGGAAGCCGGTTACGGAAACATCCTCGTAAAAATAAAAGTTATTTGGTAAAAATCTTCTCCTCATTTTCAGAATTATAATTTATTAACACAAACTGTTCGCTCGCAACATTGATTATACTGCGAGTCGGGTCGGGTCGGGTCGGGACGAGTTACTGAAATGGATGAAAAAAAGGCCCACGTTCCGCTCTTTTGCATACTACACATCAGCCCATTGCATTTGGAAGGAGTGGTCTATCTTGTTCCGCTATAGGATCATTGATTCACAGTGTACAGATACATGATAAGGGAATGTCGCAGTTAAAGTAAGAAATCGTGTTGTGAGAGTAGAGATTTAAAAGTGTGGAGCGATTGTAATATGTGAATGTAGATCTGCTTCTGTGGCTCGCACGCAAATAGTCGCCCGGGTTGAAAACATTGAGAGTAATATATTCAAGGAGCAACATTAGATATAACTGGGGAAGTAAAATGCTGATAAATTGAAATAAAAAGCTCAATTCTAATTTAGTTGCTTTGCTGAAATTAATAACATGCATTAAAGCAGGTTGCTCCTGCAAAACACAAAAAAATATAAAATTTGCAATTAATTTTATTTCTGGACTGACAACATGGAAACTGCGCTGAATTTATTTAAAGCAAGTGCTTTTCATTTCTGAGCTATTCACACTCTCGCCTGTCAACCATTGTACAACACATCAGGGATCTCAGCCAACGAGCTCCCCCTTCAAACCGAATACAAGACACACGTTTGAAATGTATGTCTTTGCACATCACTTGAAAGTTCACGGAGGTAAAAAGCATTACATTCAGTTAAAATGAGTCTCATTTATTAATCTAAGAGCAGGCTTCGCTATCAGCGAGATTCAAAGGTGGTTTCTATGGTGAGACACTCCTCTGGGGCAAGAAAGACTTGCACTAATTACTGTATATTTTCTCAATTAATATTGATTCACATCCTCCAGCCACTGCCACAGGTGGTAAAACTCATTTGTAAAAGTGGTCACTACTTGTGCTGTGTTAAACTGAACCCAAGTGAAAGACAAATGCTTTCATTTTTTCCCCCCCTTTTGTGCTCTGGAACTCAGTTAATGGATATTTCACCACTTACAATTTTTTTATTGCTACCCGTGACCTTTATAGATGCTCATTAATACACCCGGCTAGGTGCAATAATCAGGAATGCATATGCGGCATATGTGATGGGACATTTTACAGGTTTTACACAATCAAGTGCATATTAAGGCTCAACTCTTTTCTGAGTCTTTCTGGAGATGCTAAATGTAACATCTCCAAGTTTGCGGATGACACAAAGATGGGTGCCAGTGAGCGCTGCGATGAGGATGCTATGAGGCTGCAGGGTGACTTGGATAAGTTGGGTGAGGGGGCAGATGCATGGCAGATGCAGTATAATGTGGATAAATGTAAGGTTATCCACTTTGTGGCAAGAACAAGAAGGCTGATTATTATCTGAATGGTGTCAGATTAGGGAAAGGGGAGGTGCAATGAGACCTATGCGTCCTTTTACATCAGTCACTGTAAGTAAGCATGCAGGTACAGCAGGAAGTAAAGACAGCTAATGGCATGTTGGCCTTCATAGCGTGAGGATTTGCGTATAGGAGCAAGGAGGTCCTCCTGCAGTTGTACAGGGCCCTGGTAAGACCATACCTGGGGTATTATGTGCAGTTTTGGTCTCCTAATTTGATGAAGGACATTATTGCTGTTGAGGGAGTGCAGAGTAGGTTCAACAGGTTATTTCCCGGAATGGCGAGACTGACATGTGATGAAAGAATGGAATGACAGGGCTTATATTCACTGGAATTTAGGATGAAAGGGGATCTTATAGAAACGTCAAATTCTTGATGGATTGGACAGGCTAGATGCAGGAAAAATGTTTCCGATGTTGGAGGAGTCCAGAACCAGGGGTCACAGTTTAAGAATCAGGGTTAGGCCATTTAAGACTGAGATGACAAAAAACTTTTTCAGCCAGAGATTTATGAATCTGCGGAATTCTCTGCCACAGAAGGCAGTGGAGGCCAATTCACTGGATGTTTTTGAGTAGGATATAGCTCTTAGCACTAACGAAATCAAGGGATATTGGGAGAAAGCAGGAACATGGTACTGATTCTGGATGATCAGCCATGATCATTTTGAATGGCGATGCTGGCTCGAAGGGCCAAATGGTCTAGTCCTGCACCTATTTTCTATGTTTTTTATGAGTCATTGATGCAGGCTATGCTCTCTTCTGTACGTTCCTATATCTCTAGTGTCCCCATCCCTGACTCTCAGTCTGATGATGGGTCTTGACCTGAAACATCATCTATTCCTTTTCTCCAGAGATGCTGCCTGACCCTCTGAGTTACTCCAGCGTTTTGTCATCTTCAGGGTAAACCAGCGTCTGCAGTTCCTTCCCACACACTCAACTCTTTTTAGTTTAGTTTAGTTTTGTTTAGAGATACATTGCAGAAACAGGCCCATCGGCCCACCGAGTCCATACCGACCAGCGATCACCCCTGGCACTAACCTACACACTAGGGACAGAAGCCAATTAACCTACGAACCTGTACGTCTTTGGAGTGTGGGAGGCAAACCCAAGAACACTGAGAAAACTGACACGGTCACAGGGAGATCGTAAAACTCCGCACGGACAGCACTCATAGTGAGTTTCGATCCTGGGTCTCTGGCGCTCTAAGGCAGAAAATCTACAGTGCGCCACCATCCTGCCCGTCTTCTATCAAGTGCAATCAGAACTTTTAAGAAAGAACTGAAGATGCTGGAAAAATTGAAGATAGACAAATATGCTGGAGAAACTCAGCGGGTGAGGCAGCATCTATGGAGCGAAGGAATAGGTGACGTTTCGGGTCGAGACCCTTCTTCAGACGGAAGTGTCTTGACCCAAAATGTCAGCAATCAGAACTAAGATCGTTGACAATGAGTTATTAATTATGAGGACGATAAAGTGTACAAAGGATACAAAGGACATTTGTTATCACATACACCAATTGGTGTAGTGAAATTTGACTTGCCATTGCAGCACACGAGTAAAGATAAGACACAACATTAAAGAATTTAACAATAAACATAAAAACATCCCCCCACAATGGTTCCCACTGTGGGGGAAGGCAGCAACGTCCAGTCCCATCCTCCTGTTCACCCATAGTCGGGCCTATTGTGGCCTCGGCAGTCGCCGCTACGGCAGCCCGATGCTTCAGGCCTGTTTGCCAGGAGATGGAACTCCGGCATCGGGTGAACACTCCTCAGCGGCTGGGAATGTCCGGAGCGGCCGCCTCCTCCCCGGAGACCGCGGTACCCGAAGCCCTCCGACTCTGGCGATCTCGGATCCCAGGCTCCGCGGTGTTTTAAATCGCCAGCTCCTCGACGTTGAAGTCGGCGGTCACAGCACTCCGGAGCCCACCGCACGGCGTCCCGGGCAAGGCATCGCCCGCTCTGTGATGGTGTCCCAGCACCGTGCCGCCACTGAAGCTGGGGTTCCAGCCGCTCCCGACAGGAGACGCCGCTCCAGTCCGATGGTGGGCCACGAGGAGAGGGCGAAGAAGCAGCTCAGAGGCCTGCCGCCTCTCCGACCAGGTAGGGACTAGGGAAGGTTTCCCCCTTCCCCTCCCCCCACCCGCCACATAAAAGACTAGAAGACCTCCAAAACAAACACTTTTAACTCACTAAAATTTAAAAAAAAAAGAGTGAAAGGACTAACAGATAAGAACTGTAATTTGGAATTAATTTGGAATTAATCAATCAGTTTGTTGTTTTCTAAGTTAGTTTCATGTAACAATTTGATCTGGAACGCCAAAAAATCTCACTGTGACGTGTCACATGTGATTATAAAGTTTAATTAATTCGTTCATTCATTCAGAGGCTAAGTCTTGAAAATGTCAACAAGCATCTTAGGCTGAAACCACTATTAGTTAATATATCCAGACGATTACAATGTTATCATGCCAATATCGATATTTCTATTAAGAGTACACTGCCAGGGGAGGTGTATTTTTTTATTGCATCTTAAAATTCTGCTGAGGATCTCTTTTGGTTTCTAAGTAGGTCAGTGTCAAACTCGATGAGAAACTGAGTGAAGGTCCAGGGGGAGCATTTTGCCTGGGCTTCAAAGAAAGACCATTGTAAGTGAGGGACCATGAAAACGGAGCTTAATTGGCTGCAACTGTGCGCTCTTGCGAGACCACCTCAAATTTAATTCCGGCTTTAGCCTAAAGAAAGTTGGTTGATTTACCGCTCATTCCATTTATCCCCATTGCCGCAGTGGGGATGAATAATAAAAGCCTATTCCGTCCATCTCATCTGCTGTTTCCATTTACTTAATGTCCATTTACTGTGTCGGAAAGAACTGCAGATGCTGGTTTACAACAAAGGTAGACACAAAATGCTGGAGGAACTCAGCGGGACGGGCAGCATCTCTGGAGAGAAGGGTCTCTGAAGAAGAGGGATCTCAACCCGAAACGTCACCCATTCCTTCTATCCAGAGATGCTGCATGTCCCTGAGTTAATCCAGCATTTCATGTTCATTTACTTAATGTCTTGAAGGACTGAGTCCCACTTGGGCGACCTAATCCGCGAGTTCTGGCGAGTTTACTCTCGAATCATACTCGCAGCATGGTCGACACGAAGTCATAGGAGGTCCTTCGTAACTCTCCTTCATGCTCGAGAGTGGTCTCCACGTACTCGAGGCCTCAGCTAAGTCGTGGCATTTTTTTCAATAGGATAAAAAATGCCGGTGACTTAAAAAAGGTCGCCATGGAAAAAATTGAAACTTTTTTACTCGTAGGTTTAGTCGTAGTAGGTGGCAGTAGGTCGGCATGTTAGTCGTAGGTATTCGAGGGCAGTCGAAGGTAGTCAAAGATAGTCTTCATCGTAGTCAAATGGAGGTCGAATGGAGGTCGAATGGAGGTCGAATGGAGGTCGAAGGAGATCTTCACTCTCCACTATTCTGTGTCCAATTTTCCCAAAGTTAGTAGTAGCAAGTCGTAGCTAGTCGAATCTGGTCTTCAACATAGTCGAAGGAGGTCGAATGAGGTCTTCAACATGTCATTTTTTCAAACTCTTCTAAACTCGCCAATCAGGTTGCCCAAGTGGGGCAGCCCCTTTACTAATCTTGATTGAGTAGAAACAGGCTGAGTGAAGTCATGATAAACTGATGAATCAGCTATTTTAGCCATTTAAAATTTGTTTGTGGGTGTAAGCATTTCTCACATCCTCTAGCTGCTATCTCAGGTGTTTCCCCGTCATTTATTGTGCCTTGCTTTGTTAAAAAAGGAAGTTTAGTCACATTTCAAAGCGTTTATTGGCCAAGTAGTCACATACAAGGAATTTGCCTTGGTGCTCCGCCCACAAGTAACAACATGGCATACAGTGACAGTTACGAATGACTGTTTTACAGTCATTCATTTTACAGTTTTACATTTAAGAAAACACTAAACATTAATAATAATAAAACATTAATGATAAAACACCATTGATCAAGCATGTGAACCAACAAAATACCAGATCAAAGGGAGGCTACAGATTTTTGGCTGTTGAGTAGAGCAACTACTCGTGGATAAAATCTGTTTTTATGTCTGGGGGAGGGCCACAGTCTAAGGCCCTTCCGCTGCTGGACATGGGGGGTACGGTATGGTGGAGACGCCCCTCAATATAAGGGAAGGTATCCCACGCCATTGTGGCACGAGTGGGGGACTGATTTGTGGAAATTTGGGGGAAAGAAATGTCTAAACTGTATTGATCTATTGTACAGCCTCCGAAAATGTCGGATGGATTTTCCGCAAGGTTAATGTATTGTATATATTCATCATTTGAATAAAGTATATTTTGAAAAAAAAAAAAAAAAAAAAGTTTTTATGTCTGGCTGTGGCAGCTTTGACAGTCCGGAGTCGCCTTCCAGAGGGAAGTGATTCAAAGAGGTTGTGGCCAGGATGAGAGGGGTCAGAGATGATCTTGCCCGCTCGCTTCCTGGCCCTTGCAGTGTACAGTTCATCAATGGAGGGAAGGTTGCAGCCAATAACCTTCTCTGCTGATTGGACGATTCGCTGCAGCCTCCAGGTGGCTGAGCCAAACCAGACCAAGATAGAGAAGGTGAGAACAGACTCTACGATGGCCGTGTAGAATTGGACCATCATTACCTGTGGCAGGTTGTGCTTCCTCAGCTGCCGTAGGAAGTACATCCTCTGTTGTGCCTTTTTGACTGTGGAGTCGATGGTAGCCCCCCACTTAAGGTCCTTGGAGATGATGGTTCCCAGGAACTTAAAAAACTCCACACATGTGACTGTGGTGTTGTTGATGGTGAGTGGGGTGAGGGGAGGGGGAGCTCTCCTAAAGTCTCCAATCAATTCCACTGTCTTAAGAGCATTGAGCTCTAAGCAAATCAATATTGCCTCCACAGGAACAAACACTGAACAATGTAACGCATCAGTTTCACACATTATTGTATTTTAGTTTCAGTTTAGTTTAGTTTAGAAACACAGAGCTGGAACAGGCCCTTCAGCCCTGCGAGTCCGCAACAACCAGCGATCCCCGCATATTAACACTATCCTACACACACCAAGGACAATTTACATTTTTACCAGGCCAATTAACCTACAAAACTGTGTGACTTTGGAGTGTGGGAGGAAACCGGAGCACCCGGAGAAAATCAACGCAATCACAGGGAGAATGTACAAACTCCGTACAGACAGCACCAGTAGCCAGGGTCGAACCTGGGTTTCTGGCACTGCAAAGCAGCAACTCTACCACTGTACCACCCAGCTGGTTATCACATTGTCTTTCTCCATCTCATTATCAAATTTTATTAGTCTTAAATTTCCACAGCGATTTACAAAGGGAGCCAAATATAAAACAAAGAATCCAATCCTAGATGAAAATTATGAAAATAAGGTGCAGATATTGAAAGTCTGCAATACAGACTGAAGTTGCTGCAGAGGCTCAATGGGTCAGGCAGCATCCGTGGAAAGAGAAATAACTAACATTAAGGCTGGCGCAGTGGTATAACTGGTAGAGCCCAGAGACCTGGGTTCGATCCTGACCTCGGGTGCTATATATGTGCAGTTTGCACACTCTCCTTGTGACCGCGTGGGTTTTCTCCGGGTGCTCCTATTTCCTCCTACATCCTAAAGATATGCGGGTTTGTAGGTTAATTGCCCTCTGTAAATTGCCGCTAGTGTGTAAGGAATGAATGAGAAAGTGGGATAAGATCGAACTCATGTGAACGGGCAATGTGGACTGGATGGGCAGAAGAGCCTGTTTGCATGCTGTATCTCTAAATTGTTTTGTTAGTTAAATAACAGGGAAAAAAATAATTGTATAAGGTTATTCAATGTACCATGAAACATTGTGTTATATTAGTATAGTTCATAAGTTATGAGCAGAATTAGGCCATTTAGCCCCCTGAAATTCCACCATTCAATCATAGCTGATCTATCTTTCCCTCTCAACCCCATTCTCCTGCCTCCTCCCCATAACCCCTGACAACCGTACTAATCAATTTCTAATAAAGCATCTCCATCTAGAACCAATGTTTAATTTATTTTTACAAATATCATTAGGTCATGTCATAAGTGACAGGAGTAGAATTAGGCCATTCGGCCTATCAAGTCTACTCCGCCATTCAATCAAAGGCTGATCCATCTCTCCCTCCTAACCCGCATTCTCCTGCCTTTTCCCCATAACCTCTGACACACCATACTAATCAAAAATCATGTGAAATATCAGTGGACGATGTCTGCATTTTTAATTGAATGTCTGCGTTTGTTTCTATTTTCTATAATGTCCATTTCGTAAGTAAAAGGGATATCTAATTCAATATCAGCACCATTTCAAAGCATTTCACATGATGAGTCGCTCTTTGATGTGGAGTGGTGATTGTAATCTAGCCAAATGTGACAAATATTCTGAAAACACAATGTCACATTGCAAACATGAGATGAATAGCTAAATTGATCTGACTTTGGGGAAAGCACTTATTCATCAAGAAATCAAAACAGAATGCACAGCGGGACCGTACAAGAGTTGGAAAAGAGATGTCAAATGGTGGTCCGATGGAGTATTAAATTGTTTTGATTTAGTTGATGATCTAAGGCATTATAACATGTCATCTCCCTAGTAGCTGGAAAAAACTTTGCTGATGAGAATTCTGTTCTACCAGCTGTCTTTCCCATAAATAATAACAACTCGAGACATGAGTCAGCTACTAATGCAAATAACTTTGAGGAGTAGAAAATGAAAATTTGATATATTCCGTTTCTCCACCACATCGAAAGATGCTGGATTATTCAGTCACAGTGAAATTATTTGCTTGCATACCAAAGGTATACAAATAACAACTACATAAAGGGCACGGACACACTTATGCTGAGTTGGAGGTTGCCATGATTTTTCATCTGCTACGGAAAGGCCATTAGGAAGATTGTGGGAACCACCACTAGTGCACTGCTATTATCAATCACCACAGTGTCGCTACTTTCTTCACAAACTAAATAAGTTTATAACATGGACGATATCGCGGATTAAGATCTAGAGCACAGGTTAGAACTGTACAGCACAGAACAAGCTCTTCAGCACACAATGTCCGTACCAAACATAATGCTAAGTTTGTAGAAACAAATAACTGCAAATGCTGATTTATACCAAAGATAGACACAAAGTGCTGGAGGAACTCAGCGGGGCAGACAGCATCTCTGGCAAAAAAATGATGTTTCTGTTTGGGACCCCATCTTCAGGTCTATGCCAACCATCGATTACCTATTTACACTAGTCATAGAGTGATATAGTGTGGAAACAGACCCTTCTGCCCAAATCACCCACACCGGCCTACATGTCCCAGCTACACTAGTTCCATTTGCCTGCGCTTGGTCCAATTCCCTCCAAACCTGCCCTATCCATGTACCTGTCTAACTGTTTCTTAAACAGTGGGATAGTCCCAGCCTTAACTGGCAGCTCTGCTCCATACACCCACCACCCTTTGTGTGGAAAAAGTTACCCCTCAGATTCCTATTAAATCTTTTCCCCTTCACCTTGAACCTATGTCCTCTGGTCCTCGATTCCCCCAATCTGGGCAAAGGACTATGCCTACCCAATCTATTCCTCTCATGATTTTGTACACCTCTATAAGATCTCCCCTCAACCTCCTGTGCTCCATGGAATAGAGATCCAGCCTACTCAACCTCTCCCCTTAGCTCGCACCCTCTAGTCTTGGCAACATCCTCGTAAATCTCTTCTGAACCCTTTCAAGCTTGACAATACTCTGACTGATGAAGGCCAAAGTGCCAAAGCCTTTTTGACCACCTTATCTACCTGTGACTCGACCTTTTAGGAACCATGCACCTGTACTCCTAGAACCCTCCGCTCTACAACACTACCCAGAAGCCTACCATTTACTGTGTAGGTCCTGCCAAGTCCCAAAATGCAACACCTCACACTTCTCTGTATTAAATTCCATCAACCATTCCTCCGCCCACCTGGCCAATCGATCCAGATCCTGCTGCAATCGTTCACAACCATCTTCACTATCTACAAAACCACTAACTTTTGTATCATCAGCAAACTTGCTAATCTTGCCCTGTATGTTCTCATCCAAATCATTGATGTAGATGACAAACAGTAATGGGCCCAGCACCGAACCCTGAGGCACACCACTAGTCACAGGCATTCAGTCTGAGAAGCAACCTTCTACCATTACCCTCAGCTTCCTTCCATGGAGCCAATTTGCTATCCATTCAGCTATCTCTCCATGGATCCCATGCGATCTAACCTTCCAGAGCAGCCTACCATAGAAACATAGAAACATAGAAATTAGGTGCAGGAGCAGGCCATTCGGCCCTTCGAGCCTGCACCGCCATTCAATATGATCATGGCTGATCATCCAACTCAGTATCCTGTACCTGCCTTCTCTCCATACCCCCTGATCCCTTCAGCCACAAGGGCCACATCCAACTCGTTTTAAATATGGCCAACGAACTGGCCTCAACTACCTTCTGTGGCAGAGAATTCCACAGATTCACCACTCGCTGTGTGAAAAAAGACTTCCCCCTTATCCTTAAACTGTGACCCCATGCGGAACATCGTCGAACGCCTTACTGAAGTCCATGTACAAAACATCTACAGCTCTGCCCTCATCAACCTTTTTGGTGAGTTCTTCAAAAAAATCAATCAGATTTGTGAGTTACAACCTCCCACGTACAAAACCATGCTGACCATCCCTAATCAGCCCTTGCCCATCCAAATGGCTGTATATCCTATCCCTCAGAATACTCCAGTAATTTACCAACTACAGATGTTAAACTCACCAGCCTGTAGAACCCAGCATTTTCCCTGCAGCCCTCCTTGAAAAGAGGTACAACATTTGCGACTCTCAAATCTTTCCGGCACATCTTATCCCACTTTTGCATCCACTCCCTGCACACAAGGGGTAATTCACAGAGGCCAATTGACCTACAATCCCACACGTCTATCGGATGCAGGAGAAATACGGAGCACTCAGAGTAAACCCACACGATCACAAGGAGGACGTGCAGACTCTGCACTGACAGCGCCCGAGGTCAGAATCGATCCCGGGTCTCAGGTGCTGTGAGGCAGCAACTGTACTAGCTACACCACCGTGTTACCCAATTTCCCCTCTCGAAATTTTTAATTCAGTGCTTGGCATCTTATCTTTCTTAGATACAATTAGCGTCACCTCCTTTCAAAGTGGGAAAAAACACTTCTTTATTTTGCATTAATTCAAAGAAAAATAATGATGCAATCTGTCCAGCTGAGTGCTGCAGCGATGTGTTAGCATCTATATACTGTGACACGGGGGTTTCCTTTTGATCAACAACTCTTTAGCTCTCTTCTAATTGCAAAGACACTGCCTTTTGTACACAGGAGGAGTAGCACCCTGCAAAAACTACACGTGGTGCAATTTGTATTCTCACAGACAGTCAGAAAGAAAAATAACATTCAGAATCGCAACTCTTCCAATACCAGGTGATTTATATCGTGAATAATGATTATATCGTGAACAATGATTTCTCTCACTTCAGGGAGACCCGGCATTCCCTCTCTCTCAATCCCTCCCCCACCCAAGTCACAGTAGCTTCTCGTTTTCACTCAACAAACAGGAGAACCAGCACCTCATATTTCTCTTGGGTAGTTTGCACCCCTGCGGTATGAACATTGACTTCTCCAATTTCAGGTAGTCCTTGCTTTCTCCATCCTTCCCCTCCCCTACCCAACTCTCCAACAAGCCTACTGTCTCTGCCTCTTCCTTTCTTTTTCCCACCCCCCCCCCCCCCGACATCATCTGAAGGAGGGTCTTGACCCGAAATGTTGCCTACTCCTTTTCTCCATAGATGCTGCCTGAGCCGCTGAGTTTCTCCAGCACTTTTGCCTACCCTGTTTCCTTTATGATCGTAACTTTTTGCATATCTTGTATTCATTGTTCTTTACCTCTCCACTTCATCTATATCTCTCGTTTCCCTTATCCCCACCTGGTCTGAAGAGAGTCTCGACCTGAAACGTCACCCACTCCTTCTCTCCAGAGATGCTGCCTGTCCCGCTGAGTTACTCCAGCTTTTTGTGTCTATCTTAGGTGATTTATATAGTGTAGATGATATGTGTATACACCTTTAATTGATAGTGATGATGTCCATGCTAACCACCCCCCCACCAGTTAGTATAATTGTAACCCACACGCCCCTAGCTCGCTCTCTGGTGATCGTGACAGACCACGTACAGCTAGGGCTATATGATGTATGATTAATAAAGTAGTGAAGACCTTAAGGTGTCTGTGTACCTTCCCTACATGGCATCAGAAGTTCTTCTTCCTATGTCTCCAGTCTATCGCGTTTTATTTTCTTAGTCCCAGTACCCCCTCCCTGTGCCGTGATGGCTTCTGCCTGTCGTAAACCTGACATCCTAGTCTTTGATGCAGACATCACTCATCACTGGAGTGTGTTCTGATGTGACTTTGAGCATTATGTTACAATCGCTCACCCTGCTGTGGCCCCCGCGGTCAAGGCTTCCCTGCTGCTTAATCTAGCTGGTCCCGAAGCGCTTGAGTGATCGGAATCATTCATCTATGGACAGGGTGAGAATATCCAGGATCTGGTATGTCTGCTTGCTAAATTTACGGTGATGTGTGACCTTCCCACTAACCACATCTTAGAGCGTTTCAAACTGTTCTCCCGACACCAAAACCCTGGGGAATCTATGGACAATTTCGTGGCCGCGCTGCGCCAACTGGCTCGCCGATGTGACCTGCATGTCCTGACCCCTGATACTTTGACCCGTGACATCTTGGTCTTTGGTCTACGGGATGATAAGCTGCACTCTGAGCTGCTGCGTAAGCCTGATCTGACATTCGATGAGGCGTTGCATGCCTCTCGTTTAGCTGAGGCTGTCTCCTCCGCTGTACCTGACCCTGTGGTCCACGCAACCAGCCTCTGGTCACCATCCTCAACAAGCCGATACACGTGGCCTCCTCCCGGCTCCAGCGCATGATGATCCAGCTGCAACGCTTCACTTTCACAGTGGTTTATCGCAAGGGCAAGGACATGTTTGTTGCTGACACGCTGTCTCGGGCGCCTCTCTCATCCACAACCCGACATCCGTACGAGGCGTCCGATCTGATAGTCCTAAACGTTAATTTCGTGCCCTCCAGTCAGTTGACGTCCCTGGCCAAGCACACGGCGGCTGACGCTTCGCTACAGCAGCTGGCCGCGATCATCAGGCAGGGCTGGCCAGACCGCCGTTCTTCCCTGCCGGCCGCAGCGGTGCCTTACTTCTTGGTTCGTGACGAGTTGGTGCTGCGTGATGGTGTGATTGTGAAGGGGCACAAGGTGGTGGTGCCCGCAGCACTACGAGAACAATACTTCGAAACCGCTCATCGTGGCCATCCGGGGCCGAAGCGACCCTTTCCATCGCTCAGAGCCAGTTTTTCTGGCCTGACAGGCCTCGCTAGTTCCGGGATAGGGTCTCCGCGTGCCCTGCCTGCAACAGCCTCGCTCCGCAGCATCAGCGGCAGCCGCTCCTGCAGCAGCCAGCTGCTGACCTGCCATGGTCTGCGCTAGCAACTGACATCTTCGAGTGGCACGGAAAGCACTTCCTGGTGCTTGTCGACTCTTACTCCAGCTGGTTTGAAGTTGACCAGCTCCACTCCCTCTCTTCCTCCGCGGTCATCGAGAAGTTGCGCCGCCACTTTGCCACCTTCGGGTCACCGGCCAGCCTGCAGTCGGACAACGGCAGCCAGTTCACCAGTGCCAAGTTCCGCACTTTTGCCGAACGATGGAACTTTCGTCATTACACCAGCAGCCCGGAATACCCACAGAGCAATGGACTGGCCGAGCGCGCGGTCCGCAGTGCTAAAGGATTGTTGGAGCGTTGCCGCCTATCCCGCTCCGACATCTACCTGGCCCTGCTGAACCTCCGCAACATCTCCCACGACCATGCCCTGGGCTCCCCGGCTCAGCGACTCATGTCCCGGGTCACGAGGCCCTGTCCCCCTCCGTCTTTAAACCTGCCTTGGTCCGGAAACGCATTGCCCAAAAACACGGTATACAGAAGCGTTCCCACGACAGGTCCTGCCGTGTCCTCCGCCCTCTTCTCCCCGGCCAGGTCGTCCGTATGAGGTCCACTTCTGGCCGCTCCAAGCTGGCCGTGGTCGTCGGTTCTGCCAGTTCCCCTCGTTCGTACCTTGTCAACCACGACGGAAGGGTGTACCGCCGGTCCCGCCAGCATCTCCGGCTCGTGAACGAGCCTCTCCCTCCCCCGGCGGCTCCGTATGCCCCCCCGCTGCCACTGTCGCGGCCCTGTGCTTTGCCCGTTCCTCTGGGGTCACCCCGCCCTCGTTCTACTCTTGTCTGCCTCCCGGCTGTGGTCCCGCGTTCTCCGGCTTCCTCGCCCTTGTCTTCGCCGTTCCCCCCCCCCCCCCCCCCCCGATGCCTTCGTCGCCCAGGGGTTCTCCTGTCCGTAGCCCCCCCAAGCCCCGGCGTCGTCCCCGCTTGTTCCCGTCGGGGAAGGAGGTGATGGCGAGGTGCGGACCCGGTCTGGTCGCCTGGTCAGGCCGCCGGTCCGTTACGGCGATTACGTGTGATCCTGTATTCCCGTGCTTTACTGTTTGCATTTACCCTAGCGCATGAGACGTGGTCGCCCTGTCACTCACTGTTTGTTTTGGTAGAGGAAGGATGTAGATGATATGTGTATACACCTTTAATTGATAGTGACAATGTCCATGCGAACCACTCCCCCACCAGTTAGTATAATTGTAACCCACACGCCCCTAGCTCTCTCTCTGGTGATCGTGACAGACCACGTACAGCTAGGGCTATATGATGTATGATTAATAAAGTAGTGAAGACCTTAAGGTGTCTGTGTACCTTCTCTACATATAGCTATTAGCAAAGTACATAATCAGTGGAGAGAAACAGATTCAGATTAGTTTATTGTCGTGTTCACCAGGGTGCAATGAAGTTCCCAATTCACATGAAGCTTTTAAACAATAAACACACTAAATACAACAGTAAATGGGTGAAAACAGCAGAATGGTGCAAACATCACAGTGCAATCTGAGGAATTGCCAAAAAACACCAATGTTCAATAACTAAATGAAGTCGAGTTATGGGACACTGGAGCACCTACAGACAGGGAGTGTGAATGAGGTCACAAAGTGCTGGAGTAACTCAGCAAGTCAGGCATCGTCTCTGTGGAACATGGACAGGTAACATTTTGGGTTGCGATCCTTCTTCAGACGGGTCTTGATCCAATACGTCACCTCTCCACGTTCTCCAGAGATGATGCCCGTCCTGCAGATTTGCTCCAGCACTTGGTGTCTTTTTGTGTATTGACCAGCATCTGCAGTTCCTCATTTCAACAGCGTGAAAGGGGTGACAGGATCGGAGGTCTGATTGACAAGGGGAAGGAGCTATTTTTAAATCTGGACATCCATTGGCTTCATCCAGGGGCAAATTTATAAGAGTGCAAGTAGAGGAGTAATTGTAGAAGGATGTAGAGTCAGGGCTCAATCGCTCACTTACTATGGACCTAACCAAAGATCTAAGTTCATGTGCATCTTTGCATTGTTTACTGTAACCCCACTCAGAGTACCTGGTTCCATCTCAAACTTTATCTGCAGTGTAGATAAGGAGTAAAACCAGCTACCCACTCCCTGCTCACACATCAACTGTTTATTTCAAGCTATGTTTAGCTGCAAATGAAACATCCAGGAATGAAGCAGCAGAACTTAGCATTTCTTTGATGCTTCTGTAGTTACGTTCACTCCTGCATAACGGGCATCTTCAGATTCTTAGACCCAAAGGCTTTGTGCAGAAATAAGTGTTGAGTCATGTAGCGTGGAAATAGGCCCTTCGGCCTAACTTGCCCACACTGACCAACATGTACCATCTACACTAGTCCCACCTGCCCGCATTTGGCCCATATCGCTCTAAACCTTTTCTGTCCATGTACCTGTCTAATTGCTTCTTAAAAGATGCAATAGTCCCTGCCTCAACTGGCTCCTCCAGCAGATCTGTTCTGTATTCATGCCTTCTAATTTCATTGTCCTATTTGGGACTCGTGATAATAAACTCTCTTGAATCTTGAATCTCTATGAGATCATCCTCCTGCACTCCAAGGAATAGAGTCCCAACCTGCCCTATAGCTCAGACCCTTGAGTTCTTGCAACATTCTCATAAATCTCCCCTGTACCCTTTCCAAATTAACAACATTCTGGGAGTGGCGGCGCTGCCCTGGCAGCAGCGGCTCGCCTGCAGTCCGTCTGTTTTTCTTTTTATTTGTTGTTTTCTTGTCTTGTTTTTTAGCGTTAGTTTGAGTTATTATGTAGTGTATGTGTGTGTGTGTGTGGGGGGGGGGGGGGGGGGGGGGGGGTGGGAGAAACGTTCTTAGTCTCTTCCTTTTGGGGGGACGCGACTTTTCTTGTCGTATCCCCCCGTCTCCGTCTCCGTCTGCGCTGAGGCCTATCGCGGAGCTGGCGGCCTCCAACTTTAACTGCGACCGACCTGAGGCTCCGGAGGCAGAGCCAGCCAGGACTTACCAGCGTGGGGCTGGCCGACTTCGGGGCTGCGGCGGGTTCAGGCATTCCGGCGGCCCGACTCGGAGCTGTGGCGGCTTTCCGGTGGCGGTGGCGGCGGCAGCGACTTCGGAGGCCCGGCCGCGGGCCCAGTGGACGACATCGTCGGGAGCTCGCAGGTCACAGGTTGGTGACCTGTTTTTCCGGAGCTCCCGCGGCAACAGCTGCGTCCGCTGGACTGGAGGGCGGCAGCTTCGGCAGCTTCGGCTGCCCCGGGCCGCGGAGTTGAACCGGCCCGCTCACGGAGCGCGGTTCACCCGCGGGACTTATTTACATCACCCGGCGCGGTCACAACATCGGAGGCCCGGGTCGCCTCAGCGCAGAGGAAGAGGAGGAGGAAGAAGGGAAGAGACAAAGACAAGATTTTTGCCTTCGACCACAGTGAGGAGGTGTCTGGTGAACTCACTGTGGTGGATGTTAAATATGTGTTTATTGTGTGTTTTTGTTATTTACTATATGTATGACTGCAGGCAAGGAAATTTCGTTCAGACCGCAAGGTCTGAATGACAATAAAGTTTTCCAACATCTTCCCCATAACATGTTGCCCAGAACAGAATGCAATACTCTAAATGCGGCCTCACCAACATCTTATATAACTGCAAAATGACCTCCCAACATCTATACTCAATAATCTGACTGATGAAGATATTTTATTTCAAGTAGGGTTACAGTATTTTGCATTACTTCCTGGATTTTACCATGAAGAACTATCAGTCCTGCTTTAAGAAAAACAAATATTTATCAGCACCTGTCACATTAATGCCACTTTGGCCACTAACGGAAACGCTGTTGGGAATTCAGGGTTCAACTCATCCATCTCATATTGGAATCTTTAATAACTAGACTGCTACCCCTTACAAAAGGAGTTGTCTCTTTTAATAACACTTCATGAGTCAGTCAGATAAAGTATAACCTCGTCTTAATGAAGAGCTGACCCCCAGTACCCTCTAATCAATAAATACCTGGCTCTGCATCAATATGCTGTTCAGCTTAAAGGTTAAAAGGTAAGATTGCAGTGGTTGTATAGCTGATAAGGTTTTTTTAAATAATTCATTGATCGCATCAATATCAAAAGGACACCTTCTACAGACAACTACCTCTTGCAGATGATAAGAGTGTGCACCTTTGGGTTCATATCTGCCTATATGGCAGATATACATTTAAGTTTCAGTTTAGTTTAGTTTATTGTCACGTGTAGCGAGGTGCAGTGGAAAGCTTTTTGCTGCGTGCTCTCCAGTCAGCGGAAAGACAATACATTATTACAATCGAGCCATTTACAGTGAAGCGATAGATGATAAGGGAATAATGTTTAGAGTAGGTATAGCCAGCAAAGTCCGATCAAAGATAATCCGAGGGTCACCAAAGAGGTAAATAGTCGTTCATGACTGCACTCTGATTGTGTTAGGGTGGTTCAATTGCCTGACAACAGATGGAATTATATCCTGATTGCTGCATAATTTTATTGCATGCATGTCCGACATTGGAGCCCATTGAAGTGTGAATAAAAATGAAAAACTAAGCCAGATTTGCTTATCCAACTTCAGATATTTTGTACCATTTCCTCAAGTGGCCTCTTTCAGAGTTTAGAGATACAGTGTGGAAACAAGCCCGTCAGCCCATGGAGTCCATGCCAACCATCGATCACCCGTACACTGGTTCTATGTTAGACCACTTTTACATCCTACACACTTAGGGAAATTTACAGAAGCCAATTAACCTACCAACATGCACGCATTTGAAGTGTGGGAGGAAACCAGAACACCTGGAGAAAGGGAATAACGTTTAGAGTAGGTAAAGCCAGCAAAGTCCAATCAAAGATTATCCGAGGGTCACCAAAGAGGTAGATGGTAGTTGATGACTGATAGATGCAGGAAAAATGTTCCCAATGTTGGGCGAGTCCAGAACCAGGGGCCACAGTCTTAGAACAAAGGGCAGGCCATTTAAGACTGAGGTGAGAACAACTTTTTCACCCAGAGAGTTGTGAATTTGTGGAATTCCCTGCCACAGAGGGCAGTGGGGGCCAAGTCACTGGATGGATTTAAGAGAGAGTTAGATAGAGCTCTTGGGGCTGGTGGAATCAAGGGATATGGGGAGAAGGGAGGCACGGGGTTATTGATTGGGGACGATCAGCCATGATCACAGCCATGAATGGCAATGCTGGCTCACAGGGCCGAATGGCCTCCTCCTGCACCTATTTTCTATGTTTCTATGTAAGATCCACACAGTCACAGGGAGAATGTACAAGATCCATACAGGCAGCACCCATAGTCCGGATGGAACCTGGGTCTCTGGTGCTGTGAGAAGGTAACTCTACCGCTGTGCCACCCTTGAGACCAGCTAACACAGAAGTGAATAAAAACAGGGATTTTTCTGGTCTGCACAGAGTTATTTTAGTTAAAGAAATATACTTAAATCAAAACTGTTGAATAAAGATCTCCTTTCAAGCTGAATATTAGTAGAAGAAAAGTTATCACAGTTGTAGATAAACAAAGAGCCAGCACTGTGAGTTTAAAGTGATTGGTGAGCCAGTCACTATAACATAATGCTTGTATAATATAATCTGAATATTCAAGGTTATACATCCTTTCAGAAGGACAGACAGGTGTGCAGAGGAGGTGGGGTAGCTCTGTTGGTGAGGGATGAAAATCAGTCCCTTGCAGAGGTGACATAGGGACTGACGATGTAGAGTCACTGTGGATAGAATTGAGGAATTGTAAAGGTAAGAAGACACTAATGGGATTTATCTACAGCCCCCCCAAACAGTAGCCTGGAGATAGGGTGCAAGTTGCAGCAGGAGTTAAAATTGGCATGTAACAAAGGTAATGCCACAGTGGTTATGGGAGATTTCAATATGCAGGTAGACTGGGAAAATCAGGTTGGCTCTGGACTCCAAGAAAGGGAGTTTATGGAGTGCCTCTGAGATGGATTCTTAGATCAACTTGTACTGGAACCCACCAGAGAAAAGGCAATTCTGGATTTAGTGTTGTCTAATAAACCAGATTTAATAAGAGAACTCAAAATAAAGGAAACGGCTTAGAGGTAGTGACCATGAAATTTTAATGTACAATTTGAGAGGGAGAAGGTTAAATCAGAAGTGTAAGTGTTGCAGTTAAACAAAGGTGAGTATAAGGACATGAGAGAGGATCTGGCCAAGGTCAACTGGAAACAAATCCTAACAGGAATGTTGGTGGAACAGCAATGGCAGGAATTCCTGGGCATAATCTAGAAGATGCAGGATCATTTCATTCAAAACATATCAAAGGGTAGTGGGAAGCTAGAGGATTGGGAAACTTTCAAAGGACAACAGAAGGTAACAAAAAGGGCAATACAGGCTGAAAAGATTAAGTATAAGGGTAAGCTGGCCAGGAATGTAAAGAAGGTCAGTAAAAGCTTATTTATGTTAAGAGAAAAAGATCAGTAAAGGCAAATATGGGTCCTATGAAGGCAGAAACAGGTGAAATTATGGGGAACAAGGAAATGGCAGAATAGTTGAGCAGGTACTTTGGTTCTGTCTTCACTTAGTAAGTCACAAACAAACTCCCTGATGTACTGGAGGACAGAGGATCTAGGGAGACGGAGGAACTGAAATAAATTTGCATTAGGCGAGAAATAGTATTGGGTAGACTGATGGAACTGAAGGCAGATAAATCCCCACGGCCTGGTGATCTGCGTCCCAGGACACTCAAAGAAGTGGCTCTAGAAATCGTGGACACAATGGGGATAATTTTCCAATGTTCTATAGATTCAGGATCAGTTCCTGTGGATTGGAGGGTAGCTAATGTTATCCCACTTTTCAAGAAAGGGGCAAGAGAGAAAACGAGGAAATATAGACCAGTTAGCCTGACATCGGTGCTGGGAAAGATGCTGGAGTCAATTATTAAAGATGTAATAACGGGCATTAGGATAGCAGTAAAAGGATTGATCCAAATCAGCATGGATTTATGAAGGGGAAATCCTGCTTGACTAATCTTCTGGAATTTTTTGAGGATGTGACAAGTAAAATGGATGAAGGAGAGCCAGTGTATGTAGTGATTCTGGACTTTGAGAAATCCTTTGCACAGGTCCAACAGAGGAGATTAGAGCACATGGTATTGGAGGTAGGGTATTGACATGGACAGAGAATTGGTGGCAGACAGGAAACAAAGAGTAGGAATAAATGGATCCATGTCAGAATGGCAGGCAGTGGCGAGTGGAGTGCCGCAAAGCTCGGTGCGGGGGCCGCAACTATTTACAATATATATTAATGATTTAGATGATGGAATTAAAAGTAACACTAGCAAATTTGCAGATGACACAAAGCTGGGTGGCAGTGTGAACGGTGAAGAGGATGCTAGGAGGTTGCAGGGTGACTTGGATAGATTGAGTGAGTGGGCAGTTGAAGTAACAACATGACATACAGTGACAGTTACGAATGACTCAGAAAACACTAAACATTAATAATAATAAAACATTAACGATAAAACACCATTGATCAAGCATGTGAACAAACAAAATACCAGATCAAAGGGAGGCTACAGATTTTTGGCTGTTGAGTAGAGCATCTACTCATGGATAAAATCTGTTTTTATGTCTGGCTGTGGCAGCTTTGACAGTCCGGAGTCACCTTCCAGAGGGAAGTGATTCAAAGAGTTTGTGGCCAGGGTGAGAGGGGTCAGAGATGATCTTGCCCGCTCGCTTCCTGGCCCTTGCAGTGTACAGTTCATCAATGGAGGGAAGGTTGCAGCCAATAACCTTCTCTGCTGATCGGACGATTCGCTGCAGCCTCCAGGTGTCGTGCTTGGTGGCTGAGCCAAACCAGACCATGATGGAGAAGGTGAGAACAGATTCTACAATGGGCGTGTAGAATTGGACCATCATTGCCTGTGGCCGATGGTGTTTCCTCAGCTGCCGTAGGAAGTACATCCTCTGTTGTGCCTTATTGACTGTGGAGTCGATGGTAGCCCCCCACTCAAGGTCCTTGAGATGGTTCCCAGGAACTTAAAAGACTCCACAGATGTGACTGGTCAGTGTGACAGGCCTGTAGTCATTAAGACAAGTAATCCTTGCCTTTTTGGGTACTGGGACAATAGTGAAGCAGGCACGGACAGTACATGTTTGCAGGGACTGGTTAAAATTGTCTATGACCGGTGCCAGTTGTTTGGCACAGAGCTTGAGAGTGGAGGGGGAAACTGTCAGGTCCTGGTTCTGTCTTCTGAAGAGTCTCTCCCTCCTCAATTTTTATTGTTGAAGTGATGTTGTTCAGCAAGGAAGGTGTGAGTAATTGGGTGTGAAGTGGTGATTGGAGGGGGATGGGTGTAGAAGGGCCCAGTCGTTGCAGACTGAGATCATATAAAATTATAAATGGACTGGACAAGCTAGGTGCAGGAAAAATATTCCCAATGTTGTGGGAGTCTAAGAATAAAGGGAAGGCCATTCAAAACTGAGATGAGAAAAAACCTTTTCACTCAGAAAGTTATGAATTTGTGGAATGATCTGCCACAGAAGGCAGTAGAGGCCAATTGACTGGATGAATTTAAAAGAGAGTTCAATAGAGCTCTAGGGGCTAGCAAAATCAAGGGATATGGGGAGAAGGCAGACATGGGTTACTGATTGTGGATGACTCCAAAGTAAAATATGATATTTAGTAACTGATGGCATGTGATAGCCCAGATTTAAACTCGGGGTGGAAGTCCAGTAACCTAACGAGAGGTACGTAGCGTTAAATTCAAAAGATTAACACATTTTTAAATGATCGACAGGCTTGTATTGACTCAAATTACAACTTTACAGCAATTCCTCACATTCCTGTGATACCCTCTTTATCCCTTTCACTGCTTCGACGTAAATATTCATGTATTCATTAATGTTTCCATCCAGGACAATTATCAGTTGCAAACGCTTAATACACTTGCTTAAATGCCTTTCCCCAGGAGGTATTACTCCATTTAAAAATAAACAGAGTATTAGAATGGAAGGAGGAATTCAACAGGGTTGCATTAACTATTCATAGAATAACATCTCTTACAGTAATTTGCAAACAATAATGATTAATTCATTTTATGTTCTTTTCCGACTTTCAGAAGAAAACCCCTTTGGCTCTTGCCTTACCTCCTGAGCTCAATCCACATTCTGGTCTTGAAGTCAACCAACACTTTACCTCTCATGTTGCCTGTGAATTCCCACATGCATTACACTTCAATCTGCATTATGTAAATATCATATTAAAGAGTGCACCTATTAATTCTGATAAATGATTAAAAATTTGTGATAAACAAGCTACTCAATTATCACAAAATGACTGAATGGAAATTTATACATGATTAATTCCGCAATTTGGTGAACATTGGCAAATGTAACATGATAAAAATATTAAATGTAAAAACACACTCTGCTTTTGAAGGCAACTTGAGATAAATGAAACTAGGAATGTTTGAGAACAAAGGAATACATGTTACTATAGGTAATGCTGGTAGCCCCGGCATTCCCTCTCTCTCTATCCCTCCCCCACCCAAGTCGCACCAGCTTCTTGTTTTCACCCGACAAACAGCTAACAATGGCCTGTTTCCTTTATCATCGTTATTTTTTTTTTGCATATCTTTCATTCATTGTTCTTTATGCCTCCTCATCATCACCTATATCTCTCATTTCCCTTATCCCTAACCAGTCTGAAGAAAGGTCTTGAACCGAAATGTCACCCATTCCTTTTCTCCAGAGATGCTACCTGTCCTGCCGAGATTTTTGTGTCTATCTTTGATGTTACTATAACTAGCTTCCACTTTTTTGAAAAATAACCCACCTCCAGCCTTCTCTCACTTTAAAATACCTACATCAGCTGCTTTAATTGACTTTCCTTTTAGCTTATTCTTGAACCCCATTATCCAAACAAGCGATCAGAAACCCCATTACATTCCTACCTTCTATTGAGTAAGTTTGATTTGCTTCTGGTGAGTGTGATGCTGATGTTAGACACAAAAATGCTGGAGTAACTCAGCGGGACAGGCGGCATCTCTAGAGAAAGGGAATAGGTGACGTTTCAGGTCGAGACCCTTCTTCAGACTGAGAGTCAGGGGCGAGGTAAACTGATCAACTGTCTGAATCAACTACATATTCAATTCCAGAAGCTACATTTGGTTGAAAAGGACACAGGGGACCCATTATTCTATTTATCACAAGTTCTGCTTTGTACACCCAATGATAATGTGAGGAGTTGTTTTGTCATTCAATGGGAAATTGGCCAAGTGAAATTTTAGACTGTGTTTTGACTGGACTGTTAACTTTTTGTCTGCCGTTTGCCTGAAGTAATAAACGTATGTGTCTCACTTTAATTCATTTTGATTAACTATCAATTAGTGCAAGGAAGATAGGCACAAAAAGCTCGAGTAACTCAGCGGGTCAGGCAGCATCTCTGGGAAAAAAAAATAGGTGATGTTTCGGATCGAGACCCTTCTTCAGACTAAGAGTCAGGGGAGAAGGAACTGAGAGATATGAAAATGTACGTAGAACAAATTAGTGAAAGATAAGTAAAAAGACAGATCAAAGCCAGCAACAATGATCCAGGAAAGGTGGAGTCCACAATGGTCCATTGTTGGCTGTGGGGAAAGGTGATAACGAGTAATACAGAGTGAAACTCAGCAGGACGACAGTGAAACTAGTATGATGACTAGGGTGGGGGAGGGACGGAGAGATGGGGGAAGCAAGGCCTACTTGGTTAGAAAAATCAATATTCATACCGCTGTGTGTACAAGGAAACAGGGAAACCCTTCAAAAATGAATGAGTAGGATATGACCATGTCTTCAAAGACATTTTAGTGACGTTTCCTAGAATATTGGCAAATGTTCCTTGATACCAAACTCACTGTCCAGACAAGACAGTAAATATAAATCCTGCAACATTCCCAGGTTTCCAAGTCCTTCAATGGTGATTTTATTGTCACATGTGCACATAAAATGATTTTCTTACAAACAGTCCAGCACAGTATTTCCCTATCTAAGCACAATCCCCCAATTAGCAAATGTACAGAAATAGTCTACTGAGCCCGCATGCAAGTGGCGCCATATTTGGGCGCCATTTTCAAAGTGTAGTCTGTGTTCTAGTTGTTACGATGTTGTTATGTGCCTGTTCCAGGCAAGCCCCAGGCTGTTGCAGGGCCTCCAGCCATCACCTTCCTTGGACATGTGGATGGACCTGCAAAC
The DNA here is from genome assembly GCA_035221665.1 of Okamejei kenojei. Lineage (NCBI taxonomy): Eukaryota > Metazoa > Chordata > Chondrichthyes > Rajiformes > Rajidae > Okamejei > Okamejei kenojei. The sequence goes on along the minus strand of CM069143.1, from coordinate 57,912,286 downwards.
CGATGTTCCTCTCCTCGCCCGACCTGTTTTGTGCCCCAGGGGCTGCCAACCTTGAAGGCCCGGTAGGCCAGACCCCTACCATTCTCCTACCAGTCTTGCTCCTCTCCCATTGCTTCTATCTGCATGAGGGAGTGCAGCGTAGGTTCACCAGGTTAATTCGCTGGATGATGAAAGAATGGATCGACTGGGCTTGTATTCACTGGAATTTAGAAAGATGGGATCTTATAGAAACATAAAATCATTAAGGGATTGGACAGCCTACATGCAGGAAAAATGTCCCCGATGTTAGGGGAGCACAGAACCAAGGGTCACAGTTTAAGAATAAGGGGTACATTTAAGAAGGAACTACAGATGCTGGAATAATCGAAAGTAGACAAAAAATGCTGGAGAATCTCAGCAGGTGAGGCAGCATCTATGGAGAAAAGGAGTAGGCGACGTTTCGGGTCGAAACCCTTGTTCAGACTGATGAGAGGTATGTCATTTAGGACTGAGATGAGGAAAAACCTTTTCAGTCAGAGAGTTGTGAATCAGTGGAATTCTCTGCCTGTGGAGGCCAATTTACTGGATGTATTTAAGAGAGTTTGGATTTTGTTCTAAGGGCCAACAGAATCAAAGGATATGGAGAGAAAGCAGGAATCGGGTACTGATTCTGGCTGATCAGCCATGATCATATTGAATGGCGGTGCTGGCTCAATGGGTCAAATTGCCTACTCCTGCACCTATTTTCTCTGCTTCTATGTTTCTGTCATCTTTGCCTGGTGCATCCTTCTCCATTCTCTGGTCTTCAGGGAAGAGCAGAACCTGCTTGCTGGCTTGTCCACGACCGTCTGCGGTCGGTTGGGTCTTGCGTTCAGCCGCGGGGGACACGAAGGGGCCGCCAAGCAGTCATGTTTCCCGCCAGGAGCAACTTTCCCCAAACTTGGCTTGCTCTTGCAGACGAAGGTGCACTCTTTTCCAGACTTTCAGTATCGGCAAGGTCATTTTTGAAACGCTTTTATTTAAATCCTCGAAGAAATCCCTTGTGTACTTTTTGATTCTCCTAATGATTTTTCATGGAAATGTTAAGTCACATTAAACATTGAAAGCTATTCTGGTTGCAGGTTGTGAACTATGCTGTGTTGAGCATGAATGATGGTTAAATGAAATGAAGCTTTCAGTTTTAACATTCAATGTTAGACCTTCCTGATGTAGATTTGGACTTCCCATCTTTCCATTAATTTCTGCTGAATGGTGCCCATTTATATCCATCACAAGAATATGTGCATTGCAATGAGGTTGGAAGGATACTTGAAACTGATTTGTTATCAGTCATGGAGTGATAGAGTTATACAGCAGGGAATCAGGCCCCTTGGCTCAACTTGACCATGCCAAACAAGATGCCCCATCTACATTAGTCCCTCCTGCCTATGTTTGCCCCATATCCATCGAAACCTTTCCAATCTATGTACCTGTCCAGGGGTCTTTTAAATGTTTTTCTGATGCCTGCCTCAACTACATTCTCTGGCAGCTCGTTTCATATGCCCACTGCCCTCTGTGTGAAGACATTTTCCCTCAGATTCCTATTAAATCTTCCCCCTCTTCCATTAATCCTATCAACTGATTGTTGATTCCCTTACTCTGGGTGAAAGAATCTGCGCATTCACCATATCTACCTCCGCCCCCCCCCCCAACACACACACGCACACACACCCAGGGAAGAAACTGCCCCTGAGTCTTGAGGTTTGTGTTTTCACACTTCTATACCTTTTGCCCGATGGGAGAGGTGAGAAAAGGGAGGGTGCGACTTGTCCCTGATGATGCTGCTGGCCTTGCCGAGGCAGCGTGAGGTATAAATGGAGTCAATGGAAGGGAGGTTGATTTGCGTGGTGGTCTGGGCTGCGTCCACAATTCGCTGCAATTTCTCGCGGTCTTGAATGGAGCTGTTCCCACATCATAGATATTATATATCGTAGACCAGGGGTCGGCAACGTACGGCCCCCGGGCCAAATGCGGCCCGTAACCCGACATCATCCGGCCTGCAGGCGGACTTTTTTCCCCGTAATCATCCGGCCCGCCGAGCTCCCGCCCCGAGTGCGCGGCCGAGCGCCCACCTCGAGCCCGTCCGAGCACCCGCCCCGAGCTCGGTCGAGCGCCCGCCCCGAGCGTGGCATGCCTGTGCGCCTTCTGTGAACACGTTTAAGAAAGAACAGCAGATGGTGGAAAAATCGAAGGTAGACAAAAATGCTGGAGAAACTCTGTGGGTGTGACATGCAAGGATTGTATGAGGCTGCCTCACTCGCAGAGTTTCTCCAGCATTTTTGTCTACCTTCTGTGAACACGTGATTTGATGCCTGCCATCCGGGGCAGGATGGGGGCGGGATCCATGTGTACACGTGATGGATGTGGCCCGCCATCCGCTCACAGACATGCGTCCCAACCCCTATGCAGAACAAGGTTAGCGACCCCTGTCGTAGACAATATTGATAATGAGTGTTAAAAAGTTAAGGGCCTGTCCCACTTACGCAACCTTTACAGGCGACTGCTGGCACCCGTCATAGGTCGCCGAAATTTTCAACATGTTGAAAGTTCAGCGGCAACCAGAAAGATGCTACGACTCTTTGGAGACCTCTCACGGCCAAGGGCTGTATGGTCATGAGAGGTCTCCTTTGGTCGTGAGAGGTCACCTGCAACATGTCGCCAGGGGTCGCCTGTATGGTCGGGAGAGGTCTCCTATGGTCGTGAGAGGTCTCCAAAAAATTGTAGCGTCTTTCTGGTCGCCGCTGAATTTTCAACGTTGAAAATTTCGGCGACCTATGATGGGTGCCGGCAGTCGCATGTAAAGGTCGCGTGAGTGGGACAGGCCCTTTACTAAAATATAACCATATAACCATATAACAATTACAGCACGGAAACAGGCCCTCTCGGCCCTTCCAGTCCGTGCCGACCATTTGTTTTCCTCTAGTCCCATCTACCTGCACTCAGACCATACCCCTCCATTCCCTTCACGTCCATATACCTATCCACTTTACTTTTAAATGTTAAAATCGATCCTGCCTCCACCACTTCTGCTGGAAGCTCATTCCACACAGCCACCACCCTCTGAGTAAAGAAGTTCCCCCTCACGTTACCCCGAAACTTCTGTCCCTTAATTCTCATGTCATGCCCTCTTGTTTGAATCTTCCCTACCCTCAATGGGAAAAGCTTATCCACGTCAACTCTGTCTATCCTTTTCATCATTTTAAAGACCTCAATCAAGTCCCCCCTTAACCTTCTGCGCTCCAAAGAATAAAGACCTAACTTGTTCAACCTTTCTCTGTAACATAGTTTGCTGGAACCCTGGCAACATTCTAGTAAATCTCCTCTGTACTCTCTCTATTTTGTTGACATCATTCCTATAATTAGGCGACCAAAATTGTACACCATACTCCAGAATTGGTCTTACCAATGCCTTGTACAATTTTAACATTACTTCCCTACTCCTATATTCAATGCTCTGATTTATAAAGGCCAGCACACCAAAGGCTTTCTTTACCACCCTATCTACATGCGATTCCACCTTCAGGGAACTATGCACAGTTATTCCTAGATCCCTCTGTTCCACAGCATTCCTCAATTCCCTACCATTTACCATGTTACAGTTATTGAGCTCAGAACTGTGTACCCTGCACCTACATACATGTGTAAGAAGGAACTGCAGATGCTGGTTTAAACCGAAGATAGACACAAAAAGTTGTAGTAACTCAGAGGGACAGGCAGCATCTCTGGAGAGAAGGAATGGGTGACGTTGTGGGTCGAGACCCTTCTTCAGACTAGTCAAGGAAAAGGGAAACGAGAGATAGACGATGATATAGTGGGATAAAGAACAATGAATGAAAGATACGCAAAAAAGTAACGATGATAAAGGACACATGTGCTGTTCCATTAATAGTCCTTGCTTGTCATTCCTCCCTTTATTGCCACAGGATACCAACTGTAAAGATTGGCATTCATATCATGAGGTAATTATTCATTGATCTAGCAAGGACACCAGACTCACACTTGGTTTCCCATTATTTCTTATCTCGATATGAATAAAACTTTACTGTTTTTTAGGCAAAAATAGTTGCTTCAACAGGAAAAGAAGAAAGAAAAAATGATTACAAGGAAGAACGATTCCAACTTGGGATTTGTTTATTGATGTCAGGATACTTCATCGTTCTTGGCAGCCGTCAAGATAACTCTTACTTTCCATTGTTCTCTTTAACAGATTCAGAGAATTGAAAATGAGAAAGTCAGAATTTAAGTAATGTGTGAAGATTGTCCTCTGGTGAGTGCAATATTGACAAAGCTTATGTTCTATAATAATATTCTAAAACATAGAACATAGAACACAATGTCTGCGCTGAAGATAAACTAAGATAAGCTAACCTCATCTCGCTGCACCTGATCGATATGCATCCATTCTCTGCATAGTCATGTGTCCATCTAAAAGCCTGTTAAACACCACTCTCACTATTCTCCTTAAGGGATGAGACCTTTGCTTATTGTTTTGCGCTAATTACCTTGATTTGGTCGTAAGTTACAATTTTCCTAACATTCTTGAAAAAACCTCGCATCATATTCCCGATCTCCCAATCTGCTTCAGCGCAGTCTTCGCACTTATTCCTCTGCACTTTCCCTGTAACTGTTGCACCATTTTCTCCACTCTGTTTCCTTTCTCTTCTGCACTACCTTTAGTGCAGTTTAGTTTAGAGATACAGAGCGGAAACAGGCCCTTCGGCCCACTGAGTCCGAACCAACCAGCGATCCCCGCACGCTAACACTAGCTAACCCACCAGGGACAATTTAAAACGTTACCTAGCCAATTAGCACACAAACTGGCACGTCTTTGGAATGTGGGAGGAAACCAGCGTGCCCGTACAAAACCTAGGCATAGCACTGGGAGAACGTGGAAACTCAGCACAGACAGCACCCGTAATCAGGATCTAACACACGTCTCTGGTGCTGTAAGGCAGCAACTCTACCACTGCGCCACCGTGCCACCCATTACCTGCTGTGCTTACTTGAATTGATTATACTTATGTCTGGTAAAATTGTAAAATTGTCCCTAGAGTGAAGGATATCACTAGTATACAGTATGATCACTGGTCGTTTTGGATTCTGTGGACCAAATGGCCTGTCTCCATGCTGTATCTCTAAAGCTAAAACTATAACTAATATCTTAGCTGTTGTGCCATGTTTGCATTGAATCATAGCATCTCACCGCACAGAAATGGACAATTTAGCCCTTCAGGTCTACGCGAGCATTTTGAAAAAATCATTATCCTTACATGAAGAAGGGTCTGAAGAAGGGTCTCAACTCAAAAAGTCACCCGTTCCTTCTCTCCAGAGATGTTGCGTGTCCCGCTGAGTTAATCCAGCATTTTGTCTTTCTTCGGTTTAAACCAGCATCTGCAGTTCCTTCTTACACATTATCCATACATTGGCCTTGCACTCCAACCTTACCATTGAATTCCTTTTCACAAAAACATTTTTGTGCAGAATGATCCAGCTTGTGACATCTGTGACTGAAAAGACCTGTCCAATGGATCTATGATTAAAGACTTTAAATCACCACCCATTGGTTATTGAACCATTCGCAAGAAGGAATAGGATTCTCTATTGACCTCTTCCAAAGACTGGTATCTAACGATCTTCAGTGTGTTTTGTTGCGAGATCATAAAATAAACTCCTTTATGGTATTTTATTTCAGTGTTCATATCCTGCCCTATGACAGTTACATCTTCCCCTTGTTTCATTGTGTTAAACAAAATCTGATGGGTGCAAAAACTATTGCAGATATTATTTAAAAAATCAAATTAAAAGCTTTGCAACAATTTCATACCAATATATATATATATTAATATGCCATTCAGTCACTGTGTGAATTTAGAAACTTTTACAGAATGCTTCAGCTCCATAATAACTGGTCCATTAATGATTTTATGTAAGTTCACACATTCAAGAAGCTTGCATTAAAGTCTATATCCTGTTATCAGCATTTTTTCCTTTTCAATTTCTTTGAATCTCTGGGTTTCTGACATGTTTCGTGCTACTTCACTGACAACTAGAATCACTACCACTCCCATTAGTGAAAGGTTGACAGGAAAAGCCTGAAGGGCTACATCTGCAACAATACAATTCGATAAAGGTATTGAATATTACAATAAAAATTAAAGAACTCACTTCTCAATGTAATTTGCTTATTAGACTGAAATATATTGCATGCAATGGCTTTAGAAAGAGTAAGACACTTTTGTGAAATCCTTCAAAGGTTTAATGACAAATTAAATGGGACATATCAATAATCATAGCACGTTGATTGTAAAGATACATCCTGCTGTGAATTCTGAGCTCCCCTGTAGTTAGTAGGTAGTAATAAATGGTTCCCCCTCAAGTCTGCATAGTAACAACTCATTGATTGGTAATAGCTGAGACATTGATGTGACAGTTATCGCCAAGCAAACCATACAATCTAACTAATCTGCCCTTCAGGACTGAAACATGAGCACCACAGGTTGGTCAAATACACTCCGATATCCAATTCAGTCCAGTGTAATTTGCTAAATTTGCTGAATATTCCATTCGGTACAATGAATTAACACAACACACTCAATAACATTGTGTGGGAAAGAGCTGCAGATGTGGGTTTAAATCGTAGTTAGACACAAAATGCTGGAGTAACTCAGCAGGACTAGCAGAATCTCTGGGGAGACGCAATGGGTGGCGTTTCGGGTCGAGACCCTTCTTGAGACTGATCTGTGTTTGTTCAGTCTGAAGAAGTGTCTCGACACGAAACGTCACCCATTCCTTCGTTCCAGAGATGCTGCGTGTCCCACTGAGTTAAACATAGAAACATAGAAAATAGGTGCATGAGTAGGCCATTCGGCCCTTCAAGCCTGCACCGTCATTCAATATGATCATGGCTAATTATCCAACTCAGTATCCCGTACCTGCCTTCTCTCCCTCTAGCCACAAGGGCCACATCTAACTCCCTCTTAAATATAGCCAATGAACTGGCCTCAACTACCCTCTGTGGCAGAGAATTCCACAGATTCACCACTCTCTGGGTGAAAAATGTTTTTCTCATCTCGGTCCTAAAAGATTTCCCCCTTATCCATAAACTGTGACCCCTTGTTCTGCACTACCCAACATCGGGAACAATCTTCCAGCATCTAGCCTGTCCAACCCCTTAAGAATTTAGTAAGTTTCTATTAGATCCCCCTTCAATCTTCTAAATTCTAGCGAGTACAAGCCGAGTCTATCCAGCCTTTCTTCATATGAAAGTCCTGACATCCCAGGAATCAGTCTAGTGAATCTTTTCTGTACTCACTCTATGGCAAGAATGTCTTTTCTCAGATTTGGAGACCAAAACTGTACGCAATACTCCAGGTGTGGTCTCACCAAGACCCTGTGCAACTGCAGTAGGACCTCCCTGCTTCTCTACTCAAATCCTTTTGAATGCTAACATACCATTCGCTTTCTTCACTGCCTGCTGCACCTGCATGCCTACTTTCAATGACTGGTGTACCATGGCACCCAGGTCTCGTTGCATCTCCCCTTTTCCTATTCAGATAATAGTCTACTTTCCTATTTTAACCACCAAAGTGAATAACCTCACATTTATTAACATTATACTGCATCTTCCATGCATTTGCCCACTCACCCAGCTTATCCAAGTCACCTTGCTGCCTCCAAGCATCCTCCTCACAGCTAACACTACCCCCCAGCTTTGTGTCATCCGCAAACTTGGAGATATTGCATTCAATTCCCTCATCCAAATCATTAATATATATTGTAAATAGCTGGGTTCCCAGCACTAAGCCTTGCGGTACCCCACTAGTTACTGTCTGCCATTCTGAAAAGGATCCGTTTAGTCCTACTCTTTGCTTCCTGTTTGCCAGCCAGTTCTCTATCCACATCAATACTAAACCCCCAATACCGTGGGCTTTATGTTTGTATACTAATCTCTTATGTGGGACCTTGTCGAAAGCCTTTTGAAAGTCCAGATATAACACATCCACTGGTTCTCCCTTATCCATTCTACTAGTTACATCCTCAAAAAATTCCTTAAGATTCGTCAGACATGATTTACCTTTCATAAATCCATGCTGACTTTGTCCAATGATTTCACCACTTTCCAAATATGCTGCTATCCCATCTTTAATAACTGACTCTAGCAGTTTCCCCACTACCGATGTTTGACTAACTGGTCTGTAATTCCCCGTTTTCTCTCTCGGAGGGAAACTGTTAAAAAGTGGGGTTACATTTGCTACCCTCCAATCCTCAGGAACTACTCCAGAATCTAAAGAGTTTTGAAAAATTATCACTAATGCATCCACTATTTCTGGGGCTACTTCTTTAAGTACTCTGGGATGCAGCCTATCTGGCCCTGGGGATTTATTGGCCTTTAATCCATTCAATTTACCTAATACCACTTCCCGGCTAACCTGGATTTCACTCAGTTCCTCTATCTCATTTGACCCCCAGTCCCCTGCTATTTCCGGCAGATTATTTATGTCTTCCTTAGTGAAGACAGAACCAAAGTAGTTATTCAATTGGTCTGCCATGTCCTTGTTCCCCATGATCAATTCACCTGTTTCTGACAGCAAGGGACCTACATTTGTTTTTACTAATCTTTTTCTCTTCACATATCTATAAAAATGTTTGCAGTCAGTTTTTATGTTCCCTGCCAGTTTTCTTCCATAATCTATTTTCCCTTTCCTAATTAAGCCCTTTGTCCCCCTCTGTTGGACTCCCAGTCCTCTGGTAGGCTTCTTTTTCTGGCTAATTTGTATGCTTCATCTTTTGTTTTGATACTATCCCTGATTTCCCCTTGTTATCCACGGATGCACTACCTTCCCTGATTTATTCTTTTGCCAAACTGGGATGAACAATTGTTGTAGTTCATCCATGCAGTCTTTAAATGAGTTATTCCAGCTTTTTGTGTCTAACTTGGAGTCGTGGAGTCATATTGTCTTAGAGTGTGGAAACAGGCTCTTCAGGCCAACTTGCCCACACTGGAGAATATGTCCCACCCGCACTAGTTCCATCTGCCTGTGTTTGGCCCATATCCTTCTAAACCTGTCCGATCTATTCACTTGTCTAAAGGTTCCTTAAACTTTGCATTAGTACCTGCCTTAACTACATCCTCCAGTAGCTTGTTCCTCACACCCACCACCCTTTGTGGGAAAATGTTACCCCTCAGGTTCCAATTAAATTCCCCCCCCCCCCCCTCTGGTTCTTGATTCCACTACTCTGGGCATGGGACTCCGTGCGTCGCCCCAATCTATTGCTCTCACGATCATGTACAACCCTAGAAGATTATCCCTCATCCTCCTGCTCTCCGAATCCCAGCTTGCTCAACTTTTCTCTATAGCTCAGGCCCTCGAGTCCTGGCAGCATCCTCGTAGAGCTTCTCTGCACCCTTTCCCGCTTGACAACATCTTTCCTATAACTTGGTGCCATCTGAAATAACCTGTCTTTGTGTTGCTGGTGAAAGTGTCGTGGCTGATGTTTAAAATCAAATACAGTGTCTGATGCAATATCATAAATCTCATTCATTCTACCATTCAGTTTTAATTGGTGGCATGATGCTGATGTTAGGAACCATGTTGAATTTTCAAACATACATAATTTGTCATCGTGTCTAACTTTGTACTAACAGCGCTCTGTCGATAACAAGATAAAAACATCTCCGTCTATTTATAGTTCTCAAGATTATATCAATGCTCAATGTTCAATATAATATCACAGAAAATTGCACATCTGACAAGTGCACCATGCTAAAAAGAAAATTGGAAATCTGAAGGATAAAAGCTAAAGGCCTTGATAAATCCTTAAGTTTTACAATTAGCCTTAATTTGACCCTACTTTGCTTGATATTTTGTTTCCCTTCTTTTTAACACAGATATTGTTATACAGTTCTGTACAACACTATATAGTGAAAGGCTTGGATAGAGTGGATGTGGAGAGGATGTTTCCACCTGGGAGAGTCTCGGACTAGAGGTCATAGCCTCGGAATTAAAGGATGTTCCTTTGGGAAGAAGAGAAGGAATTTCTTTAGTCAGAGGGTGGTGAATCTGTGGAATTCTTTGCCACAGAAAGCTGCGGAGGCCAAGTCAGTGGATATTTTTATGGCAGAGGTAGATACATTCTTGATTAGTACAGGTGTTAGAGGTTATGGGGAGAAGGCAGGAAAATGTGGTTAGGAAGGAGCGATAGATCAGCCATGATTGAATGGCGGAGTAGACGTGACTGACCGAATGTCCTAATTCTGCTCATATTACTTACGGCCTTGCAACTTTATAGGCTTCCTCTTGACCTGCATTAATACCGTCTCTGAAAAATAACCCATCTTACTCAGCCCCAGCGGTGGTTGGCTCCTACTGACAATCCCACTCTAAAAATTTGTCTTGCCAACTGGTGGTTAATACTAATTTTTAGTTTAGTTTAGTTTAGAGATACAGAGTGGAAACAGGCCCTTTGGCCCACCAGGTCCATGCTGACCAGCGATCCCTGACACTATCCTATACAGACTAGGGATAATTTACAATTTTACCAAGTCGATTAGCCTCTAACCCTGTACGTCCTTGGAGGGCGGGAGGAAACAGGGGCACCCGGAGAAAACCCACGCAGGTCACGGGGAGAACGTACAAGCTATGTACAGAAAGCACCTGTAGTCAGGATCGAACCCGGGACCCGGGGCTCTGGCGCTATAAGGTAGCAAATCTACCGCTGCACCACTGTCGCCGTCCTGAAGCAGCCAAAATGCTGCCTCAGTACAAAAGTGCATCGACCTGTCAGTGAAATACATTTGTTTTGCCTGCTATCCAGGTCGATCAACCACACGTGATTATATCAGCTACTGCAAAAGAGAAAATAAACAGAGTGCAGCTACAGAGAAAATGCAGACAAAAAAAAGTGCAAGGGCCACAACAAGGTAGATTGGAAGATCAGGAGTTCATCATTATCTGATTTGAGTTCTGTTCATGGGACTGTAGCCGTTCCTGGATTTGCTCTTACCACTTACAGTAATGAATCTCTGGCACTTTTGTACAAAGTTCTGGGGAAAACAAAACATTCAAGGGACTTGTGTGACCATGACCACAAAAGCCAACAAAAGCTTTTCACTGTACCTCGGTACACATGACAATTAACTAAACTGAACTGAACTGGATACACATAGTTGGCAAGAATGGATGTAGCAGGGTGAGAAGAATGAACCTGGAATAAGAAATGTGCCTAAAATTCTAAAATATTTAACATGATGAACAAGGTGCGATGGTATGAAAAATGAAAAATATATATTTTGTAAGTGCATGCCAAATTATAATCTTTTAATGCATAATCGATAAATGATTGTGTCTGATGTTGGTTAATGGAATATAATTCATATAACACTTTGTAGTCTTTGTGCACCAAGTTAATAGTATTAATACCTCATATTCTCTTTGGCTCTGAACATCTACACGCTGAGTAGCGTTGCTATTGTGCAAAGAAATCTTTTGCCTGCAAGCTCTTTTTAGTTTTAGTTTAGCGATGCAACGCGGAAACAAGCAGTTCAGCCCACCGAGTCCACACTAACCAGCGATTCACGCACATTAACACTATCCTACACACACTAGGGGACAATTTACACTTACACCAAGCCAATTAACCTACAAACCTGTAATTCTTTGCAGTGTGGGAGGAGACCGAAGATCCCGGAGAAAACCCACACAGGTCACGGGGAGAACGTACAAACTCCGTACAGACAAGCACCCATAGTCAGGATCGAACCAGGGTCTCTGGCGATGCAAGGCAGCAACTGTGCCACCATGCTGTCGGCTTCTAGTTTCTCTGGAAACTAGATACATGGGGAAACATGGGATCACAGGTAGAGGGAAACAGGTTAGGTGATTCATCCATCAATCTGATCATGACTGAATACTATGTCAGTTCTCCTTATCCACTTTTTCCTCTACATTCCTTGACACCTTAACAACAATGTAGTGATCACTGTCAAGCTTGTAAATTCCAATTGATCCAGCATCCACAACCCTGTGGGGTAGGAATTGTTGCAGATCACGATACAAACAGCAATAACCTCTTTACTGAGTGCATTCTTCGTGAACTGTTTCTCAGCCATGTTTCTCAGTCAAGTTCTCCGAGCAATAAATTCTCCAATTTTAGGTAACTACCAGATGCTCCCCATCTCCTTTCTTCCCTTCCCCACCCCTTCCCCTCCCCTTTCCCTGTGTCCCATTTGGACTCCCATCTATTTATCCCCTCCCCCACCCCTTCCACCTACATTATTTCCTCTAGCTTCACAATTCTTACCTCTTCAATCCTTTTGTCTCACACCTTATGTCTTTTCATCTCTGTCCTTTGTCTACCATATTAATATCAACACCCACCTCACCAAAATAAACCGATTACCTGCCAAAGTTTGTTCTGCCTCTCCTCTCTTCTAGTTTTCTCCTCCCCCCCCCCCCTCGCCCGCACAATCAGGTTGATGAAGGGTCCCGACCCGAAACATCACATATCCATGTTCTCCAGAAATGCTGCCTGATTCGCTGAGTTACTCCCACACTTTGTGTCTTTTTTTGCTAAGTCGGCATCTGCAGTTCCTTGTTTCTACTACATGTACATTGTTAAGCTGTGGAAATTGTTGGGTAAATTAATGCACATGCACACACAATCACACACACAGAAGCACACAAACAGAAGCACACAGACACATACATATTTTGAAAGTAAACTAATTTTAGACTACAGCCAGCATATAATCTGCCATAGGAACTATTTGGAGCGTAATATTTAATGACAAAGCTGATTACAGTAATAATTATTTCATTGCAATGCAAAATTCTGAACGTTACATTTGTGTAAAAAGATTTTCATCTTGCATCATTTCCGTCTTTATTCCTAATTTTATTAGTTAATACATTGTGTGCGTTTGAAATGACCCGTGGTGGGTTCATTGATATACTCATGACAGGGGGTTGCCCTTTGATGTTTCAGCAGAGGGAACAATGTTTTCTGTTCGGACTAGCTGAGAAAGGTTAGCTCAGTCATCAATCCTGTACAAACGAGCAACTTCAGTCCCCTTCTGTGAAACGGAGCACTGTGAGCCTTGGCTTAGTACTGAGTCACTGTCAGATCTGGCCATTAGCTGCATCTGACATCGTGCCTTGAAATAAGACTTGCCACTTGAAGCTAGCATGACGTCTAATTTTCATCACCTCATTTGATTTGTTATATACTGTCCTGCAGAAACCTCAAATATGTGTGAGCCTGAGTGCCTTTGTGGTAAGACAATGAAAATGCTTATTGAAATATGCTAACAATGCTTTTAAAATTAGAGTATCAAGATTCAGCAGAATTAAAGGCAGCCTTTAATAACAAGACAATTTCCATTTTCTCACTACATTGCTTATGTAAAATAAGCAGGTGATAGTGAAGGATGCTAGACAGTGAAAAGCTGGAGCTAATAATTAGGTACAGATCATTTGTTAACAATCGGTTTAGTTTAGTTTAGTTTAGTTTAGAGATAAAGTGCAGAAACAGTCCCTTCGGCCCACCAAGTCCATGCCGACCACTGATCCCTGCACTCCAATGTATCCGCACTCACATAGAAACATAGATATAGGTGCAGGAATAGGCCATTCGAGCCAGCACTGCCATTCAATATGATCATGGCTGCTCATCCAAACTCAGTACCTCGTTCCTGCTTTTTCCCCATATCGATTGATTCTGTTAGCCCCAAGTGCTAAATCTAACTCTCTCTTAAAGACATCCAGTGAATTGGCCTCCACTGCCTTCTGTGCCAGAGAATTCCACAGATTCACAACTCTCTGGCTGAAAAGGTTTTTCCTCATCTCAGTCCTAAATGGCCTACCCCATATTTTTAAACTGTAACCCCTGGTTCTGAACTCCCCCAACATCGGGAACATTTTTCCTGCATCTAGCCTGTCCAATCCGGTAAGAATTTTATATGTTTGTATAAGATCCCCTCTCATCCTTCTAAATTCCAGTGAATACAAGCCCAGTCAACCCATTCTTTAAGAATAACACTAAGAACAAATTAGGGAGAGGGAGAAACTGTATTAAACCCAGTCCTACCTGCTCGGAGAGGTGGTTTACCTCAGAATCGCATCTTCGCCCTCTCCGTGCGGCCTACCATCGAACTGCAGCGGCGCTTCCTGCCGGGACTACAGCTTCGGTGGCGGCACAGCGCTGGGACACCAACACGAAGCGGGCGATGCCTTACCGGGTCGCCGTGCGGCAAGCTCCGGAGTGCTGTGACCGCCGACTCCAACATCGAGGAGCTGTGGCTGCGGAGCGTCCAGCCGCGGGCGGGCGGCGCTGGATTTAAAACACCGCGGAGTCTGGGATCCGAGATTGCCAGAGTCGGAGCTCCAACCAGCGCGGCCTGAGGACTTCGAGTGCCGCAGTCTCCGGGGAGGAAGCGGCCGCTCCAGACATTTCCAAGCCGCAGAGGAGTGTTCACCCGACGCCGGAGTTCCAGCTTCCCGGCAAAGAGGGCTTGAAAACATCGGACTGGCTGACGAGGCCACAAATAGGCCCCGACCTCGGGATGGACTATGAGTAGGAGGAGGACTGGACTTTCTGGTGCCTTCCCTCACAGTGGATTCTGCTGTGGGGGGGATGTTTCTTGTTGAATCCTAAAATGTATTGTGTCTTTTTTCTTTTTTCTTTTATATCGATGTATGGAAATCTAATTTCTTCTCTGTAAAGCACTTTGGTTTCAATGTGATTTGATTTAAAAAGTGCTATATAAATAAAAATTACTTACTAACTTACAATTATACCAAAGCCAATTAACCTACAAACCTGTACGTCTTTGGAATGTGGGAGGAAACCGGAGATCCCTGAGAAAACCTAGACTGAAGAAGGGTCTCAACCGAAAATGTTACCTATTTCTTTTGTCCATAAAAGATGTAGGTATAAATTTGTTTTACTTTTTAGAGTAAAATCTTAAACTGCATTAAATTTAGGATTTGCTGACCCCGTCCTGTTCTGTATTAAACTGAGTTTACTTTGAAGTTATAAGTGGAGGAACAGAATATAATAGGTGCAATGAGTTGTGGATATTGCCTTTGTTTGTTAGCTACTTGATACTTGATTGTATATAACTTTAGCACTTACCTGATGGTTTCTTCAGAAACAAGGAACTGCAGATGTTTGTTTGCAAAAGATGACATGCAGATGCTGGAGAATCGAGGGTACACAAAAAGCTAGAGAAACTCAGCGGGTGCAGCAGCATCTAAGGAGCGAAGGAGATAGGCGACGTTTCGGGTCGAGACCCTTCTTCAGACTGCAGATGTTTGTTTGCAAAAGATGACATGGAGTGCTAGAGTAGCTCTGATTGGTTGCTATGGAGGCGCAGCAGTAGAGTTGCTGCCTTGCAGCGTCAGAGACCCGGGTTTGGATCCTGACTATGGGCGCTGTCAGTAAGGAGTTTGCACGATCTCCCCATGACCGCGTGGGTTTCCTCTGAGATCATTCGGGTTTCCTCCCATACTCCAGAGACGTACAGGTTTGTAGGTTAATGGGCTTGATATAAATGTAAATTTTCCCTAGTGTGTGTGTAGGATAGTGTTGGCGTGTGGGGATCGCTGGTCGGGCAGAAGGGCCTGTTTCCGCGCTGCATCTCTAATCTAAACTAAACTATAATGTATGGAATGGATTCAACTTTATTTTCTAAAATTAGATTCTCTCTGCTCTGCTCCAATAATGAAGCACACCACATGAAACCCCATTCTTCAGTGATATATCTTTCTTCATCAGGCAGGAAACACATGGGACGGCAGGTGCTGGAATCTTAAGCAAAAACAACACGCTGGAAAAACTCAGTATTTCTTTGTCAGTTGTACTAAGGTTTCTGAGAAAGTTAGTTGAATTAAAAGTAGATTTGTGTTGCTTTTAGACATGGGCGGAAATCCCAGGGGGGATGGGGACACATGTCTCTCCCATGTTTTGAGAGGTGGGGGACAATCCCCCCATGTTTTGTAATCCGGATTTTAAAATTCGGTGAAAAAAAATCTATTAAAATCTCCGCTTTCCGTGAGATAGTGGGAGTGTCACTGTTAAGCACTTGTTAAATGTTTCTATTAACATCATATTAACACGATGTGTCACCAATTGTGTTTTGACCTTCAAGTATTACTGAAGGTATTCACGGAGAATTTCTTAAAGCTGTCTGATGCGGGTACAATTACCATTTGAACTAATTGGCAGTATTGGCGGATGGGAACGATTTAAATGGGTATTGGATTTAAACGGGTCAGGTCATTAAGGGCTCCGGTTGAACAGGTTTCCTGACTGGCTTGCAGGTAAGTTCCTCATTCACGGTCACTCACGTTATTTAGTTTTTTTTTCCATCTCACTCTCTCTCTCTCTCCCCTCTACAAGGTTAGTTCTTCTGTTTGCCTTTATTTCCTTCCGTTATATTTGTTTAAGTGTTATTTATCACATTGTAGCTTTTGATAGATTCAAGCGGATATCAGACGCTTTCTAAGGGCTGAATCGGCCCGTTCACGGGGCCTTTCATCGCCTCGCACGGCTAAATATCAAACTGCTGCGTCGAGGCATTCGAGGATCCCGATGTTGAAGCCCCCACCAGCCGATTTTAAGCAGCGCTGGGCAATGAAAGGCCCCGCGAACGGACCGATTCAAGCCCCACGATTCGGGGCGGACGAAGCTGCTGTTTCTGGAGTTTGGAATTGGTTGCCAACCAGGTCAGCTCCCGATGTTACCGTTCACAGGGCCCACGGCCGAGCCTCCGAAGCCTTGTGTGTGTGTTCACGTGCGTGCAGCCACCAAGAAATCGCGCCCCCAAATTGTGTCTCCCCCCCCCCGTGTTTTGATAGCGATTTCCACCCTCTCCTCCTCCCGACACTGTTATTGATTAAACTCATTTTATACAGAAGTTTCAGATTCTGCGTAAGGAAAACACACAAAGTGCTGGAATAACTCAGTAGGTCAGGCAGCATCTCTGAAGGACATGGATAGGTGATGTTTCAGGTCAGGAGCCTTGTTCATATATCAGTCAGTCTACAGAAAGGTCCCTAACCCAAAACATTGCCAATCAATATCCTTAAAAGATGCTGCTGGGCCCACTGAGTTACTCCAGCACTTTGTGTCTTAAACAAGATTCCAGCATCTGCAGTTCCTTGCTTAGTTTAGAGATGCAGCATGGAAACAGGCCCTTCGGCCCACCGAGTCCATGCTGACCAGCAATCCCAGCACATTAACGCTGCCTTACACACACTAGGGACAATTTACACTTACACCAAGCCAATTAACCTACAGACCTGTATGTCTTTGGAGTGTGGGAGGAAACCGAAGATTTCTGAGAAATCCCACGGGGTCACAGGGGGAACGTACAAACTCTGTACAAACAGCACCCAGAGGCGGGATCGAACCCAGGTCTCCGGCACCGCAAGCGCTGTAAGGCGGGAACTCTACCACTGCGCCACCGTGCTGCCCTCTGAAAGATTAAAGACCCTGCCAAAGGATGTCTGCCAATGGAAAATGCAATCTCTTTGCAGTCAAAGGCTCAAAGGTTCAAATGTATTTGTCACATGCACCTTTGCTGTGAAATGAATTTTGCAGTGAAATGAATTTACCATGCAGCGTTACAATTACAAGTCGCATTACTGCAAGCCAGATACTCAGGGGAATCCGCTTTATTGTGAAAGTAGGCACCAAACCTCCACAGGTCATTGAAATTATCGCCATACTTGCACTTTAAATTTTATGCAAAAAGGTTTGTTTTATATTGCCTCTGACTTTGCGTTGTGGAATAAATCCTTAATTTGGTTTGTTGCTTTCCTCTTGATGAAACGGGGATCACCGATATCTCACAACTCTTTCTCCCCTTTGCCACCTGAACCGGCCAACCTTTGTCTTCCCAATACAGCCTCCTGTACATCGGCGACCTTTTTGCCGAACACTTGCGCTCGTTCTGCCAAGGCCTGTTGTGTCTCCTGGTTGCTAACCACATGAACGCCCCTTTCCATTTCCACACTGACCGTTTGCCCTGGGCTTCCTCCATTGTCAGAGAGAGGCCACACGCAAACTGGAGGAACTCCATTTCAGATTCCGCTTGAACAACACAGCGGTCATTTTCTAAAAACATCTCTAATTTTAGGTTGCCTTTATAAATTCCTCCCTCCCCCCTTCACTTTGTCTTCAACACCCCCCTCTCTACCACACCTGCCCCCCCCCCCCCCCCCCCTCCTCCGTAACCCACCTGCACACATCTATTTCTACCCTTTTCTTCCCTCTCCCATATTCCTTCCTCTGGCTTCACAATTCGCAACTCTTCAATCCATTTATCTCACACCTTCTGTTTTATCTTTGCCCCATTTCACGATTTTAACTGCTTTGCTGAATATATTCCAATTTCATTCTATTTTTCGCCATAGGTTTCCTTTCCCCATCCGATAGGTTGTTTAGTTTTAGTTTAGCATAGTTTAGTTTAGAGATACAACATGGAAGCAGACGCTTCGGCCCACCGAGTCGACGACAGCCATCGATCATCCATTCACACTATGTTCTATGTTATCCCACTTATGCGCCCACTCCCTACACACCAGGGGCAATTTACAGAGGCCAATTCACCTACAAACCTGCACGTCTTTGGAATGTTGGAGGAAACCAGGGCACCTGGAGGAAACCCACGTGGTCACTGGAAGAACGTGCAAACTGTGCACAGACAGCACCGGAGGTCAGGATCGAACCCGGGTCTCCAGCGCTGTGAGGCAGCAGCTCTACCAGCTGCGTCCCCGTGCTTCCCTGCACGTGGTATTTCGATCATTTATTTCACTTCCAGCAACAGCCAAATTATCTTTTGATTCCACCCGCTGGATTCCGCGCAGTCATTTTTTAACCTTTGACCCACGCCATTATCATGTACTGTTAATCAGTCAATACTATTACTAGTCAGGCTAATAAAACCCCTCTGTGAGGATGCAGTAGCCCCAACAAGCCAGTGGTCTCCACTATAAATACTTTAAACCTTCACAGCAAATGACGCAGAAAAACTCCTTTGCACATCTGATCTTATAAGCAGTGACGTGCCACTTAAGGAAAAACATATTGCGTTAACTGTTGGAATTGACAGCTTAAATAAATGTAAATAGGCACTTGTTTTTTTTTTAAGTTAAAATGGAAGAAATGCAGCTGCTAGATTTTTTTTAACAGCAGCTGCTTCCATTTATTTTCCACCTTTGACACAATAAACCTCCCAAGGTGTTTCACAGCAGCTTGATCTAGCAATAATGGAAACACATAAAGAGATATGAGAGTAGATAACCTAAAGAAACAAAGAGAGATAGAGAGTATTAGAAAGAGGATTTCAGACGTAAAGTTTAGTTTAGTTTAGACACACAGTGTGGAAACAGGCCCTTCGGCCCACCGAGTCCACACTACCCTACACACACTAGGGTCAATTTTACATTTATACCAAACCAATTAACCTACATACCTGTTACTCTTTGGAGTTTGGGAGGAAACCGATCTCGGAGAAAATCCATGCAGGTCACGGGGAAAAGTATAAACTCCATACAGACAAGCATCTGTAGCCAGGATCGAACCCAGGTCTCTGGTGCTGTGAGGCAGCAACTCTATCGCTGAATCACCCCAACTTAATAAAGAAACAAAGAGAGATTGAGACTATTCGAAAGAGGATTTTGGAATTAAAGGTCCTGGTTTCTCTCTGCTAAAGGCCGAAACAACTAGATTCAAGTGAAAAAAACAAACTGCTGGAGGAAATATCGAATCAAAGAACTGCAGCTGCTGGTTTATGCCAAAGGTAGATAGAAACATAGAAACATAGAAATTAGGTGCAGGAGTAGGCCATTCAGCCCTTCGAGCCTGCACCGCCATTCAATATGATCATGGCTGATCATCCAACTCAGTATCCCGTACCTGCCTTCTCTCCATACCCTCTGATCCCCTTAGCCACAAGGGCCACATCCAACTCACTCTTAAATATAGCCAATGAACTGGCCTCAACTACCCTCTGTGGCAGAGAGTTCCAGAGACTCACCACTCTCTGTGTGAAGAAAGTCTTTCTCATCTCGGTCTTAAAGGATTTCCCCCTTATCCTTAAGCTGTGACCCCTTGTCCTGGACTTCCCCAACATCGGGAACAATCTTCCTGCATCTAGCCTGTCCAACCCTTTAAGAATTTTTGTAAGTTTCTATAAGATCCCCTCTTAATCTCTCTAAATTCCAGAGAGTATAAAACCGAGTCTATCCAGTCTTTCTTCATAAGACAGTCCTGACATCCCAGGAATCAGTCTGGTGAACCTTCTCTGCACTCCCTCTATGGCAATAATGTCCTTCCTCAGATTTGGAGACCAAAACTGCACGCAATACTCTAGGTGTGGTCCTCACCAAGACCCTGTACAACTGAAGTAGAACCTCCCTGCTCCTGTACTCAAATCCTTTTGCTATGAAAGCTAACATACCATTCGCTTTTTTCACTGCCTGCTGCACCTGCATGCCTACTTTCAATGACTGGTGTACCATGACACCCAGGTCTCGCTGCATCTCCCCTTTTCCTAATCGGCCACCATTTAAATAATAGTCTGCTTTCCTGTTTTTGCCACCAAAGTGGATAACCTCACATTTATCCACATTATACTGCATCTGCCAAACATTTGCCCACTCACCCAGCCTATCCAAGTCACCTTGCAGTCCTCCTAGCATCCTCCTCACAGCGAACACTGCCCCCCAGCTTCGTGTCATCCGCAAACTTGGAGATATTGCCTTCAATTCCCTCATCCAGAATCATTAATGTATATTGTAAATAGCTGGGGTCCCAGCACTGAGCCCTTGCGGTACCCCACTAGTTACTGCCTGCCATTGTGAAAAGGACCCGTTTACTCCTACTCTTTGCTTCCTGTTTGCCAGCCAGTTCTCTATCCACATCAATACTGAACCCCTAATACCGTATGCTTTAAGTTTGTATACTAATCTCTTATGTGGGACCTTGTCGAAAGCCTTCTGGAAGTCCAGATATACCACATCCACTGGTTCTCCCTTATCCACGCTACTAGTTACATCCTCGAAAAATTCCACAAGATTCGTCAGACATGATTTACCCTTTTGTAAATCCATGCTGACTTTGTCCAATGATTTCACCACTTTCCAAATGTGCTGCTATCCCATCTTTAATAACTGACTCTAGCAGTTTCCCCACTACCGATGTTAGACTAACTGGTCTGTAATTCCCCGTTTTCTCTCTCCCTCCCTTTTAAAAAGAGGGGTTACATTTGCTACCCGCCAATCCTCAGGAACTACTCCAGAATCTAAAGAGTTTTGAAAGATTATCACTAATGCATCTGCACTATTTCCTGAGCTACTTCCTTAAGTACTCCTGGGATGCAGCCTATCTGGCCCTGGGGATTTATCGGCCTTTAATCTATTCAATTTACCCAACACCACTTCCCGACTGACCTGGATTTCACTCAATTCCTCCTTTGACCCACAGTCCCCTGCTATTTCAGGCAAATTAATTTATGTCTTCCTTAGTGAGGACGGAACCAAAGTAGTTATTCAATTGGTCCGCCATATCCTTGTTCCCCCATGATCAACTCACCTGTTTCTGACTGCAAGGGACCTACATTTGTTTTAACTAACCTCTTTCTTCACATATCTATAAAAACTTTTGCAGTCAGTTTTTTATGTTCCCTGCCAGTTTTCTTTCATAATCTCCATTTTTCCTTTCCTAATTAAGCCCTTTGTCCTCCTCTGCTGGTCTCTGAATTTCTCCCAGTCCTCTGGTATGCTGCTTTTTCTGGCTACTTTGTACGCATCATCCTTTGCTTTGATACTATCCCTGATTTCCCTTGTTATCCACGGATGCACTACCTTCCCCGATTTATTCTTTTGCCAAACTGGGATGAACAATTTTTTGTAGTTCATCCATGCAATCTTTAAATGTCTTCCATTGTATATCCACCGTCAACCCTTTTAGAATTAATTGCCAGTCAATCTTGGCCAATTCACGTCTCATACCCCTCAAAGTTACCTTTCTTTAAGTTCAGGAACCATTGTTTCTGAATTAACAATGTCACTCTCCATCCTAATGAAGAACTCAACCATATTATGGTCACTCTTGCCCAAGGGGGCACGTACAACAAGAACGGCTAATTACCCCTTCCTCATTACTCAAAACCCAGTCTAAAATAGCCTGCTCTCTCGTTGGTTCCTCTACATGTTGATTTAGATAACTATCCCGCATACATTCCAAAAAATCCTCTTCCTCAGCACCCCTGCCAATTTGATTAACCCAATCTATATGTAGATTGAAGTCACCCATTATAACTGTTTTTGCCTTTGGTCGCACGCATTTCTAATTTCCTGTTTGATACCCATCCCCAACTTCTCTGCTACTGTTAGGTGGCCTGTACACAACACCCACCAGCGTTTTATCTGCCCCTTAGTGTTTTGTAGCTCTACCATACCGATTCCCACATCCTCCAAGCTAATGTCCTTCCTTTCCATTGCTTTAATCTCCTCTCTAACCAGCAACGCTACCCCACCTCCTTTCCTTTCTCTCTATCCCTTCTGAATATTGAATATCCCTGGATGTTCAGCTCCCAGCCTACGTCACCCTGGAGCCATGTCCTCCGTGATCCCAACTATATCATAATCATTAATATCTATCTGCACGTTCAACTCGTCCACCTTATTACGAATACTCCTTGCATTGAGACACAAAGCCTTCAGGCTTGTCTTTACAACGCATTTACCCCTTATACAATTTTGCTGAAAAGTGGCCCTTTTGATTTTTGCCCTGGTTTTGTCTGCCTGCCACTTTTACCTTTCACCTTGCTACCTAATTGCTTCTACCCTCATTTTACACCCTCCTGCCTCTCTGCTCTTGTACCCATCCCCCTGCCACATTAGTTTAAATCCTCCCCGACAGCACTAGCAAACACTCCCCCAAGAACATTGGTTCCATTCCATTCCAAGTGCAAACCGTCCTGTTTGTACCGGTCCCACCTCCCCCAGAACTGGTCCCAGTGCCCTAAAAATTTGAATCCCTCCCCCTTGCACACTTTTCAAGCCACGTATTCATTTGCATTATCCTCCTATTTCTACTCTGACTGGCCCGTGGTACTGGTAGTAATCCGGAGATTACTACCTTTGAGGTCCTACTTTTAAGTTTATCTCCTAGCTCCCTAAATTCACCTTGTAGGACCTCATCCCCTTTTTTTACCTATATCGTTGGTGCCAACATGCACCACGACAACTGGCTGTTCACCCTCCCCCTCCAGAATGTTCTGCAGCCGTTCAGTGACATCCCTGACCTTTGCACCAGGGAGGCAACATACCATCCTGGAGTCTCGTTTGCGGCCGCAGAAACGCCTATCTATTCCCCTGACAATTGAATCCCCTATTACTATTGCCCTTCCCCTCTTTTTTCCCCCCTCATGTGCTGCAGAGCCACCCATGGTGCCATGAACCTGGCTGCTGCTGCATTCCCCTGATGAGCCATCTCCCTCAACAGTATCCAAAATGGTATACCTGTTTAGGAGGGAGATGACCGCAGGGGACTCCTGCACTACCTGCCTACTGCTTTGCTGGCTATTGGCCACCCGTTCCCTTCTTGTCCTCCTACCTTTTGCCAGCGTGTGACCAACTCACTGTACGTGCTATCCACGACTTTCTCCGCATCGTGGATCTCCAGTATGAATCCAGCCGCAGTTCCAATCGTTCAATGCGATCTGCCAGGAGCTGCAGCTGGACACACTTCCTGCAAACGTAGTCACCAGGGACAACCGACCATCTCCCTGATCTCCCACATGTTGCAGGCTGAACAAACCACGGGGCCAATCTCTACTGCCATCCTTACTCCCAAATTACGGTCGGGTGTCGCTCCTCCCCCTCCTTCACTTCCACCAACGGCTCCTGTGGGCCTCTGGAAACACAAGCCCCGCGCTAGATTTTAAAACCTACCGGTCGGGTGTCGCTCCTCCCCTCCTTCACTTCCCTCCAACGGCTCCTGTGGGCCTCTCTACGTGTTGCGTCTGACTGGTTCTCTTCTCTGCCTCCTGCCTCAAAAACGGACTACTTCCCTTCTCTATTTGAGTCCCTCCTCCCAACCGATCTAATTTAAAGTCTCCCCAGTAGCCTTTGCAAATCTCCTCGCCAGGATATTGGTTCCCCTCGGGTTCAAGTGCAACCCTTCCTTTTTGTACAGGTCACACCTTCCCCAAAAGAGCTCCCAATGATCCAGAAACTTGAATCTCTGCGCTCTGCACCAGTCCTTTAGCCACGCATTTATCCTCCACCTTGCTCCATTCCTACTCTCACTGTCGTGTGGCACAGGCAGTAATCCTGAGATTGTTACCTTTGCGGTCCTTCTCCTTAACACTCTTCCTAACTCCCAAAATTCTCCTTTCAGGACCTCCTCTCTTTTTCTACCTATGTCATTGGTACCTATATGTACCACGACCTCTGGCTCCTCTCCCTCCCATTTCAAGATATCTTGGACACGTTCAGTCACATCCCGGACCCTGGCACCAGGGAGGCAAACTACCATCCGGGTCTCCTGACTGTGTCCACAGAATCGCCTATCTAACCCCCTAACTATATAGTCCCCTATTACTGCTGCCCTCCTCTTATTTTCCTTACCCTTCTGAGCAACAGGGCTGATTTTTGTACCGGAGGCCCAGTCGCTGTTGCTATCCCCAGGTAGGCTGTGCCCCCCAACAGTACTCAAACAGGAGTACTTATTGCCAAGGTGTACAGCCACCGGGGTACTCTCTAGTCCCTCCCTCTGCCCCTTGCCTCTCCTAACTGTGACCCACTTTTCTGCCTCCTGTGGTTTTGGAGTGACCACCTGTCTGTAGCTCCTCTCTATGGCTTCCTCACTCTCCCTGACCAGACGGAGGTCATCGAGCTGCTGCTCCAGCTACGGAATACGGTCCATTTGGAGCGCCATCAAATTCATTACCCATTTGGATTACTCAAATTAGTTTAACATTTTGGTTCTTCAGAGACTTTGCACTTAGTACTGTACTAATTGCTGTCAAAAAACTATCACATGGATGAAAATTAATTTTTGGCTTGAAGTATTTCCTTTGCTGTTTTAATTGTGTACCTTCATCGGACTGCCAAATTATCTATGACACCCTTTAAATTAATCTGCCCCATGAGAACATTGAAGTAATTGCTTGCAACCCTGCTTTTTTATGAAACATTGAGAGTTGGATTAATATCAATTCAATTTGATTTTTGTTTTGAATAAACTTTTCAATTAAATGCTGCAGCAACTTTGAAAATCTTAGGACATAAGGTCATAAGTGATAGGAGCAGAATTAGGCCATTCGTCCCATCAAGTCTACTCCGCCATTCAATCATAGCTGATCTATCTTTCCATCCCAGCCCCATTCTTCTGCCTTCTCCCCATAATCCCATCTTCTTCTTTTCGTGTCCATCTTGTTACAAATGTTGACCTCGCTGGCATCGTCCATCCTGAAAAGGACGCAAGCTTCCGGTGACAATCAGTTGAAGCCATCACTTGTCGCAATAGATGATGGTGGTAGCCGAATTAGCTCAGGATACAAGCCCTGCGACGTGGCCGCTTCTGCTATGGGGCGCCCATAATCCCTGACAACCGTACTAATCAAGAATCCATCTATCTCTGCCTTTAAAATATCGATTGATTTGGCCTCCACAGCCTTCTGCGGCAAATAATTCCACAGATTCACCACTCTCTTGGGATGTGAATCTAAATTGTGTGCCTTTAGCCGAAGTTAGGCCTGCCAAAAGGCTCTATCTATATTTTGCTGCTCCACATGTGGTTGGGCAAGGATGATTAATCACAAACAATTTAGGTGCGGTGCATGGCGCAGCGGTAAAGTTGCTGCCTTGCACAGTCAGAGGCCCCGGTTCGATCCTGACTAGGGGCGCTGTCAGTGCAGAGTATGTACGTTCTCCCTGTCACCGCATGGGTTTTTGCCTGGAGCCCAGGTTTCCTCCCACGTTCCAAAGACGTGCAGGTTTGACGGCTAATTGGCTTCTGGAAAATGTCCCCAGTGTGTAGGATAGAACTAGTATGTGGGTGGTTGTTGGTCGACATGGACTCTCTGCACTGAAGGTCCTGATTCCATGCTGTATCTCTAAAAAAGAATCATCTTCCCGAGAACTTCTGGCTATAGACTAGCCCTTTAAGCAATTCCCACATTTCAATTTTCATTTTTAAATGATTTTGCAAAGCTCCACATCCATGATTATATTATCAAGAGAGATGTTGAATTCCTTGCAAAAGGAAGCTTTAAATCATACTAGCAATTGAGGGCAAGGTTTTTATGTTGACAATGTCCTTTTACAATTATTAGTCATACATCAATTTATTATTGATGAGAATTCCTTCAAGGCACCTTTTGCCTTGCTGAATCGATTGGCATTTAAAGGGGAAAATATCCCTTCAGGTCTATCTGGTTTCAAGCATTTACATTTTATGTTTGCAAATAAAGATTTTTTTATTCAGAACTGCATAAGAATGTTGAAAATCTCTACGGAAATGTAGAATGATTTTGATGCCACATAATGCTTAGATATAACTATCAAATATGCTTCATGTGTTACAGAACTTCCATTTAATCTACAATGATGCTCTAAAGGAAGTTTTAGAGCTTTGCGAGAATAAGTGAATTTAAACTTGGCAAAGGGTGAATTCTCAAATGTTTTGTTTAATTTAGCTTTGTTTAGTTTATTGTCACCGAGGTACGGTGAAAAGCTTGTGTTGCATGCTAACCAGTCAGTGGAAAGACAATACATGATTACAATTGGCCTGTCCACAGTATACAGTTACATGGCAAAGGGAATAACGTGAATAACAGTTAGTGCAGGATAAAGCCAGTAAAGTCCGATCAAAGATAATCCAAGGTCCCCAATGAGGTAGATAATAGTTCTGCACTGCTCTCTAGTTGTGGTAGGATGGTTCAGTAGCCTGATAGCAGCTGGGAAGAAACTGTCCCTGAATCTGGAGGTGTGCGTTTTCGCACTTCTATACTTTTTGCCTGATGGGAGAAGGGAGTAGAGGGAGTGGCCAGGGTGCGACTCGTCCTTGATTATGCTACCGGCCTTGCCGAGGCAGCGTGTGGTATAAATGGAGTCAATGGAAGGGAGATTGGTTTGTGTGATGGTCTGGGCTGCGTCCACAATTCTCTGAAATTTCTTGCGGTCTTGGATGGAGCTGTTCCCAAACCAAGCTCTGATGCATCTCGATAAAATGCTTTCTATCGGTAGAAGTTAGTGAAAGTTGTTGGGGACATGCCGAATTTCCTAAGCTTTCTAAGGGAGTTAGAAGTGTTGGTGTGCTTTCTTAGTCGTTGCATCGTTACGGGTGGTCCAGGTGAAGTTGGTGATATTGACTCCGAGCCGAGAAAATGCAATATTCCTATTTGTTATGCAATGCGGAATCCATGAAAAGGATCATGAAGTCTATGACTTTCACTCCCTGTCTTCCATGTATCTGAAGGATCAAAGCGCGGAGGACCAAAACCATGTACTACATACCTCACTGCCACTTCCATAATGTTCAGCCAAGCACGTGGCTGTCTGTGGGCCACTCCACCAGAAGTACATATTCACATCACTGGTGACATCTAATTAAAGGTGGCCTGCCGGAGAAGAGACCGGGACAGTGCTGGGAACCTGACCAAACTTACAAAATTCTTAAGGGGTTGGACAGGCTAGATGCAGGAAGATTGTTCCCGATGTTGGGGAAGTCCAGGACAAGGGGACACAGTTTAAGGATAAGGGGGAAGTCTTTTAGGACCGAGATGAGAAAATCATTTTTCACACAGAGAGTGGTGAATCTGTGGAATTCTCTGCCACAGAAGGTAGTTGAGGCCAGTTCGTTGGCCATATTTAAGAGGGAGTTGGATGTGGCCCTTGTGGCTGAAGGGATCAGGGGGGTATGGAGAGAAGGCAGGTACAGGATACTGAATTGGATGATCAGCCATGATCATATTGAATGGCGGTGCAGGCTCGAAGGGCCGAATGGCCTGCTCCTGCACCTAATTTCTATGTTTCTATGTTTCTATGTCTCTTTTAAGTAATTATCTAGCTTTCCTTTTGGCCCGCATATCTTCATTGCTGCACTCATCCTCAACCTCTCATTGAAGTTTGATCTTCCTCTTTTTCAAGTTGCAGTCATCATGGGAGACCAGCAAGCATTGCGACACTGGAGAAAACTCAATCAGCACCAGATTCAGGTTCAAGATTAGTTTAATGACTTCAACACCAGGGTGCGATGGAATTCCTTGAGCACAAAGCAGCAAAGGCGCAAGATTGTAGCACAATCCGCAGTCCTGCAATTAATTACAAAAGAGTCAAGGTTGGGAAACAAAGAGAGATCACAACTAAGATAGACACAAAATGTTGGAGTAACTCAACGGGTCAGGCAACATCTCTGGAGATCATATGATCATCAGTGATAGGAGTAGAATTAGGCCATTCGGCCCATCAAGTCTATTCCGCCATTCAATCATGGCTGATCTATCTCTCCATCCAAGCCCCATTCTCCTGCCTACTGCCCATAACCTCAGACACGCATACTTATCAAGAATCTATCTACCTCTGCCTTAAATATATCCACTGAAAGCCTCCACAGCTTTCGGGGGCAAATAATTCCACAGATTCACCACCCATGGAGAAAAGGAATAGATGACGTTTCAGGTGCAGACCCTTCTTTGGAAAGTAATTGGAATTTGGTATGGTATGGTATGGTACCAAAGTACAGTGAAATAACTTTTTGTATTCAGTTCAGTACAGGTATCACGATACATAAGCACTTGGATACATATTAGGCAAACAACCCAGATGCAGTTTAAATGCATAGCAGTGGTACATTGAGACAGTATACAGCGTTGCCAGTTTGGCGCTATTGCCAAATCCCAGTTGTTGTAAGTGCAGGGATCTTGACCTGACCATGAAGATCTGTTACAAAAAAGCTAGCAGGAATTTGTTGGCCTGAATGGACTCCGACCTGTTTATTTCCTTGTCGTTGGGCCTCCTACCCATTTGACAATGTTCGAGCACAAACCTGACGTGACTCCTCAGTATTCCACATGTACTATATAGTGAGCAACTTCGCTAATCATATTTAAAAGCAGGTCACTGCAGAAATATGCTGAAATGTTTTTTGGGGAAAGATTTCTTCTGGTCAGCAGATCTTGCAAGAATATATTGAGTTGCCATCATCCACTAAATGGGTCTCCCCTGTGAGCTTTCTCCCCTAATTACCATTGATTTCCGGCTTAGCTCAGTCCAGGAACAGTTAGTCTGGTACAATGAGCTAATGAGGAACACTTGCCAGCCTCAACATGTATCTCCTGTCGTTAGCATAATCTGCATTGCGTCCAAAAATGTCCATTCTAAAATTCTTCTTATTCGAGACACTGCAACATAGAGTTATAGAGCCATACAGGCCCTTCAGTCCAACTCATCCATGCAAACCTAGATACCCTATCTATGCCAATCCCACCTGCCGCCATTTGGCCCATATCCCTCTAAACCTTCCCTGCCCGTGCACCTGTCCAAGTGTCTTTATAATCGCTGTTTTAGTATCTGTCTCAACTACCTCCACGGAACGCAGCTCGTTCCATATACCCACCATCCTCTCAGAGAAAGAATTGCCCCTCTCACCTTAAACATGCTTTCTCTGGCTTTTGATGCCCTACCCTGGGTAGAACTCTGTGCACTCACCCTATCTATTCCCCTCATGATTATATACAACGCTGAGAAATCGCCCCTCCTGGTAGAGATGCTGCCTTACAGTGCCGGAGACGCGGGTTCGATCCTGACTATGGGTGCTATCTGCACAGGGTATGTACGTTCTCCCTGTGTCCACGTGGGTTTTCTCCAGGTGCTCCCGTTTCTTAATTTATACCAAGCCAATTAACCTATAAACCTGTACGTCTTTGGAGTGTGGGTGCAAACCAAATTTCTCCCCACGCAGGTCAAGGGGAGAACTTACAAACTCCATACCATCAGCACCCGCAGCTGGGATCGAACCCGGGTCTCTGGCACAATAAGTGCTGTAAGGCAGCAAATCTACCATGCTGCCCCTGTTATGTGTAGAGTAACCTTCACCTTAAAGCAGCAAACACAGCAGAACTTCATGCCTAGACGCCTGAATGAAATTAATACCTCAACCTACATGTGACAATGTTACATCTTTAACACTTACATATTAAGTTATTTTACCTGCCATTTTGACTATTGTGTAAATCTATTTGGTCTTCATTATTTTAATTGACTTAATTCATCCATTAAAATAATGAAGCAATCTCATATGGATGTGCGAAGAATTAAAAAAATCCTTATTACAAGTTAATGCAAACGTTTATAACATTAATCCAAAAGAGTGTTGATGATCTGACGTTTTGTTGACGGTTAATTTTATGGCACTGTTCTTAGCTTTTAATCTGAGGAAAGGTAGCATTACGGTGCGAGACAAACTCAAATACCTTCTGCCTGGTTCTCACAGGATGAGATCTGCGTGGCCTTGGAATTAAATGCAAAACTTCTGTTCATTTCCCCGCATTAGAGTTAGTGAGTTAGATAGAGCTCTTAAAGATAGCGGAGTCAATGGACATGGGGAGAAGGCAGGATCGGGGTACTGATTGTAGATGATCAGTCATGATCACAATGAATAGCGGTGCTGGCTTGAAGGACCGAATGGCCTACTCCTGCACCTTTGGCTATTGTGTATTTCTTTCACCTCTCCTTGTATCCTGGAGAGAGACTGTGTTTCAAATATCTGTTCCCTTTGGGGCAATGGCAAGGGGCTGCAAAATCTTTCCTATTCATTGCAGAGTTTCTGAAGCAAAAATGTTTGGATGTCAAAGCTTATTAATTTTCGATTAGAGGCAGTAGTAATATATCTCCAATTAGATCATATAGAATTTATATAAAATCATTGAAAATGTATGATGCATGAAGAAGCCCTTCAGTACGCTGTGTCCAACCTAGTTGAGAAAGGAGGAAGCCAAAGGAACTGCAGATGCTGGAATCTTGAGTCAAAGTCAAAGTGCTGGAGTAACTCAGCGAGTCTGACAGTGTCAGTGGAGGGCATGGATTGGCAACGTTATGGGTCAGGGCCCTCAAAATAATTACCTTTATACTTTAGACTTTAGGGATGCAGTGCATAAACAATTTTACCAAAGCCAATTAACCAATAAACCTGTACGCCTTTGGAGTGTGGGAGGAAACCCGAGCACCCGGAGAAGACCCACACAGGTCACGGGAAGAATGTACAAACTCCGAACAGACAGTGCCCATAGTCAGGATCAAACCCGGGTCTCTGATGCCGTGAGGCAGCAACTCTACCACTGCGCTACTTGCTCAAAATGTATCTGATTTTCCGTAACGCGATCCCTTATTTTCCCATTGAATCCCATGTTGTAAGTTGAGATGCATTCCGACGGGAGCTTTGTCTCTCAATACTAATGCCTCTGTGGATCTGTGATCTAAAGACAAGGGAAGTCCGAGTGCACTGTAGGCAGAAGAGAAGGCGACGGTACAATTTTTGGTGCAGTATCATTTTACCAATGTCAATAAATACCAATGCCTTGTAAGTGTCCAAAGCAAATCTCTCTAGTGGTATCCTGCTGTGAACTATCAGCTTGTGATTATTGAAGAATTATCAGTGGAAGAGATTGCCATGACATTTTCCAAAGCAAACTCCTTAAGTGGCCTCCGTTGTGAATTGGCACCTTTGTTTGGTGTTTTTGGTAAACTAATTCAATTGCCTGTATATATTTTGCTTTTCTTTTTCAGGTAAGTTCCCAAATAATTATTTTTATTTCTGCATCTCAAATCTTTGGGTAGTGATTTGGGAATTCTGTTATGGTGAATTTCCGTTACTGCCATTATACTGAGTTACACTGTACAAATAACAGTTTTTTATTGTGATATTGGAAACTAACAGCGCAGAGATAACATATGATATTATGGATATCATTAGAGATAGATTAGAGATAGATAGATTCTGGATTAGTATGGGTGTCAAGGATTATGGGGAGAAGACAGGAGAATGGGGTTGAGAGGGAAAGATAGATCAGCCATGGCGGAGTAGACTTGATGGGCCGAATGGCCTAATTCTGTTCCTAACACTTATGAACTTATTATCCTGATAGGGTATGATGAGATCCCCTAGAAGATATCCTACCTGACAAATGTAAAATACTGCAGATTTTTGTAACCTGAAATAAAAAGATAAAATATCCTGCAGACAAAATGCAAGCAACTGAATTGAATTGAAACACGCGGAAACAGACCCTTTGGCCCACCGAGTCCATGTTGACCATCGATCACCCGTTCACACTAGTTCAAGGTTATCCTACTTTCAGGTTCACTCCCTACGCAATAGGGACAATTTCACAGAGAACATTTAGCCTGCAAACCCACGTCTTTGGAGCGCAGAAGGAACCAAAGTTATCCCGTAACATCCACGCAGGTCAAGGGTGAAACGTACAAACTCCGTACCGACAACACCCACAGCCAGGATCGAACCCCGGTCTCTGGCACTATAAGCGCTCTGGATCAGAATTGAATTGAAAGACACAGCATGGAAACAGACCCTTTGGCCCGTCGAGTCCGTGTTGACCATCGTTCACCCGTTCACACTAGTTCAAATTTATCCTGCTTTCGGGTTCACTTCCTACGCAATAGGGACCATTTCACAGAGACCATTTAGCCTGCAAACCCACGTGTCTTTCGGATGTGGGGGGAAATGGGAATACCTGGAGAAAACGCTCAGGCAGAACCCGAGGACAGGATCCAACCTGGGTACCTGGCGCTGTGGGGCAGCAATTTTACCATTGTACCACTGCGCCACCCTTGCCTGTAGGCACAGCTTACAAAAACTTCACATTGTGTTTCAAAGTATTACAGTGAAGCAGATAAAATGACGAGTTCAAAGTAAGTAATTCTGGAGAGATAATTAAATAAACAACCAGACCAATAGAGGACAAGAAGATAAATCCTCATGGTTGCCCAAATTGAAATGGTTGTTCAGGGAATTCCATATATCGTTCCTCTGTTCTGCAGATAATCTTAATATAAACACAAGTTGCCCTTTATATATAGAGTAGGTTGAAGGAGAAATCCAGAGGATATATGAGCATATTTTATGGATTACTGTGAAATCTCATAATTATCCCACAAATATCCGTAGCTTCAGCACCAATGAATTATTCATTCACAGATGTTTCTTCAGAATTTAATTTAAAGCCTATGGTTTAGACATGAATTAACCCATCACATGATCAAAACCATTGTCATAATTACCAACCAGCAAGAAATTGTTGGTTGTGTTTAATTACTTCCATCAGCAATTGGAAAAGACACAGACATTTGCTTTTCAAATGTGATTGAAAATTGCACAGAATCAGGCAGAGCAATCTGTAAAATAGAACTAGGGACCTTTGGATATTCTTTGATGGAAGCAAGATTGACTTATTCAGATACAGTGAATCAGAAATCATAATAAAAAAGAACATTGCTTGGAAATTCAATCATGTAGTGCATGTGTTTTTATGAAATATGTGATTGAAGTGCAAAACAGATTGGTAAATGTGATCAATGTTTCCTTGCTTGCCTTATGCACAACGGCAATTTGAATTATGTGTTTCTATCAAACAGGAAGCTCGCAGGCCACGCAGCAGTGTGATGAGACCATAAGACCATAAGATATTTTTAATTTAGTTTAGTTTAGAGATACAACGCTGAAACAGGCCTTTCGGCCTACCGAGTCCATGCCGGCCAAAGATCTCCGCACACTAACACTATCACCACAGTAGGGGCAATTTACATCAATACCAAACCAATTAACTTACAAGCCTGGAGGTCTTTGGAGTGTGGGAGGAAACCGAAGATCTCGGAGAAAACCCACGCACGTCTAAGGGAGAACGTACAAATTCTGTACAGACAGCACCCGTAGTCAGGATCGAACCTGAGTCCCTGGCGCTGGAAGGCAGCAACTCTACTGCTGCAATATTGGAGCAGAATTAGGCCATTTGGCCCCTCAAGACTACTCCATCATTTGATGATGGGTGATCTACTTTTCCCTCTCAACCCCATTATTTTGCCTTGTGACCTTTGACACCCTTACTGATCAAAAACTTATCAAACTCCCCACTTTAAAAATACCCAGTGACACCATTCCCATAACTATAGTGAGAAGTTGAGCAGGCTGAGAATCTATTCCTTGGCATGCAGGAGGTGAGGATTCATCTAATCGAGGTGTACAAAATCATGAGAGGTATAGGTCAGGTAGACAGTCAGATTCTCTTGGCCAGAGGAGAGAAACCTAGAACCAGAGGACATAGGTTTCAGGTGTGGGGGGAAAGATTTAAGAGGTAACTGAGCGGAAACCTTTTCACACAAAGGGTGGTGTGTGTATGAAACGAGCTGCCGGAGGAGGTTATTGAGTCAAGTATGTTTGATGCAATGTTTAAGAAATGTTTAGACAGGTACCTGGATAGGACAGGTTTAGAGGGATATGAGCCAAACACAGGCGGGTGGGACTAGTGTAGATGGGACATGATGGCCGGTGTTGGCAAGTTGGGCTGAAAGGCCTATTTCCACGCTGTAAGACTCTATGATTTTAGAACTAGGAACCAAAGTGAAAACTGTGCTATGTCGAGAATCTGTGCCGACACTTTTATCAGAGGTATGAATCATTTAAAAGGAAGTCCCTTTTAAATAGTGGGCTAAGGATGTTTATGTCATGGAATAATCTTCACTCACTTATGCTCAATACATAATTAATAGAAATCAGCATATTAAATGTTTACATAATTACAAAAAAGCAATACAGCGCAGGACAAAACATGGTAATGTTTATGGAACTGCATACTAACAGGTGGTACTTAGGCACTTGATGATTAGCAGTAAATTAGGACCCAATTAAGATAATTCATTAAATATTATTAATATGAAATTGAAAGCATGTCTTTGTAATTACAGGTTTTTTTTCACGTTGGTTTTGACTTGAATCAAGGCTCGATCTCCTCGAGGGGAGTATCTGCCATCAGGAAATTCAAAAGCAAGAGGAAATATAGGCAACGTGAGATGGGTTTGAGAAGTTATTAATTTCCTATTTTGGTCAAGTTTAACCTGAGCCCAGATGAGCTGTTTTAGTTTTAATCCTCCACATAAATTCCCTCTGTGATTTCTAGAATTAGAAATACAGACCTTGATTTTTGGTCTTAAATTTAGTAAATTATTATCAAGTGTACCAGAGTACAGAGCAATGTTTCATTACCAATACCAGCCAATGGCTCAGAAAATGTTCAGTCTGAAACAGAAGATTGGTTATTGCTGATATCTGAAAATAGAGTAAATAAACCAGATCCTTCCAAAAATATAAGAAATGGAAAACTGTAAACTTATTGGCAGTGTTACTGAATTGTAAATAATGTATTTATATATGACAAAGATTCTACCTGCCAAAGTAATGAGTTAACTATTTTAAATCTTAAGAAGGAACTGCAGACGTTGGTTTACACTGAAGACAGACTCAAAATGCTGGAGTAAATCAGCAGTACAGGCAGCATCTCTGGAGAGATGGAATGGGTGAGGTTTCGGGTCGAGACCCTTCTTCGGGTCTGACATTCAGGTCTGAAGAAGGGTTTCGACACGAAACATCACCCTTCCTTCAATCCAGAGGTGCTGCCTGTCCAGCTGAGTTACTCCAGCATTTTGTGTCTATCTATCTATATAATTAAAACTCTCATCTTGACCACTTCCTGTTTACATTGTGCTTTGATTTTAGAAGAAATGCGACCATATAGGGCTGTGATTTTTTGGCCATCTTACTCAGAGTCCTCCTCCGCTGTGCAGGCCCCTAGGATTTTTCCCATCGATGAAAAATAAAAGACTAATTGGTGTTTTAAAAATCTTGAGATTCTCTCTCTTGTCAATCACCACCATGAATGCCACGCCCCTTCCGGTGGGAGGGGGAGGGACTATAAAACCCGGAAGTGTGGCCGTGGCTCAGTCTGTCTGCAACATGGTGAGGGAGGGGTCACGACTCTCTGTCTGAGCTGGGAAACTACAGAATACTGTGAGAATGCAATGTACCTGAATAAATGGTTCGTTAGCCCTTAATGAAAATTAAATGAGTGTTTGGCCTGCCTTGTGCTTGAAACTGCAATGGCAATGGAAATGAAGTGAAAATGGAATGAGCTGTTTGGCTTGAGCCTGCCATGTGCTTGAAACTGCAATGGCAATGGAAATGTAGTGAAAATGCAATGAGCTGTTTGGTTTGAGCCTGCACTGTGCCTGAAAGTGCAATGGCAATGGAAATGAAGTGAATGTGCATTCAGTTGGCTTGAGCCTGCCCTGTGCTTGAAAGTGCAATGGCAATGGAAATGAAGTGAAAATGCAATCAGCTGTTTGGCCTGCCCTTTGCTCGAAACTAGGCTGAATTTCTGGCAGTTTCTTAGCTGCCAGCCAACCAGGCCAGAGTGACTGTGCTGTTGAGCTGCCAACCCAAGAATCCATTCAGCCCACAATATCCATACTATCCCTCTGCAAACCAGTCCCTTTGGCCCACAACACCCATACTAGCACTAAAGAAAGCCGCCTCCCGCCCCCCCACTGGCCAGCAATATTGGAATTGGTGGAGAGGTGGAATATTACGTTGGGGGACCAGCCCTCCCGTGTGAACATGGGACCCAACGGGACCCACTAAGACTAGTATACGTATAAAACTCTGATCTTTGGTGTGTGTGTGTGTGTGTGTGTGTGTGTGTGTGTGTGTGTGTGTGTGTGTGTGTGTGTGTGTGTGTGTGTGTGTGTGTGTGTGTGTGATGTTCGCACTAACGATGAATTTTTTACATAATCCGAGTTACGCCAAGATGTCAAAAATTGCCTATTCTGAAAATTTGATGCATTATTTCTCACGTTATTTATGAAAATGTACATAATTGTGCAGAAACTTGGAAAAAATAACGTATTTTCCCCTGTGCTTAGCCCAGTGCTTAGCCCTGTTCACAACATCGTTGCTATCCAAGTACACTGACTTCTGCTAGCTAGCAAGTGCAATTTTTTTTTAAGTTTAAAAATGAGAGAGGCTGAATAAGGCGAAATGAGCAGCCCCTGCGCAGTTATCGGCTATAGGTGAGCGCTAGAATATTGTGTTGGGGGAACGGGTTGTGTTGGAGAAAGGGGAACGGGTTGCGTTGGGGGACCAGATCTCCTGCGGGGGCTATGGGTGAGTGATGGAATATTGCGTTGGGGAACGGGTTGCGTTGGGGGACCAGGCCTCCCGTGTGACAGGGACCCAACGGGTCCCACTTGGTCTAGTCTATTTTAAATCTTACTTAGTTAGAGAGAGTTAGAACATTTAATGCTGCTGCAACTCAATAATGCGTAGGAAGGAACTGCAGATGAATAATTTCCATAAATCACTCATTCACCACTATGACTAAAATATCAGCTCTTTTAAAATCACTTTCAGCTGAAATTTGACTGACTGAAGCACAAAAATCTTCTGCACTCCATAATGTCTGAAAGCAATTATTTTGAAAAGGATAATGTCACATTTGTATTATTCCATGGCAGCACAGGGGGGTTTTCCATGCGGAAATAATCTTCTTGGAACCTTTCATCCCATTTACTTTTCTCCCCTCTAAAATGGTTGGCTCCATCCTAAGGTATGATGTCACCAGCACCAAAAACGTGTGATAAGTTTTCTAAATGATTGCATGGGAGCAATGCGTCTGATGTGTAAAGCATTCTGACCTGCTCCTCACCAAATGCAAAGCAAATAGGAACCTTAGCTGCTGTGATGCTGAGCATGTTCAAGGTAGACAGTCAGAAACGTTTTGGCATCAATAGGATAGACGTTCAGAATCTTTTAGTTCACAGGTAGGGTAGACAGTCAGAACCATTTTTCCCCAGGGTGGAAATGTCCAACACTAGAGGGGACAGCTATAAGAAGAGAGGAAGAAAGTTTGATGGGAATGTGCAGGGCAAGTTATTTTACACAGAAAGTAGTGGGTGCATTTCCAGGGGTAGTGGTGAGGGCAGATACAATAGTGCTCTTAGATAGACACATGGAAGTGCAGGTAGTAGAGGGATATAGATCATGTAGAGGCAAATGGGATCAGTTTAACGAGGCATCATGTTCGGTACAATGTGGGCCGAAGGGCCCATTCCTGTGCGGTACTGTTCTATGTTCCATGTTCTATGTTTTAATGTTCTTCTACAGCACCCAGTTGAGTTAATTGCATCGCAGGCCTGGAGTCCGCACCGACCAGCGATCCCCGCACATCAACACTATTCTACACACACCAGGGACAATTTGCTTTTATACCAAGCCAATTAACCTACAAACCTGCGCGTCTTTGGGGTGTGGGAGGAAACTGAAGATCTCGGAGAAAACCCACGCAGGTCACGAGGAGAAACGTACTAACTCCGTACAGGCAGCACCCGTAGACGGGATCAAACCCGCGTCTCTGGCGCCGTGAGACAGCAACTCTACCGCTGCGCCACCATGCTCCTCCTGCACAAGCAGTTGACGCTTTACTCTGTGCAGCATGGCTACCAGTAGCAGTAATCAGTTGAATCATCGAGTAAGCTTTGATGACTCTTAATTATAATTATTACGAAATTAAAAACACCTTTCCTGACCCATAATTAAAATTCATTTAGTGCATGTAAAAATATATCAATCTAGGTTTGCAATCCTTTATAAACGTAACAGCTTAATACTGATTGCATATTCATTAATGCAAATAAGAATGTAACTGAAACTCATGAAAATTGACAATACATTGATTATTTCAAGCGACGTGGGACTCAGTGACATTTTAATTTGATTTCCACCAACGTTTATTTTAGTAAAAGTAATTGTAATTGTAGAAAGACTTTTGATGATGGTAACGACATAGTCATTGTGGCAAGTTAGTTTAGTTTAGTTTATTTATTGTCACGTGTAATGAAGTACAGTGAAAAGCTTTTGTTGCGTGATTTCTAGTCATCGGAAAGACAATACATGATTATAATCGGGCCATATACAGATATATGATAGGGGAATAACGTTCAGTGCAAGGTAAAGACAGCAAAGTCCAATCAAGGATAGTCCGAGGGTCACCAATGAGGTAGATTGTAGTTCAGGACTGCTCTCTGGTTGTGGCAGAATGAATCGGATGCTTGATAACAGCTGGGAAGAAACTGTCCCTGGATCTGGAGGTGTGCGTTTTCACACTTTTGCCTGATGGGAGAGGGGAGAAGAGGGAGTGGCCAGGGTTGCGACTCACCTTGATTATGCTGCTGGCCTTGCTGAGGCAGTGGCATGAGAAATAAATGGTCTTGTATAACGGGGCAAGTATAAACCTGTTTAAAAACAATACAATCCAGTGCTATCCGGTAACTCCAAGGTTGGTAAGTTTTCACGTTCAAAGGTGCAAGCGATTTCACAGCGAACCACCGTGAAAAACTGAGTAAGTATTCCCTGGTAACTTGCAGCTTGACAAGAATAATGGGCGATCTAACATTTCCAGGCCCTTTGGGAGAAAAATCATCACTGCTTCAAATGACACCAGTCAGAGGCTCCACTAACAATTGTCCCAAACTACTCTCACATCTTGTAAAAGATGACATATTCCACCACTGAACTTTTCAAAGTAAAATGGAGTGGACATGGAGAAAGATTTCCAATGGACCCGTTAAGCTGACGCCCATTTCTGATGGGTTGACAGGTTTTAGACACTAAAGATGACAACTCCTCCACACTTAGATTCTAACATTCAAAATCGTCTTCATCATACGGAATATTATATTGTCTCGCCCTACTCCTATTTCTATCATGGGAGTAGCTGTCACTGTAATAAGTCCTTAGCACTGCATAGGGTATATTAGGTAGTTACAGTGTTAGTGGACCAACCAGACTTGCTTGCATGCAAAGGCAGCAAGTTTAACTCCATATACCGACACAAAATGCTGGAGTAACTCAGCGGAACAGGCAGCATCTCTGGAGAGAAGAAGCGGGTGACTTTTCGGGTCGAGACCCTTCTTCAGACCCTCGACCCAAAGTCTCCACCCAAAGCATTACCATTCCTTCTCTTCAGAGATGCTGCCTGTCCCGCTGAGTTACTCCAGCATGTTGTTTCTATCTTCG
Source organism: Okamejei kenojei (assembly GCA_035221665.1). NCBI lineage: Eukaryota > Metazoa > Chordata > Chondrichthyes > Rajiformes > Rajidae > Okamejei > Okamejei kenojei. The sequence continues at coordinate 57,872,113 of CM069143.1, read as the reverse complement.
GTTTAAACAAGCATCTGCAGTTCCTTCCTATGCAAGTTTTACTCCATATTGTGCCTGGAGGTTTGTAACAGTCTGAGCATAAACAAATGTGTGGCATGGAACACTCATTTGCCTTACATGAATCTTTCATCACATCCCACACTTTTTTTTCCCCTTTTTTTTCAATTAATTTAATTTGGAGATACATCATAGAAAGAGGCCCTTCAGCACACTGAGTCCACACCGACCCACTGTTTATCCACACCCTACACACCAGGGGCAATTTACAGAGGCCAATTAACCAACAAAACCCCTTTTGGGTATGCCTTGGGTAAGTTAAATATAGCAAAAATTGTTAAGAATTGTTAAAGCTATAAATCTTAGCTCCAGGTTTTCTATTTCTCAATTCTGGGCAAAGTTTTCAACATTTTCAAAATCTCTCATGAATAAATGAATAACTTTTAAACAAACATGTTTTTTAGATCCAAATATCAGGAAGATGGCAGATGTGTTTCAGCCTGGGAGCTTCTTTCCTAATGCCAATGAAGGAGGAAGAAAGGAATGTCCTGTAGCAAAACGGCACCTTGTTTACCTCCCCCACCCCCACCCCCTCTCCCCCCCACTCCCGAATAGTGGAAAAAGGGTGGTGGGGTGGGGTGGGATGCTGGGGTGGGTTTGGGGCTTTTAGATAGGCACACGGATACACAGGGAATGGAGAGATATTGATCATGTGCAGGCTGTGGAGCTAAGGGCCTGTTCCTGTGCTGTACTTTTCTATGTGTAGGAAGGAGCTGCAGATGCCGGTTTAAAATCGAAGATAGACACAAAATGCCAGAGCAGATCAGCGGAAGATGCAGCATTACTGGAGAAAAGAAATAGGCAACGTTTCGTGTCTGAAGAAGGGTTCCGACCCGAAACGTCACCTATTACTTTCCTCCAGAGATGTTGCCCGACTGTTGAATTACTCCAGCATTTTGTGTCTATCTTCGGCATAAACCAGCATCTGCAATTCCTTCCTACATGCCTCCCATTATCATCTACTTGGTGACAACCAATCGAAATGTGTTCTTGATCCTTGGCTCCACTTTCTCTGCATCTTTCAGTCACTTTTATCTCTTTTTTTCTCCAAGTTGATTGACTGATTTAGAGATACAGCATTGAAACAGGCCCTTCTGCTCACTGAGTCCAGGGCGACCATCGATCACCCGTTCACATTAGTTCTATGTTATCCTGCTTTCATTTCCTCTTCCTACACACTAGAAGCATTTTTTTTTAACACAGGCCAATTAACCTACAAACCCTCCACGTCTTTGGGATGTGGGAGGAAACTGAATCATCTGGGAAAAGCCCATGCTGTCAGAAGGAGAGCATGCTAACTCCACACAGACAGCACCCGAGGTCGGGATCGAACCAGCACCCGAGGTCAGGATCGAACCAACATCTCTGATAGGGAGTCATAGTCACACAGCGTGAAAACAAGCCCTTTGGCCCAACTTGCCCACACCGTCCTACATGTCCCATCCGCACTACTCCCACCTCCCTGCGTTTGGCCCATATCCCTCTAAACCTATCCTACCCATGTACCTGTGTAAATGTTTATTCAACATTGCGATAGTACGTGCCTCAGCCACCTCCTCCAGCAGCTCGTTCCATACACCCACCACCCTTTGTGTAAAAGAGTTACCCCTCAGGTCCCATTAAATCTTTCCTGATCCTTGAGGCAGCAGCTCTACCAGCTGCACCACTCTGCTGTTTTTAGAAATTAATTGGAAAGGTTATGGTGAAAGGTCGCTGACCCGAAACATTACTGACGATATTGCCTTGTGGAGTATTTCCAGCATGTTCTGTTTCTATTTCTGTTTTGCAGCATCTGCTGTATGCTCTAAGGATTGCCAAACTATTTAAATGGGTGTTATTCTTGTCAAATGTCTATGCTTGTTTAGTAAAGACAGAAACAAGACTCAACCATCAAGGTCATCTTATATATCCTCATCTACTGAGAACATGAAAAGGATTTTGACATTTCTGGATAAATGCTGGCAATATTTATGATCCTGTTAACAACAATTCCTCAACATTAAAGGCATTTCACCCTAACATCTATTGAAAGTGTTTGCATGGCATATCAAATATCTAGCTACATGTAAGATGTGATCTTATAAAATTGTGCGGGCCATTGATAGAGCAAATTGTCAGACTCGTTTTCCCATGATAGGGGAGTCATAAACTAGAGAGTATAGCTGAAAGATGAGAGAAAGAAATTCAAAAAAGATCTTAGAGCAAAATTTTTCACACATAGGGTGTTGGTTATATCAAAGAAGCTGCCAGAAGACGTGATAAAGGCAGATACAATGACAATATTTACCATGTTTAAAAGGCATTTGGACAAGTATTAGGACAGAAGATGGATAGTGGCCTTGTGAGGCCAAATGAGTAGCAATATTACAAAATGTAGAGATTTAAAAAATCAAATCTGCAATTTATCCCATCAGATAAAGCATAAAAAGAAGTTTAATTTGACACCTAATTCACTTTCATATCTTCAGTATTTAAAAAGTTATGGCCATTATCATACTCGGAAATTAGCATCTTGCTCCCTATTACTTTTCCATTGACTTAACACAAAAGCTGTGATCGAGGACAGTCAAAGCCCATAACTTTCTTAAAAATTAAGAGAACTGAATGAAATGTTCAGTTATTATAGATTGAAGCATTCTGAAACAAATATGAAACAATCTTACTTGGATGACCTGAAATTAAAGCATATTAAAGTTACCTAATTCTAGCTAATTACAAAATTCAATTACGAGATGTAAACATCTATCCATTTCTTAAGAAAATGTTATCATTTTTAAATAGCTTAAGTGTCCAAATAGCATTCACACAAGAATGCACAATATAACATGATTTTTAAATCTCATTGTCATGAATTTATAGGCCAAATGGAAGGAATTTAATGTTTAATTGCCGTAAATTAATGGGCATTTAAATCATCTTGCGAGTTGGTTTTTGTGGAACGCGATCGATTGGAACGTTGCGGTTGCGGTGAATTTGAACCCCATATCGGCAGGAAAAACACTGCCGGTTCGTATGGGGCCCAAATCACATTTTCACAACGTAAAATTTGATTAAAGTCATCCCAAGAAGCAGGTTTGTATGTAAAATAAATGACTTACACCGTGTTTTGTCCCGTACTTGAGATCTGTCACATTGTAGGTGTTGACGGTGTTAGAAGTAGCTTTTTATTTTAATCCATTAATTAAATTGTCCAGCGATTTAAAAAAAAAACATATTGAGAATGGAAGTCCGGTCGATTATTCTTCAGCAGCTAGCAGCCCGAGGAAATCCGCCTCTGACAGGCAGGAGAAAACGGCATTTTAATCCCGCCCCTCCCCCCCCCCCTCCCCCCAAAGGCGCCAAAGTCGCGCACACGGCCAGTGGCAGAACTGCAGCGTCACTGAAAGTAAGTTTTGTAACATCGCTATAATGAGGGCAAATGGGATCAGAGTATTAAGCATCGGAGTCAGCATGGAAGAGTTGGGCCGAAGGGCCTATTTCAATGCTGTCACGTGAACAGGGTGCAGCCGACAGCGGTGGTTCAGTGGCGGAGGACAGCACGGCTACGCTTGGCCAGGCCGACCCTGCAACGTCGCCATGACAATGGGCCTTCATGGTCAGGTTAAGAGGTTAAGATCCCTGCACTTACAACAACTGGGACTGGAAAATGGCGCCAAACTGGCGACACTGTATACTGTATTAGTGCACTACTGCTGCACAATTGCACTGTATCTGAGATGCTTATCTGATATGTATCTAAGTGCTTATGTATAGTGATACTTGTACTGAACATTGTACAAAAATGAATTTCACTCTACCTCTGTACACGTGAGAAATAAACTTCCATACCATACAAATCAATTACTATGATTCTATATATATGCACTCTTGAAGAACTATTAACATCTAAATTAATGCTCTATAATTTCAATGGGGATTTTGTTGTTTTTTTACCCTAGGGTATGATTTCAACCAGCAGTCAGCGGCCAAACACTAGTTTGGTTTGTTCATTTTCAGAATTAAGCCAATTCAAGACGGGTGCACACGTTATAATTATGACCCTGAACTGGTGCATTGAACCTCAGTAAGGATGTGTAGAATAAAATAACATTACATGATTTTTCTGAAATATTCAACAGAAGAGGTAGTTAGATTTAGCTCTTCAGGCTAACGGAATCAAGGGATATGAGGGAAAAAGCAGGAACAGGGCACTGATTCTAGATGATCAGCCATGATCATATTGAATGGCGGTGCTAGCTGGAAGGGCCAAATGGCCTACTCCTGCACCTATTTTCTATGTTTCTATGTTTCTATAATTACCACCACATGGATAAACTTTTCTCAACGGTCAGCACTTCACACTAATTTAAACTAGTTATACACTCCACTCCTTTCAAAACTTGATCAATAGACAATAGACAATAATTGATGATAGACAATAGGTGCAGTAGGCTATCCAGCCCTTCGAGCCAGCACCGCCATTCACTGTGATCATAGCTGATCATGAATGTAAATGCACAGATTTCACTTTTAGTTTCTCGTTGGCTATTGTAATTATAAATTCAGAAAGACTTTATTCCAGGTGTCAAACATGGCTGGATGCATCCATTAGTTATGGTATCAGTATAACGCCATTTTACCTTTTCTTCAATGTATATCCAGACTTTATGAACACATCCTCGTTAGTTTTTTCCATATCGTCAACAGCAAAGATTGATCTGAGCTAACAATCTCCAAGTAGAGGTTCAGTAACTGATCAAGGCCTTCCCGAGGTGCTGTGCGGCCGAAGCCTTCTCGAGGTGCCGCGGCTGGAAGACCCGAAGGCTCAGTGGACCGCGGACCGGCAACCCGCCCGGATGACCTGAAGTCTCGATGGACCAAGGTACTGGGAGGGAGCCGCTGGAGACGTCGGCCGAGAGGAGCAAGGGCCGGTAGGAGGGTGAACCGGGGTAATGCCTCCAGCGCCTTCAAAGCCGGCTGCAGGAGGCACCCCCGGGACACAAAGATGGCCGGACGAGGAGAGGAGAGGAGAGGAGAGGGACATTGGTTCGCAGGCCAATCCAATCGTAGGCGACGGAGGAAGAGCCTGGATTGGGAACTACTCCAGTAGACCAAGTGTAGAGGTGGGCCGGACTGTAGACTTTGGAAATTGTACCAAAACACGGCAGGGCCTGCATGTGTAAATATGCAAAAAGAATTTCACTGTACAGTTGCACATGTGACAACTGAAGCACCATGAAACCATTTTAAACCACTGATCAGCGCCAGGGGTGGTGGTGGTGATGGCAAAAAAGATAGTGGCATTTAAGAGGCACATGGATATGCAGGAAATGCAGGGAAAGTGTTCACGTGTAGGCAGTTGAGATTAATTTATCTTGGCTTCATGTTCAGCATGGACATTGTGGACCAAAGGGCTTGGACTTTGCTCTACATTTTCTATATTCTATGATCTGTAACTATTATATAATATAGGTTGTAGAAACATCAATTTTGCAGCAATTAAATTTGTAAAATATAATGTATGTTGGAATAATCATTATTTCTGGGTATATTTGGTTGAACTGCCTCTTTCTTTATATAGGTATGTTACAAAACTTACCTTCAGCGGTGCTGCAGTTCTGTCACTGGCCGTGCGCGCGACTTTGGCCCCCTTGAGGGGGGGAATGGGGGGGCGGCGGGGTTAAAATGCGGTTTTCTACCGCCTGTCCTGGATATATTTTCTCGTGGAGCTAGCAAATGCTGAAGATTTGTTCCGACGGCCGTTCTGTGAAATTTTTTTATTTTAATCGCCGGATAATTTCAGCGCTGGAGTAAAATAAAAGCCGCTTCTAAAACCGTCAACGCCAAGAACCAGGGACGGATTTCAGGTACGGGACAGCTAAAGGAAAGCCGTTTATTTTACATATAAACGTGCTTCTTAGGATTACCTTAATCCACATTTTACGTTGCGAAAAGGTGATATAGGCCCCATATGAACCGGCAGTATCTTTCCTGCTGAAATGGGGTTTAAATTCACTGCAACCGCAACGTTCCAAATGATCGCATTCCACAAAAACCCACTCGCAAGATGATTAAAATGGCCATTAATTTACAGGAATTAAACACTAAATTCCTTCCTTTTGGCCTATAAATTCATGACAATGAGATTTAAAAATCATGTTATATTGTGAATTATTGTGTGAATGTTATTTGGATACTAAGCTATTTAAAAATGTTAATAATTTCTAAAGAAATGGATAGATGTTTAGATCTAGAAATTGAATTTTATAATTAGCTACAATTGGGTAACTAACTAATTATATGCTTTAATTTCAGGTCATCCAAGTAAGATTGTTTCATATTTGTTTCAGAATGCTTCATCTATAATAACTGAAAATTTCAGTTTCCTTAATTTTTAAGAAAGTTATGGGCTTTTGACTGTCCTTGATCACAGCTTTTGTGTTAAGTCAATGGAAAAGCAATAGGGAACAAGATGCTAATTTCCGAGTATGAAAATGGCCATAACATTTTTAATACTGAAGATATGAAAGTGAATTAGGTGTCAAATTAAACTTCTTTTTATGCTTTATCTGATGGGATAAATTGCAGACTTGATTTTTTAAATCTCAAAATTTTGTAACATTACTACTTAATAGATGCCATTTTTTGTTCCTATTACAAACCTAACTGGCATATAATTCTTTGGATCATGATGCCGACTTTCTCAAAAGAAGAAGAGGTGTGATTTGTAATTGCTTTAACAACAGAATTGTTGGTTCTGTGCTTCATGGCTTCTCTTTGCATTGCTTAAAACAATTAATTTGATTGTTTATACAGCTAATCGCACATTATGCTTGTTTACAACTGTTTCCAGTTTTAAATCATTCTGAGATATATCAGCAACAAGCCTGTAAGAAGTTCCTTTTTCTCCTCATTCTCATCCAAAAGAGGAACTCTTCCTTAAAATTAGAGAGCAATTTTACAACATGTATTTATAATTGGCACCATATGGTTCCACGTAGGAAGGTTCAGCGGGATCAGGAACCGGCCTGAAGGCTCATCGGACGGCGTAGGGAGCTGGCGACGGCGATGCGAGGAGCAAGGGTCGGTGGGACGGTGAACCGGGGTAATGCCTCCAGCACCACCAAGGTCGGCTGCAGGAGGTGCCCCAGGGACATAAAGAATGCGGGGCGAGGAGAGGAGAAGGGCATCTGTTCGCACGGACCTGCACCAGTACATCGAGCATGCTGGCCGACCGGACTTTGTACTTTGAATAATGGCACCTAAAATGGCAATGCCTGCATGTGTAATATATGCAAAACAAATTTCAGCGTGCAGTTGCATATGTGACAAATAAAGCTCCATTGAACCATTGAACCACTGAACGTCACAAGCACCTATCTCTATTACTTTTTGATATCTGGAAGTGTCTTCAATGCCTATCATTAATTTTGAATGATATCAAATTGGCATCAGATTATTTTCTCTTCTATTATGTTACCACAGTCATAGTGTTACGTGCAACTTGATTGGTTTTACCCGTGCCACTTCAAAATTGGGATGAAATGCCAGTCAATTTAGTCCATAAAAAACCATTTTCCTTCATTTTACAAATATAATCATAAACATACATAATCATACAAATGTTTGAGAAACAGCGTTTACAGTTTAAAGATACAGCGTGGAAACAGGTCCTTCGGCCCACCGAGTCCGTACCGGCCAGCAATCCCCGCATATTAACACTATTCTACACAGACCAGGAATTATTTTATATTTATACCAAGCCAATTAACCGACAAACCTGTACGTCTTTGGAGTGTGGGAGGAAACGGAAGATATCTGGGGAAAACCCACGCAGTCACGGGGAGAACGTATAAACTCTGACAAGACAGCACCCATAGTTGGGATCGCAGCCGGATCTCCGGCGCTGTGAGCTCTGTAAGGCAGCAGCTCTACTGCTGCGCCACCGTGCGACCCTAAAGGTTGAATATATGTTGGTGGTGGAAGAATGTCATAAGCCATGCAAACACCCATTACGGCCGATAGTGGATTGTTAGTGTTACGATTGTTTCTTATGCATAAGGAAATGTATGAAAAAGTTAAACTAGTTCCAGCATACATACACAGAATTCTGAATTCTTGTTTAAAATATGGATTTATAGTCTTTGCTTCCCAACAGGAAACATTATAGTTGTTCCACGTTGCCACAGAGGGAAATGATTTTCATGGGAGCCGATAACAAATCCTACAATTTTTATACTTGCTGCGTGGGGCACAATTTACTCCACAGGCAGTATAATTTTACGCAAACAAATCCTCGAGGTAATAAAATTGCCAATTTCCATACCGTGGTTCCACTCTCTGAACCTGAAAGAGAAGTGAATACTTTTATGTGTGGGAAAGAACTGCAGATGCCGGTTTAAATCGAAGGTAGACACAAAATGCTGGAGTAACTCAGTGGGACAGGCAGCATCTCTGGAGAGAAGGAATGGGTGACGTTTTGGGTCGAGACCCTTCTTCAGACTTCAGGATGCTATTATCTTAAAGCTGCAAGCAGCAATAATAAAGATGAAGAAATGGAACCAAAGAAACACTTACAGGGCCCGCACGATATGAGGGAGAGGAAAGACGTTTTGGCTCTGACAATGCTAGAACAAAATTGAAGTACACAGGCACGCAACCACTTGCAGAGTTTCCGTCCGGAACAGTTCACTTGCACTAAGGGAAGATAGGGAGCGTTCAGAGATTGAAATTCTCACCCACAGTTTTAACTGGGTCTGCGAGTCATCGATTTACTGCCGGCTTATTTTAAATCGCTACTGATGGCAATTTCGTCCCACGAATGCTCTTGTCGGCCTTCCAACAGCAAACATTGGAATGGTGGGAATGAGAGGAATAAATCGGGTAGATGCACAGAATCTCTTGCTCAGAGTGGGGGGAATCGAGGACCAGAAGACGTAGGTTTAAGGTGAAGGTGAAAAGATTTGATAGGAATCTGAGGGGTAACTTTTTCACACAGAGGATGGTGGGTGTATGGAACAAGCTGCCAGAGGAGGTAGTTGAGGCAGGGAATATCCCAACATTTAAGAAACAGTTAGACAGGTACATGGATAGGAAAGGTTTGGTGGGATATGGGCCAAACGCAGGCAGGTGGGAATAGTATCGCTGGGACATGTTGGCCGGTGTGGACAGGTTCGGCCAAATGGCTGTTTCAATCCATGACTCTCTATGACTATGACAAAACTCACAAAATAAATATGAGGAAAGTGATAAAACATGGTCTGAGGAATGGTTTTTAATGAGGATGTTAATGCTAGGTAAGTGGAGGAGGAATGTTGGAGTTGCTTAATCTAGTGCCTAGGACACTAAAGCATAGGCGTCAATGGTATACTAAAGAGATTTGGATCAATAAGAGTCTGGACACAGAGACTCAGCATTTGGTCTAGTCCCATTTGCCTTATAGCTGTCTACCCCCCCCCCCCCCCCTCCCTCCCCTTCCATGCATCTGTCCAAATGCCTGTTAAAAATCATAGTTGTTAGTGCATCTACAGCATCCTCTGGTAGCTCATTCCAGATACAGAGTACCCTCTGAGTGATATCATTGCTCCTGAGGTCCTTCTTAAATCCATCTTAAATCTCTTTCATTTCACCTAAAGCCAATACCCTCTAGGTTTAGAATCCTCCACCCTGGGAAAATAAACGTGAAGATTCGCTTCATCCACTCCCCTACGATTTTTTACACCTCAGTCTTCTCCAAACACTCCAAAGCAAAAAGTCCCAGCCTATCCAAACTCTGCCTATCACTCAAGCCCAGGTTCCATCCTGGTGAAACTATTTTGTACCCATTATAATTTAATGATACCCTTCCTACAGCTGGGCAACCAGAAATGCATATAGGTTATTCCAAGTGGGTCTCCCCAATGATGTGCATATTTGGTGGTTGTCTTGGTGGTAGTCACTGCCCTTTTTAAATAACGGTACAACATTAGCCACCCTCCAGTCTTCTGGAACTTCACCTGTGGCCAAAGATGATGAAATATCTATGCAAAGGCCACCACTAACTTCCCACATGAGAATGCATTTGGTCAGGCCCTGGAGTTTAATCCACCTCAATATCTTTAAATAATTAATTGGATGTGAACAGCTTTAAGCTCAGTAAGAGATGTGCTGGAGTGTGATATACAGGGATGTAATGCTGGGGCTTTATAAGGTGCTGGTCAGACCACATTTGGAGTATTGTGAGCAATTTTGGGCACCTTATCTGAGGAAGGATGTGCCGGCGCTGGAGAGGGTCCAGAGAAGGTTTACGAGAAAAATCCTAGGAGTGATTAGGTTTACACATGATGAGAGTTTGACGGCCTTGGACTGTACTCGCTGGAGTTTAGAAGGATGAGGGGACACCTCATTGAAACTTACCGAATCATGAAAGGCATGGATAGAGTGGATGTGGGGGGGGGGGGGGATGTTTTCCACTAGTGGGAGCGTCTGGGAGAAGAGGCCATAGCCTCAGAATAAAATAATAAAAGGTCGGACTTTTTGGAAAGCGATTAGGAGGAATTTCTTTAGTGGTGAATCTCTGATGGGCTGATTGGAATAATTCTGCTCCTATCATTTATGAAATGTATCTCCCCTAAAAATGGCACCACTCATAAGTGATGGATGGCAGCAGATCTCTGGCACCTTGTTTAGTTAGTCATTCTTCATGTGCAGCAGTGAAGAAACTCTGCCATGGAAACGATTCACTTTGCCTCAAGATTACGCTTCACTGGGTTCAGAAGGAACACAACAGCAGAAGATTTTTAATGCTTACATCCATTTGGGAGTGAGCATACACGTTGAGTTATGAAATAATAAATATTTTTAGTCATTTCTAAATATTTTATTTCCAAACGTTATGATCTGTGGAGTTTGGAGTCATTTTGAGATTCTATTGAGTAAAATGAATTCAGACTAAAGAAAATCAGGCTTAAATGTACGATATCAGTCAGGATGGTCCTTTATATTGTCAAGCAGATTAATGAAAACATACGTAGAAAAGAATGACGTGAAGTACAATTCACTTCTCTTCCAATGTCACCCACAGTAATACTTTGAGGGTGTTTACTTTAGTTTAGCTTAGTTTAGTTTAGTTTAGTTTAGAGATACAGCGTGGAAACAGGCCCTTCAGCCCATCGAGTCCGCACCAACCAGCGATCCCCGCACATTAACACTATCCTACACACACTAGGGGCAATTTACATTTATACCAAGCCAATTAACCTACTAACCTGTACGTCTTTGGAGTGTGGGAGGAAACCGAAGATCGCGGAGACAACCCACGTAGCACAGCACCCATAGACGGGATCGAACCCGGGTGTCTGGCGCTGTAGGGCAGCAACCCTACCGCTGCTCCACTGTTCATTCATTCATAAAATGACAAAACATGAATGAACATAGCAGAAGATTTTGAACGCCCAGCTTGAACTTTCAAATACAGCACGGACCCTGGATTGTTAGCTTCAATGTCTGAAATGGTTCTCCAGGGATGTAGGTGCCAACGAGCAATTCAACATCTGTCAAAATTGTAGTATATTTATTGCTTTTCTTCCTATTTTGATGTGAGGACATTGCTGTGAGAAAAACCATATCTTTAAACATACCATTGTGGTGTGTGGAACAAGCTGCCAGAGGAGGTAGTTGAGGCAGGGACTATCCCACCATTTAACAAACAGTTAGGCAGATACATGGATAGGACAGGTATGGAAGGATATGAACCCAACGCAGGCAGGTGGGACTAGTGTAGCTGGGACATGTTGGCCGGTGTCGCCAAGTTGGGCCGAAGGGCCTGTTTCCACACTGTATCACTCTATGACTGTACGACTCTATAAGCTTGCATTATGCTGCAGTCATATAACCAATTCTTCACATTTCTTGGATGCTAATGAACAGGGCACCAATCATTATCTTTATTTGCAAGAACAATATATTTTTAACTGACATGTTAAATGCTAAAGGTAGACGAAAATGCGGGAGAAATTCAGCGGGTGAGGCAGCATCTATGGAGAGAAGGAATAGGCGACGTTTCGGGTCGAGACCCTTCTTCAAACTGATGTTTCAGAAAGACTTCTTCAAAGTAGACATACCTTGAGGAGGTTTTGCAGTGGAGTAGATGAAATGTTTAAGAAAGAACTACAGATGCTGGAAAAATCAAAGGTAGACAAAAATGCTGGCGGAACTCAGCAGGTGAGGCAGCATCTATGGAGAGAAGGAATAGGCGACGTTTCGGGTCAAGACCCTTCTTCAGACTGATTGAAATGTTGATATGCTCTTAACAAGATGTTTATCAAAGATAGTTTGCATTTGAGCCATATGAAATTTGAATATGTGGTCAAAGGTTTGATTATAAGTGTAGGATTTGAAAGCAACAACATACCCAAGATATAGTTTAGTTTATTTTAGAGATAGAGCACAGAAACAGACCAGCCCATCAAAGTCCATGCCGACCAGCGATCCCCACACACTAACACTATCCTACACAAACTAGGGACAATTTTCAATTTTACCAAGCTAATTAACCTACAAACCTGTACGTTTTTAGAGTGTGGGAGGAAACCAAAGCACCTAGAGACAACCCACGCAGGTCACCGGAAGAACGAACAAACTCCGTACAGACAGCACCAATCAGGATCGAACATGGGATTTTGGCGCTGTAAAGCAGTGATTCTACCACTGTGCCACCATGCTGCCCACAGGGTAATGGGGTAGAAACCCTTTTGGACGTGAATTCAAGAGCTTTACAGTTTGGCAGTTGAAGAACCAGCTTTCAGCAATGCTTAAGAGGGCCAGAATTGGAGAGGGTAAATACCTCAGTTGGTTGCATATCTTGAGAAGAGAAACCAAGATCATGGGGTATTTGATAACAAAGTATTTAACAATCAGGTCTTTGCTAATCAAGGAGCCCATGAGCAAATGCTAACTGACACTGAGAAGTCTTTGCACCCTTCTGGACATTATCAAAAACATTTGTATGAGAGAGAACTAAATTAATGTGAATTTAACAAGAATGGTTTCCAAGGAGTTTTCCACTGTTAATGGTTTTATGAGTGCTTCAGAATTATTCCCTTGCAACCAATTGACAGTTTAGTTGGCCTGAGTTATAGGGAGAGGTTGAGCAGGCTAGGACTTTATTCCTTGGAGTGCAGGAAGATAAGGGGTGATCTTATAAAGTTGTACAAGATCATGAGAGCAAAAGGCACAGGCCTTTTGCCCCTTTTTCACACAAAGGAGTCAAGAGTCAAGAGTCAAGAGTGTTTTATTGTCATATGTCCCGGATGGGCCAATTAAATTCTTACTTGCTGCAGCACAACAGAATATGTGAATATGTAAACATAGTACGTAACGGGGGAAGAGAAAAAAAAGGAAAAAGTTTAATTAATAACAATTATAGTGCAATAATAATATATTCATTTGCAGTTCAGAGCTCAGAGCTTATTCGTTGTTGTGTTTAACAGCCTGATGGCTGTAGGGAAGAACCTGTTCCAGAACCTGGACGTTACTGTTTTCAGGCTCCTGTACCTTCTTCCTGATGGCAATGGTGAAATGAGTGTCTGGCCAGGATGGTGTGGGTCCTTGATGTTAATGGCTGCCTTTTTGAGGCAGCGACTACGATAGATCCCTTCAACAGTGGGGAGGTCAAAGCCGGTGATGGACTGGACAGTGGTCACAACGTTTTGTAGTCTTTTTTGCTCCTGGACGTTCAAGTTGCTGAACCAGGCCACGATGCAACCAGTCAGAATGCCCTGTAAAAATTTAAGAGAATCCGCTTTGACATGCTGAATCTCCATAATCTTCTCAGGAAGTAGCGTCGCTGATGTGCCTTCTTTAGAGTTGCATCTGTCTGCTGGGTTCAGGAAAGATCTTTGGAGATATGCACACCCAGGAATTTGAAGTTATTTACCCTCTCCACCATCGTCCCATTGATGTGAACAGGATCCTTCCACTACCAAAGTCCACAATCAGTTCCTTGCTCTTACTGATGTTGAGAGGCAGGTTGTTGTGTTGGCACCATTTGGTCAGTCGGTCGATCTCACTTCTATACTCTGACTCATTCTCATCTGTGATTCGTCTGACAACAGTGGAGTTTGCACGATGTCCGGCTACACAGTCATGAGTATGGAGTGAGTAGAGCAGGGGGTGAGTAGAGTATGGAGTGAGTAGAGCACGCACAGCTCCTTTACACTTTGTCCCGCTCACCTTAAATGATGAGCTGATGATTTTAATGAGAGGCTATTGAAATGAAGTGAAGAGATCAGAATTGATGGATAAAGGGGGAATAGATAGGATGGGTGCACAGTCTTTTACCCAGAGTAGGGGAATCAAGGACCAGAGGACATAGGCCAACTTTTACCCAGAGTACAAATTATATGGACGAGCTGCCAAAGGGGTTGAGGCAGGTACTATTACAGAATTTGGAGAGGTACATGGATAGAAAAGAGGGATGTGGGTCAAACACGGGCAGGTGGGATTAGCGTAGATGAGGCTTGTTGGTTGGCATGGCCAAGTTGGGCTGAAGGGCCTGTTTCCATGCTGTGTGGCTCTGTGACTCTGTGACACAAGGATGGCTGCCCATTGTTTGAAGTCACTACATTACAAGCATAGAGAATTAATTTATGGATTATGGCCTAGCAGTTTACTAATTGTGAAATCCCTCAACAAAATTAGTAATTTTTTTAATATGACAATAAGCATTATACTGCTATAGGGCAGCTTAGAATCATAGAGTGATACAGTGTGGAAACAGGCCCTTTGGCCCAACTTGCCTACACCAGCCAATATGTCCCAGCTACGATAGTCCCACCTACCCACATTTGGCCCATATCCCCCTAAACCTGTCCTATCCATGTGCTTGTCAAGCCGTTTCTGAAATGTTGGGACAGTCCCTGCCTCAACTACCTCCTCTGGCAGCTTGTCCCATACACCCACCAGCCTTTGTGTGAAAAAGTTGCCCTTCAGATTCCTATTATTCCCTTCATGATCTACACTATGATCTATAAAAAATTATGGGTTCTAAGTGTGGATTTGTTTCATCGACATGTGATTTGTGTCGGATACATTTCCAGATGGCTGTATAGTGAAACTCAGAAGTAATCAAAGTCTAAAATGTTTTTTTCAGGGGACACACCATAGATTTCTCAACGTGGCCATATTTGCTTTATATGCAGCTCATATTGTTCTTAATTGGAAAACAATGTGGTGTTGGTTGTCGTGTTTCTGGTTTGTAAAGGAAAAAACGTGTATTCAAGGATACTGGGGAGAAAGCAGGTACAGGGTACTGACTCTGGATGATCAGCCATGATCATATCGAATGGTGGTGCTGGCTCGAAGGGCTGAATGGCCTACTCCTGCACCTATTTTCTGAGTTTCGTTGTTTATTTCATTCTTGACTGCACATCTAATTTTATCCTGTTCTCCCTTCAAATGTACTTAAGCAAAGCCTGTAAATCTCACCGGGTTGGCATGGTGGCGCAGCGGTAGAGTTGTTACCTTACAGCACTTCTGGCACCAGGGACCCGGGTTCGAACCTGATCACGGGTGTTTGTCTGTGCGGAGTTTGTATGTTCTCCCCGTGACCGCGTGAGTTTTCTCCAAGATCTTCGGTTTCCACCCGCGTTCCAAAGACGTGCAGGTTTGTAGGTTCATTAACTTGGTATAAGTGTAAATTGCCCCTAGTGTGCGTTGGATTGTGTTAATGTGCGGGAATCGCTGGTCGGTGCAAACTCGGTGTACTGAAGGGCCTGTTTCCACGCTGTATCTCAAAATGAATCTAAATTAAAATAACATTAACAATTACAAAAATAAAGAACAACATGTCCAGGGAGCATTCGCAAAGCAAAATGACCAAAATCATATTTATTAAACTGTATGGTGGTGTGTAATTGTTAACATTACTCCTTTTTGGTTTATATTTTTGAACAAAGTTTCACCAAACTTTCGCAAGGCTGATACTCCAAATATGAAAGTTGGGTTGAAAACAGGGTTAAAGAAGGTGATCTCTGCTTAGAGGCAGAAGCCACGTCTAGAATACTAAATGCGTACGCTGTATTGTTTCATGGAAGAGGACACTGCCAAAAACAAAGTCGGAGGAGTTATTCTTAAGATTTTAAAATATTGAACAGAAGTATTAAAAAGACTGACCAAAGATAGACCAAAAAAGCTGGAGTAACTCAGCGGAACAGGCAGCATCTCTGGAAAGAAAGAATGGGTGATGTTTTGGGTCGAGACCCTTCTTCTCTCGACCTGCCAAGTTACACATTCCTTCTCTCCAAAGATGCTGCCTGTTCCACTGAGTTACTCCAGCATTTTTGGGTCCGTCTTTGGTTTAAACCAGCATCTGCAGTTCCTCTCCAAACTATAAAAATTGACTAACTCTACTCAAAGTAAACAGTTCGCCTGGCCTAAATATAGACACAAGGTGTTGGAGTAACTCAGCGGTTCAAGCAGCATAAAAAGGATGGGTGATGCTCAGGGTCAGGACCCTGCCTCAGGCTGAAAGTAGGGGGAGGGGGGTGAGGTGTGAAGAGATGGAAGCAAGAAAAGGCCAGGATAAATCAGGTGAGGCACAAAGGACCTCAGGCAGGGCAGAAGAAGAAGGGTTTCGACCTGAAACGTTGCCTATTTCATTCGCTCCATAGATGCTGCCTCACCTGCTAAGTTTCTCCAGCATTTTTGTCTACCTCAGGCAGGGCAGTGCCTGGTAAACCCATTGTTGGCTAATGAAGGTGTAATCTCAAGAGGGAAACAATGTGGAGAACTGTAGATCTGTTAAAACGACTGGAGGGAAGCAGGGGAATGGGCAAGGGGTAGGGGAGTGTCAGTAGAAGTAATATAAAATTAGAGAATTAAATGTTCATACCACTGGGTTGTAAGCTACCAATCTGGCTGGTCAGCCTGGCAAGCAGTGGAGGTTACAGAGAGGCTTGACATTATCTTCTACTGTTTCTTCGATAAAGGAGTCCTGTAGCACGATAATATTGCAACCGCACCATTCTGCTTTAGATAGGGTAGGTAGAAGGAGGGAAGCACGGTGACGCAGCAGTAGAGTTGCTGTCTTACAGCGCTTACAGTGCCAGGGACCTGGGTTCGATCCTGACTACGGGTGTTGTCTGTATGGAATTTATACTTTCTCCCATGACCACGTGTTTTCTCCGAGATCTTCGGTTTCCTCCCACACTCCAAAGACATACAGATTTGTAGATAAATTGGCTTGGTATAAAATGTAAATTGTCCCTAGTGTGTGTAGGATACTCTTAGTGTGCAGGGATCGCTGGTTAGTGAGGACTAGCTGGGCCGAAGTGCCTGATTTTGCGCTGTATCTCTAAAGGGCCTGTCCTACCAGCATCCGACTCCATGCGGTGATCGCGATCAAACCGGCAGCGGGGGCCGCGCGGAGGTCGGGTGATCCCTGTACAGGGCCGTTCCCAACAGCATGCGCCTGAGTGCGAAGAGCGCGACCAAACCGGCAGCGGGGGCCGCGCAGAGGTGGGATGAGTGGCGCAACGCGGCGGGAAGTGAGGCGAACCTGGAGCGAAGTCTGAAAGGTAAGTTCACCAGGACAGAGTGGGACACACAGAGAGGGGCACAGAGGCACACACAGCGAGGGTCACGGAGGCACACACAGAGAGGGTCATGGAGGCACGACGTCGAGGCGGTGTGTCGAGGCGACTGCGAGCCGACAAGCCGTTGCCGCGCGGAATTTTTGAGCCTGGTCAGTTTTTCGGAGCCCCGCGCGATGTCGGGACAATTCCGCACGGCTCCGGCGATCGAAGTGGGACCGGCCCCGCGACGCCGGACGGCTCAAGCGACCACGTTAGGTCGCGCTCATCGCATGGAGTTGCATGCTGCTGGGACAGGCCCTTAAGTTAAACTAAGAAGGAGCAATATTGAAGGCTTTGGCCAAGAGATACATGAGTGAAATATAGCTTTGGCCGAGTGACACGTGAGGGAAATATGAGGAGAAGCATTTTCATGATGACCAGTTAGGACCTGATATTCACTCGCTGCGAGAGAGAATAAATCAATGTCTTCCGGAAGGAATTTGATAGGCATCTGGATTGAGAGTAATTTGCAGGAGAAAGAAGAAAGGACAAGGGAATGGGACTGATAGGATTGCTCCACCAGTATCGACAGGATTTGTGCCATAAATAATTCTATAATTCTTTGATCTCATCTGTTTGAAACAGTTTGGTGCAATGGCAAATTTCACCCTTAATGTTCCAGTAAAGTCACTGCATAGAAACAGGCTACATTCCTCATGCCATCTTTGCTCTCCATATAATCATTGATATGGAGGGTTCATGTCGCAGTCGTGTTTCCACCAATCTTTTCACCGCTACGAACAGGAAGCGCAAGAAGCGCAAGACGCCATTATATGCAGATGCCGAGAGGTGTGTTCAGCTCCGGCTGGACAATTTCTAATCTTGTGATGTGAACTCGATAAGAAGATTAATATCTAGAGCAGATGTCTATGAAAGCAACATTGCATTTATCTGCATTAAACTCCATTAACCTTTCCTCAACCCATTTGCCCAAACCGGGTGTCTCCGAGATCTTCCGTTTCCTCGCACACTCCAAAGACATAGAGGTTTGTAGGTTAATTGACTTGGCATAAATGTAAAATACAAGATACATTTATTTGTCACATGTACCAGTCGGTACAGTTAAATCAGTGATCACCATACAGCCATACAATAAAATAAAGAACACAACACACAATAGACTCCAACATAAAACATCCACACACAGCAGAATCAAAAGTTTCCCACTGTGAGGGAAGGCACCAAAGTCAGTCATCTTCCTCTAAGGTTCCTGATGTTCACCCATGGTCGGGGCCTCCCGAGCCCTCCACAGTCGCCTGCTCAGGCCCGCTCGCCGGGATGTCGGAACTCCGACGTCGGAACGGGAGGACAACCTCAGCGGCTTGGACCTCCGAATCGGCCACTTCCTACTGGAGTCCGCGGCTCCCAAAGTCCACAGGCCGCGCTGGGCGGAGATTGAATGGGAGGATGCATGAAGCATAGTAGCGGTGGAGCAGGTGGGAAGCAAAATGGGGATTAACTCCAGTAATTTTCCAGGGTGGATGGGTGTCACTGATTTTAGTGACTTATACGAAACGATAAGATAGAACTTTATTTATCCCAGGAGGGAAATTCCATACACCCACCTATATATCCAGTTTAGTTTTTAGTTTTTTTAATTTAGTTTAGAGATACAGCGCGGAAACAGGCCGTTCAGCCCACCGAGTCCGCACCAATCAGCAAGCAACCACATTAACACTATCATACACACACTAGGGACAATTTACACATACACCAAGCCAATTAACCTACATACCTCTATGTCTGTGGAGCGTGGGAAGGAACCGAACATCTCGTAAAAAACCCACGCGGTCACGGGGAGAACATACAAACTCCATACAGACAGCACCCGTAGTCGGGATCGAACCCGGGTCTTTGGTACTGCAAGCGCTGTAAGGCAGCAACTCTACTGCTGAGCATCCGTGGCTGCCCTAAGTTTCCCTCAGGTTCCTATTAAATCTCAGGAAACCTCAGGTTCCCCCAGTTATTCCTCGGGTTCCTATTAAATCTTCCCCCCCACCTTAAACCTATGTCCTTGAGTTTTTTGATAGTTGCCTTGTGGCAATAACGCAGTTAATGGCCTTATTCCTAATCTTATTTATTGCTCATTCCTAACTGCTATTTAGGGAATAACGGCGAGCCGCTTACTAGAACTGCTGCGGTATGTCCGGAGAAGGTGCTCCGCCAATGCTGGTGACCATGGAGCTCCAGGATTCAACTCGAGAGATGAGGAAGCAGGGCTGCTATGTTTCCAAAGAAAGATGGTGCTTGAATTAAAGGGGAGCCTGAAGATGGTGGTTTTGCTCGTGCATCAGAAGTTCTTGTCGGAATGAGATGAGGAGACATTTTTTTAAGTCAGAGGGTGGTGAATCTTGTGGGATTCATTGCCACAAAAGGCTGCGGAGGCCAATGGATATTTATAAGGCGGAGATTGATAGATTCCTGATTAGTACTTGTGTCATGGGTTATGGGACGAAGGCAGGAGAATGGGGATAAGAGGGAGAGATAGATCAGGCATGATTGAATGGCAGAGTAGACATCTGCTCTTATCACTCATGTAACTATGGCACTGGTTGGTGTTTCTTTCAATTCAGGTCTAGGTTTATTATCGTCGTATACCGTGGTACAGTTAAGATCTATTTTTTGCACTGCTATCCAATCAGATCAGACATACCATACATAAATCCAATCGAGTCACACCAAAGTGCAAAGGATAGAGCAAAGGGTAAGATACAGAGTGCAGGAATATAGTTCTCAGCATTTATACTTTAGACCAGTGGTTCTCAACCTTGTTTACCCCATGCACCCCTTTCACCATATGTCAGAATGTCATTCCCCCCCAGCAGCAGGTAACCAATGCATACTGAATTTTGTGCTGCCCTGGGGAGCCCAAAGGCAATGAAAAGATCAACATTCTAACAGATTGAGTTTGCTAATCTGTGGTCCCAATTCCCCCCCCTGAAAACCTGAAATCCCCCCCCTGGGAGGAATTCCCCCCTGGTTGAGAACCCCTGCTTTAGACTATAGAGATACAGCGCGGAAACAGGTCCGTCGGCCCACAGAGTCCATGCCGACCAGTGATCATCCTTCCACTACACAGTGGGGACAATTTTACAACTTACGGAAGTCAATTAACGCACAGACCCACACGTCTTTCGAATGTGGGCAGAAACCGCGGGACCCGGAGAAAAGCCATGCGGGCCACAGGAAGAACGCATAGACAGCACCTGTAGTCGGGATCGAACCCGTGACTCTGGCGCTGTGAGGCAGCAACTCTACCACTGCGCCACCGTGCCACCCCTGTTGTGCATCAGTTCCATCGACAAAGTCCAATGTCCGCAATGGGGTAAAGGCTTTAACATTGCAGCGTCGATCCAACAGATTTAGGGTCTGACCCGGAACGTCGCCTGTCTCCTTCGCTCCTTAGATGCTGCTGCACCCACTGAGTTTCTCCAGCCTTTTGTGTACCCTCGATTCTCCAGCATCTGCAGTTCCTTCTTTAACACTTGATTTACTTACTTGGCCATTTCAGCCCCTATTAAGAATCAACCACATTGTTGTATCTGCGTTAGGACAGCAGATTTATCTCCTTGAATACATTGGCAAACCAGCAAGTGGTTTTGTGGTTTTGTGGGCGCGTTGTTTGATTATAAATTCAAGCTCCTATTTAAGTGGATTTAAATTGCATTGCTGTAATGGTAGGACTCACATTCATGGAACCTGGCAAACTGTGTCTCTGGTTCGTTACTGCTGCAAGTACGGAACGCCCCGGTGGGGAATCCCCCCAAAAGCTCATGAAGTGGGGAAAATGCTACTTGCTCAGCGACTGTTCAGCCTGCAGGCCACGTTAAATCGAGAACCATGCGGCTCCTAAGTACAGCTGCCTGCAGAGATCGCAGCTGCTGCATCTTTGCTACTGGAAGCGACGGAAGTGCTCTGTATCTTCCCCTTTGCTCTATCCTTTGCCCTCGTCCAAACTCCCTCTCAGCTACTGTGGAGTAGCATTAAATGCTGCCATTATAGATGAGGGATGACGAGGGGGAAGAGGGTGCGTGACCTCAGTATGTATGGTCACACTCCTGCCGAGATCAGCCTCACAGAAATGTACTATTCGACATTTTCCTTGAGCTTCAGCCCATTTGATCTCCCGTTTTCACACCTTAGCCTTCCATATCTCCCCTTTCCCTCTCCCCTGACTCTCAGTCGGAAGAACGGCGTAGATCCGAGACGTCGACCATTCCTGCTCTCCAGAGATGCTGCCTGCCCCGTTGAGTTACTCCAGCATTTTGTGCCTATCTTCGGTGTAAACCAGCATCTTCCTACACGTTTCACGGAATGTACAATGGGGCTTTATATGTCACAAGTCCGACTGCGCGGTGAAATTCCTTTTGCATGTTTACACATGCAGGCACCTCCATATTTTAGCGCCATTTTCCAAAGTTCATAGTGCATACATTTGGTTCTATTGATTGTAAGGGCACTGCATGTATGGAGAAGATGGAAAACAATGACCAATATACTCACACTGTTTTAGCACCATTCATCTAAGTTGAGATTTTTCTCCCCTCAGAAGCGTGAAAAAAAAATCAAAGACGGGCAAAGTGGGAGTCAGAATGATGTAACAAAGGAAAGACTGGGAATGGGCCCAGCACCAATCCCTGAGGCACATCTCTAGAACTTCATGAGTGTATGAGTTGTAGGAGCAAAATTAGACAATTCAGCCCATTAATTCTACTCCGCCGTTCTTCGCAGGGGATTGTCACCTTGTCGTGGTGGAGAAGCTTGTGTGGTTCTGAGATCCTGAGAGCGATGCAGGTCTGGAGCTATGCTCCTGGTAGGGCCACCCACGGCGGTAAGGTCAAGGGGGAGGTCCCTGACAAAGAGCAATCCGACCAAGATCTCAACGGTGGAACAGGCGGAGGATGATGGCTGACTTTAGTGGGGCGTCACAACGGCTGGGAAGGCGGATGAAGGCTGCAGCAGGAAAGGATCCCTGGTCGTCTTGGACTCCATGCCACTGGATCCTGACCCAGATCTATCAAGGACCATGTGGTGGTGGCTGTCTGTGCACCAGTCTCCCCACGTTAAACAAAGTCACGCAAAGGCATCCTCCATAGAAGACAGTCATACTCATTTCGAGTGACCGCTGTTGATGATCTACTCCGCCATTCAATCATGGCTGATCTATCTTTCCCTCTCAACCCCATTCTCCTGCCTCTCCCCATAACCCCTGACAACCTTACTAATCCAGAACCTATCAATCTCCACCTTAAAAATACCCACTGACTTGGCCTCCACAGCTTTCTGTGGCAATGAGTTCCACAGATTCACCACCCTCTGACTAAAGAAATTCCTCATCTCCTTCAAAGGTTTCAAAGGTTTCAAAGGTCTTTATTGTCACGTTTACCAATTAAGGTACAGTGATATGAAGAATTACTCTGCACAATAATACCAGTTCCAACAGCTATTTCAGATCAAAATTCTTCCCTGAACATAAATTGTTAGCCTTGCCGGAGATACCGTCATAGTATCAGCAAATATTATCAAAAAATATCCTCTTCCACAGCAATTAGCCAAAAGGTTACCTTGGAAAAGATAAGGCTGTTCTATTGGGAGCGAAAAAGGAGTGTGAAATTTTGATTGAGGAGAACAAGATCAATAGTTTAGTTTAATTTAGTTGAGAGATACAGTGCGGAAACAGGCCCTTCGGCCCACCGAGTCTGCGCCGACCAGCCATCCCCGTACTAGCACTATCCTGCACACACTGGGATCAATTTACAATTATACCAAGCCACTTAACCTACAATCTCTGCATCTTTGGGCGTGTGGGAGGAAACCAGAGAACCCGAACGAAACCCACGCGGTCACGGCGGGAATGAACAAATTCCGCAGAGACAAGCACCCGTAGTCAGGATTGAACCCGGATCTCTGGAGCTGTAAGGGAGCAACTCTACTGCTGCACCACTATATCTCTGGGTGAGATAACACAAGTTGAGGGAAGCCGATCCCGTTACTTTCTGGTTCAATTACTTTCTTCTTCTTCTCAGGCCCCCTTCGGTAATGGCTGACCATGGGTGTCTCCAGGGTTGGAGGAAGTCAGTGCGTGACTTTACTTAACGTGGGGAGACAGGTGCCCAGACAGCCACCACACGGTCCTTGACAGATCTGGGTCAGATTCCAATTCAAGTTCAAGTGAGTTTATTGTCATGTGACCCTGATAGGACAATATCAGCACACATATATCATTATATAAATATATACACACATGAATAAATAAACGAATAAAGTGCAAATAACAGATAATGGGTTATTAGTTATCAGAGTTTTGTCCGAGCCAGGTTTATTAGCCTGATGGCGGTAGGGAAGTAGTTATTCCTGAACCTGGTCGTTGCAGTCTTCAGGCTCCTGTACCTTCTACCTGAAGGTAGCAGGGAGATGAATGTGTGGCCAGGATGGTGTGGGTCCTTGATGATGCTGCCAGCCTTTTTGAGGCAGCGACTGCGATATATCCCCTCGATGGAAGGAAGGTCCGAGCCGATGATGGACTGGGCAGTGTTTACTACTTTTTGTAGTCTTTTCCTCTCCAGGGCGTTCAAGTTGCCGACCCAAGCCACGATGCAACCGGTCAGCAAGCTCTCCAGTGACATGGAGTCCAAGACGACCAGAGACCCTTTTCTGCTGCAGCCTTCATCCGCCTTCCCACTCCTTTCTGCTGCAGCTTTCATCCGCCAGCTCCACTAAGGTCCGCCATTGTCCTCTCCCCATTGTCCACTGGGGAGAAAAATCTCAACTTAGAATAATGGTGCTAAAACAGTGTGAGTATCTTGGTCATTGTTTTTCCTACCAGGAGCATGGAACCAGTCAATTCCAGGTTCTAACTATCCTTTGATCTGGTATTTTGTTCGTTACATGCTTGATCAATGGTGTTTTATCATTAATGTTTATTATTATTAATGTTTAGAGTTTTCAGAGTCATTCGTAACTGTCACTGTATGTCATGTTGTTACTTGTGGGCGGAGCACCAAGGCAAATTCCTTGTATGTGAATACTTGGACAACAAACTTACTTACTTACTTACTTACTTAAATAAGATGTTTTTCCATTTCCTCCATATATATTTTTGCCTGGAAGTATAAATATCGGGATGTTAGTCCTGGAGGGGCAGCATGTTGGCAAAGACGGCATCGCTCTCAGGATCTCAGGACGCCCCGAGCTTCTCCACCACGACAAGGTGACAATCCACTGACGTCCAAGGATTTAAACCTCTCGGCAAAAGATACAGGGAGGATTTTTTATTTTTTTTTAATCTTGTTGAAAGAATACTTAGTACCTGAAATTCACTGCCTGAAAATATGCAGAAACAAAATCTATCAATGTCTATGTCAGAGGATTAGGCCAGTGTGGAGTCAGAAGAGTTTGCCTATTGTGGGGTAAGAACAGGGAACAGGAGTGACAGGGCATTGTTTAGTTTAGTTTAGAGATACAGCGCGGAAACAGGCTCTTTGGCCCACCGAGCCCGCACAGACCCAGTGATCTCCGCACACCAACACGGTCCTACACACACTAGAGAAAGTTTACAATTATACCAAAGCCAACTAGCCTACAAACCTGTACGTCTTTGGGGTGTGGGAGGAAACGGAGCACCCGGAGAAAACTCATGCAGGTCACACAGGGAGAACGTGCAAACTCCGTACAGACAGCACTCGTAATCAGGATTGAAACCGGATTTCTGGCGCTGTAAGGCAGCAACTCAACCGCTGTGCCAACGTGCTGCCCCTCCAGGACTGACTTCCCGATATTTAAACTTCCAGGCAAAAAGATATAAGGAGGACATGAAAAAAACATCTTATTTAAAGGATAGTTAGAACCTGGAATTCACTGCCTGAAAATATGTAGAAATAAAATCTATCGATATCCTTTTCAGAGAATTGGGCGAGAGTGGAGTCATAAGTTTGCAGATTGTGGGGTAAGAACCAGGGAACATCTGTGACAGGACATTGCTAGCAGCGATTTGATGGGCCAAGTCCCCTCCTTCCATGCAGTAGCAATTCTGTGATCCGTTGCCAACTTCAGGGACCTTCTCCATTATTTAGCCTGTTAATGTTGGCCAAATTAAAGACACCATAAAATGGAAGATCCCTGCACTTGTCAGAATTGCTTAACCCATGTCATCTGAACTTTACAGGCTTTGGATGGCACCAGCCGGTCTAGGTTCAGACTAGTCTGCAGGATGGTGTGGGGTCCAGGTGTTTTCCCTGTTTCTCCTAAATTGATAAAATGTATAGCAGTTTTGCAAATGAACCTTAAATGAATCGTTTCGATTGGATCGCTGCAAGGGCATTGTAAATAGTATAAATAATGTTGTGAGATGGTCATCCTGTTAATTGATGATTGGTCGAACTGTTGAGCTTTGGAGAAACTGTTTGAATCTCAGGGCACATGTTTCACTGTTTGTTTTTGTTTGCTTCCTTCTGGAGCTTTCTTTCGAACACAATGTATTCCACACTGTATTATTGGGTTAGGGAACTGTCAATTATGTACTGTTATAATTAATATGTGTGATTGGTTTGCTGGGGTTGCCTCCCCCAAATAATGTCACGCCCTTAGTTTGGAGGGGTACAAGAGAGTGTGTAATTCTTTGGGGTGTGTCGGTTGAATGTGACTTCCGTTCTGTTTGCACGAGACATTATTGTCTTACGTGGGTGGAGCAGCAACCATCCCTGCAGTTTGTTCTTCAATAAAGTAAGGTTTTAGAACCAGAGTTTGACCTAAGGCCCTGTCCCACTTTCCTGAGTTACTCACGAACTCTCCCGAGTTTTCCCCCTGATTCGAACTCGGAGAATAACGGTAATAGCCGTTCGTAGGTATTCGGGGCTATTTTTTTAACTCGTGGACATTTTTCAACAGGTTGAAAAAAACGTCCCGACTTACCTGATGCCCCGAGTTCCTACGGATGGCATTACGAGCCGCTACGAAACATCTATGGACTCCCCAAGTGCGAATCAAGGGGAAAACTCGGGAGAGTTTGTGAGTAACTCGGAAAAGTGGGACAGGGTCTTTAGTGTTTGACTAAACCAGACTAAGGGGGTAAGTCTAGATACCGGAATTTACAAGCCATCCTTGAAATTGAAAACTTTATCTCAAAGTTGTACAGTAGCAGACCAGGTTAGTGTCCGTTATTATGACCTGTCAACTCTGCCTCCAGCAGTTTAACAACCTCCTGTGAGCAATCAGCTTCACAGAAAGCTGAGTAATGGAAAAACAAAATATTCCCAAGAGCCATTTCTACATCCTTACCCATATAGGTTTCTAACAAGAGCTGACTCAGATCTTCAGGGGGATTGTTGATTCTTTAATTATTTGCAGTAGTATTGTTATGTAAAAAAATCAAGTTACACCTGCAGTTTGATAGTCTTGCTCTTTCGTTGATTGTTTTTGTTAAGGTGACATCATTAACCTAAGCCGCACTGCAACCTGTGTAAATAGAAGCAAGGAAAAATACAAGCTTGTTAACTTTGCAGGGGGGAAAAAAATGAACATATGCTGCTCTCAGAGAACTCGTGTACGGTTGTCTCGCGAGCTTGTAGTTGTTTTTGATGATCATTATTCAAAAGGCACTCAGGTGGAACAGCATTCCACAAGGGCTTGCTCTCTGATATAAAAGAGCTCAGAAGATGGGCATTGTGCAGAGTGTGTGTGGCTGGGCCATTTGCCCCTGCAGGTTGTGAGTCGTTGTCATCAATGCATTGATCTTCCGAATGTCTTTCATGGTGGTATCATTTCAGCTTGAGGCTGCAAAGCTGCCCCACTAATCATCTCCATGAGAATGCACAAGGATTTCACATTTTGTCTGCATTGCAGTGGTGCAGTGCCACTGCACTCGGTCTAATTTATGTCTTTTTCGGGGGATAAAATGTTTATTGTCGACTCCTGCCACGGAGAAAATTAACCAAGTTCGACATACGATTTAGCGCCTCCCTGTTGATAAGATTATTGTCAAGAGCCTCAAAATAGATTATCACAAGCTGCATCTAAAGCACATTTTAAAATGATATTGTACAGGATGAATATGATAATGTTTTTGCTCAAACAAAACCTCTTTTCTAACCCATTTATCTTAAACACCTTTCTAATTAAGCAGCTATTATTGTACACAACAATCGCTTGGCAATAAAGGATTCAATTTTCACCAGGAATACTCCATCAAATGCAAACTGCAAAATAACCTTTGAATATCTCAGGGATTACTTTCGCTTTTCCGTCTATTATAGTCACCCTCCGTGAGGAGATCAGTGTCAATTAGAAAATCCTATTTCACCACTTTTAAGGCAGCACAGTAGCACAGCGGTAGAGTTGCTGCTTTACAGTGCCAGAGACCCGGGTTCGATCCTGACTGTCTGTAAGGAGTTTGTACTTTCTCCCATTGACCACACGGGTTTTCTCCAGATGCTCCGGTTTCCTCCTACACTGCAAAGACGTGTAGGCTTTGGTAAAATTGTACATTTTCGTTAGTGTGTGTAGGATGATGCTTGTAAATGAATGAATGATACTTTATTGTCACAAGTGACACGTCACAGTGATATTCATGGTTTTGCAAATCCAAGGTAAGCAAAGAGTCGCCACATAAAGGGCGCCGTATGGGGTGATCGCTGGTCAGTGTGGACTCGGTGGGCCGAAAGGTCTGTTTACATGCGGTACCTCTAAACTAAACTAAACACTTGCATTGCAGCAGAAGGTTTGCAAAGGATGCAAGAGTGAAATTGTATCCAACCATCATATTAGTGACTCAGCCAATTGATCGGGATCTGATCATATTCCACTATGTGCCTAAAGATGCTCCAGTTTCCACTTACATCCCAAAGAAATGCATGTCGATTGTCTGTTGTAAATTGCCCCTAGTGTATTGGAAGTGGATGTGAAAGTGGGATAATATAGAACTAGTGTGATAGGATGATCGATGGTTGGCAAGGGCTCACTGGGCCTAAAGGGTTTGTTTCTAAGCTGTATCTTTCAATCAATCAATCAATTAAAGAGATGTGCACAGTCTATCACCTGTAATCTTATCAAAGGAGAATGAATGTTGAAGAAAGAACTGCAGATGCTGGACAAAAAAATCCTGGAGAAACTCAGCAGGTGAGGCAGCGTCTATGGAGAGTAGGAATAGGCGATGTTTCGGGTCGATACATTTCTTCAGCCAGAATGAATTGTTTAGTTGAAACAGGCCCTTCAGCCCACCGAGTCCATACCGACCGGCAATCACCTGTACACAAGTTCTGTGTTATCCCAGTT